>JAODKC010000137.1:9854989-9870302 GCA_026777985.1 Mormyrops attenuatus
GCATGGGTCAGAGAGCCAGAATTCTCCTATAACCCTTTATGAGACCATTGGGGAACGGAATGTAAAACCAGAGGTAAGAATTTATGACTAAACATTAACACCATTAGTTATACACCTCTAATGTTTTGGTAAACTTTCTTAACTATAACTAACTTTCTTAACTAATAACTAACAATTAACATTCTCTTCCAAGGAACTTTTATAAGAAATATTCACTGGCCTTGGACTTTTTGCCATTTTGCCACCACATTGAGATGATGTGGTTTCTGTGAGGGTGAAATAAACTAAATAATTACAAAGTCCATTGAGTCGTCAGTGTCGGCTTCTCGGAGTAGGCTGTGATCAAGTAATAATTTGAAAATCCACCATTTCGACAAAATCCCTCTGCATTCTGTGTTAATGAGTTTTCCTGGACAGAATGCTCTTTTATTACATTGATCTGTTGTTATGCTTCAATCCTCAGACTGTATATGACCGGGTGGATTTGAATCGTAGCTATGCACCTGCTCCATCTCCCCTGAAGAAAGTGCTTTAAACACTGGAAACCCTACATGTGAATTCCAAAACTTAAGACATCTACGTAAGCATATATACATCCACCCATGTGGACTGAAAACTGCTTATCCAATACAAGCTTACAGGAAGCCTGAAACGTAAATCAGACAGATAAGGCAGAGACAGGGGACGTATTTTCAAGATATGTTTATGGTCCATTTTATAAAAGTATCCATCCATCTTCAAGCACTTAACCTGTTCAGGGTTGCCAAGGGCTTGGAGCCTATCAGCACCAGATTGAGCAAAATACTGATTATGGAATGTAATGGTATTTCCAAAGCAAAGCTATACATCATTTTCTCAAATTTCATTAGATTGTTAGCAACCAAAAGAGTTATTAGGCGCAGGTCAAAGATTCAGAATGTACATTCACACAGTTGATGTTTGATTGAATTTCCTACAGCTTGTCACACAAACAAATTTCAATATTTGAAAAACCATTTTTATGAGATGGAAAATAATGCAACGGAAATCTAAAATATAGAATATATAACAGAAAATTTAATACAAAACAGTATTTTTAAAGTCTCATACAATTGTGTAAAAGAGTACTATTTTACTGTATACATCTTTAAGATTGTAATACGTTGAAAAATGTCATTTATCTTGCCCTTGCTATCATGTTAGGGTCAGAACCGTCCCATTTGTAAGTTTACAATGCATAAAAGCACCACATAAAACTGTGTACTGCATTAAGGCTTTTTGACTTTGTCAGGAACCTCTATTTAAACAAAATTTAAAAAAAAAATTTTAAATTCACTAAATTATAAATGCTCTGGTCAAGATTATAACCGCCCTGGTGTTTTTTAAGTTTAAAATGCATAAAAGCACCACATAGATTTGTGTACTGCATCAAGGCTGTTTGACTTTGTCAGGAATCTCTGTTTCAGTTTCCTTTGGTTGTGTATCATCACAAGAGTTTTCTTTTTTTTTGCCGGACTCCTCTTCAGGTAGAGCCATGTTGTTGTCGTTGATTGTATCCTCATCTATAAATAAACAAATGACAGAACATTCAATACTCCCATACCTGCAACTTGGTTTGACATTTGTCTTTCTTCATTTGTGTAGGAAGTACGATAGCAAGATACATTCTGAATGGACAAACAACTTTAACATAAACTGCATACTTCATGCTGCATAATAACAATAGCGCTGTGGCAACACACAAGCAAGCAGTGCAAAGAAAGAATGGGTGACACCACTGATTTTCTTTTTAGTTTGATCTGGAACGGGGTGTCCTGTGGCTCGATTATTCCATTTCCCCAGTCACTAGTGTCTGGGCTTCTTTCTCCCCCCTTATGGGTGGTAGTAGATCATGTGCTATATAGTTTTTAAAATAAGATGCACTATGTCTACAATACTCTATAGTGTAATGACTTCAAGTTTAGAGGGTATAATTTCTTAGGATAAACTTAAAAAATTCATATAAAATAATATTTTTAAAGGTTCAGAAAATTTTGTAGAAGAGTATCATTTTACTATATACATCTTTAACATTTGAATACATTGAAAAAATATCGAATTTATTTAAAAAATATATTTGTCACATTTTAGATTTTAGTCACTGGTGTTATTGGGTCTAATATTATACACTGCTCATAAAATAAAGAAACCCTTTGAAAATACATCAGATCTCAATGGAAAAAAAAATCACGTTGGATATCTATGGCTGAATTCAAAAACACTCCAAAAATCAAAGTGAAAAAATGATGCGGCAGGCTAGTCTATTTTGCTTAAATTTTATTGCAGCAACTCAAAATCATACTAGTTTGTATGGCCCCACGTGCTTGTACGCATGCCTGACAAGGTCGGGGCATGCTCCTGATACGATGACGGATGGTGTCCTGGGGGATCTCCTCCCAGATCTGGACCAGGGCATAACTGAGCTCCTGGACAGTCTGAGGTGCAACCTGGCAGCATCAGATGGACCGAAACATAATGTCTCAGAGGTGTTCTATTGGATTTAGGTCAGGCGAGCGTGGGGGCCAGTCAATGGTATCAATTCCTTCATCCTCCAGGAACTGCCTGCATACTCTCGCTACATGAGGCCGGGCATTGTCGTGCACCAGGAGGTACCCAGGACCCACTGCGTAGGGTGACATTGGGTCCAACAATTTCATTCCAATGAAATTCCAACAGTCAAGGTGCTGTTGTCTAGCCTGTAGAGGTCTGTACATCCCTCCATGGATATGCCTCCCCAGACCATCACTGATCCACCAGCAAATCAGTCATGCTGGACAATGTTACATGCAGCATAAAGGTCTTCACGGCTTCTCCAGACCCTTTCACTTCTGTCACATGTGCTCAGGGTGAACCAGCTCTCATCTGTGAAAAGCACAGTGCGCCAGTGGTGGACCTGCCAATTCTGGTATTCTATGGCAAATGCCAATCAAGCTCCACAGTGCCGGGCAGTGAGCACAGGGCCGTCGGGGCCTCAGGCCACCCTCATGAACTCTGTTTCTGATTGTTTGGTCAGAGACATTCACACCAGTGGCCTGCTGGAGGTCATTTTATAATGTCCGTATATGTCCGTATATGTCCGTAATGTCCGTATACGTCTGTATATGTCCGTAATGTCTGTATACGTCTGTATACGTCTGTATATGTCCGTAATGTCTGTATATGTCTGTATATGTCCGTAATGTCTGTATATGTCTGTATATGCCTGTATATGTCTGTATATGTCTGTATATGCCTGTATATGTCCGTAATGTCTGTATATGTCTGTATATGTCCGTAATGTCTGTATATGTCTGTAATGTCTGTATATGTCTGTATATGTCCGTAATGTCTGTATATGTCTGTATACGTCTGTATATGTCTGTATATGTCTGCACTTTAGAAGTAGCCACTGCAATTTCATTGTACAAGTAGCATCCGTGCTCCAGTATAATGACAATAAAGGCTTTCTATTCTATTCTATTCTATTCTATTCTATTCTATTCTATTCTGTACCCCTCCCCCAGTCAACAAAGACAACTTTTAGCTGTAAAAAACTGTTAAAAAAAAACAGTTGGACACCCCTGGTTTAAATCATCACAAATACTGGACTGTACTGGATAAGTTGTGATGGATGGATGGATGGATGGATGGACACACGAAATGTTTATATTATGAGGCCCCTCAGACGATATGATTTAATGAAAAAAATGCTGGCTTTATGATTCACATTTCAGCTGTTTTATGGATCTTCTGATTGTTCAGTACTTGTCGGATTCGTCTGTTTCATGCTGGTTCCCACGTTGTTGTGATTGCATCCCTAAACATCCCCATATAATTTTCCACGAAGAGATCAAGTCTCATGGAGGTAAGATGAACCCTCTCCACCTGTGGACATCTTCCAGTGTCAAAAAAAGAGGGACACAGCAATCATCAGACTCTACAGCTGCCTGACAAACTCCTACATCTACGCTGTGTTTTCCTTCCTAACAAACTGGCCAGGTTAGGAACACCTTCCGCGCTGCTACCAGGTTGCATCAGAACCCAAGAGGAGGGATAAATAAGTAATAATCACATGTTGGACAGTGTTGCACGGAGGCCCAGCAGATTCCATTGTCTTTTCATGCCCCTAGGGTTGCTGGTCGAAATTTGAACCCAGCTGCGCTGCCGTAGTCCTGCTCCCTGTGTATGTGTGTCAATTTCCCGACACGCTCCCCAGGGCTGCTCGGGTGAAATGCTGGCTCGGACTTGCTGTAGGTGGGAGCACTCTGTGGCGGCCTGGGACCAAGCTTCAGATGCCCCCCCAATTAGTTAAGCGTTCACTGATGTCACATGAACGCAAAGTACGGCACCCAATAAGGTAGCGCGTGGCTGTAAATTCACAGTTCCTCTACACGGCCTCTCCCTCCCCGTTAGTACGCCTTTTTTTTTATTTCTAAAGAGCCGTGGTGTCCATGGCAACTCAGTAGCTCTGCATCGGTTTGCTTTTTACAAAACACAGGACACAAAATGCTTGGGTGCCAGAGATATTCCTTACTTTATGACCAACTCCCCTTTTCTAACAGAGTTCATTCTCTGTTATTAGTACTAATGATGTATAAACATTTATTGCTTGTTTGTGGCCTGTTATCTTAGCATCCCATCCAGGGTGCCCACTGCCCCTAGCCCTGCACTTCCTGGAATAAGGTCCAGGCTGCAGCCATGTACTGGGTCAGTGGTTATACAGGAGGATAGACAGGCATAATGTATTACATCAAATATCGTTTTGCACCCACTTTTTCCAAACCCTCCAAAATAAAAGAAAAAATTCTTCCCACTATTCATTTTAACGCAGCACCTGCGTAAATCCGTCAGTCTCTATTCATCAGTTGTTTGGGGGGGCTTTTGTTGGTCAAATTGTAGGTCAGTCCATTTGTGAAGCTGTCACCTCCTTTTACTTATTTTTAAGCGTGTGACTCCCCTTTGTGCATTTTCAAAGCCGCCATCAGCTCCCGACACGCGGTAAGCTTTTAGCGAGGTGGGGGCCACGTTCCTCTCCAAACTTTAAACGAACACAGCTGCCTTACATCAAAGCCTGTCCCCGCCTCTCGAAAACCGAGGACGTGAACAGCCACACAGCTGAAACATAATGGCAAAATGACCCAGAACTAATGGACACAAATCACTCCCTGCATCATGTCTTATCTCTGTAAACACTCTTTCTATATGCACTTAGCCGGCTCTGCAGGTGAAAATCACTAGTGCTTCAAAAAATACCTCTTAATCAGGACACGATGACCATGGCCACAGCTCTGTGGATACATGCAGAACGCGTGTTACACCCGCTAAGGTCGCGCTTGCGCCTCCATGGACCACCCTGGATGTCCGGGAGGGAATTTCACTTCCTGACATCTCTGATGACGAACACGGGGAGAGGACGTCCCCTCAAGTAGCAGAAGTGTTGCCGGAAAAAAGAAAAAAAAAAAAGATAGAAAACTTTTCATCAGGAGGAGATGGTGATGAAATGCGTAGAAATGCTTTCTGCCCTAGAGAGTGTGAGCAGAATGTGAATTTGGCAGCTGGGTTGCAGGTACCGCTCAGCACTGGCGAATGTGGCTGATGGAGAGGAATCGGCGCGGCGCGCAACATATCAAAGCTCTATTAGAACCGTGGCCCTTGACCAGCGGCATCCACAACCCAGGTCCGGCTGGTCATTAAACACTTTAATTCAGTCACAACCGGGTTCTACTCTATTAACTTCCTCTGAACTGGAGTCAGTCCAGTTTACTTTATTATTTGCCAGGAAACCACTTTTCCTTATTTTTTTTTTTTTTTTTTTTGTTTGTCACAATTATTATTTTTTTTTTATGTAAACACTAAATTCTGAATTGATCCAGGGAAAAACTAAGGCAATTAGACAGCAAAAACCTGGTCAGTGTTCGGAATGTGAAGAGCATGTGATTCACAGGCAGGATGTTGCAGGAAGTGTGTTCATCCAAAAGTGGAGGGAGTGACTCCTGTGTGCTGCCTGTGCATAAAAAGTTCTTTATATGTATGATATATATCTGTGAGGCAAGGGAAGGTTCACTAGAGTGAAGGTTTATTGCCTTAGTGGGACAAAACGTTTAGCCAGTGCACTGAAGCAGTACAGCTCACAGCTCATTCTCCTGTCCCCGGGAACCAGGCCCAGCCTAGGGTGATATGGGAGGGGGGGGCTGGCTCATTTCCAGTTTAGCGCAAAGGCAGCAAGATTAAAGTGAGTGACCAGAGTCCTGAGGTGGGGTGCAGCGAGGTATGTGAATCCGAGTCGGTCTGTGCCATCGATACAGGCTGCTATACCAGGCTGAACCTCCTCAGATCTCTACCCCTTCGTCAGGGAGGAGAAAAAAGCACAGATTCCTTGGAGGCAGCAATCAGCTTAAAGGAAACCTCAAACAAAGTGCATAAATAAAAAGACGTGGCGAAGGATAAACATACGTGGTGGTTATGGGGCCTTCATACACAAACGAGAGGGTTGACTCAATGAATCGGCCTGAACTGCGCTGCTTTGGGTGTCAGGCTTCAGAGCAAATGCATCCTTATGCGGTCAGTCGCTAGATCGGTCAACTCAAGAAAGGCTGCAAAAATGAGGAGACGTGCACCAGGCCCATGGCCCATCCTGGCACAGATGCCTCGTCAAACTGCGGCTCTTATCAGGCACGGGATGTCCACCCTCCCTGCACCCAACTCATGTTAATTTAATCGCTAAGTACGGTAAGAAAAAAACCAGAGTGCTTGCCAGTGTCAACGTGCGTCTTCCAGATACGCCTCCACCGAGGGTTATCAGAGTACCACTCTACAGGTGACACTGGATACACTGGATACGCAGGGTCTGACCCCAGAGTTTGTTTGGTCCCATCTCGTCACGTTGAGTTTCCTTCCAGAACCCCGGCTGTGATCTTTGGATGAACTGGATAATGGTCTGTACTCTCTGTTGGTGTTTAGCCATGGATCTGTGACCTGAACAGATAAATATCTTTAGATAACAGATAGTTGGATGAATAGATATAACGAATGGGGGGGGTAATGCACTGGAAGTAGGGCTGGGCGATACAGCAAAATATTTTATTATGATGATGTTTTTTATATTAGCTGCTATCGATGATTATCGCAAGATAATCCAAAGTCATAATTTCTTTATTTTAAAGCTCCATTTTTGCTTAAAATTCCCTTAGGGCTCCCTTTAAACAGATTCAGAACATGGAAAAGGATGACACAATGAATGGAATGGAAATCTAATTTCAATAAATAAATCATGCAAAAATAGACTTAGATACAGGGTGCACCACTAGTAACGCACAAGCGGTATGTTATACAGTAGCAATACAGTTTGTTGCTGGGTTTTTTCTCTGACTGTCTCGCTGCTCGTTCCAGGGAGCGGCTTTGATATTGCTGGTGGAGTTCCCAGCCATCCTGTATTGAAGGATTAGGAGATGTGTCCCATTTTGAACCAGTGTGAGATACGATATGCTCCATATTTCACTGAAAGTGAAAACCCTTAATTGCTGGTCTCTGTGACTATATGCGCTTACATTCTGTGTGGTGTACAGCATGGCAAAGCTTCGAGTAGTGAAATAAATTGATAGTATTTCCAGCTTTCAGGAGAGTTTACAATACACTCTGTTGCGTGTTGTATTTTAAATTGCCGAAGTATTGCCAGACCCATCCCCCTTTTCTCCTTGTTTATCCTTGTAAAAAGACGATGTGGCTTCTGAGCTGTCCCTTTCTTCGCTGACACTTGAAGTTTCCTCTGAGGGAGTGCTTATGTCTTCCATGAAATTAGCCAAGCTGTAGTACATAGCGTGCTCTGCTAACCCTAACAACCTTGCTGCGTTTGAATACCATAAGATTGGTTGAAATTGTATTTATTCTTGTGATGCAATAGGCTGACGTCTGCTACCAGTGTTCATCAACGACAGTTTTTCAAACTGTTTGAATTTTATATGACGATACATCGATGTAATGTTCGTATCGCCCAGCTCTAACTGGAAGTCTGCGATAAACAGCTGTATTCACCCTGCCCTGAGACATGAGGACTTACTAACCCAGCCCACCAACCAGCCTGCTTTGCAGTTCTGGCAGCTCCCCAAAGCGGTATCTCTAAATTGTCGGTAAGATTCACTGTTTCGCATCAGTGCACCGGCATAAAAGTTCCTGCCGCGATTGTCTCAATTAAAATACAATCTGGAATGAACTCAGGGTACATGATTTCCAACATCTTTCCATCAGTAAAATCCAATTCATTAATATATAATTATTAGAACAGACCCTATGCCTTTAGAAATGTGACCAATAATTTTTGACCAATAATTTTATATTTAGATTGAATTACATAGCATCATTTCACGTCGTATCGCATTGAATCACATGGTGTTGAATCAAACTGAGTTGAATTGCACTGAATTGCAATGGGGGTGAATCATGTCACATCAACTTAGTTGCCTCATATGTATCTTTAATATATCGGATCATTGACAATGTGCCGAGATGCGTATCGTGTGTGTGATGTTAGTCACAATCAGAATCACCGTGGTGACAGGTGTATTGAACTCCTCCTGGTATATAGGCTTGATTGGTCCACCTTGGACGGTCTGTGCATTTCACACAATTTTCCTTTGACTTTGAAATGTTCCACACACACAATGCAGAAGTGTCCTGGGCTTGAGAAGTGGCCTGGTGGACAATTGGACAATCACCGTCACAACTATCCCAGACTGTGGCAGCCGTGAACAAGTTTACCTTGCAGCTAAGAGCAACAGTATTACCACTCAGAACTTGCATAAAAGACATTTACACAGGCACATAATAAACCATATTTAAGTTTGAAGAATGTAAGTGCAAAGCATGCAGTGCTATCTCAAAAATAAATGAAGTCAAAATCATTACTTTCTTACCTCAAATTTCTTTTTCCCTTACAAATCTGAGTGTGTTTGTTATAGGGTGCTCCTTCTTCAAATGTGAAATAAAGACTTAACCGAGCACGTGCAGAGTGAGTTATGTGATTTGTGCCTCGTCCCTGGTGTGAGAAACAGACTTACAAATACCCCATGTTACAATCATCCCCGATTTCCTCTACCTGTATACAGATGTAGCCGCTTGAATTTTCCCCTGTTTCCATGATGGGGCCTTGGCTGGTCCATGACTGGTCCCTGATGGGTCCTGGTGTTGCGCTGCAAAGATCCTAACCTTTCAATGACCCAAAATGCCAAATGCAGATGTGAAACAGCAACTGGTCTTACTCATTGTTCTGATGTCCCTCAAACTCTGTCCTGGTGTGGAAGACGGGTATTGGGATAAGCGGAATTATGGGATTAATCTTTTGTCTTAGGCCTTAGGCAAGAAGATGCTGTTGCATTCTGGGATTGTGGTTAGACCTTAGGCACGACGATTTTGTAACTTTTAGGGGATGTAGGAACAACACTTTGTCCTAGGCTTCAGGCCAGAGTATGTTGTTGTTGTTTTGGTGAAATGCGGGAGAGGAAGAATGCTGCAGAAAACACGCTGTAGAACACGCCAACCCAGCGCGAGTCAAGGAGCTGTCCTGACTGGGAAGAGGGGATGCATCGGATTTGTGAGGGAAGGCTGTCATGATGATGATGAACAGCACATGAGCAGTCAGCAGGAGAGAACCCTGCTTTTATTCTATTTACGGTCATTTGAGCAGGTAATATGAAGTATTTACGGTCATCATAAGATATCACAGGTATACTTATATAACCACTGTCAGTACAAGCAATATGTAACAATAGAATAGTAGCTAATTAGTTAATCATGTAATCATTATGTATGTACTTAGTGAGCAAGATTGTAGGTCGGAAGAGGAAATTCAAGGATGGACGTGCTACACGTTGACCATCATGTGGAAGAAGATCTTGTAAGGGGGGGGGCTTACTGTTTAATATTTAGCTGCAGCATCCATTTCCTCAATTTCATCGAGGTGTCAAAGGAAGCCAGAGCACAAATGAGACTTTGTGCCATGTGCTCTGAAGTCGGGTGGCTCAGCTGTTACATATTTAAGGGGACACCTGGGGCTGTGACTGATTCTTGCCAGAGGGGGCACTGATGTAAAAGTTGTTCTGAAGGGGCGATATACAGCAGCTCTGTAAATGGGAACCAGTTTCTGGCAGCACGTGACAGTCACAGTTTTGCGCCACTCTGATCCTCAACGATGCTGTTTTCATGAGTTTTGTTTAGTATACTGAATATGTGGCCTGTGAACTTAATGGTATTTGGTGTCCTAGCCAAGTATCCTTTGGACAGGTCTGACTTCATGTGACATTTCTATATATTACAAGTTGAATTTTCATGGCTTGCTTTCATGTATCTTGCCCTGATCTTAATATGAATTGTGTTGCTTTCCTCGCCACATGATTGATTCGGCAGTAAGCCTCCGAACCGCGGTACTTCTGTTTGCCCGTAGACTTCATTATCTTCCCTCTCTCACCTCCCAGTTCAGTTCAAACTGACTCAAACACTACTGACACGCAAAGTATTAAAGTGGAGGGAATGTCAATAATTGGTCGGAGTGTGAAAGCCAAGGCCTGGACCTAGAGTGAAACTTATTATCTGTCTCAGTCGCTGTGAATTTAACTGACACCCGTGCCGTGAAGCTTTTCCGGCTCCTTAAAGGATGTTAAGTCGCTTTGGCCGGGGTGATGCGGGGTGGGGAATCTGGGGATTTCTAGCTCATTAAAACTCTTCGGTGAGATCTCAGAGAAGCAAAGGCAACAGCTTCCCAGCCGTTATTAGCCAGGGTGGGCGTCTTCAGGCGGAGCGGCCTCTTTACCTAAATAGACACCGGGCTGTAAATCCTTAGCAATCCATAGGGTAGATTGTCACGTATCATGTGATTGTGGACAGAGAGGGGCTTAGGCTTTAGTTTTTCATTATGGAAAACTCAATGAGGTACAGTCTGTTTTTTTGTGTTGACCAGGAGGAATAAGATGTCAGATGTTCTCACAGGTATAAGAAACCAATCAAAAAACACACAGTTGTGGTCCCAGGGACGTGCCTCTATCTGCCATCAGTCTGGAGCGCGGTCCCTAAGCATCACCTGCTGTATATTACTGGCAGGCTAGTAACACATTAAATTGGAGAGCTCTGTTCCTTGAGGTCTATCATCTCCTGCTTCAGAGTTCCAGATAAAGCTTCGCCATTTTATTAGCTACAGCAAAGCGGGATATTACTGAGGCACGAGAGGTCTACTGATAAAGACAGTACATGTGTGCTAAGTATTATTAATTATTAAAGGCTGTATTCTGCAAGACTATCAAGCCAACAGGACCACATCATCTCCCGCTTATAAGCCCGAACTACGTCAGATGACTGCAGTAAACAGACGGGGTCACAGAGGACCCCAGACGTACCCCTGACCCCAGGCAGTGTTGTCTACAAAATGGCAACACACGTGTCAGATCTTATCAAAGCACAAACCTGCCACATGACGCTTAGTCCCTCGCGCCGAGCAGAGGCTGCCTTTGATCACACTTGATGACAGTGGCCTGTAAGGACATTCGCGCGCGCTCACAGGATCGAAGCTCAACCCACTGCCTCTTGGAACAGGGTGCACGCCTCTATCTGTCATTACACAAGAACCGTCAGTAAATCACCAGTAAAGCATTAGGCGGTCGTGCCACGCTACACAGGAAGAGGTCTGAGGTGTCTTGATAAAGTCAGGTCAATGCCGGACTCCATAGATACACCCAGCCGTGTCAACGGTGATAAACGCTGAGAGCGAGACCTCATGCTGGCCAACATCTCACCACTAACTCTTTCAAACAGGCAGACTGCCATCTCTGTTCTCCATCAGCCACATTGGTTTTAGGTGTATTCAGCTCCAGTGTTATGGTAAGGAGGCATGTCAATGCATGCCTATTAAGTAAGGCTTCTCTGCGCTCCTTGTGCATTCAGTGACCTATTGGTGATGCAGCATTCAGTCGACGGTGTTTCCCTTAAGAGGGTCAGTTGGCTGGGCTTTACTCGCCTCTCTGCAGTGACACCTACTGTCCGCCTGTGGTCCAGCTAGTGGAGCAGAATAGAGAGAGATCCCTCCCCAGTGCTGAATGGCTCAGTGAATCCTGTAGAATGAAATGAGGCCCCTGGCTCTAAGGCAAGGCGGGGGGGGGGCAGGGGTGGACTCTGCCCAGCTGGGCCTAGATTTGGGGAAGAAATAGCCAAATTAAAATTTGGAAAATGAAGGAATGGGAAAGAATGATACATACATCTGGTTTTGTCCTCTGGAAAAAAGTGGATTGGTGAAATTTTATATTTAATGTACTGATGTATAAAATCTCCAGTGAATTCAATGTCTGTATGTTTATCATACCGTAAATATTGAATAATGGCTCCCTTAAGAATTCCATTTCATGCATGAAAACCTGCATTTATTGCAGTAATCTGTGTTTAGTGGACATCACCTTGTCACACTGAACCCACTGGCACATATTATGCAGAAGACCAGAACCTCAGTTAGACTTTTTTTGTGTATTAAAATGTTAGCCTGGGTTAATTTTCATAACTTGGCAGGTGAGTATAACCTTTAATCTCGTGAAAATGTAGCCTGTTTTTTCATCTCTGTCGCTTTGCAAAAAGCAGAACCAACATCAAACATGTTTTATCTAGTTTTTACAGAGATTAATTGGGAAATGGGAATTTTTTTTCTTTTCATTTTCAGGACAGAACAATAAAAAGTCAGTCATTATTCCAAAGGCTTTTGGGCTTTCCATGGTTAATTTTGAATTTTCTCTATGACTCAGGTGAACTTTATTTTCAGATAAATACTTGCCATGGCCTGTTTAACAGTGATGCAAAAGTTTTAACAGCTACTTGGGCTGATGAACTGGATCCAACCATGGTGTAACTTTATTTCATGAAATATGATAACAATGACATAATAATACAATGGTACCTAGTAATCCCTGTTTCCTTCCTGAAAATCAGGCGTTAAACTGGGACGAACGTGTCACATGGAAAGTGCTGTGGAACATCTCCTGCCAGAGGTGGTTTGGGGACCTATTTGCAACCATGAGGAGGCTCGTCTCCTGCCCCAGCCATGAGTACCTTCCCACCAGCGGGACCTAGAGAGGCTCGTCTCCTGCCCCAGCCATGAGTACCTTCCCACCAGCGGGACCTAGAGAGGCTCAGCCTCAGGTGGCTTCCTGTTTTTCTATTCTTTTTAGCCCCAGCTGAGCACATGATACACAACTGCTCTCTAGACCAAAAGACACAACCTCTAAGGTGAAAATCCATCAGCCGCAAAGATGCTGCCCCCACCTGACAGGCCGACGGTGTTTTCAGTGCTTCTCCACCTGTTATAGTGTGTATATGCATGCGCCAGTGTCAGATCTGAAGCACTGTGGCGTATCTGAGCAGTGGCTGAAAAACCTATAGTTTCACAGGAAAGCTCAGGTTATTTCATCTACAGCCTTGTATAAAATTTTACCTGCCGTATGAAGTCCCAGCACCCTGTTTGTTGTACTAAGCATTGAGACCATACAATCAAGGCCAATGCAGTGTGATACAGAGCCTAAAAATCATTTCGACCAGGACTTGCCTTTGGTCTGTAACATAATTACATATATATGATGCAGCCAGGAAAAGGGAAACTCCCACCTCGGGATTTTCAGGAACCCGGGTCAGGAGGTGTTCCAAGAAGCTGGATTTCTCGGTTAGCTGGGTTCACTTAAGCTAGAAGTCCTGATTGTCCAATAAGAATGCTCTTTACCTAAACCCTTATAAGCCCAATAGTTAACTCACCTAACCGAGAAATCCTGCTTTGTGGAAAACCCACCTGGATAATTGGTAAATATTGCTTATTCCAAAATAATAATACGTATGATGTACTGTGCGGATGAATGTTATTCTCTTTTCTCCTTTGAAAATACAGACCTAATGACAGAGTTCAGCCTTCTGTCTGTTCATTAGCAGAAGCTCAGCCTGCTGTATTGGTGGCTATCAAAGTACGGCATCAGCTATGGGATTTTTTAAACCAAGCGACCGCGACTGGGATAAACTGTTTTGGAAAATGGGTGAATTGATGGATGAATGAATTTTTGAAACGTAATCTTTCACTTATGACATACAGGCTGGCTGAAAAAATGCATGCGTTCAGTCAGTGTGCCGCGACCGAATCCATACAGATAAATTTAATAATGCCACCTTTTCAATTAAAAACTAACAGATTTGTGTGCGCAGGTTGCTATTTTATAATTCTATTTAAAAAAAAAAAAAAGAAAAAAAGCTGACATTCTTTTTCCGTCTCTCTGATTTTTAATAACGCATTTCTGTTTTGTGCGTGCATATTTATGAACATTCTCTCCTTATAGCACCGATAAATGTTTTGAAAAAGTAAAGTGACAGCAGATGGAGCTGTTTGTTTAAAAGACTTCAACGTGGGTTTAAATCAGCAGTTTGTCATTAACGTCATCCGTCTGTCCCATTTCAATTCACTTAGTAGTTTAAGTAACAGTTTAACTTGTTGTAAAGTTGTATGATGGCCATAGAAAAACCGGTATAGCCTGTTTGTGAAAAAGATCAATATAATTCCTTTTGAGTGATGAAGAAATACAATGTAATAAACAAACATGATATAACCATCAATTATTGGAAAACAGTTATTCTTGTATGTAATCCTGTGCCAGAGATGTGCGGTTGTGCTCTGACCAGATAGCTGCCCATCTCGTATATGTCAAGTCACATTCCAGTTACTATTCGGAGCTCCCAGATGACGCAAAATCATGTATTTGTATTTGTCACAAGGAAATAGGGTGAGGCAATGACATATCCTGGAATTTTAACAATTATTCTGACTTGGAGTCACTTACTTTCAGCTCCATCATGTCAGGTGTTGCTAACTGATGAGTTTAGATACAGCTTCCAGCCATCCATCCATTTTCCATGGCTATTGAACCATTACACTCCTGCTGAATCGAGCTGTTAATGAGGGTGAGTGCTTCATTGGATGGTTCCTTTTCTATACCTGGCTGTTAGGGCCAAGCGGTGGGCTTACCCATAATGCATTTCTCAGCTTCCCTCCACTCCCCTGCTGTAGGGGGCAAGCACACGTCTCTACAGCTCAGCTGTTCTGCCCAGTCATCCTCGCCGTCATCAACAGGTTCCATTTACGGGGCCTTTGGGGTGGGGGGGGGGGCAGGGTACTCCCAGTTCCAGAGCTGGTTCCTCAAATAACTGGACTACCCCCCCCCCCCCCTGCCGGGGGGGGGGGGGGGGGCCACGGGGGACGGGGGGCCGGGCCCGGGGGCGGCCGGGGCGGGGGGGGGGGGGGGGGGGGGGCGGGGCCCGG
>JAODKC010000137.1:9870312-9889055 GCA_026777985.1 Mormyrops attenuatus
AATAACTGGACTACCCCCCCCCCCATGCCTTGTTGTGCTTCAGAGTCCACTGTAAACATGCTGCAGTACCCTGGGGCAGCCGTAACTGGGAGGTGAGGCGGTGGGACTCATATCACTTTTAAAAAGCTCACAGCGGGTCACATGTGAGTGGTTGGGCTGGTTGCTGTGCATGGGAGATATTTTTAGGGCTGGAATGTAAACCGCGGCCTACCGGGGGGGGGGGGGAGCACTGACATCCCGACAACAAACTTCACAGAACCCGTTTCCCCCCCCATCTTTCACGTACTAATTTCTGAAGCGTGCTGCAGACTGTGTGCCTGTATATATGCAGGAGGGAGGGAGAGCTGGAGGGAGGAAAACACGCAGCGGAAAATGTGACGTTTCGGGATTCTCCAGCCGTGTCATTCTGGGTTGGAGCCACAGTCACAGGACGCCGCTTCAGGATCCGAGCAGACTGGGACTAAGTGAGTGACCGGCACTTACAGCTTTGGCTGGACTCGGACAGACTGACCTGTGAATTAACAGCATGCATTGTCCTGGCATTTCATAAGCTTTCTCCTGATTTCAGTCATTTACAGTTTAATGGAGACGGGAAAATGTGTGTCGACTGGCAACAGAGAGATTTCTAACACCTGGACCCAAGGTGTCATTTTTGGCTTTGTGTTCGAGCTGCTGAGAATTTCTGCTTAGTGCTGCGTGTTAATTATGCATAAAGTAAGTACATTTGGCTGCTTTTTGGAGGAGATGAATAGTCAGTATTTTTTTTGTAATTCTACTGTAATGGAATAACTGCACAGACTGGGATAAAACAATGATCCATGATTCATAGACGTGTCATTAAAACAATGACCACTACAGGTTTGTGTGTGTGTGTGTGTGTGTGTGTGTGTGTGTGTATGTTTATATATATACATACACACACATACCAAGTATGTGTATAAATTCATTTCTAGGTCCTTATAAGTAATTTCTGAACTTACTTTTCTATTATACACTCTTTATTATACTGGAATAGTATTACAATTATTATATTCTTGCATAATCCGAAATGCCCTAACACACTGCCCCTTAAATAGCTGGTTATTTTACCAGTGAAATTTAGCATGAGAACTTCCTTTAAGGTCTATAGCCTCGAGGAAACTCCACAAACACCAACAAAGCAACCTGCCGCCATGTTTTTATTACTAATATATACTCATATGGAATAAAAATGAAAAGAAAACTTTTATGTAATGCCTGAATAACACTGATATGACATATTTTACCATAACAGTGAAATCACCCTAAATCATACAATTACCAGCAAATAACATTATTCATGTATCCAATAGGTAATATTCCATACATGCATCCGTAGAGGAAAACACAACACAACAGGAAGTGTAACAGCAGTAATCATTTCTATTTAAAGGCCTCTTCTAGGGCTGGGAAATCCAATCTGTCATTAAACAGAACATATAAAGTGCAGGTTAGTTAATAATAACAGGAAAGGTGTTCCTGTTTTAAGCTCTGAAGATAAATCCGTAGCAGTCTCTGGGGGCTGAGGCAGATCTGGCCTTGTGTTGGTAATAGCTGTGTAGAATGCTTGTATGTAAAAGCCGGAATTGTCAAGGGCAAACTTGTTAAACTGGGAGTGACAGCAGGGCAGTTATATAAGACCAACGATAAAGTTAGCTTTGACGGGGAGTAGGGGGTGGAGCAACCGGGAGAGCACATTCATGGGACTTAGAAGCGGCAGAACATAAAGCTCTGTCAGTTATTCCTCACCTGGGGCTTTGTAATGACACTGCCTCTATAGCTATAAAAAAGAAGACGATAAAGAGACATCTCGCTTTATGGCTTCCAGCCAGGCCATTTCATGCGAACATTAAAAGTTGCAGAAATGTCCATTATAATATGGATCAAATTTCCAAAGAAGTGTGAATGACCATAGGCACCAAAGTCATATGGACCTTATTGTTCCTTCTCTTCGCAGGATGGACAGTCCACCAGTTGAGGTCTATCACTACAAGGACAGAGAGCTTTCCTCCCATCTCCTCACACAGCTGAATTACTTGAGGCAGGAGAGAATCTTCACTGATGTGCTGCTCTGCTCAGACGACATAGAAATCCCATGCCACCGGAATGTTCTGATCTCCAGCAGCCCCTACTTCCGGGCCATGTTCTGCAGCAACTTCAAGGAGAGCCACCAGGCCAGAATAGACTTGAAAGGCATCTCCTCCACTATCCTCACTGGTATCGTGGACTATGTGTACACCGGGACCATCTCTATCACCATGGACCTGGTGTTGCCACTGATGCAGACCGCATCCATGCTGCAGTACCACAGGCTCTTTGAGGCCTGCTCCACATTTCTGCAGGAGCAGCTAAGCCCAGACAACTGCCTCAGCATGATCCGGCTCTCCGAGATCCTACACTGCCACAGCCTGCGGGAGAAGGCCAAGGAGATGGCTGTGCGCAGCTTCTCGGACGTGGCTGCCTCCGAAGACTTCTGCGAACTGACCCTGCCCGAGCTGCTGTGCTACCTGGAAGACGATCGTCTCTGTGCTGAGGAGGAGCAGGTGTTTGAGACCCTTCTGGCCTGGATCCACCACGACCCCTTCTCCCGACGTGGTGCCATCCACGACCTCTTCAAGAGGGTACGCCTGCGCTACATCCATCCCACGTACCTTTTCCAGTTCATCGCCAATGATCCCCTCATCCAGTCGTCCACCCTCTGCACTGAGATCATCGAGTCCGTCCGCCGGCTCATGTTCTCTGTGAGCACGAAGTGTAGTGGCGAGCTGGGGCCGCTCTGGGTGACACCACGCCGCTACACCTGCCACGAGACACTGGTGGTGGTGGGCGGGCGCAAGAACAGCGAGCAGACGTCACGCGAGGCTCTGTTGTACGATGAGCGCACCCAGCGCTGGCAGTGGCTGGCTAAGCTGCCCATCCGACTCTACAAGGCCTCTTACGTCTGCATCCACAGCATTCTCTACGTGTTGGGGGGCCTGGACATGAGCTCAGGGGAAGGAGTGGTCAGCATCACCGTCTATACCCTGTCTCTGAAGACCAACCAGTGGAGGACAGCAGAGCCTATGTTGCAGCCACGTTACGCGCACCAGAGTGTATCCTACCTGCACTTCATCTTTGTCCTCGGTGGCATCGGGCCCGATAAGCAGATCTCCAACACCATGGAGAGATACAACAGCATGTTCAACCTCTGGGAGCCCATGGCCACCATGCCCACGGCCGTCTTGCACCCGGCTGTGGCCGCCAATGACCAAAGGATCTATGTGTTTGGTGGTGAAGACGCCATGCAGAATCCCGTCAGGTTAATACAGGTACCAGTGTTCATGGGAGACTTATAACAAGTGCATGGGGAACTCCTTCTGCAGGGTCACTGACTGGCAACACTGCTTTTATCCTTCTCAGGTATATCACATAGCTCGGAATCTCTGGTCCAGGCTGGAGACACGAACTGTGAAGAATGTATGTGCTCCAGCTGCAGTGATTGAAGATAAAATCTACATTATTGGAGGTGAGCAATGTTTAAACCTCAGACCTTCATGATTGTAAATGGAATGCATTTATATAGCGCTTTTCTACTCCTACAAGTACTCAAAGCGCTTTACAATTCATGCTTCACATTCACCCATCCACACACACATTCACACACCGGTGGCGGAGGCTGCCATGCAAGGTGCCAACCTGCACACCGGGAGCAATTTGAGGTTCAGTGTCTTGATTGTAGGTCTGGTTCCTTCCCTGACATTGTATGTTTGCTATTTGCATGTTCTTTCTCTATTTTCTTGAGTTTGTTTGGGGAACTCAGGCTTGATCCCAAAGAGAGGTGGTTGAGTTAATGTTCATAGACTGAGTTTTTGTGTGTGTTTTGTCTGGCATTCGTCCAGGATGGATCGAGGGGCTGCTAAGATCAGAGGTGGCCATTTCAGGTCGAGAAAGTAAAAATCCTGTCCAAGATTTTGTTCCAACCAACCAGTTGACTACTTTGTGACTGTGGCTCTTTATGCTCAACTGGTTGGTTGAAACAAAATCTTGGTCTGTATTTTTACTTTCTGGACCTGAAGTGTCCACCTCTGGTGGAGATTGATGTAGACTATCATTGAAACTATGCAATATCACACAACGGTCATCTCGTCTTGTACAGGGTACACGAGACGAGTGATCGCCTATGACACTAAGGCCAACAAGTTTGTCAAATGCGAAAACATGAAGGAGCGGAGGATGCACCACGCGGCTACTGTCATCGACAACAAACTGTACGTGACAGGGGGGCGCTACATAAACAGCCACGATGTCATCGAAGACTCGGACTGCTTTGACTGCTATGACCCCAAAACGGATGTGTGGACCTCCAAGGGGACGCTGCCGTACAAGCTGTTTGACCACGGCTCCCTGCCGCTCATCTGCGTCTCCAACAAACCCAACCCGTCCTGAAAGGTTTCCCCACACCTCGGGCTACATCGTGGAATAGGGTAGCCGCCTGATTGGTCCTTCTTCTTCATAAGACCCTTGGAGAAAGACTGAGTAGTGTGTCTGCAGTGTGTCTTAAACAGAAGCTGTTACGATTGGTCATGCACGGGAGCCACTCCAAGGAATGTGCTAATCACTTTTATATGCATCCATGAGCAGTACAGTAGAAACCAGACTGTTTTCCCCAATGGAAGTTGGCTTTTCAGTGAGAGGTCTATGGTTTCCCCATAAACTCAAAGGCTGGTTCCCCCTGTGGTGCAGATCATGAGCATCAATGTAGCCATGTGACCATGAAAAAAAAACAGTATTTAGTGTTTTGAAGTGGTATGTTTTGTAACCCTCTGTGAATTAACTCAGAAGTTTTGCACATCTGAGAACTCTTATTATGGTTTTAAGACATTCCTCCCAAGTGGACATTCTTATTGCAATTCACTTAAAAATGACTGCCTTTTTTTTTCAAAGTAATTTGAAGTGACAGACAAAAGTGAACTCTGAAATACAGAGCTGTTTTTTCTGTCACTAACTTTATACAAGACACTGTGGAATCCCATCCAGGCTGTGGCCAGTGCCTCCTGGGATAAGCTCTAGGTTGAAGGTTCAATGCAGGTTCAAGTGTTTATGTAAGATGGATGGAAGGATGGATATGTGTGTGTGTGTGTGTGTGTGTGTGTGTGTGTGTGTGTGTGTGTGTGTGTGGGTGGGTGATACGTACATATTACATTGT
This sequence comes from Mormyrops attenuatus, assembly GCA_026777985.1. Taxonomy (NCBI): domain Eukaryota; kingdom Metazoa; phylum Chordata; class Actinopteri; order Osteoglossiformes; family Mormyridae; genus Mormyrops; species Mormyrops attenuatus. Next base: position 9,875,516 of record JAODKC010000137.1, read on the forward strand.
GGGGACCAAATGTCCCCACAATGTGATAAAAACCTGTTATTTTGATGTTGTGGGGACGTTTTTTCAGTCCCCACAAGGGGAGCCTCAATTTTATACAAATCTGTGACTGCAATCAAAAAAGTCTTGTGTTTTGTTTGGTTACTTATGGCTGAGGTTAGGGCTGGGTGGGGGTTAATTTAATCATTGTTGGGGCTAGGGTTTTTCCTATAGAAATGAAGGAATGGTCCCCACAAAGATATGAATACAAATATGTGTGGTGTGTGCTGCTGAATGTCCAAAGAACAACACTGGCTTATTAACACTGGCTTATTAACACTGGCTTATTAACAATGCAGTTTTTAAGCTGTTTTCAAAGTGACCTTGTGTTTTACCCATTTATCCCTTTTGAACAGCTGCACATATACAGCAGTTGAGGTTAAATACCAAACTCAAGGGCACTACAACAGGATCTAGGCCAGAAAATCCTCTAGTTGAAAGCTCCTGTCCTGTTCAGCCACATAATTTAAACTCTATATAAAAATTCAACAACTGTCAAGGGAAGGCTTGTCGAGGCACATGAACCCAGGACTGCATACGACCCTGAGTAAACATGACATCCCCAGCCTTTAAACATAATGTTTTCCTTCTCATATCAGCAGAGCTGCTTTAACATCAAAATCATAGCAGAAATAATTCAGATTTAAGATGACTTGGGGATCTAAGAAATATGCGTGCAATTTTAGCTTTCTAGAATGTTCTACAATGCATCTGAATGAAAGAGAGCCCTGTGTAACATATAATTCTGTGCAATATATCTAAAGACTAGACCTTTCGATTGAAGGATTGGTATGGCTGTGCTTCTGAAGCACATGATTAGTGAATTTCTGTAAGAAATCACCTTCTCACAACAGCTTACCGGATACATCTGTTTAACGGATGATCGTAACAGAAGTTCAGCGTAAAAATATATATATATATCAGAAACAGAAACACACGTTTAACGTACTGAGGACACAAGCATTCCCATGTGGGTGCATGTATGGGAATTTTCAAACAGAAAAAAATGAATCTGAGACTTGGACAGCTGAAGAGACTCCCAGTTGTAAACACACATTAGTTTTCCCCACGTCATCGCATCGCCATGGTGATGCCCCTGCCACCCTTTGACCCCAGCGTGGCAGCGTATTGCTCCTCTGACTGTAACCCTTCACACACTTACACTCAGCGGCCCCCAGAAAAACAAACCCTCTCTCTTTTCATACATACTTTATGTTCTGTTTATTTACAGTAGTCTTTTCACAGTATGTTTTCCGTTTTAGAATCGTGTCAGTTTTTAAAAATTGCTTTATTTATACATAAAAATAACACAAAATACTGCCAACTGGAATTTCACTGTAGTGAAGGAAACATTTTCTAACTTTTGCAGGGTTGTCAGTCCTTATAGTAAAACGATTATTTAAAAAGAAAGATAACCGTATACAAGAAAGTTAAAAACACATGATATATAAATAACTACCTTTGAAGACAGAAGTAAAAAATAAACACCTCAGATACAGTTCAGCTCTCGTTCCCCTTTACATATTAAATCCATGTAACATTAATATTTGATTCATAAATATTAATAAATTAGTGAATATTTATAATTTTAATATGTATAAAGTTTGAATTTTTATTTATCTTTCACAGTCACTGACACTGCACATTTTCTCATAAATTCTGTCAGCAAATGCTTTGGATAAACAGAAAATGGACGGATGGATAGAAGGATGGACGGATAGATGGATGGGTGGATAATTGTGTTGCCAAGAAAATGCCTTCTTAAAGGTATTTTGAAATCCATCCATCCATCCATTTTCCAAACCGCTTATCCCATTGGGTCGTGGGGAGTCCGGAGCCTATCCCGGGAGCCACGGGCACGAGGCGGGGAACAACCCAGGACGGGGGGCCAGCCCATCGCAGGGCACGTATTTTGAAATCATTTACTGAAAATGAGTTTTCATTTCCTGCTGCAAATCAAGGGGAGAAATAATTTTTATTTAGGTAAACTGAAAAGTAAGAAAAGTATTCATTTTACTGGGAGTTTATATTAAAATTGCTTCTTTGAAGTAATGCCACCATGTTTCTTGAAAATCAAAATGCAGAATGGTATATAGAATATATTTTGTAAATTGGGTGTCATTTTTTATCCACATAATTCAATGTATGAGGTTGGATGTTTATGTTTCAAAGGAAGCACATAAAAAATATATGAAAATTATTTTTGATTTTCTTTTCAAATAACAATATTTATTCTTCCAAATGAAATAAAGCATTTTTATACCCTTGCATGGAATTACTGTTTGGAAAATATCCAGCGCTATTTCCATATATGCTTGCCTTCAGTTTTTTTTATAGCTATATTTAAAGACGGATGTCAGTGATGCATCTTCCAAACAGTCAGTTTGGTCAGGGTGATGGGCAGTGGGACTCAGAAGCCTTTCCCAGGCAGCGCAGGGCACATGACAGGGGTAAATACCAGTCAGTTGCAGGCCATACACACACCACGGAGAGAACACATAAACACCCAGAACATACACGGGATCTGAACCTATAACCCTGTAGGTGTGAGGACAGATCCCATAGCAATCATAATTCATGCATTTTCCATTCTGGGGTTAGAAGTTAAGAGAGTTGTGTTATGTTATGTTATGTTAGGTAGTAAAGAAAGTGTTACCCGTGGGGACAGAGCGTAAAGTGCAGAGGAGAGTGTCAGGGAGCCAGAAAAAGCCTGGCTGTAAAGTCTTGGTCCAACATCACGCCACTCGTCAACGCGGTAGGTGAATGCAGCAAGCTGTTTCATGTTTGATGGTTATATACTTTAAATAGCATGCATTTAAAGCCCGTGAGAACATGAACATGCATGGAACATAACTTGAGACGGGCAGTAGGTGTGTCCGGCTGCCTGAGCTGAGCCCGGCGCGTCGCAGCCACAGTCCCATGTCAAAAGGAGCACCCAACCTGCCCACTGCGTGTTGACTTCCTACTGATGCTACAGTTTGGATCTGATGGCGAAGGGTCATAAAATGCCTCTAAATTTTACCTCCGACTTAATTTTCCTGGGACGGCTCATATGCAGAATACAGTGCACCGCCTCTTACACTTTTAATGGGTAGTAAATTCATTGGTGTTGGTATATACTTAGGCCTGTTCTTAATCTCATAAGGCAATGAAGAAACAGTGAAAATAATGTAACTATTCATTCCAATTACTAGTGATTGGACTAACATCTTAGTTAATGTAGTAAAAGCAAAATGTTATCAACTATTTTAGCACCACAATAAAATATTGTGGGCAGATTTGAAGCTTTTACATGTCGGAAAATCAGTTATGTTCGCTCTTCATTTTATCCAAAATTCAATAGTATGGGGATTATTTAGAATTATTATTCAGGAATTCAAGAAAAAAAAATAACACATTTCTGGAATTGTTTTCGAAAATCCACCCCGGCGACACTGAAGCGTCATGTACTAAATCTGAAATTCTCATTAATGTTTATGAAGCTGGTGCTGTTCTCGTATGTGTTGGTGCATTTCAGTGTATGACAAAATGGTAATGTTGTCTGCCAGCCGCAGCCTGGTAAGGAATAAGTGGTACCCTGTCAGAAAAAAAGAGTAGCAGTTGGTACCTTTGCTTGTCACTGGGCTGTACCCTCAAGGCTCTGCCAGTAGTACCCTTAGCTGTAGGTAAATGTACCTTTTAAGGTACAGAAATGGACTCTGAGGAACATTTTTGTACCATAGGGGGTACATTAATGTTGTTTGTACCTTGCGAGATGTTCCTCAGAGTACATTTCTGTACCTTAAATTATAGTAAAAGGTACCTACAGCTAATAAACCTACAGTGACAAGCAAAGGTACAAATTAGTGCTCTTTTTTCTGACAGTGTACTGATGGAATGATGGATGGATGGATTTTTGTCTTCAGCAAGTTACATAAAAATTTCTTTGCTGGTTTTTAGTTACTTATTAGTAAGAAATAGAAATGTATTAAGTCATATTAGTGTAGACTTAGAAAGTCAATTACAAGTTAAATACAATTTTTGTTATTCGTGTCTAGTGAACCACGCCAAAATTTCATTAGCAGTTTACTGGTCATCATCAAATCAGGTACCTTTGAGTTAAACTGTTGCTCGTTGTCCTGCGCCCTCTGTGATTGGTTGATTGCCTGATGTTCCTCACCCTCTCCTTAGCCCAGCTCCCTACTGTATTTAAGTGCCTGCCTCTGCTCAGGTATTTAGTCAGTCATTTAGTTATTTTACTGTGGGTGGGAAGTTCTGTCCCCTTGATTCTGCTCGGTCTTTTGGGGGTTTTGTTTAATGTGATCTGTTTTGCAAAGAAACTCCTGTATCTCTTCACCTTTTTTCCTGCTTACGTCATGCTGTGCTGTAATAACTTAATCCTGCGGTTTACCAACATCTCCTGCTATGGACAATAGGAGTGTGCATCTGCGTCACTGAGGCACGTGCGCTGCACATCTCAATATATGAAAGACACAATATGATTCACCCCAATTACGATGCATAGCGGCTAAACACAATGCGATTCACCGAGAGGAAACTATTAAAAGTCACATAAGATTCACCCCATTGCAATTCGGTGCAATTCAAGTTGATTTGACTCAACGCGCTACGATGCAATGCAAAAGAATATGAAGCTATGTAATTCAATATCGTAGAAATTCAGAAACAATTTAAAGAGGAGGAATCAATCTAAATGTAAAATTACTGGTCACATTTCTAAATAGGTTAATAAAGACATAGGCGTTTATTAATAATTATACATTAATTAATCAGATTTTACCGATGCAAATATGTTACAAACGATGCACCCAGAGTTCGTACCAGATTGTGTCAGGTACACAGTCTATTAGTCGAGGCAGTCGCATCGGTACACTGTCACAAAAGTTCACTAGTCTGCTGGGTATTTATGTGAGATTTCATCCAATACAGACATGGATTTTGAAACAAAATCACTAATATAGGCTATTCCATAAATTCTCTAGAAACTTGCATGCATCTGAGGAAGATAAATTAGGTGTACTCACAAAGATAGGCCTAAATTATGTACTAATATTAGAAAACAAAGGTCTGCTTGGCGTTTTTGCCATCACAGGAAAATTATCTATAAATCATTTAAACGCCATAAATCCAACAGAGCAAACCATGTAGGCCTACCTAACTTACTAACAAGCGCACCTAGAGGTCTAACCTTCGCTATTTTATATTGATATTTAATATATTTAGCATTTTCCGGGGTTCGGGAAATTCTATTTGCGTGGCCAGAGGTCCGTTGAGCGAGTCCCGATCACGTTTCCTTCCTGTAAATTGGGCCAAAGGTTGTTTTCATGGTGAAGCAGCAAATGGAAGATGGGGGGCGTAGAGGTCGGAAACTATAGGTGTTACGGCGTTATTTTGGGAAACAAACAGGGGGAACATTACACCAGGCGACTCGTGGTCATACTGGCTCTCAGATGCTCCGCTGGGGTGCACTTACCCCCCCCAGTGCTGCTGTTCGCTTGGGGAAGATGATGAAATTTTCATAGATGTGCAGCAACAGGTGGTATCGACCAATATGTTTTTTGCCAGCTGTGGACTTTGAGTACGGAAAACAGCGAAAGATCGTCCCGTGGATTATGCCCCAGCGCCCTACGAGACGCAAATTTTTTAGATTTCGATTTGCACAGATTCCCGTCTTTTCAACTTTTTTTCTGCTTTTAAGGCAGATCCATGAAAGTTTCTTACGGGACCCTACCGAAAACAAACGTTCATCCTAATACTGCGGGTCAAACGCTAAGATCATTTAAATACACTTCTGGAAAAGCAGGGTGAATGTCACGGCCATTTAAAGCAAATCGATCTTATTTATGTAGCCTAGTTGTTTTTATTTTAATTAAACCTCAATCTACCTGGCCGAGAGATTAAACAAGACTTATCTTATTGTTACGCTGTATGTATGTTGTACTGTTTTTCATGTTTCTTTTTTAATTCGCTTTTCTGGCATACTCTATTGGTTTGCTCTTACGTTTACTTCCGATTATACCCGAGATGGACCTATTACCTCACCAGATTCCCACGCATTCACCTACTGCTTCCTGGCGTTTCAGAAATAAACCTAAAGCATCCTCCGGGTAGGAAATCTACTCTTCGAAATACCTCTGCCGTTGTAATTACGTTTTATAGTTTTACCATCCAGGATAAGGAATGCTGAGTACATGTTGCGTCTGAACACCGGCTAGACCATAAAAACCATTCTCGGCAGTCAGACTTCTCATACTTGACGGTTCGCCAACATCAACACCACAAACTTAGTTGTCAAACATTCAGATGAAACACGATACCTTGCAGTATAATATCTAATAACTCATGGACAGTGAGTTCTCAGCGAAAAACTAAATAAAGAAGAGAGAATTGTGTATGGATTTTCAAAAAGAATATTCCAGAAACGTGCTTTCATCTGCGTGCCTCATACATATTTGACGTAAAAATTTAAAAACGAGTTCCTTGTTATTATTTCCTGATTAATGACACTGTGTGCCCTTTGACCTTTGGTATCCACATTAGATGCTGTGTTGGGTCACCCAGCATGGGAGTGTCACCTGATGTGGAGCTCCTGTTTCGCGGTATCTGGTCATGTACCACAACTTTGACCTGCCCAGTCTTGCTGTGGCCTTCCCAGCTGTCTGTGATGAGATGCATCATCATTATGCCAATAACACCAAGCCCTGAGATACTTTCATAGTTTCATACAGGATGCACACAGGGGTTCATGAATTGGACTTGTAGCCTGAAGGCTGCTTGCTGCAGGGAAATGTCCCTCTGTGATTGTCTGCTAAAAATTATGCAAGCTGCATTGGATAGAACACCAGCAACAGCAAAGATATACTTCAAAGACATGAAGGAGCACACTATTTCCCATTTACATTGAATAGCCAATATTTCAATACAGATTCTTTTCAAATATATAGTTATATAGTTTGCTGGAGAAATCCAGGTTATGTACTAAGAGGCTACTGCGAAAGGCCCCATATGCTGTGAAGTGGCTGGTCACATTTCCAGTTGTGTAACTGCTATGATATACAGTGTCCTGGATGTATGAACTGCCTGGCCTACGAAGTGTGCTGCTCATTTACATATTAACGTTTCAAAGCAGCGCAAAGATGTTTGTAACGCCGCCAAAAAGGAGCAACTCCGACCAGCTAAAAGATATGATTCCCCTAATGCATTTAAGCGTCATGCATACAATCCAAACCACATTAATCAGAGGCGTTTGTGCTTGTTCCGCTATTAGTAAAGCTTTTGTCATTGTGTGGAGATAACAGAGATAAATACAACAATGGTGTATCAGGTTGAAAGTTAATATCCAACTACTGTATTTGTATGCCTGTGCTTTATGCTGATGTCTGTTTTACACCGTTATCCCCATTTTTATTAGTTTTCTTTTTTGTTCTGCTAAAACAAAACTCACAGCATGCTCCCCTCGCTGGTGTCTCCTCAGCTACCGACACGCTCGAAGCCAATGATCCTCACCAATTGCGCAGTGAATATGGGTAGAAACGGCGCCGGAGGCGCTTAAAGCACCCGGTCGGACTCTGCCCGGGATGCATATACTATGGGGTACTTTTCCCGAAAAGCATAGTCGCTAACAACATTAGCAACTTACATAGTTGGAACCATGCAACTGAATGGTTCCAACTATGTCTGATGCTATCGGGAGCTTTTGGGAAACGCGCGCTTGTTCATTTCTTAGCAGTCTGGTCAGAGTAACAAAATCTTGTGTTAAGTTTATCTAATATTGTATAAAGGAAGTTAAGAGAGGGGGCATCGCGCATAGATACTTTAGGTTTAAAATAAACAGCCAGATACTTTCGAATAAAATGTGAAAAACATACCCCCGTTATTCAGTCAAATAACAACGTCAAATAATATTTTGATAGCATGGACTCTTTTCGAGGAATGGAAACAGACCGACGCGTTCGTCTTAAGAAGCAGCTGACAATTTGCTTAAAAGTGTGGATGATATTTCCAGAGACGTTTTGCAACACGGAGCAAGATGGTAAACAAAGCCACGTGTTATGACAGCGTTTCCAAAAGGGGCGGGGCTGCCAACACTTCCGGTAACTTCGCTTTTGGATATAAGTACAACTGCGCACATAATCAGTCAGAAGTCATTTGTCTCTGACCAAGAAAAGGGGGGAAAGGCACTGAAATAGAATAATTTCTGCTTTGTAATTTCACTCCGATTTTGCTGCTTTGCCCGATTTAGAAGATGCCATTTCTAGGACAGGACTGGAGGTCGCCTGGGCAGACCTGGGTTAAAACTGAAGAAGGTTGGAAAAAGTATTCGGACGAAAAAAACAATAATGTTGCAGAACTAAAAGGGTTAGTGCTCGTTTTTCCTCCTGTTTTTTATACGGCTGTTGTTTGACGGCTTTTCATTAAGATTAATCCAGTGGTTATGTAGCATACGATTGTAAGCGTAGGTCTCCAACATTATGCATCTTCTTGCAAAGTTATGAAACTTTTAGTTAGTACAGGTCTCCTTGCTTTTCAAAGACGCACAGTGACGTGTGTGTAAATCTGTGTTGTTATGCTACACAACAGGGTAGCTTTCTGTCTGCGTCGCGTCTTTTTTATTCCTTATTTTAATCCCGCCTTCTAGCCCCGGTTCTGGATCAAAAACTCGGCGTGTTTGGGATGCTTTTTTTTCTAAGTATGGTCTGAAAAAAAGGTTATTAAAGTACAGAATGAATGCTATGTTTCCGTCTGGGGTTAACTCGATCGGGTACGTGATGCACTTTGTAAACTTGGTGTTTGCCAGCCGTTAATCATGCTTCCGTAAAAATAGCCCATCGTGATAGGATTAATGGGTATCTGTTAGGCACTGTGCGGCTTCCAAAACAAACCATTTGTATCAAGACAAGATATTAAGCTGATTAAGGCAGGCATGGCTGTAGCTGTCTTTGATGTACAAAACACCAATGTATAGGGGGCAGTGGGAATCATGTGCGTTTAAGGATATTTAGCATTTTTCCTGACAAAAACATGACAATAATATTTCAGCTGCTGTAAAGATGAGGAGCTGTACAAGGAAAACATGTTTCTGACCAGGAGCTATGATGTGGCAGCAAAGAAGCGCAAGAAAGACCTCCTGAACAACAACACCAAGGTTCCTTGTAAGTCCCCCCCCCCCCATTCATAGGGTTTCATTGATGTCTATCATGAATAAGAAATTCAAATGTATTTTTTTCATGTATACTGTTTGCAGATTTCCACAAAGACAAATGGATCTATGTCCACAAAGGAAGTACCAAAGAGGTACTGTCTGGGCTTGTTTATATCCAGTGGGAAATGGGGGAAAACGTGTTCACAGAATTTTTAGGTCAAGCAGAGATTCACCCTTGTGTGTCTTTTTCCCCCCAGCGCCATGGATACTGCACTCTAGGGGAGGCCTTCAACCGCCTGGACTTCTCCAGCGCCATCATGGACTCGAGACGATTCAACTATGTCGTGAGGGTGAGCTCCTTTTGAGTGACGTCACTTCAGAAAGTTGTGGTTGTTTTTTCTTCCCTCTTTCCCCCTACAAAAGAGTAGCTCCCGGCAGGCTGTCAGAGGCCGGTCGAACAGGCCCGAAGCAGTCCCCCTTATCACGCCGGCCCAGACAGGCGCTCCCACGACACTTAAAGGAGCAGGGAAAGTTGGTCTGCGGCTGTCTCTGTAGATACATGGAAGCAGGGCCCCCTTGGGACCAGATTATCATTATGCTGAGAACCTCCAAATTGACTCATCCTTTCATTGTAGGTCCTGTAGCAGTTGTAGAGCACACCAGTTTGGTGGCAGTTATGTAAAGAGGGTGAGATATATATATAATTTTGCTCCCTGCTTGAACCGTCTTGCCGAGGATAAACAAGTGCTTGTTGTTGAAGTCCACTGTCAGGTGGTGTCCTGGCTTGCCGCTATTTGGTGAGGATGCAGCCATGGCCGTGAAACATGACCCAGTCACTCTTGAACAACTGATCCTCTGACCTCTTATCACCGTCGTTATGACTTTGTTTCCAGTCACAAGAGCTGCCCCCACGCCACACCGCAGAGTGTTCTAGATTTTCTCAGTGACAGATTTCACTTCTGTCAACCTTTCACTTCACCGAAATGTCTGAGGTGACAGGTGGTTCTGTGTTTCGGGGGCTGCTGCCCCCTCGAAGCCCAAGTGCCTTTTCTCCATGACCTGGCTGTGTACACCAGAACGGCCACATCAGAATTCGAGAGCTGGTGGCTGATTTATTGACAGATCTTTCTAGAACCAGGAAGCAGTCTACACAGTTTACCCCCTTGCCATTAGCTAATCTAAGGAGTGATTTAAGAGAGTCAGGTTCAGTTTGAGTTTGAGTTTTGTCCCTTTGCTTAGTTTCAAGGAGCCTCCTTCTTACCGACCACATTTTAATATGAATGGCTACAGCCACCTGTCCCAGTGGCTGTCCGCCGTTATGCAGTGTTAGAAGGTGCGGTGAAGATAGTGGTCAGGGGCGAATGTCAGCTGTCCCCTAACAGTGGAAAACCGACGGGAATGGGCCCAAGTCAAACGTCTGTGACTAAGTGGAGGCTAAAAGCAGAGACGTGATGTCCCGTTCTGCTCTGAGATAAATAGAGGTGTTTGGTGGGACTTTTGGAGAGGAGGGAGTGGGGGGGGTATGCCTGGGTGCTGACAATGGTCACATGCTTGGGTTGAGCAAGAAGCAGGAGGCGTGAACAGTTTTTCTCCATGATGTCAGCGGGGGTGGGCAGCCTGACTTGAATGCCACAGTGGCTCTGTGATGCCCTGCCACCACCCCCCCCTCACTGTGGGGCTTTTTGGATTTAAAATGGAACCAACTCCAAACCACTTGGGAGGATCACATTTAAGGACACCCCATGTCTTTGTGGGGGCTTCCTCTTGTCTCATTTGTAATTGGAAAAACTAATGGAAAAATGAGGTTTGAGTACAAGTATGGGAAGTAGAGGGAGTTTTTAGAAGGTCCCCCAGAAATCTGTGGACCGTTGGGACCTTCAGAAGCGTCTGCGTGAAGGTGACAGAAGCTGCATATGTTTACGCATCCTTGGCTGGCCTTTGTGTCACACTGGCTCATGTATTCGGTCCTGTCTGGCTGTGGGCTGGTCTTTCTCAGAGTCTATTTCCCAAGAACAGAATCTAGATGAGCAACATGATCTGGGATGAAGATCAGTTATTCATCGTAGGGAGGACAGCCTCAAGAAAACACCCCCCCCCCCCACCATGCCCGAACCATTCCAGACTCTACTATATTTATTTTGCTTGAGCTTTTGTTTCAAAACAATCTCTCTCCAGAGAAAGCCGACCTGACACTAGCGGTGGGGGTTGGCGTCCGCAGCTCACGGCTGTATATTTCTGTCCCCTTCTCTAGCTGCTGGAGTTGATTGCCAAGTCCCAACTGCCGTCCCTGAGTGGTGTGGCACAGAAGAACTACATGAACATTCTAGAAAAAGTAGTGCAGAAAGGTGAGCTGTCACTGCAAAGCGGTGCGGATCAGCATGTCTCGCTTGAGTGAAAGCCAACGTGTGGGCCCATGCTAATACAGAAAACCTACTTTCCCAAAAATTCTGCTTGTTAAAAATATTGTCTGAGATGTGTATAGCCGTTTAAAGTATTCCAGAAGAAAGGCCAGAAGGGACTGCTGAATTAAAACAAATTTCACTGCAAAGTAATCTAATTGTCCCCAGCCTCTTTTACCCCTGGGGAATTTCATAATTGCTCTTAACAGGAAGAGCGACAGACATTTCAGAACAAACAGCACTCCTGTAAACGAAGTTCTCCTTAAGCTAAACAGAGCCAGGTTGTTTGGGGAACTGTTTCAATGCCAACATACACAGATATTTTGTACTATAACTCATAACCAAAACCGATATATTATTAAGGCATGTAAACATACAGTCAAGTGTGAGTTGGACAATAAAAATAAACACACACAAGTATTTAGATGAGTGTCAATGCAGTATGACATGGTGTTTTGATGGCTTTTGATTGGTATACTAAGCTGAATGCCTGAAGTTTGACCATCGTGACATTTCCTTCTCTGCTGGCAGTGCTGGAGAACCAGCAGAATGTGCGTCCCATCAGAGAGCTCCTGCAGACACTCTACGTGTCCCTTTGCAGCCTGGTGCAGGACATGGGCAAGTCAGTGCTGGTGGGTAACATCAACATCTGGGTCCACCGTATGGAGAATATCCTGCTTTGGCAGCAACAGCTGGACAACATCCAGATCAACCGGGTGAGTAGAGAAGGCGGTCAATACTGGCTGGGGAATTATGGGTAGAAGGGAAAGCAGAGAAAAAAAGGGGGAATGTGAGGAATGTCTGGAAGGGTAACCATGGGCAGAATGATGATGGTCAGAGACCTGATGCAGGATGGAAGCATGCACTCGTGTTTATGTTCCACTGGTTTTGTTTTGCATCCCCAGCCAGCATCCAAAGGCATGACGCTGACTGACCTGCCAGTGAGCCTGCAGCTCAACATCATGCAGAGGCTGTCAGATGGGCGGGACCTGGTCAGCCTGGGTCAGGTGTCCCCAGACCTTAACGACCTCGCTGAGGACCGTCTGCTGTGGAAGAAGCTGTGCCAGTATCACTTCACCGAGCGACAGGTACTAGGAATTGCATTTTGCATCAGCTCTGGCTGTGTGATGCTAATGGTGTTGAAGGTCCTTTGAAAGCTGTATTTAGCTGCTGGCGGGTTAAAGAGCCACCTTCGGGGTCCCATGTGCAAATCAAGTCAAGCTGTCGCTATATGTAAAGAAGGTAGCAAAGATGGATACTTTGAACCATCCCCTCCCCAACACACAGATTCGCAAGCGTCTGATACTGACTGACAATGGCCATTTGGATTGGAAGAAGATGTACTTCAAACTCTGCAGATGCTACCCGCGTAAGGAGCAGTACAGCGACACTCTGCAGTTCTGTACCCACTGTCACATCCTCTTTTGGAAGGTGAGATGTGTGACATGTTGGTTCTTGTCACTCTGTCTCCCTCCCCCATGGTTAAGGTTATTACAGCCTAAGGCAGTAAAATCTTGCAGAAAATGTATGTGTGATTTCTCATGAAATGTCTGACTTTGCTTAGTGTGGTGTTTCTCAACCCGGTCCTTGGGGACCTGTAGACAGTCCACGTTTTTGCTCCCTCCCGGCTCCGTTTCAGACAGTCCACATCTGCACATCATACTGGGAGCTGGGAGGGAGCAGAAACGTGGACTGTCGGTGGTTCCCTGAGGGCCAGGTTGGGAAACACTGGCTAACCTACTGGAAGAGTTGCATTGTAGTCTGGGAAGTGATCTTTCACCGATGACCCCATCTGTCCCTGCCTCCCCAGGATACAGACCACCCCTGCACTGCCAACAACACGGAGAGCTGCTGCATCGCTGTGTCCCCCCAGGGTTTCATCAACCTCTTCAAATACTGAGGGGGGGGGGGGGGGCGTATGACACTCGGTACAAAGTATTAGTAGTGCAACTGATTACGGAAA
>JAODKC010000137.1:9889155-9908843 GCA_026777985.1 Mormyrops attenuatus
CCCCCCCCCCCCCCCCCCCCCCCCCCCGCCCCCCCCTCCCCCCCCCCCCCCCCCCCCGCCCCCCGCCCCCCCCCCGCCCGGGCGGGGGGCGGGGGAAGGGGGGCGAGGCAGGACTGAGGAAAAAGGGGAGGGAGGGGGTGACTCAGCAAAGGGGGTGGGGTGAATGTGACAGATGGATAAATGGGACGTCTGGGATAGAATGTGCTGGGCAGTTCTATGGATGTTCTAGTATGATCCGAAGAGCTCCACGGCAAAAAATATGTAGACGAACAATTACTTTTCTTTTTGTAAATATGCCGCTGTGTTTGACTCAGTTTTTCTGATCCCTTGAGCATGTAAACTGCTCATTTGCTGTAACAATGTAGCAAATATCAGCTTCTTAAAGAGGATCATTTGAGTCGGATGTTTTTTTCCATGTTAATAGTTAATAGGAATCGTGTGTTAAACTCTAATATGTTAATGGAGCATTTGAAGAATTTTGTAGCTTTTGACCTGGGTGATGAGAGTTTACGTGTCAAGATATGACTCAGGATGTGTGTGTACAGATGGACTTTTATGGTCCCTCATTTGGGACTGTACATTTTTTTTTGTATATATAGTATTCTTTTTTCCACTTTTATACATTTTGGAGTTTATGAATTTTATTTTCAAAGGCTCTTTGAAAGTGTTTGTATAAACATGTTTGCTAGTATATTCTGTGCAATACTGCAGCATTTTTCAATTGTACCGGCCAAGTCGGGGTTTAGAGCGCTTTGCTCTCTGAGGCGCCCTCCGTGAAAGCCTGTCGAGGGAAGAAAATGTTCTGTCTGTTTATTCATGGAAGCACGAATCAAACGCTCCAACCAAAGTGCAGAATGTGAAGAGGCTTTAAATACATGCCAACATTCATATTTTTATTATCTTTTTTTATTTCATGGAGGTTTTCACTTACAAAACTACCGATTTGTTATAGCCACCTGCATGATCAAAATTGTATCACTGAAATGTTTGGGTTTTTTAATTATTATTTTCCTCTTTGACACACAGACCAGCACTAAGGTGAAGGAGGGCATCTTTGGATAGGAACGGATGTATCTTCATGTGACCATACTGATGAGCTATGTGGTGCTGAGAAGAGGGTTTGTGATTTATTGTATTAATAAATCGCTTAAGAATATTACAGCAGTGTGAGTTTCTGCTGCGTGTGTGCTGCCCCCTGCCTGCACCTCTCCATGTGGAAGAAGTAATCAGGCCTCATCCGTTTACAGAAGGTACAATGCTAGGAAGAATCATGTAATTGGCACTTTATTTATCGTCTACAGGCTTCTAGAAATTCCCCCCCCCCCACCCCACAAATCCCAATAGATTTCTTTTCACTGGACCCAGTTGGGTGAAATACCATGGTATTGATGCTAATAGCCCAGGGGGAAAGGGAGCCACGGACCTCTGATTAGTTAAACTTGGAGGCTGCCAAACCGACTATTCATGACCCATATTTTTGCAACAGCTCAGTTAACTGATTATAGACTGGTCACGTAAGAATTCCACTGAGAAGGGCAGGAGGAAAAATATTGCGTTTTAGGCACTAGACCAATGCCATCAAACTTGAAGTTGGCAGACTGCCCAAGCTGCTCGGAATTTCTCGATGGCCCCCTTCCGCCCCCTGCTGGACAACATTCTAATTGCTGTAAATGTCAGGCTGAGGCATTGTATGGATGCCACAGTGTTTTCTAGTCAAGGCTAAAAGACTGCAGTAAGTTTGAAATAAATTCATTTTATTAACATAATTCATAACACAAAACTAGATTTCATATATTGGCTTGATATATTTTAACCTTTGTTATCTCCTGTTACAACAATGATACGTGAGCTTTTTATTACCAACTTAGGAGAAATTAACAATTATTCAAATCCTAAACTTTCCATAAAAGGAAATTCTGCTCAAATGGTGAGAAACCAGATAAGAATATATTTACACAAGATTTCCATAAGCTTTTATTCCCCTAAAACCAACATCTTAGACCAATTTCCTTGTCAGAGCATTAGATTATGGCGTTATTTTAAAAACAAATGTTGAAATCCAAAAAGCCTACATATACACACAAACATTTAATTCCAACCATACCTCATTTTTTTGTGTTACTTTGTATTTCATACAGAATTGCAGTCCAGAATTTGACATCTGGATGCTCATCAGATGGAAAAAAATGCACAAGCTAAGGACTCGACTGGAGCTTCTCAGGCTGGTCAGCACACACACACATGTGTACATATGATGGGAAGCCAACCTTAGCGTGGGACCCACAAAAACTGAGGCAGAAAGATTATGAACTACCTATGAATTGTGAGAAGGTGCAGGTCCACCACAGTAAGCTAAGCTGCCAGTCTCAGCTTGGGAGGCTCTCATTTTGAGAACAAAACTTCAAAATTCCACTGCACTGGGTAATCTCTCAGAACCTCTTAAGAATAATACACTAATAATGCCAGTCCATAACTCCATACCAAACTGCAATAAAATTAGTAACATTCATCCATCGATTTCCTGTAACTGCTTACACGATTATTTATTTATATAGCACCTTTCATATATGAAATGCAGATCAAAGTGCTTTACACAGAAGATAAAAGTTGGGAAGGAAGAAAACAGGTCTACCGAATAATCAGAGATATTGCAAACAGGTAACGAATATTATAGCATTACATTTATTTATTTAAAAAGAAACAATAATTACTTAATCTTTATTTTCAGTTAAGTAGCTGCAGAAGAAATTCAAGTTTAATATTAGTTTCTTCCATTTTTTTGTCAATAAGACTGAACAATGTGAAAACATTCTGGCTTATTGGAGCAAAACTAGCATGCAAAAGAGGATGGAGAAACGCTCAAGTATATGTACACAGTGTTGGGGAAGTTATTCACTAAAGTAATCCACTACAGACATTGGTGGAAAGCTCAGGTCCAGAAAGTACAAATCCAGACCACGATTTTGTTACAACCAACCAGTTGAATACTCTGTGACTGTGATTCTTTATGCTCAAACGGTTGGTTGAAACAAAACCTTGGTTTGGATTTTAACTATCAGGATCTGAACTTTCCACCTCTGTCATTAATGGATTACTTTAACTTCCCTGACACCGTACGTACAGCAGCATTCTTAAAACGCAGGTCACCCTACAGTATCCAGTGGAAGGTTGTAAGGTTATATGCTCAGAACATATGAGATATTAAAGAAAAAAACTATTTTCACATGCATTCATGAAGCATGGAAGATCAGACCAGCTGAAAAATCAACAAAGGTTTCGGTTCGGTTATAAACCTTCAAGCCAACAAGCAACGTCAACCACAGGGCTGCACATCTTGAGGTAACGCATGTAGAAGACTCGAGGTAATCTCATGATCTATCATCAGTAAAAACACTGACTCAATCAACTTTCTCAGCGTCTCAGAGAAACACGTTACAGTGTTGATGCAAACTCAGTGCCATTCAGTACATACGCACTGATGCCAAGCATTTTCTGAAGGCTAATTCAGATGGTCACAAACACAATTAAAGCCAGTAAAACCAATAAATTTCAGGAAGATGCTCTTAATTTAACAGAAAGTGACAATTTTTCTTTGTACGTCATAGGAAAATGCTATGTGTTTAAAGTAGATTCAGACCAGTTTTACAAGGGGCATACCGAGAAATTCTAGGACCCCTGACAAAATAATCACCAATGTTACGTATAATTTTACGTATTCAAGGGCCCCTGTCCAGTGCTGGTCCCTTGACTCTGCTAGGATATCCATTCCCTTCAGACACCCCTGGCAATTAGCAACACAGCTGAAAAGAACTAAACATCTCCTTCTGATCCAAAGCCTTTCAAAATTCAAACATTATTCACTTATAAATTGAGTATGCAGTAACAGGTCGACATTCACGCAAATAAATAAATAAATAAATAAATAAATAAATTAGTGTATAAGTAAATACTGCATCAAAATTAGCCCTAGTTATGTTATAGCTCATGTTACAGAGGACCTTGTTTTGAGTTGAAAAGCTGAATCTTGCTTGCGTCAGAACCGTGGAGGTGTCACCCATAACGTGGGACTACGGTGTCTCACAAACATAAGGACCACAGAGGAAGTTAGCAACACAAGGTATACATACTGCAACAAATGGCAAGTAACAAAATAACAACCCCCAACTTGGTAACTCCTACTGGTTTATGGAAATCTGCATTTAACCCCCCCAACCTTTGAGACCGGGGCCAGCCCGGTTTTCCCCAGAGGGCCCCAATATCACCGATTGCGCCGGGAGGTTGCTGACGTCACGGCAGCGTTGATCTCCGTGCAATGTGGCGAGGACATCTGTAGAATTTGTGGGCCCGCTGCCAGAGAACGAGATACTGTTAGTCGCAAAGCAGCAACATAGCCAGGAACAGCTTACGATTGTGAAACAAACGCATCACTGACTCAGCACACAGAACACTGGAAACACACAAAGCATTGTGGGACAGAATAGTAAGCTGTAGTTACCGCTGCTCAGTACAGGTCACACAGGGGCACATTTTCCCGTTCAGAGTTCTTAATAATCCACTCAATCGCATCCCATCCCTACAAGGACACAAAGACTGCAGTTAACAATACTTCCCCCTGTAAATCTAAAAAACCCGGACAATTTCAATTCACAACAAAGCCATGTTTCACTGCAAAAAAATGACATCGACTGGCTAAAACTGATTTTATTTCAGTCTGGAAATGTACCCACCAGGAATGATAAGATTCTCCGATTTGCATCGGCGAACCAGCATGAAAGTTCATGATGCAATTATCGCGATTAAAAAAAAAAAAATGCACCAAATGCTTTGGGATGAACTTGGGACGCATCTCTTTTAACACATTTGCATCAGTAAAATCAGATTTATTAATATTACATTTCAATTTGGTTGCTTTGTAAACGAAAAAATAGTGGCCTACACCATGGATCGAGATTCTAACCATAAATGACGGAATGCGATAAAACATTTTGGCTATATATCCCACCCCAACGGGCAGAGTAATTACTCAAGAAGAAGGACGACTTAATGTACAGCAGTAAGTTATTTAAAAACGTTCCCCACTTCTCTATTAGCAGTCTCTATTACTTTCCTATTACTACTTAATGTTTTTGCTGTAAGAATGCGGCTTTCATTTACACATTAACAGCTCACGTTACAACACACAGCCATCTAGAATGTCGTAGTTACCCAGCTAGCTCAGTCGCTACAGCGTAAGACTCAGCATCAGCATCTCAGGGTCATGGGTTCAAACCTTATTGTGCATTATGCATTTCCACCTCTAAGGGGCAGTGTGTATCTAAGCCTATGTTTGGAAGGTTGCAAGTTTGAGCCGCAGTTTTTGCAAAAAGCCACATGTCTGTGGGCCGGCCCTTCATCAAGGCCCCCAGCTCCACGGGTGACCCCCAAGCTTGCTCTCACCTGTCTGTCTCTTATGGACAGCAAGACGAGGTAAGTATCACTATTCTATATTTTAAAAGACCTTTAAGAATCATCTTATTCAGAAGTAGCCCTGATTTAACCAAACTCAATGCAATTATAAATCAAACAGGGAAGAACTTGGTCATTTGAGATAAAAAAAAATACAGCTAAACATAGACATTCTCTTAGCCAATGTTTATATAATTGTCAAAATACATTCAAAACAACCCACACTGATTCATCCATCCCAGTACATTCCAGGTTCATCCAATACAGGGCCCCAGTGAGCCTGGGGTCTAGCCCAATAGGCAGAAGCGATGAGTCAGGAGACATCCTGGATGGGATGCCAGTCCATTACATGGAGCAGACACACACACATACGCTATGGGGAATTTAGGGATGCCAGTTCACATAGCCTAGTGTCTCCCAGTCCGGTCCTGGGGGACCTGCAGACACTCCTTGGGGGGAGAAAATATGTGGACTGTTAGAGGATCCCCAAGGACCGGGTTGGGAAACACTGAGCCAACCACAGGTATTCGGACTATGGGACTAAAAGAGAGCACTGCGAAGGAGCTATTGGGTTTTAGGTCTGTGGCTGAATCACTGACCACATACCCCATGTCTGGGTCCTGCCAGGTGACAGGCGGGTCTAAACTACGCAGCTCGGCACCACTTGAGCGTCTGTACCTTCCGGGCGTTGGTCGACATGGTGAGAGCCATCAGCCCCTCCAGGTAGCTGCTCAGACTGACCCCCTTGACTGTGATGATGGCCTCCTGGGTCAACACAGTCCTGGGGGAGGCGAGGCGACCAAGAGCAGCAACATATTATAGGCATGTAAACATTCCAGGGAAGATATTGAGGCAAGAGCCCACATCAAATGCTGGTTACTCACACGTCCGGGTTTTCCGGGTGCGGCTGGTAAACGAGCCTCTCGTCGACAGACACCAGGTTAGTCAGGGTTATCTGCAGAGAGATTCAGCCCTCCCTTTCAGCTTCGCACCACAAGCCAGGTGTCACCTAACCTCAAAGAGAGACTCCCTGAGCCCACCTTCCTTCTAGACGAGCTCGTCTGAGCTCTCAAAGTGACAGCATTAAATAGGGGAACGCTAAAGCCAGAACATCAAAACAGCCCGAAAATACGCCAGTGTCAGCAAGCGGCTATGTAAACCCAAACTGGGGACAATCTCACAACACTGATAGACAAACAATCACCCTAGTGAGGAAAAACTGAAACCAAACATTAACAAAAACAAATGCGTTTAATTTCAATTAAGTGGACAGAAACAACACAAAGGGCATCAGATTACTTTAAAATAGTCTGGTATCTCATGCACATAACCGAACTGTATTTGTGAAGAAAATCACTCTCACATTTGTTGAGCAAAGCTCCATTTTCTTCTCCTCTGGATCCACTATGGAGTGTTCCTTAATGTAGGTCAAAGTCCTGCTGGTCCCCAGTATCTATGAGGTCAGAAACGTGAGTTTTATAAGCTAATGAAATGTTATGAGTCATGTCAACTTTTACAGTGTTCAGTACTTACTGTGCAAACCCAACCGTCACACTACTTTTCATTCTCCATGTTTCATTTGTCTATAGTTCTTGTCGTTGCTATTAAAATAACAACAAACAACAATAGGTAACACTTTAACTGAGGGGGCACAAATAATATAGCAGTACACTGGCTTAATGTATTAAAGTGTTAGTTACGTACTGATCCCAACTTCGTTCATCGTTAATCAATCATAATGATTCATATACAGTATTTCATGCAGTTACTATATTTGTTCATGATTTGTAACAGTCAGTAAGTTACTTGTGCACCCTGAAGTAAAGTGTTACCTAATAATAATAATAATAATAATAATAATTATTATTATTATTATTATTATTATTATTATTATTTATATGTCTACTGGGGAAATATCTTCCTTTCCATTTAGAGAACAAATGAAATTGTTTAAAAAATTATCATTATCATTATTATTAATTAGAGTCGCTGACCGCAAACAGAAGCGGAAAGACTGAGAAATTCCCAATCAGATATCTCGGGGTGAGATGCAAGGGTGCACTGACCGCGCGGACGATGCCGGGTAGACCCCACTCTGTACTGAGGAGCCGGTGGCTGTGAAGGCGCCCGTGAGTGTCCAGATTGCGGTCAAGGACGTCCACACCCACCACACTGGGGTTCATGGGGTTAGGGTACTTTCTCATAGCTGCCTTGATCACCGTCTCCCATGGGTAGCTGTGCGCGAACAACCAGGGCAGCATCGTGAGCAACACATACCCTGGCAAAGGTCACCAATGCACCGAATGTCATCAGGAAGTGTTTGCATATCTGCATATCCCAACCACGGAAGCCTCAAATGGTCTACATTGCTGAGAAAGTCTTGGCACGGAGTGCAAGAGCCCAATCACCTCAAACCTCTAGTTCAATGATGCAACCAGCATGTTGCACAACACAACAGAGAATAAAAACTCCCCATACTGAAGGAACAGAAAAACCCAGACTGTTTATTTTTCTTTTTCTGTCATTGCATCATTTCTGAAAGCAGGGAAACCCAGCCATATGGTATTTCTCCAGTTTTGAAAGAGAAAAAAAAAAAAACATGAAACAAAAAATTAGCGGTATTTTATTTTTGTCACCTCATCAGTTCCCTGCACAACAGGGTTTATCCAACGTTACGTATTAAAAGAGTCGCCAATATCCATGCCAAAACAGTAATTATACCAAGGATAACCTCACCACAGCTGCTATAACCAGTATAAATGCCTAAATACCCCAGAGGTAAATAGTAAACTACTTCTGACACCTACTTCACTAAAACCTCACTGCCAAATTCTACATCAACAGGAAAGACAGGCGCACATGGAGGACCCACAAGTCTTGATAAGAGGCCTTTGTGAAGTTATCCGGACTGCTAACTTTAGCAAAGAGTACTGCCCGACTGCAGAGACAGTCAGCTGCTTAATGCGAAACATTTAAAACTTGTGCCATAAATCAAATGTAATGGCCACGTCAAACACAGTGGAATCTGTTCGGGTGTCAATCTGCCCGTCCATCTCCGACATGGTATACAGAAGCACTATGGTCGGCTGTTCATCACAGGATCCACAAATACAAATAAATACATAACATTTACAAATGTGGAATGTCTGAAGTTTTTCCAAATGGGTGAAACCCGTTAATTGACTGCTGCCATTTCAATGGGATTGTACTTCGTATTGCTATTTATATTGAATTAATATAGGGAAGTTGTCGGTTGCTGTGAATATTGTGACGTTTTGCGGCTGGCAGTGCGCATTACTGGGCACAGTGACAATGCACGAAAAGAGGAAGACGGCCAGTGTCGGATTTAAGTCGAATCCAAAGGGGAAAAAAAAACTGTGCAAGCGAACTAGTTTCAACAGAGACGGCGAATCTCATCCTGACGTGCACAAGGCACAGTAACACGGCCGGCGTATTTCACACATTAGTCGGCGAAATGGACAGCGTCCACAATGGAGGACAGTGTGATGGTGGTGAGACTGAGCACAAAGGTATCCCTTAAAATGATCCCGATTCCAGTTAGAGTGCCGCACTGTTAATCTGCGACGATTTTCCCTCGATTTAACAAAGATCAGACGTTTCGATTCTAACTTAAGTGATGCAATCAATGCTTGCAGTCAATGTACCGTTACATTGGAAAAAGATAATGGCACGTTCTGTTTCGCATTATGCGGGTCTGCCCCTATTATTTAGAAACACAGGCTACGTCAAGGCCCAGAGCAATAAGCAGAGGAGTACCCCGCTTGCACGAACGCCGGCTAGCTAAAAATGAAAATGAAAACGGCATTTACACTTGTAACAGTGAACCGCACTGCAAAAAACAAATGATGCAAAAGCTGTATCGATGCACGACTTGCAAAGTGAGCAATTCGGTTTCTAGTTACAACGTAACACGGCGTTGTACCTGAATATGTGCTCCGTGCTCCAGATCTTCATTTCCCCCCCTCCTCGGGTCGACGGCTCTCGCCTTCGTCCGACACTAAACCGCAGATTTCCCGTGGTGGTGTCCGCTCCGGTCACATTTCTCACAGGGAGCCGTATGGCCCGATAGCACGGAGCAGACCCGCCCCTGCACGGAGGCAGCGAATGGCTGCCGGCTCCGCCGTGCGAGAGCCCAGTTTTGGCCAATATGCCCCCAAAATGTGGGTTCGATTGTTTTTTTAAAGGGCACTAATCACGAGGTGTGCGGAATCGTGTCCCGGTTTAAGACACTGCAATTATAATTATAGACTATATTCTCTGATAAAGGAAGCACATCTGTTATTGTATTTGCTTTGAAATGCGTTGCGGGATATCTGAACCGGTCTGCTGTTTCGGATTAGACGTCAGGGTTACCCTGTACCAGTAAGCGAACTGATTACCGGCTGTCAACCAGTGCTGTCCAGTCACCCCGGATTTTTATTCACCGAAGAGAGGATCAGACACTCGATCAGACGGATAACACACAAATGTCATTCTCTGCCAGCGCTGATAAGCTGAGATAAACAGCAAAATGGCCCATCAAATGCAGATGGAACATAGTAGCGATTAAAGGGACCAATTAACCCTGGTGCGCCCAAACCAGGAGGCAACGATGGCCATCCAATAACCTTCAAAGTGACACGCAGAGCAATAATCGTGGAAACCAGCGACTTTATCTCTCATTTTCTCAAAAAGGACGTCAGGGCCCGTGCGATGCCTCAAGTCACAGCTAAAGACGGGATCAGTCCAGATGTAGGAGAAAGTGTTAAATATAACTGATCAGGCCATATTAGCGTGCCATTTTCATTACTCTGGAATTCAAGGTTTCCTTAGTGTATTTTAAAGCCCCTTTCTCACTGCTCACCTCTCCATATACCGTTTGGCAGTATGCAATCGAAATACGGCTGATTGGTAGATATCAAATAGCAAAAATCAATAATTAACCAATATCGTTCGCCTCACCTAAAACACATATTTTCTTTTAATAACATAGATATAATTTGCACTAAACTTATTTGTAGGCATTTTCTCTTGATTTGTCATCACTGCATCCTGATTGATGCTTCAAAAGCCCCCCCCCCCGTTTCCGCGGTCCATGGTCTGAAATGTAAGTTCTTTCCGCATGATAGACCTGCCACAAATCCCAGTTTTGTTAAGTTCACAACGTATAATTTTGCCGAGGCTGAGTCAGAGAGCAGCTGTTTAGCAGCAATCCCTTTAAGTGTCCGTCTATCACAGTCAGTGAGCTTCGACTTACAGTCACGGTTCCTGTTTTTCAAAGCTATTTGTCTGCATGTGGTATATGCTGGTATTATTTTAGTGTTCCCCTTGACACATTGAATACGTTTTTGTGACAACTGCATCTGAAAATTTGGCACTAACTACTTCCTATATTTGGAACTGCACTAGTTATGTCATGTTGCTTTGAGAACCAATATGATATGACGTATCACAAGATATGGTGATGCCACAATGACAGATGTAGCTTCAGCAAAGAGCTCTTTTGTTGATTGTCCTGAAAAGAACACAGCCGAACCAGCAAGCAAGAGTGAATATTCAGCACACACACACACACACACACACACACACACACACACACACACACCGAACCAGAGGAAATACGGAGGGGGTCACACATTTTAACCAGACTAACACACAGTGGGGGGCCGACTCGGACATGGAGCGGCATGTGAAAGACAGTAACAAATACGTAAATACAGAGGACGGGGAATTACAACAAAAACTATAATTTTATATGAAAGGCGGAACTAACAATAATCACTGGACAAAGTGGGAGTGGCACACACAGGGAATATGCAAGTAAGCTACACACGATTGGCGGAGAGATGCAGGCTAGCCCGGCATCACCCAGAACACACGAAGCAAATATTTACACTTATTCACACCATTCAGCCCATTGGGCAGCACAGAGTCCTTAGCGGCTGCTGGGCCCCCAGTCTCCCACTGTCCTCAGTCCCAGCTGCTAGGGTACTTGGTCTGAAGAATGGTGCTCTGAGTGGGCTAGGGGTTGGTATGGAGCCAGGGAGTTGTGATGCAACGTGACAGTCATGCGCCGCTCTGGCATCTACACCCTATATTCCTCTCCCTTCCAGTGGCTGTGCAGTTTGGGTGTTCGCCCCTTCTTCCTGATGGAGCAGTATACCCAAGTAGAATCTCCTCCTGGGCTGGAAGGCCTTTCCCTGGCAGTGGACATCATACCCCCTCGTTTCTGTCTGGCTATGGCCGTGTCTTGATGTTGCCTGGTTAGTTTGTGCACGATCTGTACATTGAAGTGGCACAGGTAGTCAAGTCCCAGTGTCTCTGGGGCAAATCCAAAAACCGCAAGGATCTGCAACTTTCAGCCAAACACGAGGGTGGCCGGGGTGCAGCCATGCCTGTTGTACAATAAGCCAACAGGACCAGGGGAAGGTGGGCTTCCCAGTCATACTAATACTGGTTGACAAGGATCGCCAGTTGTGCAGCTAGGGTACAATGGAAGCCCTCCACTAGCCTGTCACTCTGAGGATGAAGGGGAGTGGTGTAAGTTTTCGTGATCCCCAGCTGCCAGCATACCTCACCCAACACCTGCGCTTCAAAGCTGGTCACTGTGCAGGGACCCAGGACATCCCCAGGTATGGCTGCAGGGAAGCTCAGGACTGCCGACTAGGACCCTTCCAAGCCAGTGGAAGTGCTGCCTTAGCTTCCCTTTGTATTCTTTACCCTG
Organism: Mormyrops attenuatus; assembly: GCA_026777985.1. Classification (NCBI taxonomy): domain Eukaryota; kingdom Metazoa; phylum Chordata; class Actinopteri; order Osteoglossiformes; family Mormyridae; genus Mormyrops; species Mormyrops attenuatus. Next base: position 9,901,325 of record JAODKC010000137.1, read on the forward strand.
AAGCCCAATGACTCCATGAACTGTTTTCAGCACAACAGGGCGTGGGTTTCGGGGCACCAGCAGCTGCAGTAGCTCCCCTGCACCATCCGGCGATCACAGCATGTGTACAGTAGGCCCTCGTGCTCCTCCAGTGCCCTAGTGCGAGTGGTAGGCCTTGGTCTCGGGGCCTGAGGGCAAGATCGCCTCCCAGCCCGTTTACCCACCCTTGTCCAGCCACTCCCTTGCCCTGGCAGCACAGGGTCGCTGCCCTGCTGTGTTATGAGCTGCTGCCGATCACCGGTCTGGCAGGCCTCGTTATGCGGCTCTGTTTGGGCAGTGGTAGTTTCCGTATCAAGCTGGTCCCACTCTTCTGCTCAGCAGCAGTGGCCACAGTTTGCACGGCCAGCATGGGAACATTGGTGAGTGCCATTCAAAGCTGGCTGAGGGCCACGGTGCAAGTATCACTTCCCTTCAATGCAAAGCCACTTCCCTTCTCTGTAAGATAGTGTAGTAGCCTTACAATGCTGGCAAAGTACCCGGCCAAGTATCAATACTACGTAAAAAGCCCCAGGAAGCTGCCCTCCTTGCTCACGACGTGGCCCAGGAAGTCTGTCTTCCCCTGAAGGACGGAACACTTCCTGGGTTCAGCCGCACTCTCACCCAGCGGATCCCCTCTCCCCATTTCTGACAGCAGAAATGATATCGGTACAATAATATACTTCAGTTTAATGAGGAGCTGTTTTACCAACCATCCTGACAACACACAGCACATTCAGCATGGACAAATCTCATTACACAAATCCATATGTGTTTTTATACGTATTTATTAATAATGGCACTGCGTCAGAGTTACATGGTGTGCATTGTCCCCCATAGTTTAATGACTGTATCGTATACGTATTAGTCGATTAATTCTATTTTGTACATTAAATGGACACAGTAGTTATTATTAGTAACGGAAAACTATTGGGGAAGTTGGGAAAGTTCAGGGAAACTATTTAAAAAATATTTTAAAAAAATAATCTGACCTCTTAGGGGCTCCGTAGTAATATCATTAATATTGAATAAATATACGTGAGAAGAGGTTTCCAGAGCTATTGATAATTGCTTTTGGCCGAACACATTGAAAAGACAAAGTCTACACAAAGGCCACGTACTGGATATACCTAGTTAATTAACTTGCGCATGCGCAGTCGACGCGCACGGCTTCTGAGTTTACACGCGCACCGACCGCAGCCAACCCCTGATGACGATTTTACGTCACGTCTCCTCGTCAGCAACTGGATGAGAACCTGAGTGCAGCCATGTGGCAGGTGATACCTCAGCACCACACTAGTTGTACCAGTTGGACCAGTATGAGGTTTTATCTGGTGGCTGGAGAGCCAATCCTGCCACCAACCACCCCAAATTTCCCTGTAAGTTGGAGGACCTCCTTGCAGGGCTGGATGTAGATTAACGTCATACCCAGCACGAACTGGGTACGAGAAACTAAAGCCGCACGCGGAAAAGTGAAGTATGACGTGACCTATACGTATCATGGGTTTCGCCAAAACGTGTTCCCGCGGCCATTAGAATTATACGCATGCGCAGTTTCATGGGAATCCCCCAGTCTCTGCTTCAAGAAAGTGGCATTTTGCGTTTATTAGCAGCTTTACTGGCGTATGGCGTTCGCGGTGTTGGCACGGGATAGCCGGTCTTTGCCGTATGGTAAGCCACTAAAACTTCTGCCTCTTTCTGATTTAGTGGACTTTTACTAAGTTATTAAGCGGCTCTAACTTTGGGTGTTTGGTTTCCGGAAAATGAAGTTGTATAGCAGCGAATGAAGATATTTTAAACATGTTTGACGCGTCGATACTGAAGCAATATGAATTTCTTCCAAATATAGTGTACAGTATATTCCGTAACTGGACTAGTATATAGTTATTGGAAAGATTGCAATTCATTTGTCGGGCGGATTTATGCGTGTTTTTCATTTTTCAGTTCGATCGCTAATAGAAACTTGCGCGCCAGTTGTGTCTGTAATTCCTGATTTTAAACGAGTACATATGAACGACCTCTTATAGGGGTTTACAGGCACCTAAACGCCCCGTCGAAGTAGGAGTTTGGCTAATCCAGTTTTCCTGCTTTGACGTGGTCAGAGGGACTCTCCACCTCGGCTCCCTGTGTGGACCTGGCATGTTCCCCCCCATGTCATCGTTGGGATTCCCCCCACAGTTCTCAAATATTCTGAGGCTGATTGGAGTTACCAAATTGCCCATAGGTGTGCATGTGTGAGTAAATGATGTGTGAGTGTGCCTTGTGATGGGCTGGTGCCCCATCCTGGGTTGTTCCTTACCAGTGTCTGTGGCCGCTTCTCTGAATTTCTCGTCGTCGATGACGCTTGTGGCAATATGTAGTCATTTTAATGCTTTTTCTTTAAAAGAGAATGGGGATAAAATGATTTATTTTTGTTCCATTCTCTCTCTTTCCTTATGCAGAGAAGCAATTGCAGGTTCACCAATACAAACTGAGCAAAGCCATGTCGCCCATGTTGCTGGAGCTAATGTTCAGTTGCTTGTCCCGCAAGGAGACTTTGACTGACTATGAGGGTCAGGTCATCCGGTCTCAGTCTACGGACCTGCAGAAGACGTCCTGTTTCATGCAGACCCTGATCCGGAAGGGGCGCCGGGCCTGTCAGCTGTTTTATGAGGCTCTGGAATCTTTGGACCCTTCTTTGTTTGAGCAGGTGACAGGCTTCCGAGGTGAGCATCTCCGAGGCAAAGGGTAAAATGTACACATCTATGAGAAACGTTAGCTCCGGCAGTGTACAAATGATCCAGAAAAAAATCTTAAGATTATAGCTTGTTGTAATGCATATTTAAATGTAAAATCAATCACCAAAGAAATGTTGAATAAATACCAAGGATGTATATAACAGTTATAACAATGTAGTAGGTCATGAATGACAATAGTACAAAGAGTGTCTCTTCCAATCATTTGCATGGTTTATGTGGCCCCATAATGCACTGCGTGATGACATTGTTAATCGCCTTCATTGTGTCAAAATAAAATATACATGTTAGTTATAAATTAATCAAAATGATTAACACATTATTTTTGATAGCCCTAAAAATGCACTATTATAACCTACAGCTGAACGTTTTGCTCCAATAGCTCAGGCTGGATACTGTCTGCTTTGTTTAACTTGGCTTCTTCGGAGACTTGGACGTGCAACCTTTCTTCCTGTTCACGTTCTTAGTCATCTTGCTAAGCTACCTGTCTCCCCCTTTCCTTTAAGCCTAACTGGGTGGGCAGCGTGTGGCTCAGTGGGCTAAGCCTGTGTGCCTGTAGTCAGAAGGTCGCCGGTTCAAACCCAGCCTCAGCACGTCTGCGGGTCCTTGAGCAAGGCCCTTAACCCCCAGCTCCCTGGGCGGCCCAACAGGTGGTTGCCCTTCGTGGACAGCTTACTCTACAAAGAGTTGAGGGAGGTGTAAAAAGACAATTTCCATAAAAGTATTAATTATTATTATTATTATTTATGACCTCTGCACTGGAAGTTTGGTCTCTTTTCCCGCTATATTGCCAAGTCCCTAGTTTATGTGACCTATTGTCTCCATGTCCTGCAGCAAAACGCCCCCTTGTGGCCACACCGTGTCCCGTTCAGGACAGGATCCTGCCAAGTAAGTGATAATATGAAATTCTTTCGTTCCTTTGTTGCTGTCTTAATAATCTATTACATAACTAGTTTCTAAATGCGTCATACAGCTAACGATGATATGGGCCTTCTTATCGGACCTTTACAGACGAACAGAGCAATGCTCCCACTTATGTCGTCAACATTCAGAATTCCACCTTAGTCAATTGCATCATTGGAAGCAAGAATGACCAGTATATCAACAGCGACCAACAGGGCCAGCTACTTCAGAGCTTCATGGAGGCTCGACCAGGTAAGAACAACCGTAATTGTTTATTTGTGTTGCCCTGTCATGCATACAAGGGTTAATGGCCTTTCGCTTGTTGTAGCTGTGCAGTTTAGTCACCTGACAACATCTCTGTATTTTGTTTGCTTATCACAGCAATAGTGTTTTATATGACACTGACAGACTTGGGAAAGTTTTGCGGGAATTGGAAAAATCTTCACACCTCCAGGGTTGTGAAATTGCAAGTTAATGTGTGTTCTTTTGGGACCCTGGTCATTCCATTTTAACTCAGCAAATTTCCCCAAAAAAGTTTTTGAATCACCATTTTTAATTTTGATGATGTAATTAATTAATTCCACATACCACCCAGAGCTTTTTTTTATTAAAAAATCCCTCTGAAATATAGCACATGTTTTCTTGTGAGCTGTAATTTTTGGACTATTACAGTTGCCTGGCTCAGGAATAGCTCACTGGAAAGCTCAAAGATTATTTTTCATCCATTTACGTTTTCAGCATTTGGCAGATGCCTTTAGCCAGAGCAACTTGTGTAGGTGCTTAGACGTCTCACCAGTGAATACATTCTGATACTGGTTCAGTAGAACCCAGCATTCAACTTTTTTATAAGTCTAAGTTTCTTTCATCAAGGTCAGCATTCACCTCGCAAACTACATTTGTTGCTACATTTTATTATTAGAAAAACAATGAATGGTTTGGAGTAACAAGTACAAATTATTATAAAGAAATACATGTATACTACTTGTATATAAAACATTGACTTCTCATGATATAAACACCCAAAAGTGTCCAAGTTTTTTTTAAATTGCAATTTTTAAGCCTCATAAAAAGACGTTGGTGGAATGATAATTTTAGCCTAATTAAGAAAGTACTGTTTACCTGCTTTAAAACGGGGAAAAAAGTTAATGGGGTTACAAACTTACAAAAAAAATCACTAAAATTACATAGTAATTTCCCCTGAGTTTTAATGATCTTCTTTCATAAACATAGCTTAAGGTGAACCTGAAGTTAACCTATCCTGAAGTCTAAAGCACTGTTTCTGAACCACTGCTCTATGGTCCAGTAGCGGGCAGTGAGATTTCTCTTGTGGGCCACTGAATGGTTCAGCCCGTAAGCATGTGAGCGTACGGTTCATGCACAGGTCTCTTGTCTACATACTACATTTGTCAGTGGAGGCAGACGGTCCTGGTTGGCGCGTGTGTACAGCAATGGTATTACACCAGACCCGGGGAGGGCAGATGCATTACAACAAACACAAATACAAGCAATGTAGTTAAATGGGTAAACATTTTAATTTTAAAGATATTTCCGGGCTTGGGCTGTATTAAGTAATACCGCAGCATTTTGAAATCCTTGCAACAAAAATAGCTAGGACGGTCCGCCCACGGGGTGAGTGACGTAAGTGCATGCAGAGAAGTGAAATATGAATTGCCCTTAATGGACTCAATTTCTGACCGGGGAATTTTCTTAATTGGCAATTTACCCAGGGGAACTGGTTAGCTGATAGAAACGATATATTGAGTTATATAAAATGTAAGTAAGAAAATGAGCAATTTTAATAAACTGTTGATAAGGAACATTGCTTGATAGCACGCACCTATCACATTAGAGAAATTAACGCAATTCCAACCAATCTTACAGTAGTATTTTAAGAACAGGCAACCTATGACCAACAAATGCCCAGCAAGGTTGAGTTAGCAGAGCACGCTAAATGCTACTGTTTTGGTAATATGGAAGACATAAGCACTCCCTCAAAGGAAACTTCAAGTGTCAGCGAAGAAAGGGACAGCTTAGAAGCCACATCGTCTTTTTAAAAAAGAGATATCGTGGGTAAACAAGGTAACAGTGGTGTGGTGGAACTTTTTGCAATTTAAAATCTGATATGCAACAGACTGGTGCGATGTACTGTAAGCTCTACTAAAACAGGCAATACTGCAAAATGATTTCACTACCTGATGCACTGCCATCCAGTAGGACATTCAGAACGTGAGCGCCTCAGTCACAGACACCAGCAATCCTGGTTTCCACTTTCAACCTGAAGAAATACGGGACAAATCGTATCCCCAAATTTGTTAAAAATGGGACACGGCATTTTGTTTTTCATTACGAGACGGGTGGCAACTCTACCAGCAGTGTCAAACCCATTCACTGGAGTGAGCAGCCAGGCTGTCAGAGAAAAGAAAACCCAGCGACAAACTGCACTGTCAGTGTTAGTGTTACGGCCTGTGGGGGGGGAAAGGTTAATTTTTGTAAGATTTATTTATTAAAATTGGACTTCAGCCTGCAGTCCATTAAATTTGTCATTTTTTCATTTTCTGAATCTAAGGACGATCCTAAGTAAAAATGGAGCCTTGTACTAAAAAACAATGACCATCACTGATAAATATCTTACATTATCACCCAGCCCTGTAGCCCCAGGGTGGCAGAATTCACAGATGGGAACTGCCCCCCAATGTATCAGCTCTTTCCGAGCTTTCTAACTATATTTGAGCCATGCAGTTGTAATGTTTAAAAAAGCACATATGAAAACTCTCTGAAATGATCATTTATTTACTATCTTTGGTGTTGAAAAGGCACTGAGGAATTTTTAAACAGATATTTCTCACATGCAACATTTAATGTCAGAAATAGTTATGCAAAGGTAATGTCTTGAATTAAAATGCAATGAGCCGCCCTAGGTTCCTCCTACAATCCATAAAATGTGCGGCCACGGGGTACTGGCCTCTCTGACACCCGTAGTGATTGTACATCCCATAGTGGACTGGCATTCCATTCAGCATGGTCCTCTGCTTTGTGTCCCGTGAGTCCTGGGATTGGCTCCAAGAGACATCAGCTCCAAGAATATTCTTCTAATGAATCGGTATCTTTTACTGCAGACTCAATGATATATCAAGCTGACGACTTCAAATTTCAGAGATTTTGGCAGAGATTTCAATACTGGCTGACCACAGTCCAAATTAGGTTGAATTTAAGTGTGGGAGAAGTTTCTAGAGTAATTTTACTGACTGAGAACCACTACCAGTGACCTGTGCCAACTGAATGAGTTCTTCACTGTGAAGATGCAGTGTAATTGAGATTTGTCCGATTTATCATTCAGAGCAAGACGTCAAGCAACAGAATAGTATTGGTGCAGAAGCAGCAAACCCTTTCCTGCATATGAGTCTGGTATCTTAACACATTTCTCCTACCTTGTTACATTGGCAGATGCAGCCGCGGGCAGCGAATGTGTATGCTGCCAGATGGGGGCAGCACAGACCACTGCATCATCCACAGACCTCCAGGTTCACTGCTCCAATCTGGAGTACGTCATCATTGGAGACAAAAATAGCCTGACTGCTGAGGAAGGAGAGGAAGCCAGTGAACCTGAGGAGTAAAGGAGACCTCTGTGGTGGTGGTCCTTGTGGGTCATGGACATCTGACCAGGGCTACTTAAGGATAAGCGGTGCTGACCCAGACTCCTGTGCTCTGGAGATGTCAGGTTAAATCAGGAAGCATTGGGGGCTCATTCCTGGATATTGACTGGATTTGACCCCATCTCTGTATGCCGGGGGGCGGCCGCGCGGGGGGGGGGGGGGGGGGGGGGGGGGGCGGCGGGGGGGGGCGGGGGCGGGGCGCCGGCCGGGGCG
>JAODKC010000137.1:9908853-9926232 GCA_026777985.1 Mormyrops attenuatus
CCCCCCCCCCCCCAGATAAACTGGACTGATGGGGCTGACCCCCCAAAGTGTACCTACAGAAGAGTACAGCCAGTCCCCAGATTAACATCCTACTTGTAGACAACTCGTACTTATGAACAGACTTCCATAAAAATTTCAGTTATATACAATGGTTTGTAACAATGAACGCATGCACTACTTTGTGATGGTTGCCTCAAGTGGTTCGTTGGCTGGAGGTACAGTATGTAATTACTTTTATTATTACTGCATAATTATCATTACTGTATTATGTACTGTATTATTTTACTGACTTACCTACAAATTCGACTTTAAGACAGACTTGGGTAACAGGTCTCATTCATATCCTGGCTACCAGTGTCTGTGGTATTGTTTGTAAGTAGTATTTTATATAAAAAATATACTAACACTTTCAGTATTGTGTATACGAGATGGTACAGATTTTTAGTGCAACACCGGCATTCTGACTGCATCAACTGGAAGAAAATGGTTATTTTTTTTGTGTTGTGATATTGTGAGGAATGACTGCCTTTTCTTTATAAACCCTGTTAGTTCAGTCCAAGAATTGCACTGTGATGTTAACTTTAGAACAAAACATTTTCGGTGGGGACACAAAATCCACAACAAGATACACTGGTTTTATTTTTTGGGCGTGGATGTCTTTAAAGAGCAGGTTCGTATGTTTGGTTTCTCCCTTTTGTTACGACGCGTGAATGTAAACGCACGAGAACGTTTCATTATGTGTGTCATCGTCTGCATTCCTCCCTGTAGGAGTGCGCAGATGGTATGTGGTCCATAGAAATGCATTAGGTGTAAGGATTTTTTAAAAAATTACATAATAATGAGTTAATCTCTTTTAAATGTGTATTTGCATTAAAAATTTATTTATGGACATGTATGCTTGTCATTTACAACAGAGAAACATGGTTGGGGGGAGATTTGGCTTATGAAGATTGGTGCACGCTATAGGGTGACCATTCAACAAGCAAACCACACAGCCGCCTGAAAACGAAAGCCGTTCCCTTTTATTCCACAAACGACTAGGAAATTCGGTACTTTCCAAAATGAGGAAGGGAACAGGGCGAGCTGAGTACTGGCTGGCTGGAAAATGGACTCCAAGGTTCTTTTTTTTCTTTATAGACAATGTAAGGTTGTTTTTTTTTTTTTGTTTTTTGTTTTTTTTTACACAAGGCAAAAGCAAAACAAACTGATTCCTGTAACAGGTTTACAATGACTGAATGTTAGGGTTGTAGGAAAACAACTTAAAAATGCTCATATCAATGACAGTAACATTCTTAGTAATAATAATAAATCATTAATTCAAATTATTCAAATAAACTAAAGTTCTTAGCACAGTTCAGTAGATCGGAGCGATTGGTAAATACAAGTTGACTGTACATCTTGTACACAAATGGTCACCCATCTCTGTCTCCCATGACCTTCTGAGAGCAGACAGTATACTCAGCTGGCACATTTGGGATCATACTCATTTCTGTCATGTGGCATTAAATATTTTACAGCAAGGAGAAGCAGAAATATCCAGCAAACACAGAAACGACCCCTTCAGGCAAGTAAGAAAAACTCAAATGTTAAACGAAACCTCCACAAACAGAAAAGACCTTGTTCTTAAATATTTTAGTTATATGAATTAAGCTGTACAATGGATAACACGGCCTGTTTCTACTTTCTCGTCACAATGTTGTGAAAGGGGTCTTAACTTAGAAACGACCTGCATTCTAGTCTGAAATTCCTGAAATGCCCATAAAATCAAGGTATACCCGGTTCAGAAATGCGGGGGCGGGACATAATTGCTGGAACAGATTAACTGTCTGGCAACCCTGACGATAGAAACAAACATCTGCAACTCGGACGTTTATAAATGGGCTTTTCTTCCAACGTGTGGACGGGGTTCCCTCAAAACACGTGATGTAGTACCGGCCTGGTCTGCTGCTGTCGTTCCAGCCCATAGAAACCAAGGCCACACACACAGTGAGGAAATGGAGGCCATAAGATACCACTCGATCTCCGCTCAACCCTCACCGCAGTGTCTACAGGGATGTAAACACTAAGGACTTCGCCGTTAAAAACACATGACCATGTAGGAAAACATTTACAGTCCAAGGCTGGTACAAATAATCCTTAAACCATCCATTATTGTCTTACTTTTGGCTGTTGCCTTATGCTTCCCTAATCACTGGCTCAGGATACTATCCTGACTGACCTTTTCTCCCATAATTCATTTAGAGTTTACCTTTTTTTTTTTTTTTTTTTTACATAAGCTGCACTGAAAATGTTTTTACAATTCATTTTGTAAATTTGTATTTTAGAATTGTGTAGAATTGTGCTTATATATAATCCTGTATGGAGGGAGGGGTCAGATGCTCAGCCATTTGCAGAATCCCCTGGGATTCAAATGTAATAAATCCAAATTTGCTATGGTGATGGGAGGGGTTACACCATGCTGGGTGCCCTGCCCCAGGCTGTACACTTCAGCCAGGCGGGGGGGGGGGATGTTGGCAGAAAGGGGGAACCACACACAGCAGCCACGGAAGAACAGGGCACATGTTACTGTTTTTTGTCTGGAAGATCTGGTACTCAACAGCAAACAGGCGACCAACCGAACATCAAGCCCAGCCCCCATTCCCGCCCTGGGCCCCCATTCCCGCCCAGGGCCCATGACGTGAGCGTACAGGAACGATGGGGGACGTCGGCCAAACCCAGCGGGACGGACACCACCTGCCAGTGGGTTGACCCTAACCGCCCAGTCAGACCCTGACAGTTTGTCCCATTTCATTCTCGGGGGGGATTAGGTCTGGGATGAGCGGTGTGCCTGTAAGGACGAGGGAAGGACAAGGCACCGGGCTACACTTCATTGATCGTCCTTTCGGACGGCCGGTACTCGGACGTGTTGGGTGAGGACATGTAGAAGGACTTTGTCTTGCGCTTCAAGCGAGCACGCCTGGTGGCCAGCGACAGGCTACGCTTGCTGGAGGAGATGATGTCTGAGATGAACTTCTTGCAGTCTACGCACACCTCCATGGTGCTCCAGTCCTCTGTCAGCTCCTCAGGTAGAGCCACCTCCCCACGTGTCCCGTCTCCGGGCTTGGTCAGCCTGTGGTCGAGCGAGTTGCAGCATTAGACTTAGCCATGTCCCGCTAAGGTGAAGGTAAGCAGATGAAGAACCAAAGAGTGGTACCTGGAGACCGTTCGCTGGAGACTGTGCCGTTGGGGGCTGGAGGAGGACGTCTCGGGCTGGGCTGAGGAGGTGCTGTGGGGGAGGGCACTGGGGCCCAGCGAATAGATAGGCAGGCTGGAGTAGGGTTTGGCCGGAAGCCTCATCTGAGACAAAGGAGGGACCGCAGTGTCAGTGTTGGCGTGTGCAAAGCCCCCCCCCCGGAACTCTGCCCCCGCCCATCCTCGGCCAAAAAAACAGCTGTGGCCCGAGGATGGCTTAATTTAACAGGGTGAGGTAGGGAAGGGTCCTGGTTCCACTCCATGGGCTCCCGTGGAGAGTTAACCGAGGGCAGCCAAACCCATCAATCGCATCAAAGCAGCCCCCTGGCTGATGGCGGGAAGGAACGTACCTTTTTACAGCACTGCGAGCACACGGGTCTGCGTGAAGAGAGCAGCAGCGGGGAGCGAAGAGAGAAAAACACACTCAATTACAGCATGACGACCAATAACCCTGGAAATGGTCTCAAAGTAAAATCCCAGTGTCACTTTAACTGAGGCTTAACCGCCCATCAGATGGGATGGGAAATTGCTTCGCTTGTATCAGCCCTGAGGAAATGATTAACGTGTCCAAAATGCACTCGAGGAATGTCGTGACGGCCTTGGGGCCGGGCAGAGCCTCAGGAATGCAGTTTACCTTTTGCAGAACTGGCAGGTATATGACCAGGTGAAGAAGGAGAACCTCTTTGTCCGGCAGGAGAAGCAAAGCTGCGTGTGTGGCACAGAAAATGGCCTGGTCTTACTTTTACATAAAACAGCAGCATTTACGGATTGCCGTCCTGAAAGTAAATTCTTCCAGTAAAGCAGGCAGCTACGCCAAACGCCACATCACTGGGTGAGAAGGGTTACAAAGGTCAAACTCCACATTGGTGTCATCACCACATGTACGTGGCAAATCAGATGTTGGTTCTGTAGTGATTTATTCCGCTTAGTCACAGGTTTGTGGTGATTTTTTTATGACTAAACAGCCATAACATGCCACGCCGGTTACATGGGTAACGTTAGCTGTACCAGAGTAACACACTCGGGGGTGGCGGGGGAAGACTGGCGCCTTACCTTGCCCTTCTTCAGGGCGTTGTAGACGTCCCGGTACTGCTGGAACTTCTCCAGCTCGGCCTTCACCAGCACCTGCCGGATGTGCATCACCTCCTCCACCGTGAGGGCCAGGCACTCCACTGGGTAGCAGAACTCCTCCTACAATACGGAAGAGCCCCCGGTTACCGCCACGAGGTCAGCACGACCCCCCCGCCCAAGTCATTGCCACATCTACTGAGCATGCTGGGTAGAGCTTGGCCTACAGGAAATCGGCCGCCGCTGGCAAACATCTCGTTGTGTGTTTTTTTTTTAGCCTCTCGCCCACGGGGACCACCGCTCATTTGTCAGACCTCCTTCAAAAATGGTTTGCTCCTGTGCAACCTTTTTTTCAGTGGCAGTATGGGTACACCACCCGCCTCAATGTCCTGACCGGCCCTGCGGGCTGCTCCACCAAGCACTAAAGGAGGTGGAGAATGACCGCAAGTGCAGCCCTGTCTCCCGGGGGGGGGGGGCAGAGGAGTCGCTAATGGGACTAAACACTTCATTTCATGTGTGAAATTTACTTTCACTGGCAGGCCGAGTAATTTACCAGAGCACATGAGCAGGAACACGCACTGAGGATACATTCAGAATGAGCGTCACTCAGCCCAATAATCCCCAGTGTATCTCACAACACCGTTACCAATACTGAGTATCAAATCGTGTTTGTGTTCTTGCTCCAGATCAGTATTTGGTCGACGTTAATAATCGTACCTTAACCAGGTCACAGATCAAACCCATATTGGCAACGTGGCTGTTGAGTCCCCCCCTCCCCCAGTGTTAGGTTTTGAGGTAGCCTGGGGGCAGGGGGGCACGCTGTTAGTATTCAGGGAAGGAAGGGAGTGAAGCAGCACCTACCGGCTGGGTGCGGACGTCACTGTCAACCTGATCGTTGGAGAAATTACACAGGTAAGCTCCACTGTTTTGACGCCTCTCTCAACCAACAACCACGCTAAAAGTAAGAATGTCCTTCTTGCACGGTTTACATAATACCGATAAAGTAACTACTCAATTACTCACTGAGCAATGTGGAACATGCAATTCATTTACAAGTATTGCAAATGTTTCTGCAGGCAATGGAGTGTGACATAATTCCAGTTTTACAGTCCGCGACCCAGAAACTTCAGGACGTTACGAATCAGTCCTACTGCCAAAGGACACGGAGAGTCAGCTGAGACCAAACCAAGTTCACACCACACACCCCGCCTCTGGAGATGTACACAAATGAAAAACCCTCAGCACTCCACCCCCCCGTTCCAGAAATGAATCGGCCTCTGTGAGACGCAGTACCCAAACCGTGCCCAGAACACCAGTTATGCAGATACAAAGAGAGCTGGACCTTTTCCACAGGGCCTGCTGTTTCAGCAGATGGGTTGCACTGGTGCATCGTGGGTAATTGGAAAAGCACTCACAGAATACACAGACGCAAACCCATGCCTGGGCAACCTAATGGGACTGAAAACAAAAACGTCGGCAAAAAAAAAAAAACGGTGCGTCCCTCCACGAAGGACACTGAACATCGGAACGCCATGGAACACATGTGGTATTCTGCTGTAGTATAAAAAAAAAAAATACACAGAGTTACATTTAAATGCACAGTTGGAGGTTTTACTATCTAAAAACAGCAAGATGGCGCTCTACTGAGATGTGATCCTCAGAATAGGGGAGCTCGATCGGTGTTAGCCAGGGTCTAGCTATGGTTTCTACAGCACAGAGCGAAGCTGACTTTTAGTGATCGGTGCTTTGGGGGGGGGGGGCTGTTATTGTGGAGTAAGCGTGATGATCAGGAGGCACATCGAGCCATGAAGCTGGTGAGGTTACGTCATCAGGGCCACGATCCCAGCCTGGCTGTCGATTTCCCCAGCTAGCAAGAAAGCACTAAGAGATGCTGAGGTCTACGTGCGCGAGGTTGGGGGGGGGGGGGAGGCAAACCTTGGAGGATTTGGGCCCGCTGACGCAAACGCTCTCACATAGGGCGGACACGGCCCACAACACCCCCAGCACGGCCGTCTCGGAGGGGTGGGCGCTCTGCAGAGCATGCAGGGCGGACATGGGGGGGATCCTGGGAAACAAATGGACTATCCTCGCCACCTGAGTGACAAACATACAGATGGGGGGAGGCGTTTGGGGGGCAGAAACGGGAAGGGGGGTGGGGAGACGGACTAATCCACCTCCCTCTGGCTCTATTATGCTGCATAAACAGAGAAGGTCTTGAAGTTCCTCAACAGCGAGTCCTTGGACTGTAACCAGCGACCCTCAGCTCAGATCCATGCAGCGATACGAGTGACCCCTTCCTGTCGATGCAAAGCGTGCCCCCCCCAGTGACTCTGCTAACCTCGTGACCAGCAGGAACATGAGGGCCGGTGATCTCAGCATCCTTGGACTAAGAGTCAGCTGGGGGGGGGTCGTGGGGGGACGCTGGAGTGTCATCCACAGGAGGGACAGCCTGCTGTTTCAGTTTTGTTATGAAAGAGTCCAACGCCATCCACCACCCCATCAATCTGCCTTCAGGGTCATACCCCATCCCAGAACCTATACACCATACCCGTCCCCACTCATACCAGGACTTTACCTACACAGTCAGACCTTCATGACACACAAAGGATTCAAGTTTTAACCATTCAAACACATGGAAGGTGGCCTCAGAGGAACTTTGGGGGGGGGGGGCGTACTCACCAGAGACTTGGAGCTCTGCCGCGTCGGAGGCATGAACTGCCGCACGTTTGTGGGGGTCTCCTTCTCAATGGAGTGTCTCCTCTGGGAGGCCTGACGTCGCTCTGGTTGGGGTGTGGAGGAGATGGGCAGGAACAGGGGCGGAGCTGGTGGGGAAACCTTAGAATGAGTCCCGTGTTTGAAGTGGGGGTCTGACCGCACAAGCTGCTGCGGCGGTGGCGGACTCCGGGAGGACAGTCTTACTCTTCTTGCCCAGGACAGACTCTGGCGAGGTGTCCTCCACCATGGATGTGGAGATGCTGGAACTACTGGCCGACCGGCGTGTCACCTCCTCCTGCCACAAGCAACAAAGAGGCCGAAACTGTCAACAGCAACTACAACCACAGCATATAATAATAACCAATATTCACACAGACGGCACTGCTGTTGGACCCTAGAATCTTGTTAAATAACCAATCAGCCAACTAATCAATCAAAGTCAAAAGCAAGTAGACATGAGAACAATGTTTATATCAACTATATTTAATCTTCCATCATTTTCTGTAACCGTTTGTCCTATTTAGGGTCACGGGGGATCCAGAGCCTATCCTGGAAGCTATAGGCACAAGCAAGGAATGACCCAGGATGGGGCACCGACCCATCACAGATATGTTTAATCTTATAACACCCTTATACTAAAACCAGTCTGAACCACGGTGGTACTAATTCTGCACGTCTGGGTCTACACACCTCCGACTCTGAGCTTTCCAGCTCCGCCAGCGTCGGGGCCTTCAGGAGCCTCTTCCGCTGGGACAGGAGCTGCCCCTCGGCCACGCCGTTCTGCTGGCTCTGAGCCGCCGTCCCATCGGTCAGTCCGAGGGCGCTAAGAGTCTTCTTCTTGGAGGCCCCATTCGACATGTCTGCGCAAAATGTGGTGAAAGTAAATAGATTTCACATATAAAATGACTTAAGATACAGAATGCAGCTCTTATCTCGGACCACAGGAGTGGCTGGTCTTTTCCTGCAGTCTACATACTCTGTACCCCCTTTTCAAGGCAGTCTGCAGAGTTAACAGGTGGTGCAAGTCTCACGTGTCACTTGTCTTTCACTCTACTGCACTTTAACTGAGTGACTGAGTAAGTGAATTAGTAACTGAGTAAGTAACACTGTCAGTTTCCAAAACTTTCCAGTGTGAATAAATCAAAGGGATGGAAGAAGTTTATGTGTAGGTCAGAGTACGGTATATGCCTGAACTTTCCGCTGGGGTTAGTCCGGTGAACAGCAGTGACTGGGAGAGGGGCCTGTTCTCCAGTGTCACACTATCATTCTCAGCACTGCCTCATGCTTCATTAAGTGAGATGGGAAAGTAGGGGAGGGGGGCCGGGACTGAATGAAAGAGGTACAGAATGTGAGCGGGAGTTCAAGTCGGGCGGCGGGGGCCCGAGGGCATCCGCCGGAGCATTGATGCCGCGCCAGGCGCTGACCGTAAGGGGAAGACGCGCGGCGAGCATGCTAACTCGTGCGCTAACGAGCGTGCAAACGCCACCCTTTGTAAATGGTCACTTTGACTGGGCGGCAAGGGGGCATTTTCGCAGCTGGAGTTCTGCCGGTCTGCGGCACCCGCAGCCGGCGGCGTGGGATTGGGCGGGCTGAGCCAGCAAGGCGGGACTTCCTGTAAATCCTCGCGTAAACAGTGTAGCGGAAAACAACGTTTCAGAGACGAAAAGAGGCCTGGGCCAGGGATCGGCGAGGAGGAAGGTCACTGCGGACAGGCCACTGACACGCCACACACGTAAGCAAGCCCAACGCACACCACAGAGCCCGCCACATCGCGTTTATGCCAGAGGTTAAACGGGTTAAACACAGATCACACACAGTCACATTGCCCAAAAGAGAAAAGAAGCTGCGTTAAACATTACACTTAACCCACCTCAGCCCCTGTTAGAACAGGCCACCTTGTCAGTGAGTGAGTGAGGCATGAACACCAGTGAATTAAGGAGCGACATGTGAAAGCCAAGCAGCGAATGAAGTGGGGGCGGGGGGGGCATGGTTAGCTGTCAGCTCTCACACACACAAACACACACACACAGGTGGCACCCGAGATCTCACAGTATCTTGGGACCCGCCCTCAGACACCAGTGCTGGAGGTGGGTGGGGTCACACCTGTGAGGTCACCACGGTGCTTTTGGAACTCGGGCCCAAATCGGGTTCTGTTAACTCGCCTCCCCAGGACACGGCAGGTGGCAGAACTGAGCAGAATTAAGTCGAGCCCCCTGACCTTGCTGCTGGAGGTATGCATGTCATTTTCCATCTCAGATCTCTGTTTTTTTCCCAGGTTTGCTCAGAGCCTGATCATCAGGGCTTAAGTTCAGAGGCCATACCAATCACTCCTCAGCCTCCTCTGAGCTGCTGGGTTACTTTAACACGACGTCCCTAGCTTGACATAGGGGCCGGGCAGAGTGGCCCCGTTTTCACAGGCCAGCTTTGTGTCCGCATGGAAAGCGGATGGGTTACGTTTCAGTTTCGACCCATTTACTCCTCAGGTTTCCCCTGGGAAAGACATTCCCTGGACTGAAAGACCCCACTGTGTCTGGCTAAGGGGCGCTGCTCACTCGATCTAATCAATGCTACACAACCAGCATCAGAGAAGATGGCACCTGTCCTCAGACTTTTATCCGATTTATCCCTGAATAACCGTGAAAGGAATCACAGGGCTATAAAATCCTTGAATTCATATAATCAGGGCTTTCCTCTGTAAGAGCACTTGACGTTCATGAAATGAAATGCTTGCTGACATTTTGGTGTGGTTGATCTTAGCCAACCTGCCTGAATTAGTTATGGCCTTTGATGTTAATAACACGCTGCCGTCGTACAGCAACGGCAGATTAAAGGCTAATGCACCTCAGCCAAATTTAGACCCAACAAGAATGTAACTGCCCAGGGTGACGGGGGAGGCCTCCTTAAGAATGTTCCAGCAGCATCAGTATCAGACTTTAGGCAGATTTAAGACTGACCCTAAATTATGACCTAATCGGTTGTTGCCTTATAAACCCAGAAGGTTGTATAACTGGGTAAAGGAGTAGAACTGGGAGCAGGTTTTCCAACCAGCTGAATAATAATGTCTGGGAAAAGCTCACAATTCAAAAAGAGGCACATTATAATGTGTTGTTATCTACTGGTATTTAAGAAATATGTAATTGATGTTGATTGGTCAAGGACCAATCAGTGAAGGCCTGGCTTCAGCACAACAAGTCTGGAACAGAAACAGGCACCAAAGTCAGACATGATGGACTCCCCTGATGCCTCAGTAATTAGGTCCTCTGCCCTTTTTCTTGATGTGTGTGTGTGTGTGTGTGTGTGTGTGTGTGTGTGTGTGTGTGAGTCTGTCTGTCTGTCTGTTTAATGCATGGGAGCCAAGGTGACAGTTTCACACTAGGGAGCATACAGTAACCCCTGGATGACTGCGTTTACCTCCCCCCTCCAGCACCGCACCTGGCGTGACCCCTGACCTCACAGCATGGGGATGGGCGGACATACAGGCACGAGATGGGAGCGTGAGATGGGGAGTGGGGGGATCGCGGGTCCGACACGAGCACAGCGAGGTCAGGCAGGGAGATCGTTACCTGACAAGTCAAAACTGTAAGACATGCTAAGAGGCCGAAATACTGCAAGGAAAACAAGTGGGATGTTAAAAAGAAGAAGAGAAAGACAGGAGAAAATGACTCCGAAAAATAAAAACACACCAGTGTGACACAACTCTGATATTTCTTCAATCTGAAACCTACCAGTTATTTAATTTGCCAAAATCTGAAATGTATCATCTCCTGATTAGGAATCCTAAGCTTCTCTTGATTAACTTTAGATACGACTTTTATTGATCTAGACATAATCTCCCAGTTACCATAAAATGAAAGAACAGAAATATGAGGCATGTGTGAATTTAACGACCAGTCACAAGGGGAGAAGCAGTTTAGTATATAATTGAACACTTTTTTCATTAAAAAAAATTAGATAACGTCCATTTTATCCACTCAGATTACAACCACATTCTGCTTAGTGCTTTTATGTGCTTTGATGATTGAATGGGCTGTTATTCCTTTTACATCTAGGATGCGGCCTTTATTAAAATGCTTCTAGCTTGTATATGAGGCTCACACACGAGCCACAGAAGGACCCAAGACGTTCACCAAGAAACCCTGAACCTCTGAGTTTCCTTTTGAATAGGCGGCATCGGCTGTGCACCTGACTTCCAGCAAACGTCCACGGCTGGTAAAACTTTGCCAAGTTACTCAGCGTTTACTCAGCGTTTACTCAGCGTTTACTCAGCGTGGGCCTTTAAACCGAAATGAAGAATTTATCAGCTGTGATGGATATCAGAATATAGGCTGTAAAAAAAGGAACAAAAGCAGGACTAACCATATATCTGGATGCAGTCCAGATACATATTAGGAATGTAACAACAAGTTGGGTTTGCGGCAGCACACAGAGATATAGCTACATTCAGCAGGTGACGGAACGTGGTTGGGGATCCCAGCTGTTTGCCGGGGACCGCCTGAGTATTTACCCACAATCCACCACAACCTTGGCAACGACGCCAAGGCTGAGCATGTAAATGGCACAGCGATGCACCCAGGGATCTTGGAAGTAATGAAACAGCTTTTGGGCCATTAAATGGAGAGACGGCTTCATTCATTATCTGCATGTTTGAGATGACAGTGTCCGTGGTCGTTAAGGACCTGGATCTCTGACCAATAAATGCTGCTGGTTCAAGTCTCAGGGGGAGTTGCTTGGGAAATGTAACACCAATAATGTTAATAACAGCAGGATCGGTGGATGGGGCACGAGTGTGTGGCCGTGGTCACTTACCAAGCCGGCTCCTGCGAATCTCCTCTGGGGACACAGGCCGCAGCTTCCTCTCAGACTTGATCTCCTCCAGGATTCGCTCGTGAAGGGTTTGCGGCCTCTGTGGGTGGGGCTTCAGCTTCCGGGCGGCGACCTGCACACAGGACACAAGTGACGGACTACCCCGAGAGACACAACAGAACATACTCTCTAAACTCTGCCCACAAGACCCCCTTAAGCTCGAGAGTGGCATCAATAAGAGGCTTTTGCTCAGTGACATGTGACTCACTGATCATCCTCTTGCATCACTACTAACTGTGCAAACAGCCCCACAGTGTTGTATTGACTGCGGAAATCCTAAGTTCACCTTATGAATATGAATACTTATTATCTGACAATGTAATACATCACATTTCTTAGTGCAGCTAATCAATTCTCTGATCATTCATGCAAATTAAACAGAGCCATCAGTTTATTGTTACTTGTCATCCTGATCCTGTAATGCTGTGAATCAGCATTAGTTAATGAAGCAGGTCTGGTGCTGATTTGTGATTGACAGGCTGACTGTGGCCAATGGCGTGGTGGAGCCGCATGTGGGCGGGCCTTGGGAGCACTCACTGGGTTCAAGGGCGGTCTGGACCTGATGAACTCCAGGATGACCTCATGGGCACTCTTCTTCAGCCTGGGAGGGATATCCCCATTGACCTGGGAGGGGGGGGGGAGGGGTGTGGGTTTGAGTATGTGGACAGGTAGACATGGAGATACATGGATCAAAGGGCGTGGTTCTGGCTACCCCACCCCAACCTCACCGCTATCAAACAAGGTTTGGCAGCCACAGGAAAACAAGCCACACCCAGGTATGTTAACAGAGATCACAGATAACTGCAGCAGCAGAGAGTACACAGTGACCGTACACGCGATGCAGAGGAACACGCGGGGCGGGGGGGGCACGTGAGACATCACATGTTCTCGTGGTGTTTGCATATCCATCCCCATCACCATATGCGGCATCACAAAACATTGCGTGATTTAAAATGACCTATTAAGAACATCTTTAAGAATTTAAATTATGGAGACATACGCTTCACTGTTCATGTGAAAGTGCCGTCATGCGTGACACGAGCAAAAGTCACAGAGAGGGAGTCCAAAAGCGGGACATCCAGCCGCACGCACATCTCTCACATTCCGGCTATGGTATCGCCGTGGTGTTGCACGTAAAAGCACAGGCACGCACAGTGGGCCGAAATACTGCAGTCAGCGTTCGTACCTTAGTGGGAACGCCGTGTGAACTCTCTTAAAAACCTCAGCTACATTATGGCACAAAGAGGTTAACAAATAAAAACAATGACACCTTTACACCTGGCAATTACAAACAATTAGACGTCGCCACCCATCGTCTGAAGCAACACGGCAATAACAAGAAACCCACAAGGCTCCATGGAAAAAATAACATAAAGAAAATGATCATCCCTTCGTCTCATAAGCAAAGGCAGAGGTCGCATGGTTGTCGCACTAGCTCTTATGCAAGACAGAGTCGATGGACTATAAAGGCAAAAGCCTCAGAGGCATTAGCTGTTGTATTTACTATTACATCAAAACAGTCGGCAAAAACACCAATGCGACCCCTTCACCCATGACAGGTAAGGACAGGCATAAAGAAAGTTGTACCTTAAAAAAAGCGAGAGACGAGCTATTCATTGGAATATCAAAGTAGAGCCATTCACTGAAATATCAAAGAAAATATGTCGTTGCATTGTCCCTCAGGGCACCTACCACCTTTAACGAGGTGTCCTCAAAACACAGAAGAAGAGTCTACGATGTGATTGTTATGATAGAGAACATGCTTCTTGATGCCTTACTTCAGTTAGAAATTTAGAAAAGCTTAGTGTTTATTACAGCTATGTGAGCTTCACATACAGATGTCACTGTATATTAATGGAACCACAGGACATTCCAGTCAGCAGCTGGCCGTCTACAATCTTTCACAATCTTTCACAATCTACAATCTTTTATTCCCTTATGAGTCACTATCACAGCATCAGTTTACCTTAAAGACCTCAAGATGTCAACGAGCAATCATTGCCTGTCGCACCCATTGACCTTTGACCTCTGCCCACCGCCCTCGAAAGCCCACACTCACCATGACCTTGCGCAGCTTGTAGCGCTTGGAGCGGATGTCGTCCATCAGCATCTCGTAGGGCGTCAGCTGGAACTCGATGGGCAGCGGGTTGTACTGACGCTCCTGGACCTTCTTCAGCTTTACGCCAGTGCGTAGGTCCCTCATCACCTGGACCCAGAACCGAGCCTGATGGGTAGTGGCAAATTAGCGCAGGCAACCTCAATGTCACATTCCCGCCGCGCACCGCTGATCAATGTATTTGTAAAGCTATTTCATCTGAAAAGGACAAGGCCCTGCATTGAGTGTCAGCTGACTTAGAAAGTATCAATGTAGAATCTGAATGAAAGCAGACAAACGCTGAAAAATTCAACTGGAATTACGCAGCAGCACATCTGTGAGATGTCTGATCCTCCCATCCTCAGGGGTATGGGGGGGTGCAAGGCCGGTCCTCCTACCCAGTCGGCATTCTGCAGCTCGTTGAGGTCCCGAGACGATTCCTCCTCCTGCCCCCCCTCCATCTTCCGCAGATTCTGCAGAGATGAGGCTCATTTTCAGGGACAGTAATTTTGCGATGTTTGCGGCCTCGGCTTCGCAGCCAAGCCAATATCGCAATGCTGGTACATCGTTAGGCAGTTTTTTTTAATTGATAGGTTGACAGCTGATCAATGGGCATTTAAAGAAGCCTTTAACAGCAGCTGAACATCAGCCAAATTCTCCACCATCGCCTCCGCGACTCCCTGACGCACATCGCAGTCTGTACGTCGTACACATGTTCCATTATAACACCTAAACTTGTATCTATATGTAACACTTATTTTTTAAAGTCTGTCCTTGAACCATCAGCAATTTTTTCATGGTGGTGGTAATCTAGAAGGGGAAGTATCCATGGACAGAACAGACTAGATATAATGATGGGATCATGTTTGATCAGAGGTCAGAATCACAGCCTGTGCAAAGCCCCAATGAGAAATAAAACCAATGGCCGGCTGAGGTAATAATTCAAATTGCTTGCCCCTGGGGGGGTGATGTCACTGCTCAGAGAGCAAAACAAGTCTAGCCAACTTATGGGGGAACTGCCCATTATCCTGTTACTGGATGCTCCCCAAGGGGGGGGGGGGGTTGGTTACTCAGGTCAGCCCCCCAAATGAGGCATTTTGATTAAGGAGCAATCATTTATCCCTGGAAGGATCATTTTGTCCGGACCCCAGCCTAAAAGCAATCGATGATGCTCTTTGAAGACAGGCTAGTATGGACACCCTGGGCTCTACAAGGTGCACCGACTACCATTACATCAATTTATTTAGCATCCGCTTTCAGTCAGGATCAGAGAGCATCTCTGGAGAAACTGGGGCTAAGGGTCTTATTCAAGAGCCCAACGGTGACATCACTCTGCCGGCTACGGCATCTGAACCAGCAACCTTCTAACCTGCAGACCCGCATTTGGGCCCAGCCCGCCGTCACTCATTTGCTCCGCAGATGATGCTCACAGCTAATTCCAAAGCTCCTCTAGGGTACACATTGGTATCACAGTAGTCATTGTGATAACTGACATTGCTACATGCCGCCCGAGATGGTTCTGCAAAAACAACCAATAGCATGCAGTGGTATCATACAGATAGCGAGGGATACCACAGTGGCATGGGAACAACGTTTCTCAAAAGAAAAGATTAAATGTCTAAAGAACGATGGTTAAAGTGATGCTTAAAGGAATAGCTTTGAAACACTCCATGTGACATCAACACTAAATGATTAAGGGCTTTGGAACATCAGCTCTGCAACAGAATTCCGGAAGATGCTACTAACTTACATATAGCCTTAGGACACCGTTTGATCTATAGTCCAAGGATCAAAGTCCATGGTCTGAACCCCAGACGAAGTGGGATTTCTGTATCTGACCCTCACTCCCCAGGAGAGTCACAAGTGAAACATTTTGTATGGGTGAGTTCACCTTCACGGGATACTCATTAGGTCCACTGACAGGTAGAGAAACAGTTAAGAATTATTCCCTCCCATTAAAGGGAGTGTTAAAAGGAGGATAACATTTTACATATAGGAAGGATGAAGCGTGGCATTATGGGTACTGGAAAGAGCAAACCGTGGTGTGTGTGCACATGGGCGTGTGTTTGCACGGGTGTGCTCGTACTCACCGGCATAGTGACACATGTTGGCGTACCTGTGAGACTGACAGCACGGACCACTAATAAATTCCACCCTGCTGCCTACAGATTATCAGAGCAGATCTGAGAAAAGAGTCGAGTCTTTTTTTCCCAAAGAAACCCCCATCCATCCACAGCCGTACCACGGGCTCCAGACTCAAACTCCTAAAATTCTGTTGGCTAGGCAACAGCAAGAAACCGCCATGCGGAATGGAAGACTAGTTTGCCAGGATATCGACTGCCAGCTACTGTAATATATATCCACTGCTTCATAGGAACTGCAAACTAGGGAACAAAAGTGAAGAACTGTTTCAAAACAGACATGCTGTAACCGAAACACATGGGCAACACCAATTGTGAATGAGCAACACAAAATGGACTCCTGGACGGCAAGCTTCGTTTGTCATACAGTAAATTGAGTACTTTGGTCCCCCTGTAATACTACACTCCCTGTGTGACAAAGATGTAGGCTGCTGATGAAAGACGGATAGGCAGAGATAAAATGACACCAAAATCACTAGCAACAATACTAACCAGTCACAGACTAATACTGCTAGGAATCACCCAAATCTGTGGAAGGGCCAGACTTCTAAAACCCAGTTAGAGAAGTGGAGCTCCAGGCCAGCCAAATCCTGCATGACTGCCCAGGCACAACACTTAGCAGACCCTTTAATCCCAAGTGACTTTTTAAAATTGACCATTTATTCAGACACAGACATAGTAATTTTGATGCCTTGGTAGAGAGTACAGCCACAGGACTATGCTGGGTCTTGAGGAAGCAGGATTACTGCAGGCCATAAACACAGATCCATAACCACTGAAATGCATACTAGAGCAACAACACAGAAAGCCCAGCTCTAGCAAAGCAGGAAGTCACCAGGCTTCTCACTGATAACTCACAGACAACTCAGAGCCCTGCAGTAAGTGGGGTCACTAAAGACCCCCAAATGCCTGGCTAAGCACAAATTCTTCATTACTGCGTGAACACTGTGACTGCAGTGTGATGGAGCACATAAGTCAGCTTACCATAAGCCGTGAATGACGACCATCAACTCTGACAGCACGTTACTGTATCTATTATTAAACACATACATTTCTGCACCCTAGTCTCGGAAACAGGCCCCCTTTCCCAATCTTTTTTTCTGGCACATGACATTATTTGCTTTCTTCCGTCATGCTGCATCAAGCAACTCTGGGACAAGAATAAATAAAGAGTTAATCTGTTATCTTTCAGCCCGAGGCTGCATAACAAAGCACAAGGTTTTGAATCAGCTCAGGTGCTGGTTCACATCTCTGTTGGTGTCAATA
>JAODKC010000137.1:9926332-9962113 GCA_026777985.1 Mormyrops attenuatus
TCCTTAGCTTGTCTTATTACTCCCACTGTCAAAGAGTAGAGTCAGATGTCCGCATCCTTAGCTTGTCTTATTACTCCCACTGTCAAAGAGTAGAGTCAGATGTCCGCATCCTTAGCTTGTCTTATTACTCCGACTGTCAAAGGGTACAGTCAGGTGTCCACATCCTTAGCTTGACATGTTACTCCCCCGGTCAAACAGTACAGTCAGGTGTCGACATCTTTAGCCTGTCATGTTACTCGCACTGTCAAGGAGTACAGTCAGCTGTAGACTTCCTTAGCCATCATCCCTTCTCTGCTGTCCTTTCTGACTGGCCAACTTGCACACATGGATTCTTTTAACCCAGAATTCCAAATACACCAAGCTAAACCTCCTGACCTTCTCTGCATTCACAAGCCAGAACTATACCACCTCCCACATTAATTATAATGCCTCCACCATAATAAAACTCTCAGTGACGACTACAGCATCACCAGATGGAAATTATGGAGAGAAGAGGTGTTTAACACGTATCCCCTTCTGGGACACTGAAGGCTGATCGATACTGTAAGAGGGAAAAGCTGTGAGTGTACCTCCAAATGAGTCAGTCTCAGTCACTCATCCCACTTGCGTGAATAGTGGTGGACAAGAAGACCTGAAACCAAACTCTACAGCACTGTAATGATAAGGTAAATAAAGATGCAGTTCCTTTTTATTGATCAGTAACACTGAGCACAGTGTGCGGTTCCCCAGCCGTGACATTACATCCCGTCCCGCTCTCCCTCCCTCTCTCTCTCCTTCCCTCTCTCCCTCCCTCTCTCCCTCCCTCCCTCTCTCTCTGCCTCCCTCCCACCTGCTGCCAAAATCCTTTCTGCAGTGTCTCTTTGAAACAGCGTGACGCGAGCAACGCTTCCTGCCGCAGACCCAGAAAAAAAACATTTCCTTTTATTACTGAATGCAACTGCTTAACCATCAGCTTACTGTGCTGATTCTACTGAACTGTTTTGTCACATTCACCTCTCTGGCAGCGAGCTTGTAAAATCCCAGAGATGATCCTTTGTTATACATCACTGAGCTCCTGGTCAATGCTGCCTTCGGTAAACAAAGTACCAATGTGTGATGTGTGACACCCAGTACTTCCCATGTTGTGTCACTGCAAATGAGACCTCTTGTTAATTTCTGTATGTATTTCCCCGGACGCATGCTTCCATTTTCTCCCAGTGGACCTTTAGTATGGGTAGCATAGCATGTGAGTGTGGGTGCCCTGCAAAGCACTGAGCTCCAAGCTCACTGTGTACTGTAAGAGCAGATCATTCTGTTGGATCCCATAAGATTTCAGAGTAGATCTCGTTGTGTCTTAGAGAGGCCGCACAGACTAGATTTTATGGTGTCCACATAGACTAGAAGGCCTCACCTCTTTGGCATTCTTTATCTTCTCCAGGAAGGTGCGGAGCTCCTTGGTCTCGGCGTAGAGGGCACGGCAGACGGCCTGGTAGTGGTTGGGGGCATCTAAGGGACTGGGGAGATGGGAAATGCAGAGCTGCCCATGAGGACGAGGGTGAGAGGTGGAGAGAAAGAGCAAGGACGCGATTATTGATCTGGCTGGCACAGACCTGAGAGATGCAAAATTTGGCAGCAACAGTGTAAACTCATACTAAGATTCCCATTTACAAAAAAACAGGTCAAATGACGTCTTCTCATGCCATCTAGGCTGACTTGCACTTAGAAGAATTTCTCGATTTGGCGTCTAACAAAAGGCACCACTTGCTACATCGTCATTGTAGTTTTTCTCTGCTAACCATCTCTTGGGTACATTCCATTCTCAGGCTGGGTTAGGAAATCTGACCAGGAATATACTCCTGGATTATGAACAATGTGTTGCCCTGGCACTTCTGTTACAGAGAAAGCCAGCAGCAGCACAAAGGGGACAGAGAATGAGGATGACAGAGCAGGGGGGGGCTGGTGAGGTCGGCAAGTAACAGACACCCGCCTGCGGCCCGAGTGGCTGTTCTCAGCCGGGCTGACTCAGGAGCTCACACAAGCGCAACTAAAATGAACATGGCACTTGTCAGCTGGCACAAAGGGACTGGAAAAATGCCAGGCCACAAAATCCCTAACCAAGGTATCTCAGGGCTCCCCAGAAGCAGACACTCCAGCCCCCCAGGCCACAAGATCCCTAACCAAGGTATCTCAGGGCTCCCCAGAAGCAGACACTCTAACCCCCAGGCCACAAAATCCCTAACAAAGGTATCTCAGGGCTCCCCAGAAGCAGACACTCCAACCCCCCAGGCCACAAGCCCTGGGCGACAGGTCAGCGGGCCAATTTTCCCAGCATGCTCAGCGACACAAATATCAAAATTTGCGGGCTTTACTAGTAACATACATCCTCATGTGGCTCACAGAGGATAGACGTACAATGCAATATATCACTGACATGATGGTGGTAGCTGATCAACAGCTCTAACGAAACAAAACTAACTACTTACATAACTTGGAGTATTCAAAAATGCATGACGAGATCAATCTCACTTGTGATGAAAGTGAGTTTTTGGGTTTGAGCTGAATGGCTGTGGGCCAGCAGG
Source organism: Mormyrops attenuatus (assembly GCA_026777985.1). Classification (NCBI taxonomy): domain Eukaryota; kingdom Metazoa; phylum Chordata; class Actinopteri; order Osteoglossiformes; family Mormyridae; genus Mormyrops; species Mormyrops attenuatus. The sequence continues at coordinate 9,928,891 of JAODKC010000137.1, forward strand.
ATGAGTCGCCATTACCAAAGATCTTATGGGAGGGGGGTTGGGGGGTCAAAGTCAGCAAAGGGCTGGCAATGGCTTTCCCAAGGCCAGTGACTCGAACCATGGGTTAACGCAGAGCTGGATCATATTCAGGTCACTCCACAGCTGAGAAGCTCAGAGGCCTTCCAGAAGGCAGATAAACTGCACGGAATTACCCAGCAGGCATTGGAGCAGGATGCCCAAAGCTAGGTCTGCCCTACCCTACCTTTCCTGCTGTGGCGTACAACACGGAGACATGTCAAAGACATACCTGAAGATGACTACACTACAGCAAAAATGGGAAAAGGAAGCATTTCACAGTGATTTCGCTCTGTCCCGAAACAGCTTCATTCCTCATGCCATCAGACTCCCCAACACATGTCCACCTCAGCCCTCCAGCCTGGAATTCCACCAAACATCGTAAATTAAAACCTGCTTATTACCCATGACCGCTGGTCACTTTATGCATCAGTTGCACACAACAATGGAAGATCTTCCTTACACTGTACTTTACTGAGTACAGTAACTGTTCTTTCACTGTAAACCACTTACAGGTACATTATCAAATGTACAATCAAACGCTCTGCTCAGTCAAAAGGTGCACTATGCACAGGATGTTCACTTATTTATTCATCATTGTCTTTTGCACAGAACTTGTCATGTTTTGTGTAAAGCCATTTTTAAAGATTTGGATAAACGCTATTTTGTCTCACTGTATGCCTGCATATTTTGAAATGACGATAATATTTGACTTGACTTGACTTGAATTGACTTAAAAGAGAGTTGATCAGGTCGGGTTTCTCTGCATGTAGAATCAGAGGCCCCTGAAGGTTGTTTGACGGGAAAACATCAAATTATCTCCTTTGTACTTTGATTAATAAAAATCAGAACAAGTGATGGGGAAAAGCTGAATGAAGTGTGCGGATGAAGCACAAAATAATTGCATATTTTCAACAAATCAGAAAGACAATAGGTAAAAGTATCTCCACCACGCATGGTGGCATAATGCCCCAGAAGGCTTGCATACAGGCTTGCATAATGCCCCAGAAGAATCAAAATAATAACGAAACGGAACTCAGATCTTTCATAATGAAGATGATTCACTTGGGCATGTCTGAGCGAGATTACAGCTGGTCATAGCTCTGTTCTCCATCAGGGAATTCTGGGCCGGTTCTTGCACATCACACAATATTGCCAAATTTCATTTCACAGGAACAGCATTAAGTGCGATGTGTCTGTGTATCTCATGGAGAGCTAGATGGGGTAGACAAAGAGAAGCCTTCCAATGTACCTGAACTCGTACTTGTGTAAATGTAAATAAAGGATCATTTCATCTCGTAGCATATCTGCAGCAAAGGCTGCCACCCACAGCTGGACATCCCAGGTCCAACTGTGTCAAATTCATACAACCTCAGGATGATTTGTGTGGTTTAAACAACATTATAACCCGAACATCCCCACACACACATCCACACAAATATGGAAATACAGGGCATAGTTTCAGATGGGTAAAGACCCATCCACCATTCATGGGTAAAACTCAGAAATTATAAGTCCTGTAACACTCCACCAAGCAGAAGCACAAGGTAAAAACCTTCCAGAACCTACCTTGAGGATGTCTCTGTAGCCACGGACACTAAGGACCTTGGCCTGGACTTCCTCGTCCTCTTCCTCCGTGGCCTCGTAGCCCTCATCGGGGCAGCCGTCGACCTCTGCCTCCGCCACGTTGGTCATGAGGTCGATGATGTTCTCCAGTGGGGGACTCAGCTCCCGCTCCTCGTTTTCCTTGAGCCCGTAGTCCAGGGCCTTGTAGATCATGATGCCCAGTGACTCGATCATCTGGCAGAACAAAATGGGAGGTGGGGCATTTACTCAGTGTGTGATCTCCAGTAACACAGGAACTGGCTCATCCCAAACATCCATCCATCTTCCAACCACTCATTCAGCGGATCACTGGGAACCTGGAGCTTTCCTGGGAAGATAGTCATGCTTTTTGAAGTATATTATCACTTGTTTCTTCAACGAACTTCAAGACCCACATCTTACCATGGACACTAGAAATAAACTTCAGGTGAGAAATCTGTGCACAAAGTCCTGCCACTCATCGCAAAAGTGCACATAGTGAGTAAGTACACAGCAAGTAAGTGTTAAAAGTGAGGCATCCAAGGCAGGAACTCAAGAGTTTTTGTTATTAGCCAACTGAACTTGTTCTGTGTAGTTCGACTTTTTTTTACTGGCCAGCAGGCTAGTGTTCATGTTCTTGTTCTCGCCTTTTGTCTAAATTTCTTGCCTCGGGCGAGTCGGCAAGCTTCATTTTTAGCCCTGGGGTATCGTATGTACATCTCTGTAGGGACTTGAGGCAGATCTCAAGACTGGAGTGGGCTGTGGGGTTTATAGTCTCATGTGGTTTTCTCTTGTGGTAGTTTGGTATATGTGTTCTAGTTAATCACAACAAACATGAAATTCAAGTTCCCTTTTATCAGCATTAAAACAAACATGCGCATCGACGGCTCCAGAAAGGCTTGGGGGAAACTTCAATCGAGTTCAAAAACAGCAAAAAGAAGATCAGATAACAGAAAGATGGCAGATAAGTGACTAACTGAGTTCTGGAACATTCCTAGGTTCAACAGCCCCCCAAACTGAGTGCCCCCTTGAGTGGTGGGCACCAGGCCCCACTTTCACACGCGCAGCCACTGGACAATAATGGTTATGTGGACTGGAATCTCTGGAATGGCTGCCTGTTAAACAAATACGCCCAACGGCTCCGTCATGGGGGTTAGGCCACTGCGAGCGCCGGGTGGCACTGCGGGCCGTTCGTGTGCCGGGTTCTGACAATACAGCTTTCGGAGAGGCGCCGCCTAATAAGGAATCCCACTAATTGTGACATCGGAGGGACACATTCTGTGGCTAGTTTGGACCGTTAGGGAAACAAACCAATGGGAGACTGAGGAATCGGACATGAAATGGATGGAGACAGGGAAATGCTGGACGTGTGGGTATTCAGTGTATCCGCTGTCACACTCAACGTTCTGTATGTCATGTACCATAAGCAACCCAAAGATAGATTAATGTTTTCTTTAACACAACATGGACTCAGCACCTTTCCGGCTCTCGTGTGACGTATTACAATGGCTTTCACATTATGGGTCAAAGGGACGAGAAGTAACAACAGGTATCATCACGCCACTCGTCATTCTGGAATGTATGTGTGTGTGTGGGGCTTAATTCTGCATTTGAATAAGCAGAGTGTTTCCTCTTATTTCTTTCAGAAATACGGTGCCTAGATAAAGTATCAATGAGGGCAGCTTTAGCAGGTAGTACTGTGGCTTCACACCTGCAGGTTGTGGGTTCGACTCCCTCCTGACTGTGTGCTCTCCTGGGGATTGCGCGGCTGACTTTCTGCTGGGTGTGAGCACGTACACTATGATGGAGTGCTATCCCTCGTGCCCCGCACTTCTGGGAGTAACCTCCTGGTGGACTGTGACCCGGTACCAGATAAAGGATTATGTGACCTGGATTTGTGATCACTGCTGTGGAATGATAATCTTCAGCTTGACAGGGATAAGTATGACTTCTTACTGTTATGTAACAGTCCACCACCACACTCCATCGCAACCATCTGCGATGTTAAAACAGGACGATAACGAGCGTGTTCACTAATGCACCTGTCCGAAGCCACCTTCAGTGCAACACAATAACGCATTATTTTACAAGCAGTCATTAACTCCTCGCTTTGGCTCATCAAAGCCACCCTAGTGCAATGCACCGTCCAGCACACGGTGTCAACTTGAGTTTTTAATATATTAAATTGCCCCAAGGTACCTATCACCAGCCATTACTGCATACTGCCCACAAACATCATCCATGCCACCCCAAGGAAAATACGGTCTCATTCCCTTTCAGATTTCTTCCCAAGGTGTCTTCCTCATATATATATTTTTTTAATTTAATAATATACACAAATGGAGCATTAAACTAAAATGTGAAAGTTATTGCCACATACACAGTTCGATGATAGTCTGGGTCAAACACCCCTACAATTCCACAAGTAGAGTCCACAATCAGGACATCATGCATAAAGATTACAGAAAATGGACTAAACCATTCTGTGGCGGTCGGGACAGGAAGAGGTAACTTGTTCGCATTCTGTGCCAAATTGCTTTGTTTAGACGTTCTCCGCGGCCAATCTTCAAACTAAAATCACATTTTCTCGCAGTCAGTAATCAGTAGGCTTCAGTTTTCAGAGACTATTTGTTTGGTGTTTCTTCTGCATCAAAAAAACTGCTTATGTAGAACTTTGTAACAATGCAGCACAGTAAATAATTTGACTGACTGAGTGAATTAAGCAGCTGGACTGACAGTAATGATGCTGCCCTTTGCCAGTTTGGCTCCCAATACACAGCCTCCCATTCAACGCCACGTCTGTGACAGAAACCGGGAACGGCACCCGAGATCATTCTAGAAGCCTAAACGGTGAACACAAAACAACACTAGGGAGGGGAGAGACAGATAAGGCCGCACCAAACACAACAAATGGTAGAAGAGGGTCCCTTCTGTTCCTGCCCCAGATACAGCAGGAGATATACGTGTGACAGGACAGAACCAGCGAAACAATGTCCATCATGAAGAATCTCCCCCTTTGTCCCCCATAGAGAAGGTGGTATCTCCTTACAGGACCCAGGTCTGGCTAAGCCCCTCCCCCATGCCTAGCTACAGTGTGATCTATCATTTTCAAGGCCCACACAAAACCAGAGGCCTGGGGGGGGGCACAAATGAGACAGAGACTACCTCTGTCGGAGAGACTCTCCCTGTTTTGCCCTACAATAGCCATCTGGTTCAAGATGGCCCACCCCTGATATACACTCGGCAGCCAGTTAACTTAAAAAGGTGGCTCCTCCAAACAGACAATCATGTGACATCAGCTGAATACATACAGTACAAGAGGTTCGGTTACTGTTTGGCTAAGCATTAGGGCAACTAAGACGTGTGATCTGAGTAATTTCGAGTATGGTGTAATTGTTGGTGCTGGATGTTGTGGTTGCAGCATCTAAGAAACAATCATTCTCTTGGGATTTTCACAATGTGCAATAAACAAACAAAAAAAACACCCAGTCAGCGATAGTTCTATGGGTAAAAATACCCTGTTAATGAGAGAGGTCAGAGGAGAATGGCCATTCTCATTAAAGCTATCAGAAAGGCCACAAGCACAAAAATAACAGCTCAGAATAATAGTGGTGTGCAGAAAGGCTTCTCTGCAAGCATAACTTGTCCAACCTTGATGTGGTTCTGGATGTAAAACAGACTCCTATGGTGCTAGATAGGTGTACCTAATAATGTATCCAGTGAGTGCAAAGTCTATCACTGCTTGTGCTTAAAGTACTGCAGTACTGTTGGGTTTAAGGCGCATAAGAACATAAGAAATTTACAAACGAGAGGAGGCCATTCGGCCCATCAAGCTCATTTGGGGAGAACCTAACTAATAGCTCAGAGTTGTTAAAATCTTATCTATCTTTGTTCCCCAAAAACGCACCAGAGCAAAAATACGTATGAAAATCACAAGTTCTTTCCATTTAACGATATAACAGAAACTCAATAAGCAGCCCGGTAGCATAGTGACAGAATCCATAATAATTCCTAGGCTTTTGGTGTGGGTAACACAGGGTTAAGCTGAATTGAGCACTTTCCCACGTTGCAGAGAAAGCTGGAGAGACTCCGGTCCAGTTACCTGTGACGATCCCTGACTCTGAGCTGGGAATGAGGCTGAGGGGGAGGGCAGGACCTATGAATAAGGGGCCTAAGCCCGTCAAAGCCACGCTCTCTCACCACACACTGAGCCATATTTCTCCAAGGCAGCAAAAAGCAATTAAACCAGTCCATTTTCATTAGTTACCAACTCACTAAGTTTAAGATTAATCTCACCTAGTTTAAGATTAATCTCACCTTAATCTCATCAGGTGTTCATTAACTGTGGTAAAAAAGTTGTGTCCCCCTTGCTGAAAATGAAAAGGCAATTCACCATTCAGATAACGCCACAAGTTCAGAGGAACAGCACAGGTCTACACCCCAACCCAACTGATGAGAAACGAGTGCTAGCCTACAAGTTAGCATACCGCAAGCCTATGCTAGGATGTATACAAAAAAACTGATGGAAGAAGCTGTAACAGAAAAAGAGGAGGAAACGAAACTCAAACAACTTGAGAAGTTCAGGCACCAGTACATCTTCACGCAGCCCGTCAGGACCTCCAGTGACCAGCGGCGCTTTGCACAGACGTGGCCCAAAAGCCAACGAGAGCCAAAACAAAGCCAGCAGTCATGTCTCCTCAGATCCTGCCCTTCTTCACACTCAAGGTCCTGGTCCACCAGAAGGAGGCCGCCTTCCTGCCCAGAGCTCTCCATCATTTCCTGCTCACATTCTCCTCGCATGGTTACATTTCTAGACCAAGAAATGGTCTTCCTCTGTAGCCAGCGTGATTCAGACTCGATCCAAGCAAGTCCAAACTACTTCACTGCTGCTAGGCAGAGAGAGTCTGCAAGAGGCTACAGATAAATTAAATAAAAAACAACCTGAAGGCCTGAAGGCTCTGTAGCACAATCTGGATGGAGCAAAAACAGAAAATAGTGCCTAGCACTGAATCCACATAGAGATTCCTCCCAGCACTGAAACCAAACAGATACACTCAATGCTGTTCATTTTAACAGGTAAAAGGAATCATATTCTGATTTTGCTAGCAAATAACCATCCTGAGAAACGTACTGTCAGTGACCCTCAGACGAAGCTTAGCTTTGCGGCTGATATGAAGAACATGAGGGCCGAGTGAATCGCATACAGAAATAAAAGACTTTTTCCTCACCGCGGAGGTGACCTCAATATCTCTGACTCTGGTGAAACCCGCAATCTCCCTGCCCATGTGCAAATTGCACTGTTGAACGGTAAGAGGCTTTTCACTGACAAGCTAAGGTCAAAATTATGCATGCCCCTTTATAATAATTAATTGGTAATTGTAATTGGTAATTGCTCTGGTAACTTTAATGGTAAGAGTGATGGACAGTTCAGCTGCCCAGCACGGAAACCCCACAGCTGTCTGCTCGTAATCACTCTCTTAATTAATGTACATGTGAATACTTGTTAAACACACATTCAAATATTTGCACGGGGCCTTATCCATGTCCTGCTGACTGCAGCCACAAGCCAACAAGGAAATGAGAAAAAAACAAGCTGAGGTGTGTCTGGTCAGGTGTCAGAAAATCTTCAGTCTAACAGGTTTAACATTGACATCTTATAGAAACGTTTTCTCCATATGACAGAGACCTTGTAGAGCTCTCAAAGGAAACATGTAACACCTGTAGTACATAATCAAATACCAACTTCCAAAAACTCTTTGTGAAGTTACTGAGGAGTCAAATGATCCATTCCTTTGTACAGCCCTTCAGCGTCCCACCAGCGTCCCTAGCAGCAGACTGTTTATGCCGTCAGGTATCCAATCAAATGAGGGCACTGCAGAGCAAGCAGGAGAGTCTTAATGACACAGCACTCCTGGTTTAGTTGAAATAATTTCGCCTGGGATGTACAGCATGCTGACGCACCTCGGGCAAATAGGACGGGACAGGATAACAGTGGCACAGCCGACGCTCCTGCAGGCTGTGCGCGTCTCTCCCCCTGGTGGGGGAATTAGCATCGCCGAAGCGAAGGACTCCATTCCAGATATGCCGGCTCAGAGAGGCCAGCACTCCTGGGTTTAACTTAGACATGATAGATCTCTGGACCCAGAAGCACAGTCGTGTCTGCCGTGGATAAAGAGACAGACCCAATAATAAGGTTAAATCCTGATGGGATCTGCCATATAAATAAATAGTCCTGATTTGAGGAAATGTAGACTTTCATAAGCTGGGCAAAGTTAGCAAATTACGCCTATGAAAGAAAGTTAAACAAACAAGTTTAATTTACCTCCCAGAACACGAGAGCGAGATGGGCAGAGAATGGCGTTTGACACATCCAGCGGCGGCTGTGCCAACTGCTGGGCATGGCTGGGTGAGAAGATGGCAATAAAACTGGCCGCAGAGTCAATCGAACACGAACCCAGGCACCGCACTAGTGATATACTGGATAGTCGTCCAGTAAGAACTGGGATTAAACTGGGCCTTAACACTGAGGGAATCTGAACAACTAATCAAATCAAAGGGGCAAAGACACCTTATTCTAAAAATGTCAACGAAGAGAGATGACCTTCTACCCCAACGACAAGCTGCTCCTCAGGAATCAAAGGGTTCAGGCGATGTGCGCCACATCCCCGCTCACCAAGGTGCCCAGGCGTCTCGACAGGCGTGCCGCGATCTTATCACCTGTGCCGCGCGAGTCCTCAAAGGGCTCGCCTTCATCTGCCCGCCCTTACCCCCTGGCCCGTGAGGCCCGCTTGGCAGAACCGCTCTGCTGCACTGAGCGCGCCAGGCGGTCCAACAACCCCCAAAGGAAGATAAGAAACAGTGGGACTGTATTTGCAGTGAAGCCATTATCCACCACAGTGCAGTGAGGAAAAACAACCCAACCTCCAGTCATAGCGGGAGCCACACATACTGGATACCCAGAGTGTGGGCCACAGATTTTACCCACAATGCATCACATTCACTGTTAAAGGGGGAAAAAAACAGGAACAACAGTAGTCTACAGAACAGGCTTACAAACCATCAATAATTCCACTCAAAATAATTTTAGGGCATTTTTATTTCAGATATCGTGTGTTACTAGGACTGCATGATATCACATCGTAAAGCCATATTCCGATATGTGAAATTCCCCCTAGTAACATTACTATATTCATAAAACAAAAATGGAGATGAAATCAAATAAACTGTAGCTAAATATTAAGTTGGCAGTGTGGCCGCAAGTTGTGTCAACAGACACAAAGCAGTGCTGAGAAATGCAATGTGATAATTGAGCAGAAGCCCAATACATTGTGCAGCCCTGAAATAATACAAATCACGCAGCCCTAGTAAATGATCTTTTTTTTATTTTTTAAGGTAGTGCTACTAGCTTGGGCGTCCCACAACATCCCACAAAAAAAAAACTTTCCATGACGCCAAGGCGTCACTCTGGCAACTCAAGTCACCCTAAGCATGAATGAGAAAATTTCAGCAGGAAGGACTGTAAGGTCATCTCCTTGGCTGTGGCTGACGGGAGGATTCAAACAAACAAACCAGGCTCTACAGAGGGCGTCCATAAAAGAACAAAGAAAAGTGAAATGTCACCGCCCGGCTACAAATCTACTCTATTGTTTCTCTGATCTATTCGACTGCATCCATAACTTGGACTGAAAAGGGAAGTCAGGAATTTTATCAGTAAGACCAAAGGTGCAGAAATGAAGTCAGAACTCAACACACAGTGAGGAAGGAACACAGCGAACAAGCCTTACATAAGTCACGAAACTGATGGACAAATACAGATGAATCCCTCAGAAGAGCTTCTTGTCACTTCCAGGGAAAATGGAGCCATATCTCCACCTGGCAGAGGTACCAAAGGAGCGTCAGAGACGAGGCGTGACTTCCACATGCTCTATAGCTTTCAGGACACTTGCGTCTCTCTGACTCTCTCTGACAAATTCCCATAAACACAGAAGCACACAAAACAAATGGGGCAGCTTCAAAGGCTATAGTCTCCTCTGAAACAAGAAATTTGTCTTGACTCCATCAAAAGTATGAAATTCCATCCTGGAATGTTGGCTGCACCTTCTGTTTGTATCATGGACCTGGATACAAGCTACATGGCGTCTGCAGGACCTATCAGGGTGTGACTTCTGACCTAAGACCGCCTCCAGGTCCTGTGCTGAGTAATCAGATTGGCTTCCCACAGTCTATGACTATCCAGAAATATGAAGGAAGAAACTGTCCACAAGCGTGATATCTTGACTGTAATCTCTATATACATTATTTATAGACTTGGCTGCAGAATATATAGATGCACCTTTTCCTCCATCTTCTCATACTATCTTCATTATGCCACCTGCAGCTTCCGCTTCACATATTTGGCCTGTATATGGAAATGAGCTTCTTAGATGCTACATTCATGCCTGCTGCCCAAACGGGAGGGAGTGTTTCCAGGAACGTCCTACTGGCCAGTGGCCGCGGGGGAGACCGAGGACACTATGGGGATCATAGCTCTCAGCTCGCTGGGGAAAGTCTAGGGAGGAAACGGCTAGGGATCTCCCAAGACGAGCCAGAGTCCGCGGCCGTGGAAAGAGACATCTGGTCTGGGCTGCCTAGAGAGGTGCTTCCCAGGTTCTGGCATGTTCCACAGCTCCTGTGTGTGTTTTTCAGAGCCAGGCTCTTTGTGTGTCCCATCCTACAAGCAGGTGTTTCCTCACAGAGATACCATGTTCTGGGTTGTGGCGCCAAACGCCGAATCTCGACTCAACTCGAAAAAACAACTGTGTTTTCATCTGTTGGGGTAGTCAGCTACTTAGTGCAGACTGAGAGCTATCGACTAAAACATACCCAGGATTGTGATAATAGCATATTATTCTGAATGATTTTTACGATAACGGAGTTAAATCATCAAATGATAAACGAATTACATCAATCTCTATTTATATTTTTTCGCTTAAGCATTCACAGAGATTGAAGCCAAAAAGGGACACTAAAATTAACTTGTTCTGATTCGAAACCTGGACCTGAGACAGAGCAGCCTGCAGATCAGTAGGTGGCGCTGTGCCCAGGGTCACACCCTCACACTCATGGCCATCGCATGCATGGTGCATTTGCTTTCAAGTTCTTCTGTACACTCTACGGCTGATTATGGCCTCTTAAGGAGAAATAACTAAAGGCTGTCTGAAAAAGTAGAGCGTGCAGCAGTGTTTAGACAGGTGAAAAATACGATCTCTTTTTCTCCTTTCACTACTGCTAGGAAATACAGTAAATTAAGGGGCTATTTTTACCATGGAGGAAACTGTATCATAAACATTGCAGCAGAATTCAATGGCTCTCATAGAACCAAAGACCAACGATTGGTGATAGACTCCCAACCCTGGACATGATGATTTTAAGCAAGTAAAACTGTTAAATTATACCTCTGCACCTAATAAAGAAAAATCAGCACCTGACTGGCCTGTTTAGTGACACCCCCAATCCATCCATCGCAATCAGTTTCTCAGACTCAGCGATGACAGGTGCATGAACGCCAACACGGCTGGACTCGGAGACTTCCGACTGGGCCTGGCTGCCGGGCATGCTCAGTATACTACCCCGAAGCTCCAGGATTCGCTGATTGGAATCCATCGTGAGACAGATCAAGGAACCATCGTGGGGTAAAGCAGCTTATGAGGGGATTTATCCACTCGCTATGAATCGCATCCGTGGTTCAGAACACTCGCCTGTTTGCTCGTGTGCAAGCAGACGCGTGTCCGTAATGCCACGCGTGACGCTCTGAGCGCGAGCAGGTGTTTGTGCTCGGCCGCCGGCTTGTGCCCCCCCTCCCCGGCGGTCGTCCCATCTGCTCCGGCCGTCCCGCCGGCAGACTACCCCCGGTGTCCCGCAGCCTCCGTGACAGCTGCATGCGTGCGCGGACCCTGACGGCAGAGTGACACAGCTTAAGGCACGCAGCGCCGCCAGACAAACATCCCCGTTCAGGGAAGTTTGGGGAGATACAAACAAGGAATGTGTTGGTGGGGAAATAAGGGCAGATGGGGACATGGACAAATGGGAAAAGGGGACTGTTACAGGACGCGTACACCACGACAGTGTAGGAGAAGTAACTGCAAGTAACATACAAGTAATCTTCGCATTTAACAATTCACTTAATAATAAGAATTATTATTATTATTGTTATTATTACTATGTTTTTGTAATTCTAATTATAGGCCTAATATAATATTGATATAATGTAATATTGTAATATTATTGTAATGTAATATTGTAATATTATTGTAATGTAATATTGTAATATTATTATAATATGATATTGTTATAGTCAGTTTTTATTAGGAATATTATTACATATATATGTGTATTACTGTTATTGTTATTAGACATTATATTCTCATGCAAAGCATTACACAAACCTTAAAAATAAGAAAGAACCATCTTTATAATTCCTGTTTGGATTATGGAAGCCGCCAGTGGATGCAGTTTCGCAGGTTTTTTTTTAACAGTGAGTAAATGTCACACAGAGATTAATAAAACAGCCAAGTGACATTCTCAGACCGTTTTATTCTTCAAAGTTATTTTTCTACCAGCCAAAACACGGCAAAATGAAGCCAGATAGGTGCTTGTAGGCGGGATTTAATGAAAAATGTTAAATTAAATGATTTGCAATGATGTCCAAAATGAAAATTAGAATTTTTATGCTCCGCGGCCTCTTTATACAGGGATTTTTGTAAATATCAGTCATAGCTGCTTTAAAACTGCGACATGAACAGTTTACTGAATGCAGAGAGGAAACGTCACAACATCCTCAATTTGTTCTTAATTTATTTCACTGCTTTTATTTAATCTTGCAGTTAAATCCAACACGCTTGCTCACTTAGCAAATTAGCAGGAAGGTGACACGCTGCTGCCTGTGTAGGCACTGGTCTGGTGCTCGGCCCCACAGGGAGGGTCACTGGGAGTAAGCCCTGGCCGGCATGTCAGCGGCCTGCCTTGGATACCCTTAGCAACCTGTAGCACCACCCAGAACCTGTTAACATGCAGCCTCGACGCGCCTGCCATTCCAGACAGACCATTCCACTCGAGCTGCCACTCCAAGCACTAGGGCAAGAATCTGGCGCCCCCCCCGCCACAACCGGCCTGCTCGACAGGACGCCAGCATGATGCGTTTCACACTGAAACCCTCCGTTAATTACAACCCTGAAAATGTATCTAGGCGGAGGCCCTGATGACAAGCTCCACAACTGCCACAGGAATGCAGCAAGTTACCCACGCCTCGGAGGACAGGCGGACACGCCTCCACGAGAAAACTGTCCGTCCCGGGATATTTTTAGCCGAGTGAGGCGAGCCTCGCCTGGCCCTCAGGTAGGTAAAAAAATAAATAATCATTCATGCTGGTCATTACTGAACAAATAGCTTATAAAGCCAACGAGATTAATCACGCCAACAACAGGAAACCTTGAGAGGTGACTAAGCCGGCTTGGACAGGCCAACATCCTAGTTTAAACGACAGCCGCAAACTACAGCTTCACACAGACAAACAAACCTGCATATAGTTTTATTATAAAATGTTTTTTTCAGTGAGCTTCTGCCTTAGTGGTGACAAACTCATTGATCCACATCTCCAGTGTAAGCAGAGACATACTCGTGGGTAACCTAGGTTTGGTCCAATCCAAATTTCTGGTCAGGACAGAATAGGTCATTTAATACCATCAGTATAATATAAACATTAAGAATATCCCCATGGCTAAACCGGTCTTTGCTACTTGAGAATCACCGTCTGTCGCTGTGCAGTCATGCGAGGTCATCCGACTTGATCTAGGGCATTTTTTAGCTGCCTGTCTTTGGAACGGGGAAACGGGCACTCAGGTTTGGAGCGATTCGGAGGAAGGATAAGTCAAAGTTTGAAGCTTAATCCCGCCCCAGACATGCATGGTTGGGGCGGGCTGGGCTGGGGGACAGACCTTGTGAGCACAGGCTGAATTCAGGTAGATACTGGTGAAGGGTGATCCATAAGGTCTCTACAGGTGGGGGCCGGGGGAGTCATTTACTGGAAACTTCATTCACATGCAAGGGGGGGCAAAACCCCCGGCACATGGCCACAGCCATGTGATAGGGAAAGTCACAGCATCCACAGAATAAAGGAATGACACTCACCTCTGTCATTGTGCATGGCGACTGATGCTTATCTGTTGGGAAGAAGAGAAACACGAAAGTCACCTATGGAACATCAGTCACGAACAAGGGTAGCGACAGTCACCATGAGTCACTGGGCTTGGTAACGACTGCAGCCAAGATCTCCAAAATTCTAATAAAAAATCTGTACATGAATCATTGTTCTGGCCCATATTTTGCAAGAACAACTACTATACAGTGCTTAAAATTGATAAAAGACCGTTAGGAGTTAATACAGGACCAGAGGGATAAGTTTACTGGTTTTTTTTGTTACAATGATGCCCATTTTTGAAAACATTTTGTAAACTCCATCAGCCACAGTTAGCTTAGTAAGGCCCTCTTGTGAGATGCCTGTAAGCATTTTATTATATTAAGGAGGGAAGAAAAACAGGCAATCCAAACTCACAGAAAGGACAAACTAAAATAGCTCATAATTGCTTTTTTTGCGTTACACCATCTTTTTAATATGAAATTACTTGTAACATAAGAATCTTAAGCTTCTCAAGATGTTTTTTTTTATTATTACTTTGGAGGTGCTTAACAGAATGGGATACCAGGTTATTGGGCTGCTGGCACCCCCCCTCGTGGATCCTGTCTCCGGCTAGCTGTTGCTATGGAAACACCACAGCAACTCCAACAATGCTAAAGTGGAGCCAGGGGGTCAAACGGCCACAGAGCTGCCCTCGTTTAACACTCACGGCTTGGCGTGAACACAAACTCACTCTGTGGCGAGTCCCATCATTACGCGTGCACACACACACTCTCATACACGCACATACGCGCGCGCGCGCACACACACACACACCGTTCAGAAGCACAGCGTTTCCCAGCCCAGCTCTGTATAGCAGCCATAAACACCAGCTTTCTGTCAAGTCATGTTCCTCAGGTTTGATAAGGAAATTAACTGACTGAGTCACCCAGTCCATCATGAAGGGAATCCTTTACTTATGCACAAGCTATACACTTTATTTCTGCTAGTCAAACAGCTGTACCCATTATTTTTGAAATGTTTATTTTTTCACCTTTTGTGAAACTTTAATAATATGTACGAGTTGTTTTCTACCATATTTTATTCACGAGCTATGAACAAGTAATCACTGATTAAATGGAAGTGCATCACAAATTAATGTTATTATTAATTACGCTGCTAAACCAAAGCTACTGGAGAGTCAAAGCAAGATATCAGCTATCATACAGTTTGATTGAACTTTAATTACAATCTTTTCAATATAAAATTGAAGCGATTCACTCAACACCTTAAGCATCAAGCTCAGCTGCACTTAGCACTTGGGGCAGGGCGTGTCACAGGGGGCGGGGCTGAGGGATTTCACATTAATGAACTGATTCTCGGGGAGGGAAAAACAGCATTCTCCTGTGTTGGAGATTTATCTACCAAAAAGCTATGTCATTCCTGCAGGCACAAATGACGGTGTATTCGGAGAACACGGATGTCTTAATTGTTTATGAGGAAGAACACAGTGCAGTCTAATTGCAACCCAGTGAAAACATGACCCCCCCCCCCCCAATCACCATGGGTGTGAGGCGGTACCTGTCACTCCCACCCACTTAAAACTCCCATCCGTAAAATGGCTCTGCTGACACTACCCTGTTTCCAGCTTTATTCTAGAATAAAGACCATTCTGAGCAGAGATCCTGGTAAACAGCTGTGTCAACCTCCTCCTTATATTTTGGTATTTAAAGTAAATTCAAAAGCACATGCCAAGCGGAGGTGGAGATTTCAGGTCCAGGGAGAACAAATCCAGACCAAGGTTTTGTTTCAACCAACCAGTTGAGTATAAAGAGTCACAGTCACAGAGTACTCAGCTGGTTGGCTGAAACAAAATCTTGGTCTGGATTTTTACTTTCTGGACCTGAACTATCTACCTCTGACTTGGGGTCTGAAGTATGAAGGGCAAACAACAGAGCAGAATGTAACAGATCGTTCACCCATCAGGACCTATGTGATGTGAGAAAAAAATTCGATTCTGATGGAGGAGGGAACTAATCAGCCAGGGTATGTTTGCCGGACTGACATCGTGAGACAGTGGACGCTGCTGGAGGCCTGGCTGATTACCTCCAGGTCATTCTGAGCTCTACTTGCCTAACGAATTATGTGAGCCAGAAGACCAAGCAAATCAGAAAAGACTGGACACTAACACGTAGAGAAAACACTAACTTGGAACCAACAATGCAACTATTTTAAGCTGAGGCACATTACCATGGTTAGAGGCCCCTGGGCTTTTTGAGCTGTCAGAGGGCCCCCACTGTTATCTATGAGAATAAAACTTGTTGACTGATGCTGGGGGGTGAAGTTTAAATTTTACTGAACAAAGTTAGTTGAGGCCCCTTTCTAGTGGAAGCCCCCTGGGCTCCAGCCCAGGTAAACCTGTACATTACAGCAGCCCCACATTTAAACTGTCTAACCTTTGGCAGCCTATCTACAATCTCAGCAGTTTAACCCGAATCACACTCAGAATTAGAATTATTGGCCAGCTATGGTCAAAATGCTGAACCCAGCTTAGCTACTTTCTGTGTGTGATCATCTGTAAATTCAGAAATCGTCCATTTGGCTTCTAAATGTTTATCTTAGTCAGGGTCACGAGGGGTCTGGAGCGGTCTGACACGACACAGGACAGAAAGCTGGAATACTCCCCTGAAGGTAGGCCTCTCCACCGCAGGCCGCTCCACAGCAGGCCTCTCCACTGCAGGCCTGTCCGCAGCAGGCCGCAAACACACTCATACGTGTACAAATCAGATGCATCAATCACCCTTATTGTGTGTCTTGGGCATTCAGAAGGCAACCGGGGAACCCAGAAGAGGAGAACATGAGAACTTCATACACATAGAACTGAGATGGGACTCAAACCATCAACCCTGGAGGTGTGAGGCAATGCCACATAGAATATGCAAATATGGCAGAAAAGGTGACACCCACAGCACAAGTGTTACCTGGAGAAAATTGGAAAACAAAATACAGCTATGCTATGCTGATAACTGATCCTAATTGTGATAATTACGATACCAGAGCTCATTTTAACTCCCTGCTGTGTTATGGCTCCATGAAATAGACAAAATATATCACATCGATCTGCTCAAGAGATGAACAGATATCAGTTCTTTGACTTGGAGAAAGTGAGCCAGGAACAGAGAGCCTCAAAGACGGAGTGTAAACAGCGCACTCCATGCGTTGTCTGTCGCAACGCTGTTGTCACAAGATGGACGCCTTTCGAAGGTCGGCTACATCCTCAAATTTTCCCTCACTTCAGCCTCGCAAAGCTGCCCAGTGCTCCTATTGGAGGGCGCATTTTATCCTCAGCCAAGAAAGAGGAAAAGGTTGCAGGGAACACATCATCAAACAGAAACAGCGGGATGCATTTTTGGACCAACCCTGTGAGTCGCTACGGTTATCCATGGCACAGAATGCTATCATTCCTGTTCTGGCAAATTCAGCAAATACTTCTGTAGCAAAAGCAGGCAACCGGCAATGCCTGCGGTGGGCGGGGCTCTGGCTGAAGTGACGCAAAGACAATTATGCTCTGAAGGAGTGTAATTAGCAACAGATTTAAAAAAAAAAAAGACAAATCATTGTAAGTATGCAGTGATCACAAAAGAGACGACACACTCAACTGCATTGTAGTCTCACACCTCCGAGGCTGGGAGTTTGAATCCGACCGTGTGTGTTTGCGGCGTCTGCATGTTCTTCCTGAGTTTCATTCTGGTTGCCTCCCATGGCCCAAAACCATGAATTTGGGTGAATTAGTATTTCTACCAGTCCTAGTGTGCAATGAACTTGCATTCCATCAATGGTGTCCTGTATTTCCTAGGAAAAGCTTCAAGTTTGCTAAGATCCTGTACTAGATAAGCGGTAAAAAGCATCAGCTCTCGATTCCAGCTCTGAAGTTAGGCATTATAATGTAATTTGCACAAAAACACTACATAAGAAAGATGACTACAGGTTTGTGGATAATTTGAAGGTCATTAAATCTACCAAGTGTGGTGGGGGAGTTGTAACCCCCCCCCCGGGCCAGTGTGATGACCTGTCGGAACTAGAAGCCAAGTTGAGCACTTATTACTGTACTATTGATTTCCCGCAACCAGTAATGACATCCCAGGATTAAGATCCCAGGATCTGGGTTAATAGACTCCACAAGTTTCAGACCTCTGGGTCCAATGAAGCTGAGTGTCACATGACTTTCCTAAATTAGCCATGTACTATACAGCAGAGTACAGATCATCTAAGGCTGCAACATATTTCCATGGTTGTGATGTCATTAAGTCTATCACTGAGTCCCTACGCAGACAGGTAAGTTCAGTAGGTTTCGAAAAGGCATAAATATTTAAGCAGGTGAACTCTCAAAGGGGATATTGACTTCCCAGCACCCTTAAATCTTGTAGCTAATCAAACGGCCTCTTAGCTCCCACAATCCTGCACTCTGCTGCACACCACAGTGTTGGAGAAACTTCCCTGTAACACTTTTGCTTTGACTGTGTTCTCTTTTGGGGGGCAAAGGGCAACTGGGCAGTCTAACACTTTCAGTAGGTCTTATGTTCCACCCCCAGAATAGCATTTTTTCTGAAATGCTTGAAAGCAACACAGTATTCAAAGATTACACTATGTAACACTCATTTTGTTCCTGGATAGTGTGTGTTATTTCTTAATGGCTTATGTTGTCAAAGCATAGAAAATGGCCGTTATTCCCTTCAAACTTTGCTTTTGTGACCTTCACAATGAAATTTAGAAATTAACCTATTTTCTATGCAAAATGGGCAAATTTGCACATTTTCTTTTACATAAGGTCTGAATAAACCAAAATATGAATTGTATTTATTTTAAGTTTGCAGTCCTTGCAGGTGAAATGAGGTGCCCAGGGTTTGCCTTGATCCCTGACAGACATGCTGAAATATGCCTTGTAGGCTTCACACATTATGGCAGAGGCTGTCGCAGAGTAAGTTTTCACTCTTGTCTTGATAAATCGGCCACATACATATCAGAATGTGTCTGGAGAATGCTTGCAGTCAATTGATGCCGCCTCTGATAAATTCAAATAGGTTTCTGTGTTCAATTAGGCAGCTAGAACTAAACTGGTGAGTGGCGAGTCCCTGTATATATATTACTATGGAAAGTTCTAGAAAATCCTAGATGTTTTTTGAAAATTCTCATAAGTTCTACAGCATTCTAGAAAGTTCTTTTAAAATTCTTATAAGTTCTAGACAATTTTTCATCAGATACTCGGCAATGAACGGAGTCCCTAAAGGGACATGGACCAACAAAAAAATCCTTTGAAACTTTCTGCTGCTTACGTAAGACTGTAAAAGATTTTTTTGTTTGCACATGTCCCTTTGGGGGCTCCATAGCATGGAATCTACCTGGTATGTTTGTAAAAATGGGTAAATTTGAAAATGTCATTACCCAGGTCACAAAGGCAAAGTTTGAAGAGAAAAATAGCTCTTTTCCATTTACTTTAGTCATAAGCATTTGGGAAATAACACTTTCTGTCCAGGAACAAGAAAAAGTAAACATTTTGTTACATGTAGGCCTGGTGGCTGGTTCCTTACATAAAAATTGTCTGTCATATTATCTGTATTTCTAATCATATTGTTATTGTTATTATTCACCAATCCAACCTTGCATCTCCAAAATCGTATCTCTCTTGCAGTGTTGCAGTGAGCCTGGAGTCTATCACAGCAAACACAGCACACTAGACTGAGGGTATCCTGGATGGGACAGTGGTTTAGCCCCACCTTAGTCTTCCTTTCCTTTGTGAAAACCATCGCAAGCATCCAGAGATAAGATTTCAAACATCAGAGTGTGACTGAGGATGCAACACGAAGCTTATCAGTCCATTCATTCAGCATCACAAGGCCAGCCCCTTGTCACCGAGAGCCTAAGTGTGTGAGGCTGAACAAACGGGCGCTATGAGCTGCCAGATGGACGACCGCTGGACAGCCAGGGGCACCGCGGTGTATTACAGCGGTAATCAGAAACGGCGCTAATGGACAGGAGCCGGTGAGAGAACAGCAGATAGATGGGAACTGTTTGAACCATTTCTCTAAATTCAGGGGCCTGCCCCACCCGACCCCCACTTATAAACCTGAACTAAAACTAAGATCACAATAACATTGAAGTCTGCTTGTTTGTAAACGTAACTAACCATTTACTAGCATATGAGTGGAAATTTAAAATTGTACTTCTTAAAATACTTAATTCACATTACATGTTTCTTTTTTATATTAACAAATTCTACACAAAAATAGGCCAATGGGCCAAGTTTATTTATAATTCACAAAACCACCAAGGATTTAAACTGTTCTTTAGTTAACCTGCTTTAAATCATCCGGAGATATTGCTATAAATTATTCCGTCATGCCTGACATCATACTGGTAAGGATAAGCAGGTAAAAATCATTTAATCTTTCACCAAAGGCACTTCGGCATCTTGATGTTAGGATAACTGCAGGCTGATATTCGTGGTAACCCAAATTCCTCAATGGGGAGGCAATTCGCGGTCAACGACAGGCGCGACTTGGTTAATGGCCGTGGGGGTCCTTTTGTCCCAGCTCTGGGCTGATTAAATCGCACGGCTCCATTGTTTACAGCGGCAGACAGACAGCTCGGGACACAACACCTTTGTGTCGGCCACCATCTGGAAGGATCTCTGGGCTGGCAGCTATAGGCGGACAGTTGTAAATATTGTTATTTATATTTGTGATTCAGTAGGCGGCATGTGCCAGTCGCTGGATTTTATGTTGACTTCAGAACATTTAACATAAAATCTGAATGAAATGATATCTCATGACAAAATGATAATCGACCTGTCTTTTGATTTTGATACGATAGATCAATGGTAGCCATGGAATTAGATGTTTTTTCAGCCTCGGAAAAGCCAAGGCTGGGCTTGATCCCCACGCGTGTTACATAATCTAGATTTGCCGTATAATTCTGAACAGCCGACAAGATGGACCTGCGCAGCTTCCCTACATTTTAACAGTGCATCTCTGCAACCCACTACCGAAAATACATTTATGTAATTTATGTACGACAAATATGGCCACTGTAAAGGCTCCACGCAGACACAACCTCCCTATCAAACGCTCAAATGAATGTTATTTTGTACGTGAAATAATACAGAACACAGAATAGCCAACAGAGTATAAACAGTATAGAGAGCATTACAGGAATATTTTCATCGGTGCGACAAATGTATTGCACGTATATTTTAATCATTAATAAACTGGGGGCAAATCAGTGGTGTTTTAGTTCTTAATGCAAATAAGTGCAAAAATTGAAATTTTGATTATTAATATAAAGCATAACAGAAGATAACACATTGAGATCATCCCTGAAGCTGCCAGAAATGACCAGGGGGGTGGTGCCACTTTACTGGCAGCCTGGCGTTATTACCTGGAGCATCCTGATGCTGTAACTTGACAGACCCATCTTTGCGAATCCTGACATCCCCGGGTCCCCCGATCCTTCGTGCGTGACACCCCGCCGATGCCCCACGGGACTTGCATTCTCCTCCGCTTCCCTGCGCCAAGGAGCAGCAGCACTCATAGCACACGGCCCATGCCTGCTCCTCGTTGATCGGCTGGCCGTAGAGAACCAAGATCTCCTCCAGCGACAACTCCTCCTCCGCTCCATCCTCGCCATCCATGGTCAGCTGCCCGGGGTCCAGCGCATCGCAGCGCTCCGGTTGCGCCGCAGGAGCGCTCAGCTTCCCTTCATCGGCGTCCCGCCGCTTGGCCATGCTCTCATTATATCCGTCAAAGGGGGGGTCCGAGCCTAAACAGCTAATCGCACCAGTGTTCGCCGTATGTCATTCGGCAGAGCTGCACCCTCCAACGCGGACCCGAACTGTAATACCCGTCCTATGAATACAGCCGCCCTCCTGACAGCCCTTTTTAAGCGCTCTGGTCATGTGACCGACTTGCTTACGTGGTCCACATGCCTGCTAAGTTGTATAATTCGTACCGGTGTTGCCATTTTCGTTCTCCAGCTATGACTCTGCGATGCAGGAATCCTGATTTCTTTTCGTTTTCAATTCCCTATATTGTGATGAACAATGTGCCGAAATAACGCACGAAAATAGCTGTCGTTATTACGAATCTTAGCCGAATGCTGTACATTATTTGTGTTACCCTTCACTTACTGTACTGTGTTACCCTGTACTGTGCATCCAGTGTTGAACCCCAGCCTGTGTGACCCCCAATGTGAATTTCCCTTCGCCATAATACTAAACTTTGTAATCCTGTTTCATAACCTGTCCCTATTTATATTAATTGGGATTCCTAAGTTGAATTCGTCACATTAATA
The DNA here is from genome assembly GCA_026777985.1 of Mormyrops attenuatus. Classification (NCBI taxonomy): domain Eukaryota; kingdom Metazoa; phylum Chordata; class Actinopteri; order Osteoglossiformes; family Mormyridae; genus Mormyrops; species Mormyrops attenuatus. The sequence continues at coordinate 9,951,026 of JAODKC010000137.1, forward strand.
TTTTTTTTATTCCTTAAAATGACAGGCATTTTAGAGATGTTTACCTAAGGGAATCATCTATATATAACGATATTACATATGAACAAATTTTAGAAGTAAATGTAACGCATAAATTCGAGGTATCACAAACGGTACATTGATTTTGGATGAATGTCTTTTCCTTGTCTCCGTAAATGAAATGCCTTGTGCGTAGACCCTACTGTTAGCAATTTAAGACGTACTGAATACTCTTTCAAGAAACTTACGAGCTGAGCCATTAAACGAAGTGCTTAATAAATATTTGTAATCCTGTAGGGAAAATTTATTCTGGAGCTTTATAGATTTACCGTGACTTATTGCGCCCTCTGCCGGATATTTGACAGCTAACGTATCAGTTTCAGAAAAAATATTTTCTGGATGTATTTTATTATTTTTTTGTTTATTTTTATTATATACTGTTTTTTGTTTGTGAAACACATACATGTTGTAAAATCACATTTCGCATTTAAAATAGTTATTCCGGAAGTAAAAATGTGAACAATTTCAAAAACATTCATCAAATTATAACAATACAATCAGAAGTGAAGTCCCGAACGATATTTAAATACGACTTGCTTTTTTATCTTCCCTCTAAAGCCTTTGATCTTTGAAGTAGTTTCAAGTATACCTTGTTCAATCACGATTTTTTTTGTCAAACATTAAATATTTGCTCTTAACGCCAAGTGGCTGTTCTGACTGTTTTACATAAAACGTCGAAATAATATTCAGGTGGGATTTAAATTCCACGTATTAGTTGTGGATGATAAAATTGTAAGATCGTTCTTTCAATAAATACAGGGCCTAATTGAGAACCAATTTTATCCCTGTGTGAAATGAGGGGGCGTGGTCTTCTCGGGAAGGAAAGTCAGGTGACCGGGATTGTTTGTGCTGATTCACTGTGTAATTAAAAGCTGTAGGTTTAGCGGTCCAGTAATCCAGACCAGACCCTTTTGCCAATTTCAGTTTATTGCTGTTTCCCCCGCAAATTTTCGCTGTGCAGCCTTGACCCCCTAACCCTCTTAAAGCCTGAAAAGGGAAGTCCAGTCTCTTGGTAAACCTGTTTTTTCACAGTTGGAGAGGACAGTGAGTCTTGGAAGTTTTTCTCAGAAAAGTCTGTTTTCCAGTGAGACTCTTGTTCTGCAGCAGTGTACCTGTAACTTGCACCAGTCGTCTTGCCCACAGGCCAGAGAGCACCACATCTTTTGCAGTGACCCCAGATCAAGCATACAAGGAAGTTTAACCTAAGGTGACAGTTGCAAAGAAATAGCAGATTTAGTACATATGCGATGACCATGTTGTGCACCAGCTGGTACAGTACCTCGCAATCATTCCCTGCCGTGCTCCCAGTTGCCAAGAAAAATCAGACAAGCCACATTGAAAACTGTTACAGCTAATCATAGCAATGAGGGCATCTGCACATGCCATGTAAACATCGATCTCTCTTCTGACAAGCTAGAGATATGGTTCCCAATCCAGTCCTCAGGGAGCTACAGACAGTCCACATTTTTGCTCCCTTCCAGCTCTCAGCACTGTACTGGGTATCCAGTAGGGAGCAAAAATGTGGACTGCCTGGCAGGGAGCTCGGAGGGAGCAAAAACATGGACCGACTGTGGGTCCCCAAGGACCGGATTGGGAAACGCTACTTTGGGAAATTGACACAGGACAGACAGAGAGGGACCAGACAAGATGGTAAGTTTCCTTTATTTAATTTAACAGGAGAAAAAACACTGGACACGTAACGGTTACAGAAGAAAGTCATCCATTAATTAAGGCCTGGGAACATATCTGTGTAACAGGAGATTTTGTGGTTTTAAATACTTCTGATCCTCATGTATCGAAACAGGGTATTTCATTAAGCATTCAGACAGGTTGGCATATTTTAACTGCTAGTTCTAGTGAAATTCATGGTGGACGTGATGGTGGAGGACTGAGGAACGTCCTATCAATGGACCAGCACGATCGTTGATGGTGGATGACGCAGTGGCACTTTGAAAACAGCAAAAGGGCACTTTCTGCATGCGCCTGCCGACGGCCTGTCACCATGCTGGGCCGCTTTCGGCGCCTCCTGGGTTGTTTAATAAAAACAGTTCCTCCAGCAGGCTCAGTCAGTCACACGGAAAGCAGACACTCCGAGTGTGGCCTTCTGGTTAGGATCCTCCTGGGAACGCTGGGCCCTATTTCACACCCTGGGGCGTCGCCGGCTTCACACCCGTCTCCTGGGGGCTGTCTGCACCGCCCCCACGGGCCTCCCTTCCGGATTCCTCTGTGACCTACCATTAAAAAAGATGGAGAGATTCGCTCGCACACACACACAGTGCTCGTGTGCCGTTTCTCCACACTCTGGAACTGAAAATGTGTGAAGAGCTCGACTGAACCGAATATCTGTCTCTTGAAGGGTGAATTATGTTCAAACAGCATAATAATCCAGAGCCTTTGTGCAGCCTAACAGCGCTAACTAGTTGCACCAGGGGAAACAACATTCACAGAACCTCACGTTACGTCAAGAAAATACATTTTGGACCAGGAGATTTAATATTAACAGCCCACGTCCTACTTGCACACGGACTTCCTTAGGGTTTTCGTGTACAGAAAAAAAGATTAAACATACTATTGGACCTTCCTGGTACCTAGAGTACACGTGTAATACACCAAGTGACAGAGTATGAATGTAATCCCAAACCTGCCCGTCATACCTCCTCGTGATAAGAAGACCCCCTCTGGCTGTTGGTGCTCGTGCCTGAGCCTAGGGACTCTTTCCCACACTGCGTGCAGGCATTCACCATTTTCTTCGGCCGATGGGAGGCGCCAGCGCTCTCCTGTTTTCCCTCATCCCCCTTACCTGGAAAGTCAAGATAGGAGCGCTGACCCAGTCATGACAGCCGGGTCAACAGCCCTCCCTTGGTTAACTTTGAATTTCTTACGTAACAGCTCAAATAATAAGAATATAATAATAATAATAATAATGACCATGAACTAAATAAATATTGAGATTGGTAAATAAACGTGCATAACGTATAGAGGATTGGACATACACATGATCATCTTCCAAGGATATGCCGTTTTCTTCTGTGAGCCATTAACGTACCTTTTTGATAAATTAGATTCTGCGCTTTATGATTTTGCAAATCACCTTTTCCCGTCATCTCCGATATTCCTGCGTGTACCATCACTGCCTTGTATTACCTGGGTGTTCCTAGAGGCGCAGCTTTCACAAATTGTGCTATTTCTGCGTGCATTATAAAATCCGATTATCAGGAATGGGAGCGTTCGATTTTCAATTGAAAAGAAATGCATGTTTCTCTGTCTTTTGCAGGAGTTATCGCAGTTCATTCAGCTGTAATGCAGCATTTATGGGAATGGCCGGGAGCTTACCCGTCACTAACCTGCACATGTTGCGGCGCATTCTTTTTCAGCATTGCCGTGATTTTTATTGATGACACCCAGCTGGGGGACCTCGGTGTCGGTGTTCGTTAGCCATGTCGTTTCGGTCTCCCTGGTCCAGCTCTCATAGTAGCGTGGCTCGATTGCGTTAGCCTTGCTTCCACCGCAACCCATCCGCGCTGCCCTCCCCCGCTGGCCGCTGTAAGGCTTTCAGTTCCCCCCGTGAGCCCCCACCATGCTCAAAGCCATCGCTCCCCGAAACGCTTCTGCCGCTACCGCCATTTGCTTCAACGAAAATGCTCCGAAACGGGTATAAGTACGAAACCCCCTCTACGGATGTAGGGGGTTCTGCGGGAGAAATAAAAAAGCCTGTCTACGTCACGGTAGGCGTACAAGATTGAAAACAAACCGGAGACTGCTCAATATGTATAGCACGTAATTTCTGTTATAGCACACGTATTTTAGCTCATTTCAGGCACCTAGAATAAATGAGTAACAATAATATACTGTTTGCAAATGTAGGGAACTTGCAAATGTTTGTTATTATTATTAGGCATGTTGTTATTGTTGTTATTACTGGTGTTAAAGTAAAGACATAAAAGTCTAGTCAGTGTTTCACATTTTCAACATTGACTTTTATCTTTCTTTCACCATTTAATATTTTCTCTTCTGGTGTAACGCATAATGCTGGCAGTGAGGAATAAGGGATTGACGCGGATGAGCCGCAGTTGGACTAACATGTTGTCTGGTTCTCAGGTGTCCTGCCCTGACGTGTGTATGCGTACTGTCACACGACATAAACACACTGAGCGTCTAAGCATGTCCCGGTACTGATCCGGTCCATTTAGGGGACAGAGGGCCTTACTTTTAATTTAATCATATGTTCTTCGAATAAAAAGGTAAGAAACCCTATGCAACATGCATATAGCCTACATCCTATTTTGACAGGAAACTCCTGCTTTTAAAGCTGCCATTTTGAAGGTCTCTAATATTATTTTGACAGCTTTTTGCAAGTACCAATACGCCTTATGGGGGTTGCTGGCCCATTCAGTTCTTGCCCAGCGGTTTACAATGAAATACCTGTATTTAATTATTCATGTACGAGACAAACGGTTTATTTGCCTGTCTCAAAGTTTTGGTGTTGCACGAAGTGTATCAAAAGTTACCTTTTACCCCATAACACCAGCTTTTTTTGCTGCTGGTTTGTTAATGTCATTGAGCAGCAGACCCACTCGGTTTTATACCCATATATATTTATTTGTTTATAGTTACGATAATGACAAGATCTTGCACATGTACTATTTAAACACAAAATATACAGACATGGTACTGAACCACACATTGTTTTTGAGTACCACAGTTTTTGTTTCACAAGTACTTGGGGAAGAAGACCAGGTAAGCTGGGCCGAGAGAATAGGAGAACCCAGAGTAGAGGTGTATAAAGAGCTCCGACCACGAACACCACTGCCCCATGATGTACAGACAAGGAATGATTCAAAACACATAAGCGGACGGTTATTTTTAAATAAGCCACCCATGTACAAATACCTCAACCTTTCCAGCTGGATTACATTTTTTTAAAATGTAAACTGAATTAAATAAGAGCAAAAGATTCCACACCACACCGAGAACCCGCTTCCTTGCCAAGATCTTGGGTGATTCCTCTCCTGAGCAGCGTGGGATTACCCACATGTGATACCAGAAGCCAATTTAAATTCAGTATTTTCATAATTTATCTGCATCCAACATAAAAATCAAAACATCTAAAATGCGGAATGAAGTAGTGGCAGAGAGGTGCAGTGAGGATCTATTTGAAGTCCAGGAGATTGCAGTCGATCTTGTAGTATACATAGGGATAGTACTCCTGCTGGCTCAGATTCAGACCGGGGATGTCCATGGTTGCCTGGTAGAGAAGAAAAAGTGGATTTCAAACAGTGTGCTTGTGTATCTGTGCTGTGCTGTTCCATTCCCCTTCGGATCCCTCACGAGGCTGATGTTGGGGCCTGCATGCCAGGGGACGACTTTAAAAGCAAACACTGTGAATGCAGCAAAAATGATAAACTGCCATCAGCCACTAGGTGGCACCGGCCTGTGGCTCTAGGGCACGAGGACGGTCCTCTTCCGGCAGGTTTGGCAAGAGCCGGTACTCACGTCGATAATGGCGGCGGCACTGCTGTCCAGGTGCTTGTAGAGGTCGTTGAGGACCTCCCTCAGCTTCTTCATGTTCTTCTTGTTGGGCTGCAGGAGCATGGCCTGGAAGTTCACGGGCAGTCCGTACCTGTGGAGGGGACACCACTGCAGTGTCAGGGATACTCACGGAAGCCATTATTAGATCAGCCGTACAGCATAAACAAGCAGGGAAGAATATGAACATTAAGCTCCACAAATAAAAACAAAGAGCGCTACCTCAAGACAGACTCCACAAACACCCTCAGTGCCTTTATGTGGATCCAGGCGATGAACGCTTCACTGAAATTCACCTTCAGCCACCGGACAAGTGGCCCCTATTGAGAAGGAGTGAGCAGCGTCAGGATTGCCCTCAGAAGCGCCTACTAGTGGCCAGGCTACGAACTACCATACAACACTGTTTGTAGGAAGCTGTTGGCTGTGACTGGGAGGAATATTCTGGAGTCCATTATTTCAACATTATAAGGATGCAAAAATTATCCATATATGGATGATAAAGATTGTGTTCTGTCCATCAGAACACCAAGGTCACCAACACTGGCCTGAAGGCTCACGTAATGCTGTCGGCCATGATATTGTTAAGGTTTGTGTCCATTTGAGGGTTTCACAGCATTATACAGCGACATGAGCCACAGAAACGACACTTGGGAGCGGCAACACGTACAAACTGCTTCTTCTTGTCCGTCGACAGCCGAGTCATTTCCTCCTTGTCGGCCTTCATCTCCTCCTCATTGTACTGGAAGTCCCGGACAGTGAACCTGCAAAGAGAGATGGGCCCTCCCCCAGTTATCTGCAGGTTCTCCTTCTGCCCCCCACTCCTTATCCCCCAGCATAACCCAGAATGCAAAGCGGCAGGCCCCCTTACTTGTTCTCCCGGGCCTTGTGCTTGAAGTCATCGACGGCCTTCCTGAAGAGTGTGACACTGAAAAGACCACTTTCCTGGTCTTCAAATAGAAGGCTGAGTAAATGTTGGAGGGTAGGGGTGCGGGTGGGTAAAAGGAATTAACCACTGATGCAACCAGTACAACAGACCAACAAGCTTCTCTGCACAGCCAGCTCAGCATCCCAGTAACTACGGATACCATGGATTATCTGTCCCCAGTACGCACTCACTTAGTTGATCGTGGTACCACCATTTCAGCGAGCGTTTCATACGTCTTCTGCCATTCCGCATAACTTGTCCTGTTGCAAAACATTTGTCAGACGTAATTAACCATAGAAGATGTAAAACATCTGTTGGCCACAAGTTGGCGCCAACTGTTCTGCTTATCTGAGGCAACAAAAAACTTGGGGGTTAAACTCTGAGTAGGGTTCTTTCTGCAGTTTAACAGACACACCAAAGGCGCTTTCATTCTTATATATAAAGACAAATGGACTGGTGCAATGTTAGCAATCTGAAAGAACAAAATCCAATTTCAACAATATACTACATATACTACAATCCACATGAAACGGTATAGGAGGATGCTGTGCACTTATTTAAAATTGAATCCCACACTTTTTCCTCTGTCTTCATCCTTTTACTCACACAGACTTCATGTACTCACTTTGGTACAACCACCAGCATGGTGACCAAGTACTCAGAGTCCAGGACAAAGTCTTCTTTCTTCACAATGTCAGCCAAACTCCTGGTCAACAAGCTGCCTCTAATAAACAAATATTTTTATATTTAATTTGTTGATCCCTGATGAGTTTATCTGAAGCAGCTTGTACTTATCACCCGTTTTTAAAACTGAATGTTTTACTGGAGATAATCAAGTTACACTGCCTGCAAAGGCCAATTGCTTATGGGGTAGTGGTGGCCTAATGGGTAGGGAAGTGCGCTAGTAACTGAAAGATTGCTGGTTCGAATCCCTCACCAGCAAGGAACCACTGGGGTACCCTGAGCAAGGTACCATCCCCATGCACTGCTCCCTGGGTGCTGAATTAGCTGCCCCCTGCTACAGTATGTCACGATGTCACATATGGGTTAAATGCAGAGGACACATTTCGTTGTTGTGCACTGTGGTGTGCCAACAATGGTCACCAAACTCTAAAGGGTATAACAGACCCCGAACAGGCAACAAGCCCGTAGCTAGATATGAATTTCAAGGGGCTCCGGTAAATTTTGTGGGGGTTTTACTACTTGGCTACATGCCTGTCTAGGAGCAAACATTTTTTTGTCGGGGAGGGGGGGACCAGTAATTTTTGCAACACAGCTACATGCAACACTGACAAGCTTAGTCTTTAACCACTATGCTCTTCTGCATTTATAAAAATGTAAGAAGAAAATGCAGAACGACGATAAGAAGCACTGATGGCCATTTGGCAAGTAAGATACTGCTGTTGTACCCTCAGAACTGCATACATACTGTGCAAGTAGAGCTGTTAGCATTAAGTCGACACGTCTGTTAAGGACTCACGCGTTCTTCCTCTCCAGGTTCTGCAGGTTGCCCTTCAGGTTGTTGTAAGCTGAGGCTCTAGACTTCAGGTCATTATCAATCTGAGTTACTTGCTACACAAAACACAAGAGTGACAGGAGGGAGTATGGTACTCAGCACAATCCTCAACAGCCACACAAACACAGGAAATGACAGACACAAATATCCAAAATCAAAAGGAGAGAGACCTTGGAGACAATTTCAGAGATGTTCTTCAGAGATTGTTTGATGGGGTACTTGGCCATGTCCCACTGAAACCTTGTGATGTAGGTCACCAGGTCCACTGAAAAGAGGAGGCAAATTCACATCAACCAAATGGAAACCTTCAGCATCACACTGACGAGTTGTTCTAGTGGTTCAAACGCACACCAGATATTTCAATGTAAAAGTTGCCGTGTTGAGTCCTAGGAGGTGATTGGGAGCTTGACAGTGTGCACCCAAGCTAAGCATCTCTCCTAACACCTAAGAATACTACCCTTTTTGGAATGTGACCTACCATCCTTCTTGTCAAGTTCAGAAGAAAAACATTTTCAAATACATTTGTTTTACAGATTTCGAACACGTCTATCTTGGTTGCTGGAGATTGTAGGATGACCTCACCTCCGTTCGCCAACAAGTTCTCCTGGACTTTGTCTCGACTGTCCTCCAAGACATCAGCCATGTATTGTGCCACCTTCTTCACCACGCTGAAAGCAGGCAACAGACAACAGACGTAGCCAGACGGCACCGACTCAACGGCACCAGCGCTGGCCACCACAGAGGGACCCAAAGCAGATGAAAATCATTCATTTGGCTTTAGTGAAGCACTTCAGCAGGCAACACAAGGCCAAGCTGCCATGAATTACAGATCAGACAACAGCGAAGTAGGAGACAACCCTACATTTAACGCTGCTCTAAAATGTGCCTCAGAAGACGCTTTTCTGCATTCAGAGGCTCTGGAGAAGCTTCAGAGAGGCTAAACGGGCCAAGTATGACAACACAGGTGGAAATAAAACAGGGAATCTTACATCAAAGGTGGCCACACATCTAAATCCGGACCGAGTACTGGGACAGAAGCAGCAAGTATTTATTTTCAGCTGCCGGGATGCCCCACAAAGAAACCCAGTCATTTAAGTATGAGTTACAGATACCGTAGTACATTAGTCACCAGGCTAAACATCACAGGAGGAAAAAATGCCAGATTGCCAGCAAACTTCAAATTGCTAAATTTAGTCTGTGGTCATTCCTCGCCGGTGCGCTGTGAAATTCCTCGCCGTAGCGAGGTTTGGGGAGGAACTAAAATCCTCCGGCCTCGCAGAGTACCAAGAACCAGCAAGTCTGAACACCAAATGGTCCAGCAGATTCCGAGCCTATGAACATCCAAAGACAGAACACGCCGAAAGCGGCCTTAGCTGACTAAGACGAACGTGACAGGTCCGTCTCTGCTTTAGACGAGTGATTTCTATTCAAAGACGTGACAGGCGTTACCTTTCCACAAAGGCATCCAGTTTAGCCAATTCATCTGACAGTCCCACCAAGACATCAAGAGTCCCCACCTGTATCCAGAGAGAAAAGATAAAATTCTTTCATCCTGGGCATCCAAGCATAGCAATGTTACTGACTGGAATCCCAAGGTCATGTGACTGGAATAACTATCAATATGTGGTGGTGCAGGTCAGCGAAGGGAAATGACTTTGTGGCAGCAGGCCGATGGGTTGGGTCACGGCGGGGCGAACCTTGAGGTCGGGGATGTTAAACTTGTTGTTGACGGAGAGGTTGCTGTTACGAGTGGCTGCCACCAGCTTGTCCCAAGTTTGCTGGCAGGTCTTCTCGCCGGGGGCAGAGATCAACCAAAACTCAGTCATGGTGATGGACATCAGGCAGAAAGGAAGGACAGGCTGAGGAACGCTGCAAGAAATGGAACGATCCTTTAGGAACATGCAGACCATGAGTACCAGCCGAACAATCACTGATTAGACAGACAGAGAGACAGATATAGTCAATCCAACTTCCTGTACAGGGTATTAATAACTGCAGCAGCTGATATCTGAATTCTCCAAAGTATTAGAACCGGACAGATCAGAGGTTAAGGTACATGGATCCGTATGCTGGACGACGCATGCAGAATCAAAATGAAACCCCTTACACATAAATAAAATAAGCTGTCAAAAAATAAACAATGTGCAAAAAAGTTAAACGTTAAAAACGTTAATTTTCATACTGTCGAAGTGTTTGAACTTTGCAATGGTCTGATGACAATTTGTACCCAAAGCCACCATCTCAAATCTGTACAAATATTTGTTGGTTGAATGTGCAATTTTCAATTTGTGCCCTCAAGCAGCTTCTGTTCCTCAAAAATCGGTGCGCTGTTCTCAGACTTCTCTCTGTCCTAAACTACACCAGTCTCTTTAATATGTGTGAAATAAATGATGGTTACACTGATAACCAATCAAGGTTGTTCCCCAGTAACACAACATACCTATAACATAATTAACAAATAAAAAGAATGATTATTAATTACCATTTTTTTAAATACGACCATTTTTACTATTTAAATATTTTAGCTGTGAGTGTTTTCAATGTTTTAGATTCCCCTGAATGTCGAGTTTGAAAAACAACAGTGGGAAAACCCTGCATAATTAAAACAGTATTCTGTCAGCCACAAAATCCCTGATAACCCAAAAGCCCAGATAATCCTAGACTTGTCCAGGCAAAACCAAGCGAGCAAAGCAACCCTGTTATCGTCTGAGTATTAAAAATGTTACGAGGAACATACACAGCAGTCTATATTTATCACTGCCAAATGCATATTCACAATATCTTTATTTGAGCACAGCTAGGTTATCAGCACTTTGAGCTATAAATGATGAAAACTACACAAAGACTTGTATTAAATACTTTTAATATTCCAAAAAGTTCTTTTTTCTTTAAGGGTTAGTCAAATTAAGGACTTAAATAGGCACACGGTTAGCATTAATGACGCTCATTTTGTGGAGGCACACCTGAGCCATCTCTTACACGCGTGTTTGCGGGGGGGGGGGGGGGCGGGGGGGGGAACAGGCCCCCGGGTTTAACTTGGCGGTTGCCGGCTATTGGCCCCAGT
>JAODKC010000137.1:9965470-9978431 GCA_026777985.1 Mormyrops attenuatus
GAGTGGGGGGGCGGGGGGGGGCACTGGTCAGGAGAAAGGAGCAAAGAACTAACAACTATATATAAGCTCTCACCCTTTAAAAAATACACAAGGCAATACAGTTCAGAGTAAAATTCGCTACACACACACACACACACACACACAAATATATATATAAATATAAATATATATATATATATACACACACACACACACACACTGGTACCATCATTTTGCTGTATTGGAATAAAATACTAAATAATAAAATAAATAATAAAGTGTTAAAATGTTGGAAGCCTTTTCATTCAAAAACAGTAATTTCATGCAATTAATATCCTTGGACAACTCGCATCAAGTGGCCCACCTTGAGAAGGTCAACAAGAAACATAGATGTCCCTGGTCTGACCAATTGGAGAGTAGCTAACAGGTAAGGGGCCTGTTTTGGGTCTATCACTCGCAGCATGGAAGGTCTGGTCTGGTGTGGAAATGGGATCGATTTTCCATACTGCTTATTGAGTACTGGGTCACACTGCTTGGTTTGGCTTGGATTGGGTCCCAGGAAGCCCCGGGAAGGGGACACCCTGGACAGGATGTGCATTTTATTAAGTCATTTCTTTTGCCCAGGAAACTTATACATGGTCAAAGTTAAAGAAAGAATGCAAACTCATCATTTTAAATACAGTAGAGTTCTTGTCAAGGCTAGCTTGCCCAGTAAAACCATACCTTTGCTCTAATTTAGCCTAATTTTCTAACTTTGACTAAACAAGGCGAATGATACAGTCCATTATTGTCTGCTGAAGTCCACAGTGATTTACTAAGGAGGACCTTAGGTGGTCAGGAGGTCAAAGGTGAGAAATAAACCAGCAAAACAAGGGAGATAAGGCCATTGTGTTAGCAGTGGACAGGGATACAGTTCAAGGTCTTCAAGGTCACTGACAGCATACATTTCTCATGAAACCGAAGACAGCTCTACCAGGTTGAGGAGCGATGCAGAGAAGGCAGACGGAAGAACGGTGATGGTCAAACACACATGGTCAAGGGACCCAGCCAGTTTTTCTTTTATAGTGACATTTTTTAACACTCTGTCGTGGGGGCACCGCATTTTTTGTGCCTTCATAGATTGAAAAATGAATATAACGGCTACATTGCTATTGTTCTAGAAACATTGGTTCATTGCTGAAATGGGAATTAACTTTATCAGCTTTCCTTAGCAACCAAGAGGGAAACAAGCTCTAACCTTGAGCAGAAAAAAAACAGAACATTTCTAGGAGAGATGTATAAAATAAATAAATTCAGTCAACTATAGATCACCATGGTCATTTTTTCAGCAGCGACAGAAGCTGCATGTTAAAATAGTGACTGTGCTCATTTACACACTGAACCATAATGGAACACAGGGGGATTCCAGTAGACTTTCAGCAGACAGCACATGCTAGCTGTCCTCTGCAGTGTCCCTGCTGGGTCGTAGGGGGCAGAAGTGGCTCACATGGCCATCCAGGTTAGGTGAGGGTACAGATGGGTGAACCATTGGTGTGTTTTGCCCCAGGGCATTTGAGGTGAGCTGTAGGCCTACTGGATCTGCAAACCACATTTACATCACTCGTGTAAAAAGGGCAGCTAACTGAGGAAAAGACAGAATGAGCCTCATCACAAACACCATCTCTGCTTCCTTTCACCTTTTCTTCAAAACTAGATGGGAGCTAATTTAAATCCAATTAAAATTTTGTAGCATTTGATCTTAATTTAATTGAACTCTTAATTAAACTGAACAGAAGCCTATTATATAAACAATAAACAAACATTAAAAAAACAAAGAAACCAGCACAGAAACAAACTGGCAGATAAATGGAGAGTGAGGATGCCGTGAGCCAGCTTCTATTTTGCATTTCTCATTGTGAAACTTCTGTTTTGACATCAGCCAGTGGTTTGCTGCCTGTACACTGTGGACGACCACATGACATTTGACAGCTAAAAGACAGGGGAAGTCTTCACTATCAGGGCAGTTTTGTGTGTCTTAAACAGGTAGTATGGGAATTAACTTCATTCTTCAACTAGAATTCTGTGGGATGAACCTCAATAAAGCGTCCTTAAATCTGGGATTAAAGTGCACCTCAGATGCGATGTAATACAGATGCTCCTCTACTCACGAACGAGATACCTTCCGAACGGCCGTTCGTAACTCGAAATGTTCGTAAGTCATTATTCAACATAATTTTAAGGGTATACGCAAGTACAAAGAACTAGGATGCCGGGAGTACGCACGCTACACTGCTGCGCGGCGGGAGTAGCGGCCAGAAGTCGTACTAGGCGGAACTGGAGCGCAGAAAAAAAAATTGATGTTGCGGACAGGAAACAGGAGCCCAATGAACACAGTTTGGACTTGCAGTACTCTTCGTTCGTATGTCTGAAAGTTCATAAGTTGAACGTTCGTAAGTATAGGAGCGTCTGTATACGTGAGCGTCTTTTATCTTTACCAAGAAGAGCACGGTGGCTTTTCAAATACTGCCAATGGCTCAGATCTCAATGCGGGTCTGAATCTGGCGGTCCAGTCCACATTTTCCCACACATTCCATCCTGGATTCCTGATTTGTTTTCCACATGAAACCAGGTGACACTAAACTAAACCTCATGTCATTCTATCCAAGGTGTCCCCTAGATTGTGACCGGTACTTCTTTGACAAGATTTCAGGAGTGGCTAATGAAAAATGAAAAATTTATTTCAAATTCAATGGAGCTGCAGAGACAAGAAAACTAGCGAACATCTCAGCATCTTGTTTTTATTATATATTATATATTCCACCCATTTATCCATCTTCCATACATATTAATTCATTATATATTAACCTCTCATGAGACTGACCACAAGTTAGAAGATGGATATTACCCTCAACAACTGACAGATGCACCGGAGTGAAGGTCTTTGCTCTCTGTTTTCTGACATGGATGTATATGTTTTTGCAGTGGATTATTTTTCATATGATTTTTCACGTTCCAAAAAACCAGAGGCGCTGTTGGTTCAGCGTTTGCTGTTTGCATCTTGTTGGCCGTGTTAGCACTGGATCCCCATCACCATTGGGTGGGTCACTGTTCAACCACAATCGGTGTTTTGGCCCCTGTTTGCGGATGTGAATTCCTGGTGCACAATGCAGGTGCTTGTGGGGGTGGAGGGGCGAGGGGGCGCCCATGGCAAGAGGCGCAAGTCTGTGCCACAGGCGATTTCTGCGGACACAACCATTATAAAGGGCACAATGGCCATGCAGCGTTACTGGAAGCCACTTCAGATTCTACATGCGATTAGCAGCCACACTTTCATTTTAAGTACGGGGGTGGCCAGGAACAAAGCTGGCGAGGGGGGGGATGGAAAGCTAGGAATAGCTTTCATATGATCCAAGGGAGAAACTTTCACTCCCAAATCACAACAATAGACAAAACAGTGCTTCTGCTGTTAAAACAAATGGGGAAATTTCTGTGGCATGCAGACCCCCTGCCGATATTACTGCAACAGCAACAGGTCTGAAAGGTTGACAGCATACACAGCCTGCAGGCAAACCGACATGATACATTTGCAGTGTATTTAGCATGGAAACAGCTTATGTCACAAAGAAGAGAGTAATGCAAAAATAAGTCTTAAAGACAAGAAACATTCTTCCTAAATTACGGAGGATATTTTGGTAAAACTTCCTATGTATGCCACGTCTATTAGAATCTATGAACACATCCATAACACATTATAATGCATTCATAAAGCATTATAAACATGGCTATAGAAATTTATAAAAAGGCATAACACATTATAGCCATGTTCATTACACATTATGAATGCTCTATGAAGCTCTCATCTATAACGCACTATAGATACCTTTATAATGCAGTTATAAAGCATCCTACTGTAATGCTTGATTAATTCTTATACCGACCATTGTAATGCATTATGAAGGTATCTATAATGCATTATAGATGACAGCTTTAAGTGTTACTTTTTTTTTTTTTTTTTTTTACACATAAGAGGGGAAACATGGCACACGGTTTTGAAGGTCGCATTTGCTTCTAGGCAAGGTGTCTTAAACGGTTAAAGACATGAGTGCCATAATATTTACATGCGAATCCGCAAACCCGATGCAATCCTCGCTTGTACATGCAGTCATCTGGAAAAGGGTTGGGTGCGGATATCTCAGGTGTGACAATCTGGAAACATGAGATGAACTGGTGTGGAAAGTGGGGGGCAGATGGGGATGCGTGGAGGAAGATCTTTAGCCCACTCACGGTTAAATTCTTCCTGACCTATTAGGAACATTTGAACTGAAGCCTCTGATGCGTCACAACTCTCAGTAGACCCACATTCACGTCCAGCCCAGTGGCCTGAAATACAGCGGCAGTACAAAGTTTTGTGCAACGTTGAAATGCAACATACCCATTAATCGACAATCTGCCGCAGTGTTCCAAACTTTGACCAGGCCTGGGTTTAATGTGTTACAGACAATGAAACACAATTTGCCCTATAATCCATCCATCTTCCATAACTACTGACCCAGTACAGTGTCACAGTTATTTTCCATTTCAGAGACTGAAAATATATATATTAATTAAGTATTACATCCCCTCCACCCTTTATTGTGTTCTGTGACTGTCAGGAATTTACATAACAGGGTGACCTCACTCCTTCAGCAATTTCTCCTGAAATATTTCCCGCATAACAATGCAAAAATAGGCTAAACAGGCAACGTGTATTTAAGACAATGGGGTAAACTGTTCACCGAGACATTCCTGCATTAAAACATTTAGCATGCTTTACAAATAGAGATTGCAATCAATAATCACTTTATTATAATGTCCGGGAGTGCATTACAGGGTCAGAATTTTGAGGATTGAACACCAAGTTTAACCCATCCTGGGTTGTTCCCTGCCTTGCGCCCATAGATTCCAGAATAGGCTCTGGACCCCCCCACGACCCTGAATAGGATAAGTGGTTACAGAAAATGAATGGATGGATGGACAAATTTGATACTAGCTGAGCAGCAAAATAATAGCATCACTTGATAGAAGTCTCCTATGTGTTTAACTGTTTTTGAACCAACGAGTTCCATTACAGCCCTACATCTGGCAACAAATTTTGGCTGAAACGTACGAATTAATGACGGGCTGCAGTTTTAGACGTTCTTCGTGCTCTGCGGGGATGCTCAGTCTCCAAGCAGCTGTTTGACTGCATAAATGGAAGTCATGGACCCGGGCCAGTTCAACGAAACCAGAACCCTTCTCGTCCTTCATTAGGAAGCCCGACTGTTTGCAAGTATGCGCTACAGCCGACTCTCAGCCAATAGACTGAGTGGATGCAAATTGAACCCGAGTCAAACTCTTCGCGACTTCACACTGTGAACATGCAGACGGCCGGCTTTGCGTGCTGCCCAGGACCGGGCATCTTAAGGTTTACAGAGTAAAGGCTGCTCGCTGCTGTCATTTGGGACAGTAGAATGTGAAGAATATCGTTTGACTTTTCGAATGAACCCGAATAAAATGCAATCACCGCGACCTCGAAGACCATAATGTTTATTTTGGCAGCATGGTGAAAGTAAAGTAGACACCAAAAGGTAGGTAATTTAATAGCCTTCTTTGAATCTTGATTGAACTTTCAGAGTTACCTATATATTTTAGTATTATGTTTCGTTTTAATGTAGGTTTATGTTATATTTTAAATTTTATTCTCCATGCTCTGGCGTGATTCTTTTCCTTAGAAAGTTTTTTAAAAAAAAACTCAGTTGGCGTATTTCTGACAGTCAATTTAATAATTAACCAAAAATACGTTCAAATGGTAAGATTTGCACTTAAACATGAATGGGTATTTCACATGCTCGTTGACCTACTTAGCCTGTAACGGTAAATATTCATAGCTTACGAGCTACTTTGTGGAAATGCCACCGTAGTGCATGCGAATTTATCCAGGGTCGCTTTTTGGAAATTGACAGGCCCTAAGTACTGGGCTTAGCGCACAATCTCCGCCCCGATCGGCGGCGTCCCGTCCCGTGTGACGGCCGTATCCCGGTACTTATACCGCCCCATGTGGACGCCTCCTCCTTCAGCGCGTTACACAGACAGGGGAAGCAGCGGCACGCTATTCAAAGCACCTCCTCACTCAAGGCTTATGGCAAATTTGGCCTTTTTCCTTTCTCCTATTGATACCCCCATTACTCTTTAAAAATTCCGCCGAAAAAGAGAAGACGATTTACCCAAAAAATTTGGCCGTTACCTCACGTAAGTAGCCCTCTGGCTGTTTTCTTTTTTTATTCTCGCTCGCCGTGCTGGAGCCGGGAGAGAAGCGCACTCGCTACAATATGGCGATGGCTCGTCTTTCACCGAGCCGCCTGGTTTCCTGCATTGGACGCGCTGCCTCTCCGCCAAATGCCCAAGCCTTCATTATGAACTGTATAAGTGTGGCTCGTTTTATACTTCTATAGGCCTAATAATTTAGAAGACTATTAGCAAAGATATATAATTCCCATTTTATTGGGATTATTCCAAAAAGCGATTGCGGTTAGAGGTTAGGCACCCGGGGCTTTGAAATTTAAAGCGATATTAAGGTGTTATTAAGTTGCCCATTGTGTTTCGGGGTATTAATCTCCCGGATCTTTTTAAATCCGTTTCATATTTTTTATCACTATTTTTGATTATGGCCGTTTTATTAAACGGGCCGGTACCATTATTGCTTTTTTTTTTTTTTGTATTTCCCCATCTCTCTTTGAGAGCCTCCGATCGAGATGCGCGTTAATGTAAGGGACACGACGCACGCTTTATTTCACCATCCGTCCGAAAGGGGATCGTCGGCCGGCTCCTCGGCGTTTATTTTAAAAGCTCAGTGGGTCCGATCCGCCAGTCATGTCGCTGGCTTCTCTACCAAACGTTAACGTCAGCAGGGTGGTTTGCGGCGGGGAAGTTGCGTCTTCGGCCATTCAAATCCGGCTCAGCGCGTTTTGTTGGCGCTCTCCTCCCAGCCGAAGCGGCTGCTGTGCCACAGTTACTGGATGACAGGATCCGCATAAGTTATCTATTTGTCCACGCTGCTTGACCTCGATCGACGCGGGCGGATGCGAGTCTGTGACGCAGCCGGGGACACATAGTTACAAGATGTACTTTAAGCGGCGTCGGATGTGCGATCGGCTCACTGTTTATCTGTGATTACTTTTGCTTGCGAAAAGCCCCCTTTTTAAAGTCTGTTTTGCTCGCACGCTTCACTCAGCTGAAAGTTCATAGTTTCTAAGCGTGTGGAATCGATATCAACATGTAGTGCGCTTCGTTACAGATAAAGGGCAAGATGAGAAATCAGCCCGGTGGTTAAAATTGACAAAAGTCAGTGTTTGGCTATTTTAATGATTAGGATGTTTAAGCATTGCTTGCCTCCCCCCCCCTCCGGATTTTTAATCAAATGCGCAGAAAACGTATGAAGCGCTTTTGGACAGCGACTCGGCGACGCGGTTTTTCAGGATTTCTGGTTCTAGCCGGTTGAACCTTGTTACTTTGTGGCTGAAGCCTTGTTAATACACACATGCTGACACGTCGCTCTGAAGTCGCAGATCTAATGCTTTGATTCATATTTTTGCGATGAATTTTGTGGAGAAAGACTGGTAAGCATCCCCTCCCGAAGAGTTCGTCCTGTTCCCTGAAATTTATTAAGGTCTGTCCAGACCGCCACTGGTTGGTAAGACTTGCACGGAAATCTCCTAATCTCGCCTCTTACATTTACGAGGCAGCTGTAACGTTTTATGGTGTACTTTTGTGAAAGATTGGGAAGTTACTCAACAGTGGTTAAAGTATGTTTATTCAAGTCTCAATGAATCCTGTTTATTAAACATTTAAAGTTGTGTAATGGTTAAATCATAGTCCCAAGTCAATACTTTTTGTGTGTGTGTGTTGCTGTGTTTGTCATTAAGGTAATGTTTGTATGTAGACGTTTTTATTACAACTTAAAACAAGTTCAGAAGTGTGTTTGCTTTCAGTTTGATACTTTTGAAGTTGCGCAAGGAGCTCATTGAAACTTGGAGCTTATTTGTGGGTGTGTGTCTGTGTGTACAGAGACATGCTCGCAGCAGTGTATAATACCCAGTTCATGCTTTTGAAATGGCCGTGTCTCGCATCTCCCACAGGGCACACCCCATTCTGTGCAGGTGTACAACTACCCAGAAGGCCTAGGGGCGGCGCTCTACAGGGAACAATTCGACTTCAACGCCGAGCCGCCTTGGGACCCTAGCTGATAGTGGGATAGGTCTATCTCCTGACTTGTCCATGTGAGTTAAATCCAATGTTCCCTGTTCTCGTTTTAGTCAGTTTTTATTATTGAGTGTCTCATTGTTCAGCATCTTTTTTTCTAAGGACACCAGACTCTGAGACGCACTTCCCACTGTCCTTCATCTCACTGTTTCTGGCATCTTTAAGCCTTCTCATGTCTGCTAATTACGTAATTTGGTGCTCTAAACTGGGCCGTTAGGCGGGCCTGCCGTACCCGATTTAAACTTTTTTTTTTTTTTTTTTTTTTCCCTTCCTGCTGCAGTCATCTTTTAGGACTGACTTTCAGAATTTCCCGCTTGGGACCAGTAAAGTATATCTATCTTTATCTCTGTTCTTGGTAATGACTTGACAGTGATTCCCTTCTGCCCAAACTGCTCCAAATTCAGTTCCATAAACAGTTAGATTCCCCCCCAAACGACACAGCATTTGAAAAGTAGAAATAAAATTTTTCTAAACGCTGGTGTGCAGGTTTGTGACATGGATGCAGTCGTTGTAGTTAAGCATTTGTGGGTTCACAGGTGTGTGCGCGCACGCGTGTGGTCCAGCCACCTGCAGAGTGGCAGTGACATCGAGCCGGTAGCTAGAGATGTAGCCTCTGCGTGTGACTTGGGAAGGTCTTATGGATGGGATATAGGAAGTAATGTCAGACCCTTACTCCAGATCAGAATGTCTTTGGCTTCTGCATGCAGGGGCCCCTGCTGGAGGCCGGCCCTTTCTGTGTGGCCCTCAGGGGAAGCTCGGCCAACCATGCACTGGGGAGCTGACATGAAGTCATGTGGCTCTCCTGGCCAGCAGTCATGTAATCTTATCAAAAGCAGACATCTGACACTGGTGCAGCCTGCATTGTGCTAGGCTAATGCCACTGTTCAAAAGCCCCTTTCATAGGTCACAGGTGCTGGGATTAACCGTGATGGTCCACTGTGAAGTACGCTGGCGCTCTGCAGGCTGTGGTTTTCCCGGGGTTTTGTTTCCGCGGTCGCCACATTGACGTCTGCGTTTCGCCTTTCTCCAGTTAGCATGCTGTCCTGTGATTGGCCGTTCTTTGGGGTGGTTCAGATCAGGGGGGTCAGGGAATAATGCAGTGTGTTTCTTCTTGGTGTTCATGCAAGAACTGTGGACCAAAAGCGTGTGAAAGGAATCCTGTGGATCAGGCCTAGGTGGTTTCCCATCCAGTACCTGCAGGTGTTGAAACGTCACTGTACCTTGTTCTGGGTGACATTGAAGCCTGAGATGGCCGTAGATGACAGCAGTAGTTTCGGTAGTGTGGAGGCTAACAGTGTTGCGTCAGGAAATGCGTGCTGTGGTTGCTGGAGCGATGGTGGGCATGTGGTGTGACATGGGTGTCTTCCATTCAGTCAGGTGGCCTAGGCAGGAGGATCATATATATATATATATTATGTAGAACAAGCGGCCTGGGGTGGAGGAAGTGTCTCCAGGCAGCAGTGGAGTTTCCGCGGTGAGTCATGTGACACCACGCGTATGACTCATTCGTGGGCCATATGCTGCCGGGACTCTACACCCCCCCCCCCCAAAGGACGTTTTTGTTCCAGCCAGAGGTTCTTGAAGTGCTGGTTGTGTGTGTTTCTTTTTTTCTTTTTCCTCCTCTTCCTGTACCGGTTCTGATCAAGGCACCACGGTACACTGCTCCCTGTCTGCAGAATCTTGCCTTAAAGGTTCACTGTCCTCCAGTTCCATGGTGAGTTTTAGGAGGGAGAGGAAGGGAGGACAGGCTGAATACAGGAAATAACTGGAGCCTTCATCAGACCACAGTGATTTAGGGCAATTTTATGTGGAAGTGTTTAACATGGTGCCAGGTTCCCGCTGAATGGCTACAGATCTTTAACTGTGTGCTGTAAATTTCGTCACGGCTACTCAAGGTGTAGTCCATGCTTCCTGTATGCGGCTCATTACATCTTTGTGCAAATGCACACTCGCCAAATGCGTGTGTCGATAATGGCATTTCACGTCACTGAGTTGTACTCCCTCCTCTCGTTCTTTCCCCTTGTAGTTTGTTGCGTATATCTAGGACCCCAACGGCTCAGGGCTTCGATAAGACATCTCTTTATGATTTGTCGGATTTGCGGAATACGGCTGAGATGAAAGGATTTGCTGACGAACCAAACTACTCCATTGAACTGCTGCAGGGGGGCGCCACCCCCTGTGATGTCATTGACTGCCATATCTACGAGCAGGCTCTGGTAGGTGTGCTCAGGCCTCAATCACCGCTTCATGTGCTCCTCACTTCTCTGTGTTGCATTTACAGTATGAGTGGCATTAATTGAAATGTTTTGAGTTCAGCTGAACTGGTTACACACTCTGGCATCAGTAATAAACTTTTTGTTGCATTAATTGAGGTAGAGGCCAGAGTCCCTAGTGTGGTATGGGTTAGTCTTCTGCTGGGATTGTGGGCAGTTAAGTCCCGTGTTTCTGGTGCTACTGGTGATGATAAATTATGAATGATACATTTTTTTATGCTTATTTTAAGTCCATTGTTTTAAATGTCTGTAAAGCACCCTGTAGTTAAAACATTGCTATATTAATGATTGATTGACCCCTGTGTTTGATTTCCCCCCCCCCTTCAGGCTGAAAAGAATGCATTTTTTGTCGCTGACCTTGGGGTCCTCCTGCAACAGCACCTCCGGTGGCAGACCAGTATGGCTCCCATACAGCCTTATTACAGTGTCCGGTGCAACAGCAGTCCTGCTGTCGTCGAGATCTTGGCTGCTCTTGGCGTCGGCTTTGTTTGCTCCAACAAGGTGACCATGCCCACTGACTGCCGCTATTAGTTTGTCTCCAGATTTCTTCTGTATTCCATATCCACTATAATCGCTATTGGACAACATAGTTAAGAATCCATCGTGTTTTTGGAGGAATATTTCAAGAGCGACGCACCTCCTCCTCCCAAAAGCTACCTTTTGAGCTGAAGCAGAATAACACTTTTGGTTTTATGATTGCTCGTAGTCCTGCTGTAATTCTTTTACCCGCTGCTGAGTAATTCGTCCTGGGACGGTGCGTTTCTGTTACAATCCGAAGTATGACTATCCAGGTCTGGGATGAGGTGGAGCTGTTGTGATTGTGTCTGGATTTCAACATTTAGCAGTTTACAAAATAAAAGGAGAAAAGGCCATGTCCTCCTGGGCACGTTCTTATTTCTGCTTGTTTTTTAGGTTCCCTGTATACCTATAGTTGGGCATCTGGGATCCCCCCCCTTCTTTATTTGCAACTTTATTTGTTTTGTCACTGCTGCAGCAGTTTTTGGGCTCTGCAGTCTAATCCACTTTTCTGCTCTCTTCCCCCGGTAGAATGAGTTGGTACTAGTGCAGAACTCTGGCGTGGCTCCTGAGAACATCATCTTCTCCGGTGTCTGCAAGCAGCTGTCTCACCTCAAGTACGCCGCCAAGAACGGCGTAGACACCCTCACTTGTGACAATGAGACCGAGATGCGCAAGATTGCCCGATGTCACCCCGGTGCCAAGTGAGTGGCCTGTGCGGCAGCCGTGGCAGAGCGATGGGCGGAGCTGCGTGTGAGGCGACGGTCGCCGTGACGATGTGTCCCTGTGCCACCGTCGCTAGGCTGCTGCTGCAGATCGCTGCTGAGGCTCCGGGTGAAGTTGAAGCCACCAGCATGACTTTTGGTGCCACGCTGAAGGGCTGCCGCGGCCTCCTGGAGTGTGCTCAGGAGCTGGGCATGCGGGTCGTTGGAGTCAAGTGAGTTCAGCTCTGTAAATTGAGGGATGGAGTGCTTATCTGTAAGTCAGCATAGATGTACTAACCTTGTGCTGCTGAGACCTGCAGCTACTCGCGCCTAAATCTTTATTGACTTTTTTCTTTTTTTTTTTTTTTCTCCATGGTACTCTGCAGTCTGGCTGTTAAGCTCCTCCCGCTTTATTTTGTCAGGTTCCACATCCCCAGCTCCTGCCGGGACATTCAGGCCTACACCCACGCGGTGGCAGATGCTCGCTGCGTATTCGACATGGGGGTGAGTCGGCCCGGCCGTGCTACCTGTGATGGCTATGGTCACGTGCACGTGTTCGCGTTGTTACCGCTGTGTCACTCTGACGTTATGTTGAAAACAGATACTCTCCCATAATCCTTAGCAGGTTACTGCCTCCCCCGTGTCAGATTTCTGTTTAATGGGTGGTGTTTCTTCAGGCGGAGTTTGGCTTCGACATGAACATCCTAGACATTGGGGGAGGTTTCACTGGCTCGGCGGACCAGCTGGAACAGGTACTGAATATTTTGTTTATGGTTTTCTGTTCACAATTTTTTTTTTAAACATTCAGCTCTGATATAAATTGTTGTAATTGTTGTACTAGATATGTTTTTTTTTTTTTTTTTTAAAAATGTGGTCTCAGTAACGTTCACATATGTATAGAGTAACTGGATATTTCCTGTTCAGGTTTAGCAGATGTCAGGAATGCAAATGTAGTTGAAGTACAGTGGTCACGAGCCGCATTCTGTCAGTGACTGTTGAATCACTGATGCCTGGGTCCTGTAGCTGTCATTGTGTAGAGTGCCAGTGTTTCAAATGCATTCATCTCCTTTTGTTGCAAATCAGCTGGTAGAATATTGCGATTGCTGTCAGCCTGTAGCATGGGTGGAATTTCAAACGGAATCATTTCTGTTTACCTTAAAGGTGCTTTTGCTCTAATCCTCATCAGTATAGATGTGTTCAGTGGAGGGTGGGGGGGGGGGGTTGTTTTGTAAA
>JAODKC010000137.1:9979835-9992790 GCA_026777985.1 Mormyrops attenuatus
GCCGCCCCCCCCCCCCCCCCCCCCCCCCCCCCCCCCCCGGCCGGCGGGGTTTTGCTAAGCTGGTCCGGTTGGCATTCCAAGAAGAGCCGGCTGCTGTAGGACACTTTTTTTTTTTTTTTGTAATGGTAGAAGGGTTTTACTGGGACCAGTCATAGTGTGGTGATAGTATTCATTTTTCAGCATCACCATAAAGTGGACCGGCATCTGTATCCAGTTCCCCCAAAACAGCCAACCCCCCTGTTCTGTAGTTAAAAAAGAGAGAATATGCAACAAAATGGACGACTCAGTAGAGATGGCATCCCATCTCTGGGTTTCCTACTCAACTGCAGTTTATATACATGTTCAGTTTATTTAATTTTATTTCATATCTATATATAAATCTATATAGATTACATTTTGCCAGTCTTGTACATCAGCTGTCTGCCCTACTGGAGCAGTTGTTTATAGAAATGCCAAGATCTGACTTCAAGTGATTTTAAATGCAAAAATAAATGTAAATTTGTGCTTTGAGTGGTAGCTTTAGTAGAGACGGTGTTCCATTCGTGTTCTGGAGCCTGATCCAGCCATGTTGTAATTGCAATAAATCCGTGCGTGGGTGTGTTATTTATCGATTTGGGTTTTGACACAGCGGTGGCGTGCGCGTTGATGAGCTCCCGCAGCACACGGCTGCAGAAACAGGCACACTTGGCTGCGTTTGTGAGGGGCGTTACGGTCCTGCGGGCGTTGGGGGAGCTGCTCTCCACTCTTCTTGTCATTACGAGCTCGGAGCAGGAGCTGAATCGATCCCGCCAGAACGACTTGTTAGCAGTATGCTTGCGGTGCTTCAATATGGTTATCCAACAACTGAGCAGATCTACAGGATTATATGTGAGTAGCCCTGTAGCGTTTATGGTCATGGGTTTCTTGTGGCCACATTCAGCCTTTGCACGTCGCTCCGGCCATCAGGTTAGCTGCAGATTCTATCCGCTCCCTCCCTTCCAGGGCCGGCGACTGCTCCGTAAACCTCTCGCGCTGCGAGTGCCTGTGAAAAAACAAAACAAAAAAATGTGCTCGTACAAGCATAAGGAAACATCTCTCCTGTTCGCTTCTCGTTCGGCTGGAAGTCGTTCAGTTTGAAGGTTGTTCTTGACGCCCCACCTCAGGCTTCCCCGTCGCTGCTAGTTTTCAGGAGCGACGTGTCCCGACGCATCGGAGTTTAACGCTGTCATTTGAAGAGCCTCTTCTTTCATAATCCTTTCCTGAAGAGACAGGCCTACGAGTGCGTACATCTTTAGCTACAATGCTAATGGTTGTAAGCTGTTGTCCATCAGTCCATTGTGTTTGTTTAATGGAAGTGATTAATACACCTTTGACTGAAATGTGCAGTGCTTATCTTCATCCTCCTTTGTGACAGCCATATTTTCTGTTAGCCTAATGACGAAGCGTTCACGTTCTGCAAAAAGGGCTTTTCCGTTGTATGAAATAAACGAACTTCCGTTTCTGACTTGCGTTTGCAGCACTGCTTATTAAACTGAATATCGAAAAAAGGTTCGGTGACAATTCGCAGCATTTATGTGATGTCATACTACAGATGTGATGTTCAGAGCTGCAAAAAGACCTTAAATGCCATATTGTGACCAGTGCCTTGTATCAACCAGCCATTGTTGGTTGGAATCTCGCTACCTTCAGGGGGAAGGAGTGTAAATTTGAGGAGTGGAAACCTGCCTTGTTGGCTTTCCCGGAAGGTAACGAGTGATCGATATTTCAGGCATGTGTTCTTGTGAAAGTTCTTCATTTTTCACTCCATCTGGTTGGAATACAAAGTGACCAATTCGGCTGAATTGGCCATCAGGGACTCCAAGGCTCACCTACTTTAAGCTTTTGTGACAGCCTGTGGTGCGCTCAGGGGCTGGGATCCTCACAAGAGGCTGGAGATCTGTAGCACTACCGACGTCTGATTAAGCGACTGGCCTAAGAGCACGTTTCACCTCAAAGTGAGGGGCGTCCTGTGTGGGGATCTATTCTGAGCCCAGCTGGAGGTCCAGATAACACTCTACCGGAATGTGTTACTATTTCTTTCAGTACTCTCCAGAAAAGTCTAGAATTGACTGGACACATATAGGCCTGTGGACAGGAGTACTGAGAGTTCTACTGTATGTGTCAATCTCCACCTTGCACTGAGTGTTGATGGTGAAATCCTATGAGGAAACAGGCCAGTCTGCCAGTAAGGGTACAAAAAAAGACGCATGAGGTGGAGTCATTACTACACCTACATTGACAATGTTGCCTGTGCCCGTGTAAGATGGTGTAAAGACCAAAGCTCCACCTTTGAGTTTTCTAAAACATTTTATTCATATTTATTTGTATATAAAAAAAAACATTTGCGATGACAAATAGTGCAAAAAAAAGCTAACCTGACATTCCACTGTGCATTATGGTGAAACTACTTTGGTCAGAGCTCAGCGGGTTTTTTCCGGTACAGATTTAAACATAAAACTTAACAGTAGTAGAAATGACTTTCACAGGATTCATAGTGGCCCTGCTCGTAAGAATTACACCATGGCTCAGATGTTCCTTGGTCATACTTGCTTGCAGGAAAAAATGACTCCCAACTAAAACACAGACCAACATTATAAAATAAATAATGAATTTAAAAATACAAAATATTTCTAAATAAAAATTTAAAAAACTCCACAAAAACAAAAGCCCTGACGTTTCAGCACTGTCGCTAAATCTCTTCCCTCAAACAGACATCCCCCTGACATCTCACCAAGTGTAAGGGATAGCAACAGTGGCGTAGGGGGGCAGGGCTCATTAAAAGTGTCCGCACTGATCCAGGTGCTGATTTGTAGGGGAAATTGGACGTCCGACCAATGGACTTTAGGCAATGACCCCTGAGCTTGTGAATCGTGATGCCAAAACATCATATTTTTATGTGTAAACATGTGACAGTAAAAAATTATATAAGGAAAAAAAACATAATTCGGCCTTTCTCTACCTCTGAAGAACTCGGGGGAATTTGGTAACCTTGATGAATTATAGGTAAACTTAATCAGACACCTACACTTTCCAGATTTCTGAGTGCAATTTAGCCATTGTGCAAAATCTCATGTTAGGTGATCTCAGCAAATAAGCAACATATAGACATATAAACATTTAACTTCTTTTTTTAGAGACGCTGTAGAGTTTCAAACAGGGAGTCTAAGTTAAGCCATTGCTCAAGACTACACCAAAGAGAGCCCTCAATCAGACCGAAAGGTGGTTGGTCACGAGTCTGGTTCCTTAGCTAATGCACTAACATGCCAGCATGCCCTCGGGGCCAGCCGGCAGGTGCGGAGGGCAGGCAGCGGCCAAGCTGCTGAGGCTCCGGAGCTGCACCTGCCAGGTGGGCACCCGTTTGGCAGCTAAGTGGCGCCGGGCATGCTTGGCCAGGTGGTCGCTGCGCATGAAGCGGCTGTGGCACACAGGGCAGGCAAAGCGCTTCTCGCCAGTGTGTGTGCGGCGGTGTCGCGACAGCTCGTCAGAGCGGGCGAAGTGCCGCTCGCAGCCCTCCCAGTTGCAGCAGAAAGGCTTCTCGCCTGCAGGGGGCGACAGAGACACAAGCGGAACCGGAATTTAGCGGCTTCCTCCTCAACGATAAAGTGATTTATATAAGCCACGTTTGTATTATCAGATATCACTACAGCTGTAAATTGAGCATAAGAAAAACTTTGATGATAATGGAATCGCACCATGTGGTTTACACCCATCTTTATGGCACCCAAGAAGTGATGTCCTTAGGGTGAAGACTGTACACCCAAAGATAATTTACATTATCTGAAGATTCACACAGATCACACACCCTGAACACAGACTAAAATAGAACAGCAAGAGGCCTTAGACATTTGAGATATCTGGATTTCAGGTTGGGTTGATATGAGAGGGACAGCAGGCTCTCACCTGTGTGAGTCCTCATGTGGGCCTTCAGGTGAGAGCTCTTGAAGTAGGTCTTCCCACAGCCCGGGTGGGTGCAGATGTGGCTCCGTATCCTGGAAATGCTCGGCCGCGGGCTGTTCCTTTGGACCAAAGAGGGGACGCCCGGTGCTGGGGCGATGGCAGCCAGCTTAGGCTTTCCAGGGGTTACCAGTGCAGACTGTCTGGGGAGCACTGGTTGGGGGACGAGGAACATAACCGAACCCTTGGAAACCTCTCCACTCATGAGGACCACTGGTGGGCATACCGCCCCCTGCTGGCCAGGTGCAGAAACAATGGTGTTGGCCACGACAGGTGGAGTTGTGTGTGATACAGGAAGCACCTGACAGAGGAATGGTATTGAAGCTATGTTCACAGGGCCACTGGATACCGGGTGTTGTAGCAGTCCAACAGATGATGACAAATTCAAGATGACCGGGCCATTTGAGGGGGCCGGCCCAGAAGGACACGAGGCAGATGCAGCTGAGTATGCTCCAGCGTCTCTGTCTTCCGGCTGGCTTGATGAACTTCTCTCAGGAGTGCCACCATCAGGCTGCAATGATCCACACACATTCTTATTCTTCTCTACAGGACAGCTGTTACAGGTGCAGGGCAGTAAGTCTGCCGTATGGCGGATCACGCTGGTGGCGTGTGACCTATGACATCCCAAGGGATCACAAGGGCTGTCCTCTGTCTGCGGCTTGCTCTGGCAGGAAGGGGTCCGAACCGGCTCCGGAAAAGATACCGAAAGGGTATGTGGAAGCTCAGAGTTCAGCGGGCTGTAGGGTGGAGTCATACACTGCGAAGGGCGACAAACAAGGACAAAACATCAAATCATTTATCCCATGACAAACGAGATGTCAGCTTGGATAGGGTGCGCCCAGACTCTCACCAAAGGCGACCCCTGGAACTCGACTGGGGCCGGCAGAGGAAGCCCTTCCTCAAAGATGTCAGAGTGGGGCGTCAGGGGACGGGGATCTGCATGGCCAAATCTCCCAGCTTTCCAGCAGCTGCTCATGGCCATCAGGGCCTCCACTGCCTCAATGTCCTTCGCTCGTGGAGAGTTGTTCTGGAGATAGGCATCTGAATCCATTGGCTCCCTCTCCTGGCCACATATGGTAAAGACCTCATTAATTTTTCCTGTCTGCCAGCTGCTCATTGGTCCAACAGGAGTGCCCCTATTAGTACTTCAAATAAATAAAAAAATATTAGACACCCAGTGTGTGACCCCATAGATTAAAAGGCTAGTGGGGCCCTTAACCCAGGTCCTTAACAATCACTGCTCCAGGGACTGGATGATTCTGCTTTCTCAAATGCACGTCGCTTTGGATTAAAGCATTCATCGAATAAATAAAATGTAAATATAATTTCTACCTTCTTTGTAAAAAGGGATGCCTATTAAACTGTATTAAATTCATGGTAATCTCAGCACAGATATTTGTATTGCTAGTACTAGCCTGGTCAGACTGACACCTCAGGCATTTCCAGAAAAGAGATGTCCGTCTTCAATCCAGCCTAGTAAACTTCCATCTGAAAATCTTCCCTGTTTGTTGCTAACCTAATGAAATTCCGGAGCTTAGGGGGTGCCGTTTCCTTGGGAAATGCATTTTGGAATCAAAGTTAAACTAACTTCCACAAACACGGTTCAAACCCAGCCTCAGCACGTCTGCGGGTCCTTGAGCAAGGCCCTTAACCCCCAGCTCCCTGGGTGCCCCAACAGGTGGCAGCCCTTCGCGGACAGCTTACTCTACAAAGAGCAAGTTGAGGGAGGCGTAAAGACAATTTCCCCAGGGGGATTAATAAAGTGATTATTATTATTACTATTATTATTATTATTTAAATCAAGTTTATATAATAATGTATTTGTATCGGTGTGCATACAGTCCTTTGGCAAAAACTACTAAGTTTTCTCTATAAAATTATGCTCTGGCCACGCAGTTATTATTTGATATAGGTGGAACCTCCTGTAACTCCCCAACACGCCCCCCCCCCCCCGATCCAAAATTTGCCCGGACGTTTGGTGCCAGGGCTTGCTTTGCTCATCTGCTATTGGTCAACCGACAAGCATATGACCATGTGAAGAAGGCGTGATCAGACTGCTCTCATCAGCACTTTGGGACGTGAACCCGGGGAGCCGCAGTTCTGTAACCTTTCCCCTACTTTCTGAAAAGCTACGGCTGTTCGGTGTACAGCACAACACAGGGAGTGGTCAAGCGGCATATTGTCCCTTTCATCGGAGCGGAAATAAATAATATTGATTGTAGGTTAAATGCTGCCATAAATCAATTTACGCGAATATTTGCTATAGTGACACAATACTAAATGGCAAATCAAAATGTAGCTCTTTAAAAGATCAATTTACTTCTGTAAACAACAAAATACGTGGTTTAGTCGTGCATTTGTTGATTTTTTTATTTGACATTTCTGCAACAGTTACTTGTTATAACTAACGAAATACACATATCACTATGAATGAAATAAGTTCTAACAACAATGCAAAACATCCTGATTTCGTAGATGTGACATTAAATATCACTTACGTGAAAGTTTCAGGATCGGATCGATGGCCTAACGATCAGTAGCTGCCCACTACGTAGCTCCCGTTTTCCCGTCTTTGACAGAATGCAACGGGACATGTTTCTCCGCGACTTTTTCCAGATTCATTCAGACAGGCTCGGGGGAGGCAGGGTTAATCTCGCAGCCAATCACCGCCAAAGGTGTGTGAAACTATAGCCAATAGAAGCGCAGGCGGTGCGTGCTCAGAGGCTGATATACAGCGTGAAAACAGCGTCAAAATAGCGTGGTACACAACTGCGCTGGCATGCAGTAACGTGATGACGGTTCTGGTAAGCACCTCGCATGGGTCACGTAGGTTCCTCCGTGAGTAATCAAATAGCTGGCCCTGCTGACTGTGCCCCTGGTTTTAGCAGATTTCTCCTTAAACAGAAGATTAAGGCTATATTCCATGGTCATGCTTTAAGGACTTTTAATGGTCTCTGTGGTTTTTGTAGGTAATAGGTCACGAACAGAAAAACCCGTTCAACTTAACCGGATTAGTAGAGAAACCTGTTTTGAGGCATAGGTAAATTTAACCATGCGAAGGGTACTCCCCTTAGCCCCAACTGATTTATTGCATGGAATCTCATATTTAAGGGAAATTATTCGGTTTCCACGTTGTTAAACATGAAGGATAGATATTATAAATTTTTAGTAAAGAAGTATCAGTGGACTTATAACCCACAGGACTCCAGTCCCAAGAAGGGCTTCAACAAGGTGCTTAACCTCTGTTGTTTGAAATAAATACCCATCTGTATATAATATACTTAAAGGTTTCTCTAAATAATGTTTTTTTCTTTACTGTAAATGGGGGTGGTGAGTGGCTAGGGGGCTAAGTCTCTGTGCCCATGATTGGAAGGTTGCTGGTTCAAGCCCTGACCTCAGCAGAATGTTCTCACGCCTATGGGACCTGGAACAAGGCCTTTAACCCCCAGCTCCAGACAAGCTGCATGTTGGCTGTGATCCCCAAGCTATGGAGAGCTAGATTGGGGCAGGCAAAGACAAGAAGAATTCCAGTGTGTAAATGGCAAATAAAGGATTTATCAAATAGCAGCAGCAGTTTATAGTTAGTCCCACTGCAGTCCCTCTCCAGCAGGTGACTGGCTCATCCACAGCCCTTCTGACACACTGACCGAATCCCAGCCTCACTTATACAGACCAGACCAGATGCAGCCATCAAGATTGTCGCCAGGACTGGAACGAAGCATGGCTGACAGGAGAACAATGCCGGAATAAACGCTCCGTCGCTGCCGTCTGGCGTGGCTCAATGGCGCTGCCTCCTTTTCAGCTATAACGGCTGCCTCCAGTCTAATCTGCAGCCGGCATCATAAATCTGGACGGGATCAATTCCCACCCTTAGCTCTGTGTTTATGAAGCTTGTATGTTCCTCCGGTGTTCCTGTGGATTTCCTGCTGTTATTCAGGTTTTAATCCATAGGCTGTTAGCTTAATTAATGCCTCTAAGTTGTCCATAATGTGTTTAATGCAGGGAGAGAACCCAACACGGTTTGCACACTTCCCTGTTCAAACACACCTACTAATCCTGGCAATTAGCTGATTATGGTGTGTGCTGAGCAGGGTAATCTAACTTACTGTATTCTGGCGTTCTGGACCAGGACTGGGGAACCCTGGTTTGATGTGTTTCCAGCTTATTATGACCCAGTAGTGTATCTACATGTATCTCTATACTGGCTACACGGGGAATGTTGGCACTTTCTCTAAGTCATTTTGGAGACCTACCACTGTACCACTGTAGGTATTCACAGGTTCAGAACTCATTCAGTATTTATCCATTAAGGGCGTTATCAAGGCTGTTGCTATTTTAGTTGATGCACTTGGTAACAGTGACCTTCTGTGCTGGGAGTACACAGTCTCAGTCTATGGTCAGCGACAGTTATTTGTTGATAGTTTAGCCTTTGCTGACTTTGGTGTCAATCATTGACTTGACCTGGGAGACACTTTTACCAATAATAGTTCTCAAATATTGTCATTGTATGGGACATTAACTTTTGTTCTGGAACATCACACATCTGGTTAATTACTGCCCAGGTCAACCTTCAGTTTCCTGTACTTTATTTTAAAACTGTAATAATCCATCCTAATTACGGAAGAACTCATTGTTAGTTGACAACTTGAGGGAGTCATCATACTAATCTTGAAATAATTCATCATTGTTATTCTAACTGACCTTGATAACCTTTGAGAACTTGCCATAAAGTCAAATTCAATCAGCCGACTTAAATTATATTCATATAAGTAGATATAATAGATAACA
The DNA here is from genome assembly GCA_026777985.1 of Mormyrops attenuatus. Classification (NCBI taxonomy): domain Eukaryota; kingdom Metazoa; phylum Chordata; class Actinopteri; order Osteoglossiformes; family Mormyridae; genus Mormyrops; species Mormyrops attenuatus. The sequence continues at coordinate 9,988,596 of JAODKC010000137.1, forward strand.
TGAGTAGAGTAGCTAAACATTAGACCATATATTCTTGTCATGTCAATAAATTTGTTGGACCGCTCGCAAGTTCTCTTCCATCACATATTAATGTCATAATTACCTGAGATAGCATCATAAAATGATCACTCATAAAATGGATTACAATAGTCTACCAGTTGGTATTTCCCATAACAGGAACCAAGATAAGAGAGGGGGTGAGTCTCCTGGGAAATGGGCCCCACCCAAAGCCTGCATCCTGTCACCATCCAGCTAGGGCTTTCATCCTTGTCCCCCGTGTAACGTCCCTCCCTCACGTTTTATGTCCTAGTTGCCATGGAGGATAAGAGTCATTTAACAAGTATGGTGGCCAGGAATTCACCCGATTAAGTTCTATGACTGGAAAATTATGAGAGAGGGATCAAATTCAATTCGCTGCTTTACCATCCACAAAATAGAAGTATGACAGAGTCCTTATCTGGCAACCCTCTAAGTGTGCCCTGGCCTTTATGTGTGTGTCTGTGTATCTCTGTGCCTGCGGCTGCATATGTATGTCATGTGCCTGGCTCTGATAACACTCACTGGTGTAGTCGGGGTTTGGCTGATGTCAGCATATCTGGGGCTACATTCAGTCTGCCAGTGGACAGGGCCCTGTACAATTTATAAGGAGTTAGCCAAGAATCTGATGCACCGTAGACTGACATTCTGTTTTCATGGTCAAAAACCTGTAAGTTGTCAAGTGTTGGCCGGTTCCCAGCCTCAAGGAAGTTATTTTGGTATTTCATAAATACAGAAGCATGAATGTGTAGAAGTGCAAACACTTGGTAACGGATTTCATCATCAGAGCCGTTGTTTTTGCCATTATCATCATCACAAGCATAATGATAAACATGATCAAAATTATGATCATTGTCATATAAATATGTGAGCACAGTCCAACCATGCTATAACACTTTGTTAAACGTCCAGATTTTGTCATACACAGGAAAATAGAGAAATAATGTTACTAAAATACAAAACCACGCCATATTTGCAATGTTTTCAACACAGCTGTTTTTGGGTCACCAATTTTTAAAGGTTTTTTATTTAAGAATAGCAAAGTAACATGACCAGTGATCACGTGTGGCCGTTATATTAAGCAGCTTTAATTGTTAAGAAACAGTTTGTCGACAGTAGTTTTCATTATTGTATAAGTTTTGTAGGCTTTACTATTCAAAGGTGTTGACATTGTTTCCACAAAGACAAACAGGTATCTGATACCAAAGCAAATCAATATAAAATTAGGAGTAGACTTCACCACTTTCACTTTATGAATACGACATTTCTGTAGAAGAGCAGCTTAAGAGTAATATTTTCATTAGTATGACTTCTGATATTCTAAAAAATGGTCAATGGTCCCTTCTTCCTTTTTCACGTAACTCAGATGTCATGTGTCTCCACACGATATACTTCCATAAATATTCTTAGATTGAATTCCTCTCAATTTACTAGAGATATGCAACGTCTTTGGGGCAATCCACTTATTATTCAGCAGCAGGTTTGGATGTAGAACACTCCACATAAAGCTTGCCCTAGTAATACTACTTTGAGATGAAATTAGAGACTTCCTAATAATTAATTGCATTTCTTATCCAAAATGCTCAAATCACAAATTAAAAGTGACGGCATGTAGTTCAAGCCATAGATTAAGGGTACTTTAAATAAATCTTTTAATCGGGGACGTTATGCAATACAAACAAACAAAAGTAGTACAAAAACAAAATAAAATAAGAGTAAAATAAAATAAGATGAAAATAATGATGCAAATAACAATAAAAATGAAATGACATCAAAACTGGCAATAAAAATAGCAAGCAGTATATTGGCAGTAGTAAAGAGGATGATGCAAAGTGCGTAACGTGAGTTGTTAGCTATCGGAGTTCGCATTCAACGTACGAATGGCCCAACAGTAAAAGAGCAGAGGGGTAGCAGCGACAGGCAGCAGGCAGGCAGATAGACTGGCGAGCAGCTAGGCGGGCAGGAAGTGAAGAGCGGGTGGGGTGGCAGCGACAGGCAGCAGGCAGATAGACAGGCGAGCAGCTAGGCGGGTAGGAAGTGATGAGCGGGTGGGGTGGCAGCGACAGGCAGCAGGCAGATAGACAGGCGAGCAGCTAGGCGGGTAGGAAGTGAAGAGCGGGTGGGGTGGCAGGAACAGGCAGCAGGAAGGCAGATAGACAGGCGAGCAGCTAGGCGGGTAGGAAGTGATGAGCGGGTGGGGTGGCAGGAACAGGCAGCAGGAAGGCAGATAGACAGGCGAGCAGCTAGGCGGGTAGGAAGTGATGAGCGGGTGGGGTGGCAGCGACAGGCAAAAATAAACATGCAGGACAGCAAGAGAAGCACCATAAAGCAGCTCTGACAGGACTAAGCTAAAAACTATAAAAAACGTTTTAACAGTAGAAGTAAAGCTTATTTTGAACATAATCAATGGAGAAACGTCCTCAACCTGAACTATTCCGGTTGAGTATCCAGTAATAATAGGCTAATGGGTAAAACTAAGGAATGTTCTCAAAGTGACTTCTGGTAGTTTGCACTGATTTATTTCTTTACATGAGGTCCAGCTGCCTGTGAACTCTCCTATTTTGAGGATGCCGAATTTTTTCTGGTCTAAAGAGGGGCTTAAGATGGCATGCAATGATTTACGGAAAATCTTTATGATGGAAGCCATCTCTTCTACTCAGTGACTGCTGCAGTTACCATTTGTGACTGAGGTCGATGATTTGCTTGATGACCCCAACAGCTCACACTTGAGTTAAAAATATCCTGGACACTCTGTCTGAATTGACTCTTGTGCCCCTCCATGCTCTGGATTTTTTTGAGAATACTCAGGCTATCCTGGTGCCTAGAATTTATCTGTCTGATTGGCTCCATATCCTATAGATTGATGGTGCCTTTTGATGTCTGTGGACCGATTTATGTCATGCAAAAATTTCATGGACCAGTAAAACGTAGTTTTTGTTATACGCAAGACAGAGGGCAACTCTACCTGTAGCTTTTTGTGGACCAGTCTGAACCCCTACCCTATTCGGTATTAGAAAGCTGACTTTGAACTGTACTGAGAAATATGAACTTTATTTATCTTCTATATGTTTATGCAGAACAGAGTCACAGTGTATTGACTTTGCTTAACTTAAATATATATCTTTTGACATAAGTATCTAAAATTACATCTAAAATAGCATGAAAATGTAAGAATCAGTATGTAATATGAATGTCATTTGGAAAACATCATTTTAATTGACTTTTCCTGTCAGTCCCTTCTGGGTTCTTTTTATTGATATTTTGCAATATTTCCTGGTGCTGTTTGGCCCCCTGAAAGCAAAAGCAGATCATTGGTCAGGCTGCTTAGATAAATATGTTCGTATTTCCTGAAGATGATGGCACTTTGTCCGAGCCAGTGGTGATGTTGTCATTCACATGAAGCGTTTTATCGTTTCCTCAGGGTTGTGGCCAGGCGCAGCTCTCTGGCTGCCACCATTTCTGCTTCCTGTTCAAGCCCCCACAGCTCATTTTGCAGGCTGCTTTAAAGGCCTGCACGTCCAATCTGGATATGTGGTCTTGTGTCACATGACTCTTCCAGAAAAAAATACACAAAAAAACTGTAAGCATGCGGTATCTCGCTTTGTAGGTCACAGCTTCCTGGGGAAGTAGGAAGGAGACTTCTCAGGGGTGCTGGGCTGACCCCCCCCCCCCCCATAGGGACCTGCAGGCACCCACTGGAGCTCTTAGGATCCTCCTCTCCTTATGGCAGCTTCCAGATTTAGCACTCAGAAATAACCCAGGGTTTTACACCTGCTTCTCTCAGATCCCAATGGGTTATTTTATTATTTATACTGTAAATGTCCCAGATTGAATTCCAATACCTTCCAATTAAAAAAAGAACTTTATCAGGCTTCTTATAAGAAGTATACTTTCCAAAATATTCTAAAGATCTCCAAGGATTGGCACAATAATCCATTTTATAAATGTCTCCCTTGAGACTGCATTTGATGTGCCTGCTGTTCCTGCTCAGTCTGCCAATAGTGCCTGTGAGAGGTGCTGACGGAAAATCCCACCGCGGAATGGGAATGCCCCACCAAAAGCTTCGCGGGGGGGGGGGGGGTTAGGGGACGGGGGGCGGCCCCGTTCCCAGACGTAAACCCGCGTGGGATTCAGGCACAAAAAAAAAATAAGCCCCCAA
>JAODKC010000137.1:10007845-10028119 GCA_026777985.1 Mormyrops attenuatus
CCCCCCCCCCCCCCCCCCCCCCCCCCCCCCCCCCCCGCCCCCCCCCCCCCCCCGCCGGCCCCCCCCCCCCGGGGGCCGGCGCCCCCGTGGTAGCAGAGTAGCGTCGGGGCGGTTGACTCAGGCCTGGCATAGCTCCGTCTCAGGGACTTCCTGAGCTCACCCACCTTTCTCCTGGCAGGGCGGAGAGCAAACTGGACTTGCTGAAGACTGAGATGGGACCCCCCCCATCTCCGGCCTCCACGTGTAGTGACACGTCGTCCATCGCAAGCAGCGCCTCGCTTCCCTACAGTACGTCAGCTGCGGAGCGCGCTCTCTGTGGGCCTCAGCAGTTAGCGTTTTGGTTAGCGGCCTGCTCCTGGTGTCAGAGTAATGCTAGTGACAGGAAGTAGTGGAATCATGGCAGGCTTTGCCTGATGAATGCCTGTGAGTGTGTGCGTGCGTCTGCATAGGGCCCCATGTGCTGAGAGCGTAAGCTCGTGCGTCTGAGAGTAACCTTACAGCTGTGTGCTGTGCCGCAGAGCGACGACGCTCTACACCTGCCCCCAAAGAGGAGGAAAAATTAAATGAAGAGCAGTGGCCTCTTTGTGAAGTGGTCTTTGTGGAAGATGTTAAAAACGTTCCTGTGGGAAAGGTGGGTACAGCAGCAGCACTGAGCCCGCTTGCTTTCGGGGGAAGATGGACTCTTCATTTATTCATTCATTCATTCATTCAATCATTCATTATTGTAAAATTTCAAACCTGTTATTGTCCTTCTTTGATTGTACAACAGTTTGTGCAGCCATTTTAGAGGTTCAACGGAATAGATACAGGCCTTGTGTCAAGAAATGCAACTCTGTGTGTAGGCTTTGGTTGAATCTACAGGCTTATGTCTTAAGATTACATGTTTTTTGTACTTTGGTTAAAAAAAACTTTTAAATATTATATAAGATCTATTTATTCATGTGTGGATGAATAATAGCTGTAATCATAGAAATGTGAATTTATGTAAATGTTTTGTACAGTTGATACTGCCAAGTGCTGGAAAATCCAATATGGTGGACTTGAGCTGTCCTCAAGGCAGATATTTTCCTTCAGAGTTGATTTAATTTTCTATTTATGTGACACATCATCAGTTTGTCCCAGGTTCATGCTCAGTCTCCACCATATTGTTTGCTTTCGGACCTCAGTAATGTAATGTATTTATATTAGCTATTGCAAACCTCTGTAGAATAGGCTGCCCATATGTATAATTAATATAGGTTATTTTCAGCTAAAATCTAATGTATTGTTGATTTGAAATGTGCCCTGTTTCTCTTGTCTGACCTGTGCTGCGTGTGTGTGATGTGCGTTTTTGATGATACAACATTTGCACCAGTTCTCTCTTTTGAACTCAAGGTGCTAAAAGTCGATGGTGCATATGTTGCTGTGAAATTTCCAGGGACGTCAAGCAGCGTGAGCAGCCAAAGCGCAGCTCCCTCTGACTCTGACCCGTCCTCACTGCTGCAGGACTGTAGGCTCCTCAGAATAGATGAGCTTCAGGTACCGGCTGCAGTGGGGGAGCCGCACACGCCTCACATAAGCTAAACTCAGTTTAGGGAGCTCTCTGTACCCGTACACTTCTATCAGACAGGTTTCAGTAACCGGAGGAGGAAATAAATGTTTCTGCACAGTGAGTGTCACTGTAAGATTGGACACTTTCCACATAGGTTGTATTCTGATCACCTCCTAGTTGTGTTATAGATGCGACTCTCAGACCCATTCAGTTTTTCATTTATCTTCCAGAAATAAATTATCCTGGAGTTTTGCGTGTTCGGTTAGGATGTTGAATCTGGTTTGACCGAAGCACCTTTCTGTCGCTAATGTCAGCATTTGTTCTCCGTGTTCCCACAGATTGTAAAAACTGGTGGAACTCCAAAAGTTCCCGATTGCTTCCAACGCACGCCTAAAAAACTTAGTATTCCAGAAAAAGCTGAAATACTGGCTGTGAACGCTGACTCCAAAGGTACAGTGCGCCAGCTGTTCCGCAGCCAGCGTCTGGCTGGGCGAGTTTCTGCCGGAGTGGGAAAGTGAGCCTGTTTTTCTTGCCCCCCCCCCCAGGGGTTCATGCTGTGCTGAAGACGGGCAGCTGGGTGCGTTACTGTGTCTTTGATCTGGCCACAGGCAAGGCCGAGCAGGAGCACAACTTCCCCACCAGCAGCTTGGCCTTCCTGGGCCAGAATGAGCGTAACGTGGCCATCTTCACTGCAGGCCAGGTCAGTGTTGGCAGTGCTGTATCCTCCCCTGCCTCTGATGTGTTTAATTCACTTCCTGTTTACTTTGAGCAATTAAATAGCACAGTGTAAATCATGGCCTCTGTGCTTTGAAATCATTTGTCACCCACAGAAACCGCTTATCTGTTGGATGTACGCTTTTGATGACTGTGGCTTGTCTTCCAGGAGTCACCCATTGTCCTGCGGGACGGTAATGGAACGATCTACCCCATGGCAAAGGACTGTACAGGGGGCATACGAGACCCTGACTGGTTGGATTTGCCACCAGTCGGTAGTTTGGCCATGGGGGTGCATTGCTTATCTAACCTCCCCGCCAACTCCACCGTCAAGAAGAAGGCCGCTGTCATCATTATGGTTGTTGAGGTAACTTCCGTTGGCCTCGTCCAGTGTTTCTCAACCTGGTCCTCCGGGACCCCCAGACAGTCCATGTTGTTCTGGGAGTATAATTGTGGACTGTGATAGGGAACTGGGAGGGAGCAAAAACATGGACTGTCTGGGGGTCCATGAGCACCGGGTTGAGAAACACTGGCCTAGTCGAGACTCAGATACAGCTCACTGGTTAATCCCATGGTATTTTTATGATTACTTAGTTTTTTTTTTTAAACTCATGCCCAACTGCATTGATTTGGTTCAATGAATCTGCCAAAAAAATCACATTTATTAATCTCTATTGATTTTGCTCAGCTTGCAATTTACTGCAGTCCTGTATGTTCCTGACCGCTTGCACGTCTGTGTTTGCAGAGGCAGGCGATAATGCAGCACATTCTACGCTGTGACTATGAGGCGTGCCGGCAGTACCTCTGCAACCTTGAGCAAGGCCCCCACGCTCTGGCCGCCCTTCTGGGCCACCGCTGCGACGGAAACCGCAACGTGCTGCACACCTGCGTGTCTGCCTGCTTTCCAGTCAGCAACAAGGAGACCAAGGAGGAGGAAGGTGTGCTGGGGTCAACGGTCACAGTCCCATGCAGAGCCAGGACTGGGGGATGGAACAGACTGTAAAGCTTCAAGGTGGAGTGTGATGCCTGTCCCGTGCATTTCAGAAGCAGAGCGGTCAGAGCGGAACACGTACGCGGAGCGGCTGTCTGCCGTGGAGGCTATTGCGAATGCCATTTCCGTGGTGTCCAGCAACAGCTCTGGAAACAGGCCGGGCTCGTCCGGCACCAGGGGGTGAGTGCCACAGCGAGCTTTCAGAACCGTATAAGACATTGGCTACAGCTGGTGGCCAACGTGTTGGTGTTCTGTGAGCTAGTCTGGAAACCTTTTATGTTTCTAATCAGAGACAATTTTGCCCTGCATGCATGTTTGCTGTCGCCAGCCTCCGGCTGCGAGAGATGATGAGGCGTTCCCTACGGGCCACCGGGCTGAGCCGTCACGAATCGGGCCCATCCTCCAGCGATCACCAGGACCCCACTTCCCCACCCATTGCGCCACCAAGCTGGGTGCCAGACCCGCCACCCATGGACCCAGGTTGGGCCTGCTTCCGTCTCTGTGAGGCAGCTGATTTACTTTGTGACTTAGTCAGTGGACTCCGTGATCTCAGCCTGGTCTTGTTTTCTTCAGACAGTGATATCGACTTCATCCTGGCGCCCGCAGTAGGCTCGCTCGCAGCTGCTTCGGCCGGCCCGGGGCCGGTGCCCAGCACCTCCACTGTACCAGGTGGGTATAGGTTCAGTAACTGGGTCCAGAGGAGGGCCCCTCAGGTATGCTTTCCTGTTACACATTGTAAGTTTTAAGGTGAGCTTATGGTTAAAAATGGAGGTTTTTCCTACCCAACAGGCCCATCTGAGCCCACGGTGCTCGAGACGAGAGACCGCAAGGCCAACGCCCACCTGATCCTAAAGATGATGTGCGACAGTGCCGTCCTTCGCCCGTACATCAGGGAGCTGCTCTCTGCCAAGTACGCCATTTTCTGTTCAGGAATATTCCTGCAGGAGTTACCGTTTTGTTTTTTAGGGGTTTGTGCCACGACCTACCCTGATGATATTGTGATAAATGGGTGTTCTTCAGAAATGCTTTTATCTAATAATTTATAACTATGGATTAAATGTACATTCATAAGCAGGCTCTGCTGTTTGTCTTTACTGTTAACTGCAAAATCATTTGGTATTTTTTGTTTTGCTCTAAAATAAACAGCTCCTTTATCCAGTACAATTTAAATTCCCATTTTCACAGTTTAATAAGATGTGGTCATGTCTTCTCTGTGGGATTTCTGTTTAAACAGTGTCTGCACTTGTTGTCGATATTTGAATCTGTTACCTCCTGCTCACTCATCCCAGTCCTTAACCACGTCGCCATCTGCTGTCCTGATGAGGACACTGCCTTGGTTATGCAGTCAGCAGTCTCTTTCACCTGGCTTAACAGGGATGCCCGTGGGATGACCCCGTTCATGCTGGCGGTCAGTGGGAGAGCTTACCCGGCAGCCATCACCATCCTGGAGGCGGCTCAGAAAATAGCCAAAGGTGGGGCCCCTTCTAAATGAGTAAATTGAAGCCTGTCTCTTCAGGTTTGTTGCGTGAACTGGGAGAGAGCAAAAAAATGGACCGGCTACGAGTCCCCGAGGACTGGATTTGGAATCGCTGGTTTAGCAGACTAGGGAGCTACCGGTTCAAGCCAAAGCACTCCTCCAGCGGTACAGTTGTCTTTAGACGGGACCTGTTATACTTTATCGATTCCTCTACTGACCTGCAGGGGACCCTGGAATCGGCGAGAAGGAGGACGCAGACGCCGTGTTTATGGAAATGATCTGCCCCCCTGGGACCAACCCGGACGACTCTCCGCTCTATGTCCTCTGCTGCAATGACACCTGCAGCTTCACCTGGACCGGGGCAGAGCACATCAACCAGGTGGGTCACCCAGTTCGGGTGACGGGACCGGAGTCTCACTGGCGGACGCTGGCTCACTAGGTCCCTCTTCCTGTGGTTTTCAGGACATCTTTGAATGCCGGACCTGCGGCTTGCTGGAGTCCCTCTGCTGCTGCACGGAGTGTGCCAGAGTCTGTCACAAGGGGCACGACTGCAAGTAAGCCAGTGGCAGCCAGCTGGACGGTAGCATGCTGAGTTTAATCTGGATACGTTCGACCCTGTAACGGTTGTCTAGACTGGTTTATAAATAAAAATAATTTCCAAGGTGATGTATTTAGCTTTTCATAATGTTAACAGTTTGGGTTTCGGTTCTTGGTTCTTTTTCAATTCCTCATGTTTGCAGGCTCAAGAGAACGTCCCCCACTGCCTACTGTGACTGCTGGGAGAAGTGCAAATGCAGGACCCTGATCTCCGGGCAGAAGGCCGCCCGCCTGGACCTGCTCTACCGGCTGCTCACAGCCACCAAGCTGGTCACCGTGCCCAACAGCAGGTGAGCGAGTGCTTGGGTGGAGACGGCCGTCTGCACTGTCCTCGTATAACTATTTCAGCTCTTCGTTACTTTTCCATCCATTGGAGTGGGTGTCCTTTAACACTACAGCCTGCTAGGGAATATTTTAGGGAGGGGAAACCCTCCATCAGAACTATGTGGGCTGATGCACTGCACTTCCCCTGTCTTGTCACAGGGGGGAGCACATCCTGCTGTTTTTGGTCCAGACAGTGGCTAGGCAGAGTGTGGAGCACTGCCAGTACCGGCCTCCGCGGATCCGTGAAGACAGGAATCGCAAGACCGCCAGTGCTGAAGGTGTGTGTTCCAGGGTATTCTGAAGTCAGACTTTCTTCAAACACCATCACTGTTTAAACACTGATGTAATGCAGACTCACAATGCAGAAACGTCATAGTGACGCCCCATCTCAGCAGATTCGGACATGCCGGACCATGACCTGGAGCCGCCACGATTTGCCCAGCTGGCCCTGGAGCGTGTCCTGCAGGACTGGAACGCTCTCCGATCCATGGTCCTGTTCGGCTCCCAGGACAACAAGGACCCGTGAGTTACTGGTCGTCTCGTGGCCCTCAGATAGGCTTTGAGTTAGAGCTCAAATTACAACAAGAGTACAACTGGTCATAAAAAGAAAACTGGGCACACTGGCCAAGTAAAGCTTTATGGGTTAGGGAGCTGTATAGTCTTGCTCCGTTTCCTGTTGTGAATGATGATTGAGGGCTAGTTACCGATAAAACTCGGGTGTGTATTCTCAAAGGAAATGACAGCAGGATCCTCAGGTAGCATCCCCCTTACCTGTCCCTGTCCCAGGCTGAGCGCCAGCAGCCGCATCAGCCACCTCCTCCCCGAGGAGCAGGTCCACCTCCGGCAGCAGAGTGGAGCCATTCGGCTGGACTGTTTCACCCACTGCCTCATCGTCAAGTGCGCACCTGACATCACGGTACGCTCGATCTGCGCCTTCTGTACGAAGCCCTTTAAGGTTAGAGGTTAGCCAAATAGAATTGTGCTGGTATATGCTATTACATCATGCCTACTTTATGCTCTTCAGTTCATCGACACCCTTTTGGGCACACTGGTGAAGGAGTTGCAGAACCGGTACACGGTGGGCCGCTGGGAGGAGGCTGTCACTGTCACCACCAGATTCCTGCGCTCTGTCGCCCGAGTCTTCGTCATCCTCAGTGTGGAGATGGCCTCCTCCAAGAAGAAGAAGTTCGTCTCCGCTAGTTAGCAATCAGATGTCCTGTAGCAGCCTCATTTCCTTTTACAGAAAGTAGTATCTTGGGAGAAGAGGGGCCCCTTTTCTAGGATTATGAACCCATCTGCTTGTCTGATCCCCGCCCACTTCCCATAATAAGCAGATTGTAAGCGTGATGTAGATGGCTGCACGTTCTGATTGGATAATCGTTGTCTGATATGTGTCGCCACAGCAACTTCGTCCCCCAGCCCATTGGCAAGTGCCGGCGCGTCTTCCAGGCCCTGCTGCCCTACGCCGTGGAGGAGCTGTGCAACGTGGCTGAGTCACTGATCGCGCCAGTGCGCATGGGCGTGGCCCGGCCCACAGCACCCTTCAGCCTGGCCAGCACCAGCATCGACGCTGTGCAGGGCAGCGAGGACCTCTTCTGTGTGGAGCCACTGCCGCCGCGGCCCTCAACGGAACAGCCCAGCAGGTGAGACGGCCAGGTCACCAAGCCGCCGGGGAGTGTGGGTGCCCAGCTGGACGTCGGTGTTGTAACCTCCGTGTGGCATCTGACTATCACAGGCCAAGCTTGTGCCGAGTCCTACAGAGATCGGAATTTAACAACATGGTCCAGCTTGGCCCTGCTCTCCTACTACCAGGGCTAAATGCACTGTAAAATAATCATTCACTGCCCTCATGTTGGTCTTCTGTCAGTTAAAATAGACTACCCTCGTGCTGTCGACTTTGCCTGGTATCCAGACTCCAGGGTGGAGTTTTTGATCGCAGGGCTTGTGGTAACCTTGGCGACTTTGTGCTTTCTAGCTCGAGTCAAGCTGCATCCTCGTATGTCGCACGGAACCCGCAGCCCCGGCGTAGCAACCAGCCGCAGCCGGCACGTGGGAGAGACGAGGAGACGGAGGACATCGTGTCTGCGGACGTGGAGGAGGTGTGTGGGCCCAACTCCATCACGTTTCTCTTTAGAGTGTAGCAATTTCCTGGTGCCTGGGAGTCGGCACTTTAGCTCTGCCTTTTCCTTAGGTGGAGGTGGTTGAGGGTGTTGCTGGGGAGGAGGATCACCACGACGATCAGGAAGAGCAAGGAGAGGAGAATGTGGAGGCGGAGGGGCAACATGACGAGCATGACGAGGACGGTAAGGGACCAAGGTTCTGTGGGAGGCTGCCGGTCTCCGTGGCAATGCCCCCATCCAAGTCCAGACAAAGGCTCCAACCCTCCTGTCCTGCATCCACAGGCAGCGACATGGAGCTGGACTTATTAGCAGCTGCAGAGACCGAGAGCGACAGCGAGAGTAACCACAGCAACCAGGACAACGCCAGTGGACGGAGGAGTGTGGTCACTGCAGCCACTGCAGGCTCCGAAGCTGGTACCTGGACTTTAAATGCACTGGAATATTTTGTGGTCTTCGTGGTGTGCGCTGTCGACTTCCTGTGACACAGCCATCACAATGTTTTGTTTTTTTTTTCCTTTAAACCCCCACCCAAAGGTGCCAGCAGTGTCCCAGCGTTCTTCTCTGAGGATGACTCTCAGTCCAACGACTCGAGCGACTCTGACAGTAGCAGCAGCCAGAGTGATGACGTGGAGCAGGAGACCTTCCTGGTAGATGAGCCGCTGGAGCGGACGGCGGGCGCCACAGGCGCGAACGGGGCCGCACAGGCGCCGCGCTCCATGCAGTGGGCTGTGCGAGGCAGCCCTGGCCAGCGCACTCCTGTCGGCACCCCCTCCAGCTCCTCCACCCCTGCCGGTCCGTGAAAAATCCTTTCTCCTCCTATTTCCATGCCATATGCCTGCTTTAATGGCTTCCAGCTGTATATTGGAAGCAGAACAATAGTTATGTGAAGACCGAAGTTAAATGATGAGTGAGGTTGTTTGCAGAGCAGACTCAGTAATTCATTAGAGAAAGTACGTTTTTTCTTATTTTCTGACTCGCTCTCTGTTTGCACATCTGCATGTCCTTGCAGGGAGCTCCACAGGCCTGATCTACATCGACCCATCCAGCCTCCGCCGCAGTGGCACCATCAGCACCAGCGCCGCCGCCGCCGCTGCCGCCGCCGCCGCCATGGAGGCCAGCAGCTACCTGACGTCAGCTAGCAGCCTGGCGCGCGCCTACAGCATCGTCATCCGCCAGGTGTCAGACCTCATGGGCATCATTCCCAAGTACAACCACCTGGTGTACGGCCAGTACCCTGCTGCTGTGAAACTCACCTACCAGGACGCGGTGAAGCTGCAGGTGAGCCCCAGCTTCCGGAAGGGTCTCAGGAGGGGTCCATCTGGGGAGGCACTGTGTGGCTCAGCGGGTTAGGATTCTGTGCCCGTGATCCTAAGGTCGCCGGTTCGAATCCCGGAGCCTGCAAACTGGTGTCACTGTTGGGCTCTTGAGCAAGGCCCTTGGCCCTTAACTCTTGATTGCCCCAAGGGCACCGTATTAATGGCTGACCCTGGGGACCCCAAACTTCCCTCAACTGTGTGTGTGTCTCAAAGAAGAGCAAGATGAGACATGCGAAAAGCAGCACATACTAGCGTATCTGTACTCAAACCTGTGCAGATGGGAAATAAAGCATCATTCCATTTTTCATTTCATTTCAAGACTGAGGTTTATGGGAAATGTCTGTGTGTTTTGGTGTTAGTGCAGAGCAGGGTCATGGTGGGTGGTGTGTGTGTGGCTTCACTCGGCCTTGTTCTACATTCAGAACTATGTGGAGGAGAAGCTGTTTCCCACCTGGACCTGGATGGTGTCCATCATGGACTCCACGGAGGTGCAGCTGCGCTACGGCTCCGCTTTGGCCTCGGCGGGCGACCCGAGCCACCCCAGCCACCCGCTACATGCCTCACAGCACACGGGCCGCCGGGAGCGCGTGGCCACCCGCGAGGAGGCCAGCTTACGGACCCTGGAGGGCCGCAGGTCACTTCACGTCATGTCATTATGTTGCTTAGTAGGGCTGCTAATTAGTGTAGTGCTTTGCTTATTTACGTTACTGGATATCTTCAGATTAAATGCTTCTTACAGGGACAGGAGCAATCCCCTCTTGATAGGGTTGTATTTCATTTGTGGGTCTTTTATTATATTAATTGTTCTCCCTGTACACTAAGATGAACTTATAAATGGTTAGAGTTCTGCAGTAATCCAGGGTAGCGGTGTGATGCTGGCGTTGCCCAGGCCGGTCTTTGACGTAGCTCTCCATATGTCTGTTTACAGGCGCGCTTCTACACTGCTCGCGGCCCGCCAGGGTGCTGCATCTGCACGCAGCGACTTCCTCAACTACGCCCTGTCCCTGATGCGGGCACACGGGGACGAGCACTCGGACGTGCTGCCGGTTCTCGACGTATGCTCGCTGAAGCACGTGGCCTATGTCTTCCAGGCCCTCATCTACTGGATCAAGGCCATGAAGCAACAGACCACGCTGGACACCCCACAGGTGGACAGAAAGCGGTAAGACGACCTCTCCTTTACCAGTGCTGCCTTTACGGTCGTTTGCTGTTCAGATTTTTTTTCCAAATTGATATTCAGTCCCTGTCAGTTAGACTCTGACGCTCCAAGATGTGTACAGTGCATGTTTGATAAAGAAACGGAAACATCTCATGCCTCTTACACCTCTGCTTTGGCTAGCGTTTGTGCGTTTCATGTTGTAATTTGGATGTTGTTTGGGTGTGCATGACCAGGATTCACTTCTCTGTTGCTTCCCTTGACCTCCTAGAACACGGGAAATACTTGAACTGGGCTTGGACAATGAGGACTCCGAGCAGGACAACGACGAGGACACTAATCAGAGTGAGTGGGCGGGTCGCTTTGAATCCTGTGCCACTTCGAGTTGTAGAAGTTTGTCCTGCTCCCGTTGAGCCGGTTTGACAAACCTCTTAATTCAGTTTCCCGTCCTGCATTAGGAGGGAAATAGAGGTGGAAGGACAACAGCAGGAATAAAAGGCAGTGAAAAACAGTTCACAGTTACAATGCCATCCTTGCTGTGAAGACCTTAAAATAGAAGTCAGCTAGTATCCCTGCCTCATTCTTCCTAGTATAGGCATTAATGGCCAGAGTCATTAGGTAATTGAATAAGTGGCTGTGTAACAGTGGGTAAATTAAATACTGAGTGCTTACAGTGTACGCTGAGCAGCCTATCCATCACTGACATACTCTATATTTCAGGCTCCACCCTCAACGACAAGGATGAGGAGCCTGTTCTGGCTGAAATGGGTCAGAACCACCCCTTCTTCCGCCGCTCCGACTCCATGACGTTCCTGGGCTGCATCCCCCCTAATCCCTTCGAGGTGCCTCTGGCGGAAGCCATTCCCCTGGCGGACCAGTCTCACCTGTTACAGGTTAGGATCCACAGCTTATTCTGGGCCACAAGCTTACCTACCAATTTTACTGCCAGTGCGTCTGTGTCACACAGCAATTACACTGCAAAACCTTAGGTGGTACATAGTTTTGGATGTCGCATTTGTCTTCCCACCGTGCCATATATTCAGTTGTTGAATCACGCGAGTGAAACAGGAAAAAAAAACAAACATTTAACAGAGTATCCATTTATTGAGTCCTGGCGTTATCTGCGCTGCTCCAAACCTCCTGTATACAAATTTGGAAAAACGTGGAGCCGCTACAGTCACTTCTTATGCATTTTCCCTTTTAAGGTTAGTGTCTGTGCGACTTCTCACTTTTTATAGTCTTGTAAACTATCAATAAACTTAATAGACCGAAGTGAATTTGGCGCTGTCATCCTGAGTGTTTTGTAGACCTGTTTCTATGGCACCTGAGGTGGGTTATTTAATGCTTGATATAAATGGCGCTCCTGTTTCAATCAGTGATATAAGTACAGCTGGGATGTCCGCTTTCTTCGCTCCCATAAATAAACGAATGCTACCAAGCAGACCGGTCACTGTTCTTGCGGTCTGTGTTGCCGCGATGTGTAGTTACATTTCTGGGGAGGTGCACATCAGGCTACGGTGTAGGGTCTATGGCTACGCCGAGCTCACGGCGTCGATTCGACGCAGAGGTATAGGTCAGCCTTAAGAATGAAAAGTTACAAAGGCACAGGCAGTAACTGAGGATGTGTTTGTAAAACTGTTGTACCGCTGGATCTCTACACAGCAGTGCTGGTTTTCTGTTGAAAGTAAAAATATAAGACCATTCTTTTTGTCACATTTACATGTCTTGACCGTTGTTCCCCACAGCCAAATGCAAGGAAAGAAGATCTGTTTGGTCGTCCAAGTCAGGGACTATACTCCCCTTACAGCACAGGCAAAGGGCCCACTGAAGTCACTCGGGAAAGAAACTGTCTTGAGGTAACCATCAATGTGAGCACATTTACACGCTGAACTAAATGAAATTAATGAAACTGCTTTATTTGCACATCTTATACAGGTGGCAGGAGCCTACACAGTTGTTACTAGCTGAACCATTTCTGTCTCTTACTTTACCCCAGGTCCTTCCCACCAAGATGTCCTATTCTACAAACATGAAGAACGTGATGTCCATGCAGTCTCAGCAGAAGGTCACGGTGGCACGTGAACCAGAGGTCCCTGAGCCCGGCCCCTCAGCCCACGACCTGGCTGCCCAGCTCAAGAGCAGCCTGCTGGCTGAGATCGGCCTGACGGCCAGCGAGGGGCCACCACTGCATTCCTTCAGGTTTGTGACGCGTCCATGAGTGTCTGTTGTTACACATGTAAAATGCATGCTGTGTAAATGTCTTATAAGTGTTGTTGTGCTCTGTTCATCAGGCCACGCTGCAGCTTCATGGGCATGGCGATCTCCCATGACATGCTGCTGGGCCGTTGGCGTCTCTCCCTTGAGCTCTTTGGGCGGGTCTTCATGGAAGATGTTGGGGCGGAGCCTGGATCGGTGGGTGTGACTTGGTTTCAGTTAACATCTGTTGTCCTTAAACACTTTCCTTGTTTTGTTTGATGTTGTTATGGTCAACGTACTCAACTTGTAACCTCCAGAATATGATTCCTTTGAACCTGTTGGTTCAGGTTTGGTTTTGTTTTGGTTTGGTCTGGTCAGTTGTGAGCTGCAAATTCTGCTGGTTTTAACTGTGCATAACATATTAAGGGCTGTACTGAAGCTGGTGTTAGGATGGGAATGACAGTCACCCCAGACTCTGAGAATAAATGAGTTGCTGTCTGAATGATGACTCAGATGCTTGCAGACCTTGTGATCTTACATGGAAAAGGATTCCACACCCCTGCTTTGGAAAATGTCTTATCAGTCATGTGCAAGTGTTTATGAGGAGGAAGTGAACATTTCCTTTGTCTTCTAGTCTTACATAACTGTTAGTTTTCCCGCTCTAATTTCCTGATTTTGTGCCCAAATATTTTTGTAATGTAACAAGCTGATCGACTGTGGGCTTAAATGTACCTGCTCCAGATCTTGACCGAGCTCGGGGGCTTCGAGGTGAAGGAATCCAAGTTCAGGCGGGAAATGGAGAAGCTGCGGAACCAGCAGTCCCGTGACCTGACGCTGGAGGTGGAACGCGACCGCGACCAGTTGATCCAGCAGACCATGCGGCAGCTGAACGCACATTTTGGTCGCCGCTGTGCTGCCACGCCCATGGCTGTGCACCGCGTCAAGGTCACCTTCAAGGATGAGCCGGGCGAGGGCAGCGGCGTGGCGCGGAGCTTCTACACGGCCGTGGCCCAGGCCGTTCTCTCCAATGAGAAGTTACCCAGCCTGGACTGTCTGCAGAGCGCTGGCAAGAGCATGCAGGCCAGCAGTGCGTGAGCTTCTGTAGTTTTACAGTGGGTGTGCATGTGTGCGTGCGTACGTGAAATTATCTATGAAATTATCTATGAAATTTCATGACTTGACTTTTATTGGGCTTAAAAATTCTTAGAGAGGATGACAGGTAGAGGATGGAAGTATGCTTGCATTTCTGAGTCAGTAGCGTGTCTCAGTATAAATGTTTGTGTCTGTTAAAGATACTATACACCATGTATTAACGCTTCTTTTAATGTATGTTTACACGTTTTTATAATGTATGTCTGTGGTTCTCAGATGTAGCCCTATATAGTCTAACAGGTGAGCATCCCATGTGCAGGTTTAATGCAGCGCCTGAGGAACAGAGACCGGGAGAGGGAGAGGAGAAGTGGGGGGCTGAGAACCAGTTCACGCAGAGATCGTGACAGGTGAGAACACCCCCCTCCCCCGTGACGATCACCAAGGTAGAGGCCCAGAATCTACAGACAGTGCAGTCAAATCTCACCGAGCAGCTCTGTAACTGGCTGTCCCGCCGCCATCCTGTTTTTGTGCCAGAGATTCCAGGAGACAGCTGTCCATCGACACTCGGCCCTTCAGGCCTGCAGCTGAAGGAAACCCCAGCGAGGATGCAGACCCCCTGCCCGCTCACAGACAGGCGCTGGGGGAGAGGCTGTACCCACGGGTGAATGCCATGCAGCCGGTATGTCCTGTCCTGTCCTCCCCGAAACAGAACTTATAAAAAAAAAAAAAAACAACTATTTTTTAAACAGACCAAACAGAGGAGGGTAAGAAGTTCCACCTGTCAGCTGCATTTAACCAAAATATCACCTTAGAACAGGTATTCACTGATAGCAGATCCCACACAAAACAGCCTTAATGCAGTGTGATCTATAGAAATGTACTGCTGGTATTGCAAATGCTGAAAAATGGGTAAATGACAGTGATCATTAAAATATCTTGCTGAGACTTGAAGGAAGCCTTGTCTTACCTCATATAGGCATTTGCCAGCAAGATTACAGGGATGTTGCTCGAGCTGTCCCCAGCTCAGCTGCTGCTGCTCCTGGCCAGCGAGGACTCGCTACGGGCCCGGGTGGAGGAAGCCATGGAACTCATCATTGCACATGGAAGGTGTGGCCATGTCGGTCGTCTCCTGCCAAGCTTGACTGGTCAGTCGGTAATAGTGTAGTTATTAGTTTTTCTTCTCCTTCAGGGAAAATGGTGCAGATAGCATATTAGACCTTGGCTTGTCAGATGTCTCAAAGTCCCAGGTAGGGTTCCGGTTCATGCCCCTTAAAATTGATGTCCAGGTTGTGTCCCCCCCTCCATTTTAACACTATCGTTCAACAGCAGGAGAGTCGCAAACAGCACGGCTCGAGCCGTAGTGTGGTGGACATGGAGTTGGATGACGGAGACGACAGTGATGATAGCGCCCCCCTCTTCTACCAGCCCGGTCGGAGGGGTTTCTACTCCCCCCGACCCGGGAAGAACACAGAGGCGCGGCTCAACTGCTTTCGCAACATCGGCAGGTGTGGACCAGCCCATTTGTGCTCCGGTTTGGAAGGAAAAGGTGGAAAAGAAGAAAATCGTTTTGAAACTTCATTTCTGTTCTTCCAGAATACTTGGCTTGTGCCTGTTGCAGAATGAACTATGTCCCATCACGCTGAACCGACATGCCATCAAGGTGCTGCTTGGGAGAAAGGTAAAGGCAGACGTTCGTTCTGTCTGTCTCTGTACGTTTTTCTTGTACCGTGTGGCCAACGGTGTGTGTCATGTTCAGGTAAACTGGCACGACTTTGCATTCTTCGATCCCGTAATGTACGAGAGCCTGCGACAGCTGATCCGTCACTCTCAGACAAGCGAAGCAGAGGCAGCGTTCGCCGCCATGGATCTGGCTTTCGCCATCGACCTCTGCAAAGAGGAAGGGAGTGGTCAGGTAAACAGAACTCTTGTGGCCATTTTTACATATTGTCAGTTAGTCCTCGAGTTCAATTAGTTGAAACCTTACACAGAGCGCCGGTGTGCACACCAGAAATATGTGTTTAGATTTTAACGCCATTAATGAAAGATCAAACTTTTAAGTAGAGCAGTAAAAGTCATGCATGTTGAATATAGGCGAACGTCAGCTTTGATAATTGCCTTGTTTTAGGTGGAGCTCCTACCTGGAGGCGTCAACATCCCTGTGACACCCCTGAATGTGTACGAATATGTGAGAAAGTATGCGGAACATCGGATGCTGGTGGTGGCTGAACAGCCTCTGCATGTGAGTGTGGCTTCACATGTGGGGCATCGGCTAGCATTCCATTTCCTCCTTACCTGCAGTGGGAGGGACGTGCTTCACACTGTCAGTCGCTACCTGGCATACTCCAGAGGAGGATGGGGTCCCCTTCTGAGTCTAGGTTCCTCTCAAGGTGTCTTCCTACTAGAGGGAGTTTTTCCTTGCCGCTGTCGCCTCAGGCTTGCTTGGTGGGGGTTTGGGTCGGTTATATGTAAAGTGCTTTGTGACAATTACTGTTGTTAAAAGTGCGATATAAATAAAATTGAATTGAATCCAATCCAGAGGCACCCACATAAAATAACCAGTGAGAAGTGGGTCATGAGATTTTGCATTTCCCATAATAAAAACTTCCGCTTTACTCCAGGCAATGAGGAAAGGCCTCCTGGACGTGCTTCCCAAAAATGCCCTGGAGGACCTGACCGCAGAGGACTTCAGGCTTCTGGTGAATGGGTGTGGAGAGGTCAACGTGCAGATGCTCATCAGCTTCACATCCTTCAACGATGAATCTGGTATGTTGTTCACACAAGGTGGTAATGGAGGGATCAGGAGTTTGCTTCATTTTGGATAATATGGATGAACCTTGCAGTTACATAATTAAGCGCCATTCTTAACACTCATGTTCCCATTTCATGCCTTGTCTTGCAAATGCGGTTTTCTCTTGCATGTTTTCATTTGCTTTATTTTTAAATTTGAACAGGGGAGAATGCAGAAAAACTACTGCAGTTCAAGCGCTGGTTTTGGTCAATCGTGGAAAAAATGAGCGTGGCTGAGAGGCAGGATCTGGTGGGTTCCTTCACATGGTATCTTCTGGTTACGTCACATGCTATACCACACACCATGTACCAGCACCTTGTTCTAGGTCAGCCTTGTGGTTTTTATGCCATGTTTAAAGAATCTTGGTAGCATTGAGTACCCCACTCTATCAACCTACAGGTGTACTTCTGGACATCCAGTCCATCCTTGCCAGCCAGCGAGGAGGGCTTCCAGCCTATGCCCTCTATCACCATTCGACCCCCCGACGATCAGCACCTTCCCACCGCCAACACCTGCATCTCCCGCCTCTACGTGCCGCTATACTCTTCCAAACAGATCCTCAAACAGAAACTCCTACTAGCAATCAAGACGAAGAACTTCGGTTTTGTATAGAGCTTAACAACACGTTTCCTGTTGTGTACTGTTACTTTTATCATGATTTTTTTTTGTCTTTACAACATTAGAAAGGCTGTTGCCTCCCTGGTTGATAATTTTTCTGTGTCCTAAATGCAAGCAACTTGTGTTTTTCTGGAAAAAAAAAAAAAAACATGTACATTCCTGTACAGCTCGTTGCATCACCAGCTTGAACTGTAACTTCCTAGGAATTTGGTCGGACAGTAAACTGTCGGCAGAACCCAGCCAAAGATGACAGAATAAATATTAAAATTAAAATAGTTACACTGTGATTATGATTTATTTTTGCCCTGGACAGAATACGTAATATTGAAAGTTCACTGCTGCCTTTGTCAAAGTCATTTGTATAGGGGGAGTAGGGAGTTTCAAAAATAAACCTGGACGCAAAATATTTATTTGTTCTTTCTCTGATTATGGCGCGGGGGGTGGGGGGTATTGCAGCTTACGTTTTATTTTAAAATTAAGATGAATTTGGCAGTTTTGAGAATAAATGTTTGCTCTTAGCGTGTGTGTTGCTGATGACAGTCCTAACAAAGACTGCACCGCGTTATTGTTTGATCTCGCTACCTGTTTAATTCATGCATGGTTTTGCGGCCATGAGCGGGATACGCGTTCAGTAGGTGGACGAAAATGGTACAAAAGTTGCAGGCTTTATTCGGGAACAACCTATGACTTCAGCCGGTATCCAGTGCCGGTCAACCAATTAAGCTACACAGGCAGCGTGGGGCATGAAGTTTGACGGGGCTGTGAAGTATGTTCACGGCGCCACATGCGAGTGCTGTGACCGACACTTTTTTAATCGGATTGTCAAGTGTGGTCAGCTCGCTGGTGCTTATTTTCAATTCGATACAAGTCTGCCCACACATGGACATGCATTTACATATATATATATATATATAACCGTTTTTTACATTGTAAATAGTCTAGGGTTTGCAAACTACCCCAACGCTTTTCATGTAGTTAATTTTAGGTTTATAATGGAATAATACAGATTTGCCGTAAGATTTATTGCATGTGTCACGCTAGATGCGTAAGAGCAACCCTGTGTTTTTATCGCTTTTTTTGCAGATGTATTGTAGTGACGCCTAAATGTATTGTTGACAGGTAACTGTATTGTTGCCATGTATTGTTGCGTGTCCCATATCACACAATAAGGGAGATCGTTTACTATGGTAATAGCCGGACATTATTTTGTAGGTCAACCTACAGAGATTAGGCGAATGGAGGTCGGTCGGTGGCGGTTTGGTAATACAGCTTTCCCCGTGTAGTATCTTTTAAGGTTACGGGCGTGAAATAAGACACCAGTTTCACAAAACTCTTGCAAACTTTGAGAACCGCTAGTCTAACATTTCCTTTTGATCACCAGCGAGTGCGATCGTCTCCGGTCGCAGGTGATTAACAAACAGTTGATATGTGTTCCTCATTAAGGCAGGCCAAATCCGAAGCCACGGTGGCGGACAACAACCGTAAGGCATCTACAATGGCATGGAAGTAAATGGGAATACATGACTAGTAAAAACTAAATTATAGAACACTATAATAAGAATTCTTACTAGTAAGAATTGCATTGTGGCTATCTTGAATTCATATTGTATTTTTACTAGTAAGAATGTTATTTCTAGCCTTATACTAATAAAAGACAATTGCACTAAGCCATTAATCCGGAGGCTGGACCGCGCGTCGAAGCCGGGAAGTCCCTCAGCATCCCGCGAGCCTTCCCAGGATTCCCCCGTCGCGCCTACCCCCGCCCCCCCCGGCGCTCCCCGCCCTGCCATTTTAATGGTGACGTTGCATTAATCGTGATCCTGCACTCGGGAGGCGGTTGCCTTATCAGAGCCCCTTTTTGGGTATATTTAGGCGCCGGACTTTGCAACACTCCGACTGGAGACTCACTTTTATTTTGCCACAGTATATATAATGTATATATATCTACGTATGTAAAATCACTGGCAGCCCTTTCGAGTCGGATTCACTGACCGTAGGATTTTTCCCGGCTCATCTCTGTTCGGGCCCGTTCGACATATCAGCACCAAGACGAGCCCCGGCGTCCTTTTTTCCGCTTTACCCGGGCACGCATTTTAATACTGCCGTTTACCGGGGACGATGCTGTCAGGCTGACTGTCCCCTCCCTCCCTCGGCCGCCCGCCCTCTTCCTTCGCCTCCCACTGCTTTCCTCGCACACAGCGTCGATCGTGCTGCTGTTCTAGTCTGTCTGTCACTCGCGGTGCGAAAATGGCAGCGAGCTGGCAGGACGTGGCGAGCGAGTGGGGCGAAGTGGCGTCGGATCATGTGAGGGAGCTCCTCTCCTCCGGCCTGGGCCTGCTGCGCTCCCGGCTGGGTGTGGACCTGGGTCTGAAGCCCGAGCTTTATCCGACGTGGGCCATCCTCATGGCGGCGCTGGCCGGGCCGCTGGCCTTGGCGCTGCTCTGGGCCGCAGCCTGCGGCGCGAAGAGGCGGTCGGGCGGAACCGGCGTGGAGGCGAGCCCGGACGGCACCAAGGCCGCGGCGGCCAAGGCTGTGAAAAGTGACGAGCAGCAGAAGAAGAGGAGCCGCAAGAAGCCCGGCGATAAGGTGAGGCGGGCGGCCCGGAGCCGAGCTGCTGTCCGGGCGCTTTCGCTCCCAGTGACACGTCGCCAGTTAAGCTACCTCGCCTTGTGCGGACGGATTATAACACGGGGCGCCGTTTATCTAAATATACTTATTCCCCATTTATATTCTTCTCAGCTTAAATTGTCTGCGGCTTATATGTACATATTTGAGAAATTTCGGTATAGAAAAGCTCTGAACGAGACCTTCATATCGCCTAACGTTGGCTGGCGAGTGATCGACAATGATGGGGATTATTCACAGTGTCGATCAGGGAAATATGGGCCGGTTCGGTTCGATGGCTTAGAAATTAGTTTGATATTTAAGGTCGCTTCCACAAAGCCGGGAAAAAAGACCGGTAATCAGCCTGCGTGTCCCGCGAACCGGGCTGCTAGCGCGGTTCTCCGGGTCGCCCTAAGCTAGCTGGCCTGTAGCTCCATTACCAGGAGAAACCAGTAAACGGTTCGTACAGACCCGTGATCGAAGGTGTCCCCAGGGAGAGGGAGTTTTAGGTGGCGATCTGATCTGATCTGACCCGGTACCAGCTGCCAAGTAGAGCAGCTAGCGAACTGGCGCATGAAAGGCTGCGCCAAATTCACGGATTGTTTCTTACAACCTTATTTTTTCCCCCCTTATCTATAATTTGGCCGGACAAAGATCGCGTTAGGCATTGGCCTGGCAGGGGGGTGTTTGCCAAGCTGGCTACTTTTTTGCCTCCTATTGAGCCTCTAGGTTGAGACGGGGGTGTCTGTC
>JAODKC010000137.1:10031868-10053943 GCA_026777985.1 Mormyrops attenuatus
CCCACCCCCACCCCAGTTCCCTGTTGTTGTGTAGAACTGCTATAAATAGTTCACCTGCCACCCCAGGAGCCTGTGGCTCTTAAGCCAATGAGCACTTGTGGACCTTTGCTGGTTCTGGGCTGCTGATGGGACAGTTGTGCACCTGGTGAATTTCCTTAGTTGCTGACATCCTGGAAATAAGTACTGAAAAGTTTTTGTGACACTCAAGCCTTTTTTGGATAGTATATTTATTTCTGCTGCTGATTCTCTGAGTTTAATTGTATTTCTCAGACTGGCAATGCATATGGTTTTGGGACTAGTCTGCCACCGCAGGCACTTGATCTCAGCATGATAACTTGTTTTTGACAGATCCTTTTCAAACTTTGACCAATTTTACGGGTGATTATCTAAACTGATCAGATTTTGAGACCACATTGCACCAAAACTGAAGCAGTAGCACTGGGTGGCTGCAGATTTTTAAATGTAAGATTAACTTTATTGATCCCAGGGGGGTATTTTGGTGGATCTTATGAAACCTCAGGATCATTTTGTAGGTAATGATCTGGGACCTATTTCATTTTGAGAGAAGGGGGGGGGGGGGGGTGGCTGTCCGGGGAATACATTGCTGTTCTATCACTCTGTTCCTGCAGTCTTTCACCAGGTTCTAAACAAACCATGTTGTAGCCTTTATCAGTGGTCATTTTTCCGTGGGTGTGTTCTCACGTAGTGCTTTTCATTTCCCTCCTCAGGAGAACCTTTGCGTTCCAAGGCTGGGAAGGGAGACGCCATCATATCCCAAGGTGTTTATCCAGTCAGCATAAAGCCTGATTCATTTATCAAAGTAATTGATTGCTATGGCTTAGAGCTTAACCACACCTAGTTGCTGAGGTCTGTGGTCTTAGAGACAATTGGACTTTGACAGGCATGTTGATTTTGATATAGCAGTTCGTCCTGTCACCTGATAAGGTTGATAGTGAGAAGAGAGCTGTGTGCACTTAGCCTCTCATGGCTGGTCATCTCTGCAAGGGCTGACGGTTCTTCTGTCGTCTGAAGCCAAAGCCGTGCTGTGCGTCCTGGGTCATAATACTGGCTGTTGGTGCACTTCCCAAAGTGTCAGCCGGCTGGAGCGAAATGCCAGCTGTTAATGGCCGGGGCTGGAATGAGGGGACACCGAAAATCTCAGCTCCAGTAAGCAGCCCGGATGGAGAGACCTGGACCTGTCTCCCGAAAGGGGCCGCTCGCCGGAATCCAGAATCTGCAGCCTGGATGCAAGAAAATGAAGGTACTGGTGCAGTAGCTCTCGGCTTAAGCCAGCATTCATATTTCCAGAGAACATAAGTTGCCAGACATAGTATTGTAGTTCCAGTATTCCCAGTTGTGTTACTAGATTGTTTAATGCACTCAGTCAAATGCTGTGTCATATTTCCATGTATCTTTTGCAAACATCAGCTGCTTGTAGGATAGCGTTCAACTAATGGGGTAATCTGAATTAGGGTCATGGAGTGCTGTGGATGGGCGGGGGAAGAAGTCTGACCAGAATCCAGTCTCCATTAATACCCGATCAGTGAAGCCCATCGGTAAGTTGCATTGCTGGATTATAGGAAACGTCAAGCGTAAATGCAAGTATTTGTTTATGGCTCTGCAATATATGGTACTTAAACAGCACTGTTAATGTTACACCAGTAGGGGGAGCATCTTACTCACCTTTGGAGAAAAAAATGACACCGGAATACTTGGTCTTTTTAATTGTACTGACCATGCCTTATTTTTCCCTGTAGTCGAGTGTAGCCACTATATATGGAACATTTTCCCTTTTCCCCTCTAAGCTGCTGAGCCGCAGCCTGTGCCTGACCTGGAGTGGGAGAGTCAACCCAAAGTCGATGATGAATGGTCTGGCCTGAGTAAGCAGCACATTTTATTCTCGTTGGGCTGCTGAGATAATTTAACACCATGCCTTTGGTTTTTGTTTTTGAAAGGGCTAGTAAGATCTTGGGGAAAATTCTGTGATGTCTCATGTGATCCAAGTTCTGGAGAAAACAGACTGAATAAAATTGAAATAGTGGGGAATTGTCTGCCGCAGGAGCAGTCTGCGTTTCTGCCAGGAGGCTGTGGGTAGGAGCTTGACAGCAGCTTTTGGTGCCCCAGTCTGATTTAGCTTAGGAACTGCACAGCCAGTGAGACGGCCTGTATCGTGTGCAGAATTCACCTTTTTGAAGCATTTTGAAATCTATGGGGGGTATAAAAGCTGGAATGTACTGCTAGAATTCTGACACTGGTCTTACAGATGGAATGGTTGAGGACCCAAGCTCTGACTGGAACGCTCCCTCTGTACGGTGGGGCAATTATGAGGAAGCCGACATCACATCTGAGGAGCGTTACCCAGAGGCCGTGAAGGTCAGTCCCTCTGGTACAGCCTAGTGGAACTTTGTTTTGAAATCATTGTATATACTACAATTCTATAAGCCAGTGTTTCCCAATCCGGTCCTTGGGGACCCACAGATACTCCACGAGCTGAAATGTGGACTGTCTTGCAGGGAGCTGGGAGGGAGCACAAATATGGATCGACTGTGGGTTCCCGACTACTGGTTTGGGAAACACCACTATAAGCAACACTTGAGTATTGTGTTTAATATGGAAAGCTGGATAGTTAATAGCATTTTGCCATAAATAGCATGTGGTAGTGTAGTTGTGTAAAGCTGCTGTAAGAGTGATGTGTTTAGTGTTTTGTGCTGTGTTGCAAGCTATTTTTCAACAATGAATATTGATTTGCATGCAAATGTAGTACTTGGAAGTAATTACGCAGTTTAACCTGTCATTCGTTCCGGGCCCTTGTCTCTTCTTCAGGGCTCCGATGACGAAAAGGAGAAGGAGGACTCTGCTGCAGCAGGCAGTGGAAAATCGAAAAAGAAGAAGAAAAAGAAGAAGAAACAGGGAGAAGAGACAGGCACAGCCCCCCAGGTAAGCACACCAGCGTCCACCAATCACATGGCACTGAACCAGGGCCCTGAGCCCTAGTCGTAAGGCTTGACAGAGGTACAGTTTTGTCAGAATTTGAGCACTGTTATCTGCCTTATTTAAAGGAATCTGGGGAGCCGGAGAAGGAGGATTTCCTCCAGCCGGTTCAGGAGCCACCCCCGCCTACAAGGCCTGCCATATCTGTCCCGTTGCCGTCACCCGAGGTTCGCGCTGCTGATGGCTCAGAATCGCTCCGCAAGGGCCGATCCCCAAAGGCTGCCCCTGCGACACTCTGCCCTGTGCAGGCGAAGGCAGAGAAACCAGCAGTGCACGCAAAAGAGAGCATCCTCCCCAAACCAGCTAAGCAATCACAGAGGAGATCGACTGAAGCAGAATCTGCAGTGAAGCAGGCCAGTCCAACTCCTTTGCAGAGTGAGTCCTGAAAGCCTGCCAGTTTTATATCGTTTCTGCTGTTTGGACCTTTGTGCCAATCCTCAGTATTCTGTTCCGCTTTTTCTTAAATGTTTTTCTCATAACACACTCCATTAAACTGGTACTGGTGCTGAAAATTGCCACGTCAGTTGAATAGTGACTTACCTCACCTGTCATCTGTTTCAAAAAAAAAAAAAAAACTTCAGGCATTTAAAATAAAAATAAATTGTTGCACTGTAGTTTTCAGATTTGAGATTCAGATTCCAGCTGTACTTGCACTGACGGTCAGGGTTGCACAAGTTTTGCTTTTCTGTCACCCAGTAGGATGTCACCATCCACCCCATCCCTGTTGCCTTAAAGCATTCAGGTCATGTGGTTAGTGACTTATGACAGGGGAGGAAATTACTCTGGCTTCTTACCAGCTGTCCTCTGTGCTTGCGATTCGGATACTGCATGCGCTGTAGTGGTTCAAACAAAGGCCTGTTTTATGCTTGGCCTTTGACAGCAGATTCTAATGCTAATTTGCTTCATTCGCACCTTAATTTTTTGAAGGTAAATGCATTTTCCATTTCTTCTAGAAAAATCTGAGGAAAACTGGGAGTCCCCAAAGCAAGTCAAAAAGAAGAAGGCAAGAAGAGAAACATGAGCTGTAGCTGGAGTCTGGATGACATTATATGCAAAAGGATTTTAAAGAAAATTCAAGTTTATGCAATAATTTGAGTGTAAAAAAAAAAAAAAGTTTTATACAAGTTAGAACTACTTTTTTTAACATTGGAGAGGAGGGCGAGTCCAACTTCACTTTGACCAGCTTAAAAACCCAATGGAGCAAGTCTCTGGTCCTGCAGACTGCAATTAGACGCTGCACTGTAAGCCTTGCTACAAGTGGCATTTCAGATTGATATGTAGCTGGCCACGATTTTTTTTTAATTATTCAAAATGAGAATAGTTTTGGAATATGTCTGTTTAATAACCTGATGTAGTAAACCTTATTGTACATGGCTAATACTTGCAGTGGAAATGCATATATATGATAAGAATCCTCATTGCAGCCATGGACTTTTGACGCTGAAGCGTGCTGCACGCTCTGGCTGAGTCACCGTATACTTTGTAGTGAAAAGAATGAGCTGTGGACCCAATAAAGTGTGGCATCTGGATGGCACGATGACCGCAAGTGTAGACTGTGGGTTTTGATCGTTTGGTGACTGGCTAGTTATCCAAAACATCCAGGATTTAGGAAACATCTCATTCTAGAGATTTCTTTGTAAATGACACTAAGTTTCTTAGTGTTTTTTTTTTATTATTATTTCTTCATCCTTTATCTTACTGTACTATGTTGTGCCCTGATCTTTACATAGAAGGTAATTCTTTAAACTGCTACTGTCCTAGTACTGTTAGTTGGTTTAAAAACTTTGTGGAACTTTCTCACAACTACTTTTGTAATGGGGGTACAAGCTAATCCACATGTAAAGAAAAAGGTTTGAGATTTGTCTGTGATGTGCTATGGGTTGCACTTTTCCTACAGTATGTATGTTCAGTTCAGTATCCTTTGTGTTTCCAGCTTTGTCAAGGAACTGATGAGTGCAATATGTGGTTGAGTAACAGTAAGAATGTTTTTTGAACAGCTTTAATCCATGAGTCATTAATAAATTATCAGGAATGAAATTCTATTGCCTTAACCTCAACTGTGTGTGTATGTGTATAATATCCTGTTCCTTCCAACCCCCATCCGGCGCCTGCAGTGTTTGTGTTTTTGAGCTTTTTTTTCAGGGCAACTATGTGACTGAAGTCTGTCCTTAAAATTATTCCCTTCTGCGAAGTACTATGTTCAAACACCTAACAAATTAATGGGCAAGTTTCTACTTGGTAATTGACTCTAAATAGTCTTGATGTAAGAAATGCAATGAACAGCAAATGGCTTTTTTATTATTAATGTATATTCACCTGTAACGTGGACCACAAATATCATCCTGAAGTAAGTCTGTGGCTTTTGCAGAGGCAGGCACTGTTAGGACCTTGTTGAAGATGTGAAGGTTTTCTCAGTTCTTCAAAGTTGTTGCATTGTGTAAACATGCCTGATACAGCTTCAGTACGACCTGCCTCACTGGTTTTGTTTTCCCAGACAATAATGCTAACTAAAACTTTGAGATGTGTATTTGTACCTTTTCCTGCAGTTTGCAAAATTAAGATCACGTGTTTTGAAGACTTTGTTAAATATGCCATGTCATTTCTTAGTTGATTTTTCTTTAAATAAATTGAGAAACTTGATATGTACATCTTGTCTTTTGGCTTCTACAAAGGGGATATTTATAGAGAATGTAACAGCTGGAGGTTTGTGTCGTGTTAATCCTTATTTTGCTGGTTGGAGATGCTTAACTGGCTTTCCATGTCACCTGAATGGGATTATTTTACTGAATATCACATTTACCAATGTGTGACATGCTGAGCATGTTAAGTCATTTAATAAATAGTTGTTAAAATTTGTATACTCCAAACGTGATAAAAGATGTGAAGACGATATGCCAATCACACTGATACGGATTTAATGCTTGACAGGCACCTTTATAAGGAAATGTCTATGCATCCAATATAGCTAATGCTGCCTATTTAAATAATAAATGCTGTAAAATGTGTGAAGAGGTGCTGTATCCGTCTGTCATTGGCTTTGTTGTATGAGAAAGGCTGATAATCTGCCTAAACTTTGAGGTAATTTAAATGCTGGAATTATCCTGATTATGTATTATGAACACTAAGCTGCTGGATGATTGATACAAATTCCAGTTACCATTGTTCTTCACACTGTATACACAGCTCTTGTCCATATTCTCTAAAGGTATGTGGCATCATTGTTTGAAATATAAGCTGACAAAAGGAACAGTCAAGACATTAAAATGAAATTAAAACTGACCATATCCTATTTGGTGTCCTCCAAAGCAGAATGAGAAATACAAATTCTTATTCCTGGGGCAGAATATTTAGTCCTTAAAAAACATGCAAAGTGTTGGTTGAATCCATGGTATGGTCCTAGGATTAGACCTGAGGCAATATTTGGGGCAGTTCCCCACTTTTCTTGTCCCTAATAGCTAACTATTTGGAACATTGACCTTAAGTCCATAGTCGTTAGGTTCCCTCTGCCCTTTTGAAGAACTATTTGGCAGTAGGAAGGTGAAAAGGATTTGTTACACAGCCATGATACCAGCTCAGATTTAGCTGGTGTCACATAAGACTCAGTTACCATGTTATGAGCTACAGTTACCTTTATCTTAACTTATTCAAGGATCTGCTTGCTGTTCTTCAGTTCATGTTTTGAGCACACAAGAACTTTTCGACTTTTTACTGTAATCTATACGACCGTTCTCACATCTATATCTCTGGACTCTTCACGGTAAATGGGCGATCACTGACCCCACTACAGCGACTGACATCGACGATCAACAGCATGGAAACGGTTTACAGACTGTCAGGTTATACAGAAGTATAATGACGACTGGCCAATAGACACCGAAAGATTTTTAGTCAGTACAAGCAACTAAATAACGGGCAATTTCAATGTCAGACAATCTTTCGTTTTGCAATTTTTATTTCCCAGCGCGCATCATAACGGATTCCACGGTCAGGGTTTAGAGCCCAGCCTGGGTCACGTGATGTGTGTGTGTGTGTGTTTGGGGGGGGGGTGTTTATCCGTTGGTGCTGAACGACAGCGAAGTCCCGTCGCGGAGGACACAGATCCACGACGACTGGCTGCGGGACGCCCCAATCGGCGCACATGCCCAGCAACTGAAGGACCGTACGTGTAATCGGGTGGATCGCAACGATGATTTCCCCATGGGACCGTTCGCAGTCCACGGGCTGCTGCCTCTGCTGCCATGTACGGACGGGCACCATTATACTCGGCATCTGGTACATGGTGAGACTTTGCCCTTCCCGCGCGTTGCAAACCTTTATACGGGATCTGTTTACAAGCTTTACAATTAGATCTTTTCGGTACATTCGAGTATACAGCCAACTGTGTTAAATGTCCGCACAATTAAGTTTGTTCTCAAAACAGTGAGTAACATACTTCACATATTTATATGAATAGTGATTTTATTTATCACGTAGCAATTCTATGTACGCGTTGAAGAAATCCCCTGCAAGATAATGTGGCTACGAAGGCGAGCTTTAGCTTAAAAGTTTTAGTTGACAGAAAATATTTGAAATATGAAGCATAAAATGTTAAATACGTGTTAAATATAAAAAGACAGTCGTAGTAATACTGCTAAATCGGTTGTTTAAAAACAAGTCGAATCCTCACATTTGAAATATTCGAGTTTTTGTACATGAAAAACACCCTTTATGTCCTCTAGTCATACTGTTCACGGGAGAAGTTATATCCCCGTGTCATGTAACCATAATAATTTAAGACAATGGAATATCTAGTTTGTCTAAATGGATAAACCAGAAGTTTAATGTAAATGTGAGCTGGATCGCCATTCCCATACGCGGTTAAGTAAAAATTAAATCAAAAGCCAAAAAAAGATGATTTATTCCGAATTTACCTAGAGCCAAGTAGGGCGCGTCTGCGTTGCGCTCATACATTTTTCATTCGGCCGGTTCTCCGTGAGAATAGGCGACCCAGCAGACGCCGAAACCCGAGCCGAGCCTCCGCCGGCCGGAAAGATGCGGTTTCACCAGACGACGTCGGGTTTTCCGTTATCGGCGCGAGCGTCTCCAGCGCAATCGCGCGCGCAATCCCGCGCGCCCGGTCCGCGCGGAGCTGTCCGCCAGTTCAGCGGCCCCCGTCCTGCAGTGTACCGGGTGGCCGAGCCACGGACCTCGTTTTACTCGTTTTGGGTTGTGACTGCAGAGACTTTTACAGATACTATGTTGTCAGGTGTCAGGGCATTTATAAATATGACCGGTAAACGTTTTGTGGGTGTTTATATTGTCATAATTCGGATCAGTTTCGGCGTGCTATTAGTGAGTAGAACCAGAGTCGGATCCTGGCGAGAGTAACCGATTGCTGCTAGTGACAGTGCCATAACACGCAATGTTACTTTGATGTTTTCGGTTATGGTCGAAGTGCTTAAGGGTTGTGTAGAGAGTTTTTGAGGGGCAGTTGCTCAAAGGTTAAAAAGAGTGGCACCCAGTACCGTTAAAGTAAAAGGTACTCAGACACCCCAGCCCCTCCCCCACCTCGTGCACTTGCCTGAACTCATTCATTAACAGCAGCGTCACATTCGATAGGCTGAAGAGCGCTGAATAAATTGAATCTAACAGATGACACTGCTGGTTATGTGGAACAGTGACGGCTGTTGTTTAGGAGTTCAGCCAATAATTTTTCGGCATAAACATAAATAATCAAAAGAGCCAGTACATTGAACTTAGCATCATGGTCAACTTCAACACCATCTCAGCACTTAGTGAAGGGACAGAAAACAGTTTTTGAAACCAACATCCAGCTTATTAAGACTTTTTTATTTTTATGAGTCATACGTTTGCATCGTAAAATTGTAACCTGATTTAACTATGCCTGATTTTATGTAATACGTGTGTGAACAGGGTTATTGGAACCCTTCTTGGCTAAATACTGTGGATGTCTATTCTGTCACTGATAGCTCATCAATGCAGTGGTGCTGC
The DNA here is from genome assembly GCA_026777985.1 of Mormyrops attenuatus. Classification (NCBI taxonomy): domain Eukaryota; kingdom Metazoa; phylum Chordata; class Actinopteri; order Osteoglossiformes; family Mormyridae; genus Mormyrops; species Mormyrops attenuatus. Next base: position 10,040,851 of record JAODKC010000137.1, read on the forward strand.
TCATTTTGCTGACTTCCCTCAGTGACCCTGACCAGTTCCACCTGACCAGTGCTGAACTGGCCAATGACCTCGATGTCATGGATGATGCTAGTAAGTATGGGCATGGCCTCCGTAAAGATACCAATTCCATATCCGTTAGATGATACCATTTAAAATATCATGGCTTTCTTATATGTGATTCTAGAGCAGGGTTATTCAAATCACGGTCCTCAAGGTCCGAGCCCTGCTGATTTTCCAGCCATCCTTTACCTGTGAGCCAGGGGTGAAGCCTGTGGCCAATCAGAATCAGTAATTATTTAACTAACTACCTGGGAGAACTGAAAACAAGGCCTGGATTTGGAATCAAGGTCCAGATTTGAAGAGCACTGTTCTAGAGGGTCCTTGGAGGAAATGTTTACTGGCTGAAGTCAGGACATAATCCATGTCATTGCACTGAAACACAGATGAACCTTAAATAACAACCTTTATTACATGAACAGAATATTTAAACGTCCAAACTAGAGATGATGGTTTTATAAATAGAAAAGTCATACAATTCTTGCTGGGATTTGACAGGCCATAATCAGAGATTTCATGCAGCAGTTGAGTGGTTAAAAGCATAAATTTTAGGATCAGTTGTTTATTTCTAAGGTCTACATGTGATATGTTAAAAAATGCTGTCCCATGCAATGAGAAATAATTCAATTAAAATGAATACATAAGGTAGTGGTAGGTAAGGAGCATGCACTGATACAGTGTGTTGCCACACCCACCACACCACCTCAGGGATGAGAACCTGAATGCAGTCATGTGGCAGGTGATACCTCAGCACCACACTAGTCTGAATGGACCAGTGTGAGGTTTTATCTGGTGGCTGGAGTGCCAATCCTGCCACCAACCACCAAGGTTTCCCCTGTAAGTTGGAGGACCTTATAGGGTTGGATGTAGATTAGCGTCATACCCAGGATGAAGCAATTGCAGGTTAAGGGCCTTGCTCAAGCGCCCAATGGAGTAGAATGACTCTGGGCATTCATGAGATTTGAACCAGCAACCTCCCAGTTGCTGGCACAGAGCCCTAACCCTAACCTATACAAAATGCGTAGCCACAGAAAGATTGCATACATGGTCAGTTTGTGACGTGACATGCCGTGCAAAGATGAGCATGCCGAGATCACGTGCTCAGTCTCACAAACTCGGCTTGGTCAGTGCTGTTGGATGTGTTTCTTTTCAGTCTTGACATGAGTATCTCTAAAACCAACTGAGCTGTTATTATTTTAAAAATACCCACTGACCTGAGGGTAATGCTGAAAGGACATGCCTCCCGCTCCCATCATTGGCTTTGATTAATACTGACTGTACTGTCCCAGTTTGGGAGGATTAGGCAGCTATGTGATTTGCCGCCATTGGCTCAGACCGTCTTGTGTCAGAGCTGGGCCAAAGCTTTAAGACTACAACCAGCATCTCTATTTTGTAATACTGCGGCTGCCAGTCTACCAAACACAGATGAGGGATTTAGGAAATGGACCCGTCTGTCATTCTATTTTTTTTTATCTTTTTGTTGCATCAGCACCTCTGTTGTTGCATAGGAAGGAACACGGTGATTTGCACCTACTGGCCGCATTGCACAATGAAGGCAAGAACAGCCGTTCATTATTATATGGACCCTGGCTTGTTATACAAAGCATGCAAGCATCATTAATATAACCACATCTTTGCACATCTGTAACATTTCTGTTTGGATTTGATGATTGATTGCCTGACAGAATTAAATTAATTTGTACCATGCTTTAGTAGTAAGCTATGTAATGTGATTTGATGTTTGTAATTTTTGTAGCTTTTAATTCTATTACAAACCTTGAAATATTTAAACCTACCAAAAGCTTTAGTGCAAGTGTTCAGAACTGACCAACAAAAAATAAATTTCATGAAAAAAGTTGAAGGCATATACAACAGTCCGGCATAGCCAACTTCTCCAACACAAGATAAAATGCTGTGAAGGATATTATGGTCTGGATTTACGAGGTGACTTATTCAGTGACCACCTTGAAATTTCTGCGTTTTTAGTATTGCATGCAGTAATTATTTACCTCTGTTCTAAGTTCCTATAAGAATGTATCATTTATGCGGCCGCATTGGGGAAAACAGATAACATTGTGATGCTCACCAGTGAAATTTGCCCAGGGTCATTTTTAATTCAGTTGACTCACATTTAGTGCTTTTCTAAAAGGTCAGTAGTATAAAAATAAACAAATATATTCTGACTAATATATTTGCGTAAGTTCTCTCAAAGTGGATGACATCATTATCAACTGAGTGCAATATGCTGCTACAGTGTAGGTATTAACCTACACACACGTTAACTTTGTGTGTGTAGTTTTCATATATAAACCTTTGGAAGTTTTACATTTGGGCGGTCCATGTCAAATCACCTTACATCTGTCAATGCAGGTCGAGGTCAGAGTTATTTCTGGTGCTGTATTTCATATCGCTGCTTAAGCACTGCGAGATGACTCACTGAGGCTCATCTTAGGCTTTGGGCCTGCTGTTACTCCAGTTAGTTCATGTGAGCTGAATTAATCCTACAACTCCCTGTACAGTATGTCTCACATAAAGTGAACCGTAAGGCACATTGGGGCCAGTCACATACATTCATATGCTTGTAATACGGATGTGAACGATTGACTCAACTATTACATTAAATAACTAATGATTTATGTCCTGTTTGGTAAAGGCATCTATGGAGATTTCGCTTATTGTGTGAAGCTATGTACTGTTACATCATGGGTGACGATGTAATGATAACTTTTGTCTTTCTAATTTATTCTTTTTTTTCCCCAGATATGTGCATTGCTACAGCAATCTCGCTTCTAATGATATTAATTTGTGGGATGGCAACATATGGTGCTTATAAGGTATTTGAATAAGCAAAATTACACACTTCTAGTCAAAATTTAGCATACTAACCCATAGTTAGAAAAGTGTTATTATAAGTACCATATAAATGATATGTCTTAGTAAACATGAGCAATAAATTGCAATGAAATTGAAACTTATATTACGGCACAATTATAGTTATTTATAACCTCTTAATTGACTATAAATAGGAAGCAACAGGGCAAAATATTTATAAAGAGTTATAAATATACCTCTCCCTCTCCGAAATAAATTACAAACCCTCGCATGATGGCACGTTGAGAATCAGACTTCCATATTTGCTACTGGCAAATATTCCTGATTTTTTTAAATTTAATACCATCTTTTCTGATTCATATATCAAGAAAGCTTTCCAGTGATGATGTCAAAATGATTTTCCAGTCCCTACAGATTTTTTTTTTTACCTTTACAGCAACACGCTGCCTGGATAATTCCGTTCTTCTGCTACCAAGTATTTGATTTTGCCCTTAATGTAATGGTGGCCGTCAGTGTTGTGGTGTACCCCAGCACCATTCAGGAATATCTTCAGGAGCTGGTGAGCGGCTTCACACCTTAGCCTTCCAAAACATTTGGTTCTTGACCTCCGAAACTTGACGCTGGCATGTCATATCAGATGTTTGTTTATTTCTTTCACAGCCAGGGAACTTCCCATACAAGGAGGAATTTATGTCCATGAACAGTGTGTGTCTAATGCTTATTGTGCTTCTCTTCATCGGTTGCATCCTTGGTTTCAAGGTAACGACCTTGTTCCGTCGCCATGTGTAGCTGCACATTTCCCAGCTTAAGGTCTCTGCATTTTCTTTTTGCAGAGTATTCATATATATGCACGTTATCATGATACATGGTTAATCCCTATTACACCCGTACAGAAAAAATGACTTCTCAGCAGCTGTTACTGATGAAAGTAGACATATCCCTTTGGGGAAAGGGAATTCTGCATGTGGTTTGAGAAAGACAGAGGAAAATAGGTCAAGCAGCGTCTGTCACAGTTTAGTTTGTTCCCTCGCAAATAAACACACTATTTGTAGGGTAGCTGTGTGTATTCACCCCCCACACACATTTTCCTGTTTCAAGATAAGTGGATGGATGGATGAATGGATGGATGGATGGATGGATTACTGGTCTGCTTGTATATTATCATTGCATATGTTATTGGTCCTGAATTCAGCTGCTGGGCTAATTCCATGTGGAGAACTATGATACTGCATGCATTATGAGGAATCAAGGAAAAAAAGGAAAATCATGTGAAAGAGTAGTCAAGTCATTTTTGATGGCGCCTTGGGTACAGTCTACTTAAAGGGTCTGGGAAATGGCTGTTTTCGTTGGCATCCAACTCCTTCAATGCTGTTTACCTAAAATGTTACTGCAAACCATTGATGGGGAAATGTAGAAATGGTTGGTTGCAGCACTGACACAAGGTGCTGAAAGATGTTGAAGGTTCTTCACGTCGAATTCTGTCATAATTGCCAGTACAGCATCGTGGGGAGCGTTGAGCTTATCCCACGTAGCACAGGGCACAAGAGAGAGAAACATCAATGGGACACCGGTCCATTTTAGAAAAAATGGACTGGTATCCCATTGGGGGTAATTTACAGATGCCAGGTCACCTAACTGCATGACTTGGGATTGCAAGAGGGAACATGTACCTCACATAGAATGGGGCAGCATTCAAACTCCTAAGCCTGGCAGTATAAGGGCACAGTGCTATCCAGTGGTCCACCATGCCACCTTAATTGTTATAATAATTTCTGTTAAATAGTAATATATCAAACCACATATGCAAGAATGGCACTGTGTCTTATGGTAGTGTGTCATTCTAATTAGCAACATACTTATCCTTGTGTGAGAGATGCAGATTGCATTTGCACAGCGGTTTCCCACTTGGTGCTGCATTTTCGGTTGATGCGCCAGGTCTTGCGGGTTTGCATGTGGCGTTCTGTTTGCTAGCAGCATGCCAGCTCATACAGCAATTGAATTTGTACCGTTTAATATCACACACTTGTTTAATGTATGGCAGACTAAAGACTTCCTTATGGTGTACAGTACCATGCCTGACATTAATATGGGAATTTGCTTCACTCCTTAGGCTTACTTGATTAGCTGTGTCTGGAACTGCTACAGATATGTCCGAAGGAGAAACACCACTGAGGTGTTCGTCTACGTTACTACTAATGACACTACGGTAAGCAGGGAAAAATTACCTGTCACGGGTCTCTTTTGAAAGGTCATTAAATTGATGTGAAAATGTTTTTTTCTTTAACCTATTCCACATCGCTGTGGTTTAATATACCCCCGCCTCCCCCATCTTAGTCAAACCACTGCTGCTGAGATTCTTATAGGATTAGTCTGCCACATTTCACCCAGGCGTCTTCATCCAGTGCACCATCTCTGTTTCTTACCTTCCCAAATAAAACAGCAAGGAAGGGAACCTCTGAGAAAGGGGGCAAATTCATGCTGTGTACACTCATTTAAAGAAGAATTCCCATTGCTAAAGTTCTGTTGCACAAAAATCCAAATCTTCTAGGTAGGAGTATGTACGAGGAAGTCAACAGCTTGGCCAGATTATTACAGTCCAGATCACTGCTTCTGAATTACACATCAGCATGCATATGACATCATGCTATGAGCAATAAAGTATGGTTTATGAGCCGTAGTGAAACTTCCTTGACTTGTGTCAAATTGCCCAAATGTGTCCAAATGCACAGCTTCCCATTTACGTGACTGCAGGACGTACTTCCTGGGCAAGAAGATATATGACATGAGCACAGTCGATGGATAGGGTCTGGTTTCTTCATCAGGCATCAGCTGCTGAAATGACCAGCCTGTTTTGAGAAAAACACAACACTGGACATCCGGAAAGAGCTGTGCTTTCATGGTATTGTTAAGTCATAGCTATGGTGGACCACACAAAATGATGAAAAGATCTACTGCTTATGGATTGAACTGTGTGTATATGTGAATGTATACATTGTGTCAACCAGTTACCCCTCAATATATTGCGCTGGGGGGGGTGTCACGATTGACTAGAAATGTCTTGACGATCAACCTGTCAGTCGTAGTCGAACAGTTGGTGACTGCTGTCTTAAGTAAATTGAAAAAAAAGGTAAATTGTTCCTAAACCACCAAATAAAAAATGCACCATAAAAACGCAAACATTTACATTATGTTTGCTCAGTAAGATGCATTTCATTCAGCCTACACACTTTTGGTGTGGTTGATTTGTTAAAGGTGTAGAGTTCTGTTTTGGTTGGTCTCCAGGAGTAAATGTAATTTGCAGTGTAATCTGATGCTCGGCTGACGGAATTGATTGAGCTGAAAAATAACCCATGATTCTCACCTGAGAACTGTCATTCAGGGAAACTTTGTGAAAGGTAGCAAAAAAACTAATCAGGATCCTGCCCCTGTTTTGGTGTATTGATGGTGCTGCTGCTACTCTTACTCATGTTGGTGATGTAAACCAAACTAAAACAATGCGACGGTAATTACTTGTGACCCCTGCATCAGGGCTTTATAGAATCGTTGACAGGTATCGAATTTCAAGAAGACGCTTTAAAATTTAAACTCTCCAGCCAACTCTGATGAGGCCAAACTCTCACAGAGCTGCGTTGGAACTGAACATCCAGTGATGGCTGATTTTAGCTTAACACACCATCGAAGCTCCTACATTTCATTACCTGGGTGAAGTTGAGGTCATAGGAAATGTGCAGTGATCCGTGGAGAGTCTCTGTGTTTGTCAGCAGGAATAGCAAATTCGACTTATACGGTTTAATGGGGATGTACCAATACGTCGTCACAATAAACACTGAGTTACTTGAGTGTTTCGCCTGGATTTTCGGATGTTATGAACATTACCATTATTGGTCAGGGTGTTTTTTCCAATAACATTTTGAAATGTGTTGCCTTTTTCCCTCCTTGCAGGGTTTTACCTGATCCATTTGTTTGTCGTGGGCATTTGACATCCTCTCATTGATTGTTGTATCAGGCTACCGTCAGTTTCAGTCTTATTTTATTGAGGCTTTTTAAAATCTTCCAGATTAGCATTATGTACAATTATATACATTTTGAACTTTCAATGTTTTTTTCAGTACCATTAATATTTGTATTTCAAAATGACTCAAACTATATATTGTGGCGTAGCAGAACTGAATTTCAATATAAAATGGCTAAACACTGTGTTACTTTTTTACTAACAAATCCCAAGCCAAGTTTTAAGTAAAAGCATAAAATACACACCGCATATTTTATTTTAACTTGGATCCTTCTAAACAGATAAGCCTCATGTATATTATAGCATATGTACTGATCATTTCTGTAAAATAATGCTGAAAGAATCTGTTTCCTTGTATATAAGACGCTTGAAAGTTTGCTTATATGTAACTTTCATGCTACGTCTTTTCAGACCTGATGAATGTATTTTTAAAGATGTTATTTTTTATTTAATATTGATTAAGCATTTATACAAAGTGTGAGGTGATCCAAGGTTTTTAAAGGACTTTAACTTGTATGATTTAATGTGTCTTTTTCAGGTGCTCCTGCCCCCATATGAAGAGGCTGTGGCTATTCCACCGAAGCACCCCCCACCCCCATATCCTGGGGCATAACAGAATGTGCCCTTTCCCATCCCTCCCCCGGTTTCTCATTTGCGGGCACGTCTTACTCTCTGATGCACAGTCCCACTCTGACATCCATCCAGCCTGTGTTAATCCGCTGTGCACAACACTGTCACTTTGTTCTCTCTCTACACCCGGAGAGACATTTAGCACATTTTAATGCATCGGTTTCCATTCACTTATTACCCACATTATGATTAATGATCTGAAGTTAGAGGTTCTGCTGGATGTGTTAGGTCTTCAGGTATGAAACTCATATATAGTCTTAATTTAATGCATAATCACCGGTCATGATATTGAGATACAAACATACATATCACTACCATTTATAGTCCAGACTTCTCCAAATTCTACATTTTCTTTTGTTGCTGCTGAATGTAAAAATACGACAGTTCACCATGAATACAGTATCTTGTCAAGACTGCGAATAGAACCATGGGGCCATGAGTCAGGGAACAGGGGCTTTATTTGGGGGAATTCAAGCTGGTTCCAGAAGCAGTGAGGATAGAGTAGTGGTGGAAATTAAATGATAACATTTGGAATGGAGACAGGAAAGCTTGCAGGTTGAGCTGTGCAGTTCTGCCAGCATTTCTATTCAGGTTACTAGGGCTTGAGAACAAGAATGTCCCAGCATTTTATATTCGTTGGACTAATGGAGCTAATCAGAATGCAAAATGCTGGTCACCTGACTGGTATAGGCCACGCCTCCTCCTTAATTACAGGGCTTTGAAATCCCCCTTAAACTTTGCAGTGTCACTATGCTCCTCGAAATAGAATTGTTCCTTTGATTTACTCCAAGAGGCCAATTTTCTTTTCTGATTTTATTTTTTTGTCTGACATCACCTTTACAAATGACAGCTTTTGTCAATGGATGCACTTTAGTAGGGAAGATATGCCGGAAGAAGCAATTCCACATATGGGAGTGTCCTGAAATTTGCACCTACCCGGTCAGCAAAACAAATTTTAATTATCTCATGATTTTCTTTGTGTATAAATTAGGGGTGCATTGATATCCATAATCAGTATCAGGTCTGATACAGTGATCACGTACCCATACTCATCCTCGTAATAATGACGTCATGTAGCTGCGATATCGTTAATGAGAGAAATAAATGGGACCACGAAATGTTTGGTAGCAGTTCAAAATTAACGACAAAATCCAAAACAATGCCGACTGCACACTGCTGTGCTAAAATATGATACAAAAACGTGTTCATACAACACAATCTAGTTAAACATCTGAAAACTAAGCAAGAAAGAGTGTGATGCAATAGCTTCCACAACACTGTGCAACGACGCACCATGCAGCAAACATTAACACAGAATGAGAAAATGTCAAACTACAACCCCGATCCAGGGAAAACAGCAGCAGCTCTAAGCCGGTATATTGTTCTTGACGATCAAGCATAATGTAATGGTGGTAAGCAGAGAATATAAGACTTCCTGAGACGGTATGGGGTATAAAAAGTGTGAACCAAGTGTGCTATAGACTGAGTACCAGAAAGCAAGCATCGGTACTCATACTTGGCCTGAAAAAAATGGCATCGATGCATCCCTAATATTAATAACACTGCAGCATGTGTCCTTGTCCATAACAGTAATTATTATATTTGAGCTGATTGTTTGCATTCTTCAGTTGAGTGTCTTCATTTCTAAATGTAATTTTCTATGCAAGAAATAGGAGAAAAGTCCTAAACATTTTTTTTTAACTAGGCCATTGCAACATGATGCAGATCGTCTGTCCCTCTGGGTTCAATACTGGTAGGCGGTATTTCTGGAAAGATGCTGGACCAAGCTTTTAGCTGCAGTATAAACACTATGTTTGGAAGTATTCTTAATCCAAATGAAATATGTTTCTGTAACTAATCAACCAAGTCATTGCCTAGTAATTTCTGACAAACACTGTCATGTAGGATTCTAAAGTGTACTGGTGGTTAACACTATACATTGCACACTTAAAGTGCATATAACTGTAGTGCTAAAAGGTTTGGGTATCGACATCTTTGCTGAGAGATTATGCCTGAAGAAGGAACCAGTAAGACAAGCATACCTTTACTGTAATGTTTCTGCTGGAGCCAATGACAGGGTCTACTTTTATATCTTTATATCTTGAAGAAATAGCTGTTTAATTATATATATATACACACACACACTCATACACACACTTGCAATATTACAAATGTTGCTATTGAATCGTTGGTCCTTGGTCACCACTGGTGAAAACAAAATCTGTTTGTTATGTTACATTCTTTTATGCTGTATAAATACTGATTGAAAATGCATGCATTCTGAATTTTGTACATGGCATAAACCAAAGGCTCTAGAGCCAGTAAGTAGGAGGTAAGCACTTTGTCCCACTGGAACATTTAAGCGGGGATGAGTTGAAGTGTGTTTCATCACTTTTTTTGACCTTCAAAAACATCCATCCATCCCATTCACCTATCTTCTGTTTGTACTGGTCAAGCTTTGACAACTACGAGAGGTTAAAAAGGCAGAAGGCAGGCCAATTGAACAAATGGCTTTTTCCCTGTGTAGTGTTCATTCAGATACCTCCACTGCAGATACCTTCATATTGTTGTAAGATCTGAGATGGTTTGTGTTTTGGTTTAAAATAAAGTCTTGATTTCCTTCCACAAAAGGTGCTTTCTGTTAAAGTGGCTACATGCGTAAAAATAAAAGTTGATTAAATAATCAGGCAATAATAAAAGTCAAAATTCTCATTTAATTACACATTACATAGAAATGTGACAGGCTTGTGGTTGAATCATAAACACATACAAAATATTTACTGTTAATGTATGAACATCTCTATAAATGTAAACACTTCTTGGATATTTTCCCAGTAAACACAAGATATACAAATGAAGAATAATTCACCACAATTTCTGAAGACCTCTTTAGAATGTTTACGAATTCAGAATTATTCATAAGGGACAGAATTTCGTTTCAGAGAGGCTATTGTTTTTAATGTGTGTTTCTTACAGATTTAGTCAGGTCAGTGCCTGTGTTTCTACAGCAGATACATCATTTATTGAGTCCTGTTTAAGTGGCACATAAATTTGGCGTGCACTTTGTAGATATTGCTTATGATAAAATGAAAAAGACGCTATGGAAAACCGCAAATACTTTTAAGACAGTTAAGAGTAGCTACTGTATTTGCTTACTGCTAGAGGTTTTACTTCATCTTGACTAACACCAGTATTTAATTAAATCTCTTTTTACGAAAGGCAGTACCAGTGTATACAAGTCTACATATATTTGTACAATTTTAAGTTTACCGTAAATCTTCAGAATATTGAAAAACTTTTAAATGATTTAGAAAATCTATAATTCCAAATGAAGACATTAGAATATATTTATTCATGAAACAGCTATTGTTTACATATGCGTGTATTGTATAAGCCAAATAAAACGGGCAGAAAACGGAAAGAGACTCCCGATTAGGGAATGGGAGGCGCTGGAGCAGCCGGACACACTGCAAGCGAGGTAAAAGCGTTAAGTGCAGCCAGTGCGATTCTCCGGCAGGTTGTGTGTCCCAGGTGCACTGCTGAGGCATCACTGGATCTGGCGCTTGCTACAAGATTTTCCTGTTCTTTTTTAAGGTAAGTTACCTCTTTTTTATACTTTTGCAAGACAAGTCACAAGATGGGGTTTTCTGTCTGGGATGTTATGGTGAATGAGCACTTGAGTAGCTTAGTATTCACCTGTCATTGTGTTTGGGCGTGATGAATCCTGCCGCGCGCTGCCGTGGCTCCCGCCGTTTCTAGCGGGGACGGTCGCCGTGCAGTGCTGCGTAACTGAGTGATACATTTCGCTCGCATCTGTTTTGTTTTTGCAGAGTTGTGTGAGTGCATTTGTTTGCTTTTCACTTGTAATATGTTGTATTTGTGTCAGGAGACCATGTGCGATATATCATTTTTAATTTTGGAAAAGAATTGTGGACTGGTTTATAGGTTCCTATCTCCTAAATACTTTGTAGTAACACAGGACGATGGGGGGGGGGGGGTCATAAATGCTTTGTCGCGGTCCATATGTGTTTGAAGCGGTAAATGCCCCCTGCCCCCTTGGTTTGTCGATGGCCGCATAGCTATTACGATGTCGGTTAGGATGCATTGGACAAACACCTCTTTCTCATTAAAGCCTACATCTTTATTACACTTTTAGTAACCCCCCCTGCTGTGAACAAGCAGTAAAAAGCATATCAGGTTTAAATCGTCCAGAAAAAAACGGTGACTGTCTATGGGCATTAATCGTTTTAAAATCGCATCTTTGGCTGAAAGGCGGTAAATCTTCTCGACAAACTCCCTGGTCCGCTACGTTTACTTTCCTACGCGCAATGCATACTCATGGAAGGCTGTTCAGAACGTTACATGGTCATTCTCATTGAGCTGGAATATCCATCTTCTAACTGGTAACAGTAGATCTTTGCATGTGAAAGTAAACTTTGTACAGTATTACAAGGTGTAATGTAATCATGATGAAAACCCATTGTTCTGGAACCATGTGGTAGGAGTGGTAAATCCCAGAAGCCGTCGTGCCAATCCCGTAGGTAATGTCCTAGATCTGACGTGTAGATTATTCTTTTCAGTTATTATTCCCTTAAGTAGTCAATGACCTTTTCTGAAAAGGTCTGCTTCATTTATTTCACTAATATTACTTTGCTTTCATTAGAAGACACTCTGGATTCTTGATTGGTGGCGGTTATGTCAAAATTTCTGGGACATGTATGAGAGGTTCCTCATTTAGGTGCTGCACCCTGCCAGAGTGTGACTGAATGTCAGAAGGCTTAACAACAGATGAGGCTGTCACTAAGTCAAGCGTCAGGTGGAGCAGCAAATTATATGCATATATATTCCGAATGACAGCCTTTGTAAAGTAACAATTTCCGTGCCTACAGTGCATCGGACATTTGTTAATTCATATGTGTGTGTTTCATACAATAATGTTAGGAAGCATGGGCGTTGTTAGGTCTGATCCCTTCGGAACTATAGCCCTGAGTATTTTACCTCCGGTGCCAGTCTTCCTTCAAAAAAAAAAAAGTCAAGCCCCAGGTAAACTTCACTGAGCCCCTGATTTTTCATTAGCTAGAATTTTTTAATAAAGAACTTGGATACAAATATATGCATTTCATGTGATTCACCCAGAACCAGAGAAGCCTGTGCTCATAGATCTTTTACCACAGCTAAGGGGTGATCAGTAAGATGTCTGTCTTTTTTTTGTGGCCCCAGGACACCTTGGGTAAGATGAGGGTCACACTGATTTGCCTACTCTGCTTCCTGTGTGGTAATTCAGCTGTTGTGGACCTTGATTCCCACCATTCACATCCTGCAGTGAATAGGAAAGGAAACGACACAACTTTATTTGGTAAGTCCTCGACAAAGAGGTCAAGCTTGTTTTGCTGCTTTGGTGTCCGATGTGTTTGAAGTCCAAATATTTGTTTTAGATTAAGCTGGCAATAACAGAAAAGCAATGTATCATGGCACATCTGCTGAGCCTTTGTCTGTGGACCCAGGTGTCTGAAGTGTTTATGGCTGGGGTTAGGAGTTTATTTTATTTGGTTTTTCTGTCCT
>JAODKC010000137.1:10072677-10083610 GCA_026777985.1 Mormyrops attenuatus
CCCCCCCCCCGAAGCACCCCTCTATAAAACGTTATGGTGCCACCCATGACCACATACTTCATATAACACATAACATACAACAATACATATTGAACATACATATGAAAATAGTTTTATATTTGGATTTCTTGGTAAATTGAGGTTCATGGGCTAAGGTTTATGCATATGCTCATATATAATTCTGGAATTATATTATATTATATAGGCAAGTCTTATATTATATAGGCAAAATTGGCCCTTGTCTGCGGCCCGATATACCAAGCCCCTCCCCCTTCCCCCGGCCAAGGCTGCTTTTTGTAACCTGTCCGCTCCTGACTTTCTCCATAACAGTCTTGATATGAATACAGTGCCATTGTTTTTATCTGCTGTTCTTGGTTTATTAGGAAACTGAAGTAATGTGAGGTGTATTTTGTTGTGAGGCTCTGTTTTTCATGCAACTCTGATGACGCACTTTTGAAAGCACCGTGGGAGTGTCCAAGCGGTACATATGTACACTTAGGGTAGGGCTGACCTTGCAGGCGTATCTGCACACACTTATACTGATACGTTTACATAGAGGACACATGTAAACATGTACATTCCTTGTGCTAATTTAGAGAAACCTTTTGCTTTCTGAAACTTGGTTTGTCTCACACATAACAATTACATTTTCCTGTGTTTGAGAAGGGCAGCCAGAGATCATTGTATCTGATGTGTGTTTACATCAATACAGGTCTGCAGTTGATCTGAGCCTGTTTGCTTACTAGGACCATATGGCTGGTCTCTCTTTCTGTCAGTTTTAATGTGGCTGATGTTCTCCTTTGTTTTGGCCGTAAAATAAGTCACCTGGACACTGTCACTGGTGGGGGATGGGGAGGGGGGTCAAACAACGCAGTTGTCTAGTGTGTGGCTCAGTGGGCTAAGCCTGTGTACATACAGTCAGAAGGTCGCCAGTTCAAACCCAGCCTCAGCACGTCTATGCGGTCCTTGAGCAAGGCCCTAAACCCCCAGCTCCTTGGGCACCACATCGGGTGACTGCCCATCGCAGACAGCTTGCTCTACAAAGAACAAGTTGAGGGAGGCGTAAAAACAATTTCCCCATGGGGATTAATAAAGTAATGATTATTATAACTAAATCAGTTCTTCCCAACCAGGTTCTCAGGGACCCACAGACAGTTTACATTTTTGGACTGTCTGTCAGGGAGCTGGGAGGGAGCAAAAACGTGGCCTGTCTGGGGGTCCTTACGGACCGGGTTGGGACAACACTGGACAAAATGACTGTTTCACATAATACTGTCACATTGAAACTAAAGAGTAGAGATGCATTATTCTCCCTACTTTAAAAGTGAAAGTGATTGACTATCATTGTTGATACACCACAGGACACAACGATGAAATGTGTCCTCTGCATTTAATCCATATTGTGACATAGCAGTGGGCAACTACTATCTAGCCCAGGGGTGTCAAACTGCAGTCCTTGGGGGCCGGAGCCCTGTGTAGCTTAGTTCTTTCCCTGTTCCACCACAAATGATTCAGCTCAAGAGCAATGTGGTAATTAGCACAAGGAGTTGGATCAGGTGTGTTAAATGAGGGGAAACCCAAAATTATGTAGGGCTCCAGCCCCCCAGGGCTGGAGTTTGACACCCATGATCTAGCCCCTGGGAAGCAGTGCATGGGGGTGGTATCTTGCTCAGGGTACCTCATTGTACTGTGCTTGTCAGGGGTTTGAACCAGCAACCTTTCAATCACAAACACACTTCGCTAACCATCAAGTTACCACTGCCAAATAAGATCAGTTGGTGTCTATGGTGACCCAATTGCCCCCCATTTTCCATTTGGTGATTGGCTGCAATGTGATTTTTGGCTCATTGTTGTGATGCTCAGGATACTCAGCCGTGATGTATTGCGATCATGACAGATAGTCTCTCTGGACTTAAGGTCTTGCAGGCCAGGTGAGAAAGGTGTACAGCCTCAACTCAACTGAAGTGACTTTAAGTTGGGATGTATTTCAGATACGGTAATGCAGCCTTACGTCATAGAGCACACGTGACACGTCTGTCAGCTGCCTCCCCTTTAGTAAATACTGTAACCAGTGCCAGTCCCATACCAGTCAGCTGGGTAATGTGGTCTGAAGGCTCTGCCCAGCTGCTAACGTAGTCTGAGGTTCTCTTTAAATGTCTTACCAAGTGAGGGATATATGTAACACTGGTTGGACGCAGTAAAGATTCCCCACACCTACAGCCATACTAGAGTTTCTCCAGTGGTTTCTACCTCTGGCACTTCCTGTTATTTCAGATTTTACTGTTCGCTGTTAGATGGACTGGAATGTACTGGAGTGCACAATCAGGCAAATAACAACAATAACCATTGACAAAATAGAACAATTATAACCATATATTGCAATAAACCGCGACAGTCGATCTAATAACCAAGGTGGCTACTAAGTAGCTATTGAATGGATGGTGTATACAGTGGATACTTTCGACAAAGGGATGATTTACATCCCAGGCGCGAGATTTTATGGCACTACTCAGGACAGCGTGGAATTTAAAACTTATGAATTGTTTATTTCTGGAATTTTCCATTTAATATTTTCAGAATTATACAGTTACAGTGAGTACCCAGAATGTTTTTCAGCACAGATATTGGCTTACACACCCTGTTGTGATGCACACATGACACGATGAATCAGTGTGTGGCCTGCAGTTTGCAGTTTCAGCTTCACACCTTTGGGTGAAACAACAGCATGAAGCAGTTCAAGTCGCCATACACTCCAGTCTTTCCATTCACACATGAGATCAGCATGAATTCATTCCTCGAGCAAAGATTCGTCTGTATTGCGCTAGAGCCAAGCTAATTGTCAAGAGTTTCTAATTTAGAAACTGCCACTGTTATTATTAATGCCTATTTATAAGAATAGCGACATGCTGATTGGTGCAGCTGGATATGACCTATAGCTGTAGTCCGAAGAACCCAGTGATTCTCATGGCTTCTGTGTATTTTCACAGATCACGTGATATTCACGTCTCACTTAGGGCATCAGAAGATTAGAGTTTGCTTTGTGCTGGTATGTCAGGAAAAAAAAAATTGATGTCAGTTAGACAATTATGCCACGCTTTGACTTTTGGACCTATGAAAAGAAGAATCCACTGAAAAAGCCATACACAGACTGACCAGGTAAGGCTCTTAATGTGCAAAGGATTTTGTTCACAAGGTGCTATACATATTGCTTTTCTCTTGTTCTGACAGTAGGTTTGTTCGGTTAAATCTGTTCAGTTTCTAACAGCAGAATGGAGTCGGAGTTAAGGGTCACTGCCTGTGGACTGTTCTTTTAAGGTTTGCTATCGTAGAATAACCTGATCGCCACTCAGACGGCTAGCTCCCTAAGAGTGACAATTTTAAAGTTGATTCTCTAAGAGTCCTTTTGAAGGTGCATATGCTGCTGGTATGTTAATATAAGCAATGGTGTTGCATACATTCTGTTTGTCTTTACAGAAGCCTGCAATCATAACGGGACTATTGTTGAGGGGAGCAAGCCAATCACAGAGCAGAGTGTGTTAATCATCCCCCATGACCCAGCAGAAGCGATATGCAAGGACCTGGCAGAGCTGCCGGATGAGCCCCAGTTTGGTGAAGCTGACCCCACTTCTACATCAGAACCAACACCTGGACCTGAGCCCACATCTACATCTGAACCAACACCAGGACCTGAGCCCACCTCTACATCAGAACCAACACCAGTACCGGAGCCCACCTCTACATCAGAACCAACACCGGGACCGGAGCCCACCTCTGCATCTGAACCAACACCGGGACTGGAGCCCACCTCTACATCAGAACCAATACTTGAAACAGAGCCAGTGACAGAGTTGAATCGGAGTCTGACATCTGACCCTTCTGGTATCGAGGTGGAGGTGTCTAACAATACCTCTGGAAACTAGGTGGAAGGTATGTGCTTCAGTGCAGAACTGGCCTCATGTCTAATCCTTAGAAAAATGAATGTTGGCATCCAAATTAATACCATGCAAATGGTCTGACAGCACGCAGCTGATAGCTAAATAACTGATAGCTATATCACCACCTTGGACAAAAGCACCTGCTAACATAAGTAAACGTAAATGAAGTTGGTATAATTCTGTATGATTGTGATTATATTCTCTGTGGCCCAGTTAGTATTGAATGGAGAGCTGTTCTGTTATAGAAGCATTTGGAGTTATGGCTTACATATTATTAATGCACATTGTTACTTTCTTTCATAAACCTTCCTAGAGACTCTCTTTATAAGACCAATTCATTGTGAGGACTAAATATTACTAACCACCGGGAGGTATTTTGCAAATAAAATTAAGTCAGCCAGTTTTGAATTAGTTTGGCAGTTTGGTTATCAATGTGTTTTCAGCACAGTCCTGATAGTCCTGTGAATCCACAGGGGAGATGATGGAAAGAAAGGCCTTACAGGGACAAGGAAAGAAAGGGACCAAGGAGGATGACCAGGCTGGGGCCCTGGGTGACGGCCTGTCCCACTGAAATGGCACACAAGAATGTCAAATGCTTCTCTGCTTCTATTTAAGTGAAATCACCGTACTGACCAGTTCAAAATGAAATCTCTAGGAGTCTCGTTCTTTGTCTCAGTATGAATAACTTTGTAGAGTATTAGATTAATGGCAAAATTCATGAAGCACTCTACTGTTCAGTCCTTTGCTGACATTTCTAATGTTTTTAAATATCAATGCATATCATGGTTTTGCTTAACATTTCAAAACCCTGATAAAAAAAAATGTAGTATAATTTTATATTAGATCAATTTTGTGTGCCGTCCCACCTTAAAATCTCAACAAGTACTGCAAATCAGAATTTTAACTTTGTTCATATAACGCTGTATTTCACTGTGGAGAATTAAATTAACATGAAGTATATGATAGACCATATATGATATCAGATTAAGGTGAATCGTAGAAACCTAGAAAAAATTGTTTTTTTGTGTTATTTTGAAAATGACAGTCACTCTGAACAAATGTGCAAGTGCAAATTAATCCGATCCCATAACAGATTTTGTTAAGGGGTTTAAAATGGTTTGTTTTGTTTACATTCTCTATCTCCACCAAAGTGATTTTTGCTTTGAACCATTATGGTGTTTATGGCCATGGACTATCCCATATTGCCTGAGTATTCTCTTCTAGAATTCTGGGATTGCTCAGATACTTTACCACAGACTGGAAGATTCAGCTTATTTTGAGAAAAGGCTGGGGGACTCTTGTCTCCACTACTTGTACCTCCATGCCATCCCCCAAAGGCTGAATCAAGAGTTGTTGTCCACACATCTCTGCTATTTGGAAGGCAAGACTACTTGCTACTGATACTTAGATAATTGGTGTTGATTGAACACTGCGTTTTACCCATTTAAAAAGACAGTGTGTGTTTTTGACTAAGTGCTTTAAATTCTTTACTACCTAGACTTTCAAAGTGGGTTTTTTAAATTGTTAAACTGGCCGGCTTGACTTTGATGCCACTACCCTGTATAGATTATAAATAAACAGTATTGTGTTACTAATGCACATGGTACTGTCCTGAGCTAGAGTTGCGTAAAAGGGTGACTGAGGGGTGAAGACGAGTGGCATTAATTGACAAGAATGTCATCCCAGACCTGTGGATGATCATCAGACCCGTCAGGAGAAACCAGCAACTCGCACACGCCGTAAAAGTCTTACAATTACATTATTTTAATTGGTTAGAAAACAGATTTTTTTTCCTTGTCAGTGAGGCTGTGAGGCACAGACAGCTGATGGCCAAAGAAATATAGCTGGGACATCAGCGCGATGAGCACAGAACACCAGTATCGTCTGTATAACACAAATTAAACTACTGACCCACAGGTATAAAGCACAGAAACAGCTCCCCTGAAGGAGTGCAGATCAGGTGGAAGCCTTGGAGATGTGGTCCCATGTGTCTTCATGAAAATCTGAAATTCCGATCCCATAAATTGAGTGAAGTTACAGCTAGAACAGAGCAGAACAAAATCATGCAAAACTAATTTAAACTGATCATTGAGCACATGTGTCAAGCCTCATCTCTACAGGCATTGATGTGCATGGACATCTACAGACATGTGTTTAGGAGCCCTCATAATGCACCAGAACGAGATACGCCATCTAACCCAAGCCTCTCCAGTAGGCTCTGCAGCTGGTTCCTGTAGATGGTGGCTACAGTTTGTTTAGGTTGTGGGCAGACAGTCAGGAGGAATCTGTGATGGGACCCAACACAGCAACTGCTTCTATCTCCACAAGTCCACCCTAGGGGAGGGAAATAGAGCATAGGCTAACATCAAAACGCTAGCAAAACAAAAGCCACAGACAGGTCCACCATGCCAACACTGCTAGAAGATACATTTACTGGTGGCCTCTTCTATCTGTAGGTCTTACTCCACTGCTGAAACAGAAATTAAGTCTAGAAGAGCATGGGTTGGTTACTTACTTTAGGCAGGGCTGCAACTTGATAGGCAGCTCGGGCTGGGAAGTTTCTGCTGAAAACTGCAAGGAACAGAAGAGGGAACCGTCACTTTCCAGGACGATGACGCCCTGCCACATTTTATTGTTGTTTCATGACTGAAACAGAAGATGAGAGTTGCAGCATGTAGCAGAGTGTACCTACACCACAATATTATGCAATACTTATATTTTCCAGTCATAATATTTAAACTGAACAATTAAAATAAATGGCTAATAAAAATAATTATTAATGTCTCTATCAACAAAAAAAAACACTTTAGGGTTGAATCTCAACACAGAACATAACTGAATCTCAAAACAATTGTTGAAGCCAACACATTCTTGCAGTATCTATCTGCGCTGAAGTAAATAGTCTGAATGCTGTACAGTCTGTGGGGTTGTGCTGAAGTAATTTTTAGCACTAGACTAACTTGACTACGCCCCTTACGACTGGTTCTCAAACCAGTCCTTAAGTACTCCCCCTCCAATCCCATATAGCTCCACATTTAATTCAGATTAAGCCAGTTATGAGCTTGTTTTAGCTGAGTGTTGGGCGGCGGTAGATTGTAATAAACTTATGTACTGGCTGAGGGTCTCAAGAAGAGGTTTAGGAAGCCCTGCTTTGAAGTGAGAGGTGATTAACAACAAGGTAAAGCACAATTAATTCCTTACTGACAGCTGAAAGGACTAATTGGCAAACCATCATCTAAACAGAGTGAAAACTGACACACCCTCTGGATCTGACAGCAGTGCCATCCACACCTGGTCTAAACGAACAACTCCACCAAGAACAGCACTTTTTAAAGGGCACGTAGAAGCACCCTCTCCCTGTCTCCGGGGCTTTGTGTGGCGTTTCCATTGCCATCTATCATATACACCTTGTCTCTTATAAACAAATAAACAGCACTAGGGAAACAAACAGTGGGCTAAGGCTCTGTGTCCGTGATCAGAAGGTCACTGGTTCAAGCTTGGTTTTGGCAAGACAGCCCCACGTCCATGGGCCCCTGAGCAAGGCCCTTAACCCCCAGCTCCATGGGAGCCACTGCAGCTGGCTGCCCTTCATTGCCAGGCTTACTTGCACCTACATATGTGTCATGGACAGTAAGATGGGGTAGTTGAAAAGAGAATTTCCTCACAAGGGATCAATGAAGTGTCATTAAAAAAGTAAAGAAATCATGTCTCTTGGATTTTTTCAGTCATACTGTGAGGTCTAATCTCTGATAATTTAACTTCTAACACAAGTTTACAGCAATGACACAATACTTTGGTATATTTATGATTGATGTCAGAATATACAGTGAAGAAAATGTGTAGGATCCTGATCATTAGTATTTTTAAAAGGTTTTCCTTCATACTATACTTCACTATTCAAAATCATGATTACCCCTCTTCCAGTGGATACATGCTGCAAATGCATGCACACCCTTAAAACGGACAAACCAAAACTACTGCCTTTAAAGATAGGCGGCCATTACTAATGTGCCCATTAAACACGAGCAGATGTGAAAGGCACCAAAAGGTGGTGACACCTTGTGGAAACCTCCTGTAAATACACGATACCCCGTAAACCAAAACCATGAGTTTCCTTTTTATTCAGAACTCTGCATTAAAGCAGTTTTCCAAAAATCTTATGTCAGTTACAATAGCGATGCTTCTCCCAGTATCACTTACACTGCTTGTAAACATCATTTACGTTGTTGAAGTCGCCTATGTCGGCAAGAAGGACTGTTGTCTTGACAACTGAAGGAAAATAAAGATTTAAATAGCTGGTAATGCTTTACATTAACTGCACCTTCATAGTGCATTCATTAAGCATTAATACAACATTCAGTTCACCTTCATAATGCATTTATGATGCATCCATAGAACATTCATAAGCAGCATGTAAGTATACCTTAACATCCTAACATAGGCCTACTTTAACAGCTTTAATATACTTTAATTATATGTTTGTTATTATCATGTAATGTTTGTTAATAATGTATATTAAAACTGTTAAGGTATGTTAAGTACATGCTGCTTATGAATGCATTACGAATGCATTATGAAGGTGCAGTTAATGTAAAGTGTTACCAAATAGTTTAACAGCATTTCAAATACTATATACCAACAGGGGCTAGTCCTAACTTATTTAGGCAATATCAACTGGTGATTAATTTTAATATAGAGTGTTAGGTCATGTTAGACTTGTTAGAGGAAGGCACATGACTGGTAACATTAACAGTTTACTGTATTATTATTACTCTGTTAACACTGTAAAATTATTTAACAACTTAGATTCTCACCATTGTCATAGTTGCAACCAGCTGCCTTAAGAATCTCGCCCATATTGACGAGAGCCTGAAGAAAATAATGAAGGAGATAATAATAAGAAGATAATCATCAATAGCTTCAAGTACAAATTACCTCTGCATTCCCCCAGAGAAAATAATTAGTCTTGGTCTCAGAACGTGCCAATTTGATCAATTCCCTAATTTTTTCAACACCATTATCAAGGTGATTTAGGATATTTGGGAAAACAAACCCAGGCGAGCATGGAGTGTTTTCTAAACACTAGATTTTTTTCACCTGTTTGGCTTCGGCCTGCACTCCCCCCGTGACCAGCTGCCCAGTGGAGGGGTCCATTCCAAGCTGCCCTGATATGTACATGGTACGATCCACCACCACCGCCTGGCTGGACACGAATGTAAGTGCTTACAGCAGTGTGAATACAGTATTTAATCACATTATCATCGCTATTTAGATTCCATCAAAAAACAATGTGGACAAACAGGGGTCATATAATGTGAACATATAAAGGCCTTTACTTCCTATAATTGAAATTAGCAAAGTTACTCACACAAATGACGTATTCTCACAGATAACCTATAGGGAACAAGACTCCCCTGTTTATCACTGAAGAGTGACATATATTTGCAAAATGCTTTATTCAATCCCTAGTTAGCGTATTTGTCAAAACTGTCTAATTACAGATGCTGCAAACAGAAAATTGGTTTAAAAAAAACGGCCAGTGAAGAATGCTATTCACAGTCAGTCTGAGCCAACATAAATCATTACTTTAACAAGAAAAAATGATGTTCCTTTCACAAGTACTGCTTTTTCCTGATTGAACAGAAGGTACACTACACATGAAATATTCGCTTGGTCTTTTTGCAGAGCTAGACTTCAGTCTGTCAGTTTGCGAGGTGATACTACAAATTCAGTGGAAATTAAGGCTCTTTATCTAAAAAATCAAAGTTCGAATTATTATTAATTTATTAATTATTAACCTCTACAATGTACATTAACGAAAATACATATTTTATTCTGCATTCTCCCACAGACTATTGGAGAAATGTAGGACTTTAAACCGTCTTCTGAAGTTTGGACTCCAGCCGGCTGCGCCTATTGGCTGAAACCGCAACGCCCCTCGCCTTCACCAGTCAGCTGCAGTTTTGCATACCTGACACCAGTACTGTACCAGTACCAGTACCAGCGCAGTATAAAACAATACATTATGTACAACCATCCTTAAGTCGAATACAGGGACCCTCCGCGAATGCTGGATTCATTACAAACCTTTCCTTAATAAATTAACCTTAATTAGACTAAACGTAATCGGCAATGTCATCTATTATTCAAGCATCTTAAATTCTGAAGCTTAAACAGATATGTTACAAATGGATGTATGAATAACGAAACGAAAGTTGCTTTAAGTCGATATGGGATTATCTTCCTGAAGAGAATAACATGCTTTTCAGAATTAATGAAATGAATAAATCCTCTAGTTCGTGATGCACAGACGTAAAACAAAAATTCTGTTTAAGATCAAGCAAGTCATGTAATCCTTAACGTTTTCGTTAATAAAAGTACATTTGCTCGTATTTCCGTAGAGCCATTCTTGTAAGCAATTCATGTTCACGTCTTTGAGAACATCTCAGGTCGTAAAGAAAATTTACACTGTGTTCTGATTAGTTCAAAACGTCGACATGAATGCATGGTTTACAAGTTTGAAAAAATTAAATGTGCAAGTGGCACGTTTGTACTTAATCCTAGGAAGGTGATAACACGTTAATTCTCACCTATACGGCCCAATTGCCGATGGAGCTTTTGCGGTGCTGATAATCTTCCTTATGATCGCGGACATGGCTACACTCAAACTTTTCGCCTGAAATGAACTTCAAACCCTAGTTACATGCACTAAATATTCGATTTTAATAGCCCGAGCTCACAGGACTGAACGGCGAGAGGTCAAGTGTTGAGTTTTTTTTTTTTACCGTATATTCTAAACTATAAACGCAATCACGACCCCTAAAACTTCATTGGCAGTTTTATTGTGTCTTTTCCTTTGTATTAGAAAAAGCGCAGAAGTCCCGAAAAATATGGGGTTCCATTAGTGCCAAAAATGCGTCGATAGCGCACTGTCCATGTCGACTGAGCATGCAACGAATCACCCAACAAAACATTTGTATGCATCAATTCAACTTTAC
>JAODKC010000137.1:10083710-10097549 GCA_026777985.1 Mormyrops attenuatus
TTAATCTTAATGGTTATATTTCCCCATTGTTGCGCGTGTGTTTACCTGTGTCTTGTGTGTACCTGGTCTGATCCTCGAGTGTAATTAGCTTACATGAATCTCCCACCGTGTATGTGTCTTATAGTTCAGCGTCTGACAACCCTGTGTTTCCTGTATTTAGTCAACTTTTTTGGTGCTCGTTGGGTGCTTGATGTAATCCTTACGGGGGCTACTATTAAAGAGCGTGTATTATCCGGTAAGTAAGTCACTCTGCTCCCGCGGTGCCTCGGTCTATCCTTCGCCGCAGTATATTGCATAATTCGTGTATTGCAGAGTAATAAAGCAGGACGCGCAGTCAAACGACACATCAGGACGACATTCATAACGACGCAGTCAAACGACACATCAGGTCGACATTCATAACGATGCAGTCAAACGACACATCAGGTCGACATTCATAACGACGCAGTCAAACGACACATCAGGACGACATTAATAACGACGCAGTCAAACGACAAGGAAGACGACACACCAAGACGACATATTTTTGGCACTAATGGAACCCCATATTAAAGAGCGTGTATTATCCGGCAAGCAAATCTCTCTGCTTCCGCGGTGCTTCGGTCTATCCTTCGCCACAGTATATTGCCTGATTCGTGTATTGCAGAATAATAAAGCAGGATGACATGCAGAACAACACAAAATGGGAAAAATTAAACGGTACTAGAATCAAAAGGACAGCAAGACAACCGTCGTAACAACACAGTCAGATGACACATCAGGACGACATTCATAACGACGCAGTCAAATGACAAGAAAGACGACACACCGAGACGACATATTTTTGGCACTAATGGAACCCCATAGAAAAACTTCCTTTCTGAAAAGATATTCAAAAGCTATGGATAATACCTATGACTCACGCTCCAATATAATGTCGCTTTTCTTTAAGTGACTTCGGTCTTCCTTGCACTACGTTTCCCGTGTGCCTTTGCGTTTCCCCGATCCGGAACTGAAAGACTTACATGTGACACCACATGCGGAATAAAAAGTTGGCTGCTCACAAGCAATGTGAGTGGCATCGTAGAAGCGTGTAGATTGGTGGCCTCAACACAAACCAGCTGGTAGTTTATTTTGATTTTTACTTATTTTATATACTAAGGGAGAACGGGTAGGGATACAGAACATTTAAAAGAATTTGAGTAATTATTAAACACGAGCTGAAACCTATTCCTCATAGTAATTTGCTGGAAACCTTTAACATTATATATTAGTTGTTTTATGGGATTTGTACGATTTCATGCTTTTGTTTTATTGAAAAGTGCTTTGGGTATCGTATACAATTTAAAAACGATCTAACTAGCTGGTTGACTAGGTAACTTGATTGCTTGCATTCCTACAGACCCTAGATGCAAGTCACCGTGACCGTCGAATGTATTTCCCCTTATCTGTTAATGGAAATCATTGTCTAATAAGGAAGGGCATTTGTTAATGTAAGATTTTAAATAATTGTAGCCGCAAATGTTGGTTGCTCTATCTTATTAGGCAGTTAGGTTGTTAAAATACATTTAGGTTTATGTGTTTTGAATGTGCTTTGGTGTTGCTTGAAGGTGTTGATTTGCGAGAATGTTATTAATCATATATTTCTCTAGAAATGTCAGGAGCTAAACATAGGATGCGCAATAAGAAGATGAGGAATCAGCCGAGCAGCGTCACCTACACGTCGACGGGGCGGGACACCTCGCAGGGCCGTTGGCGTAATGGAGAAGAAACCTCATTATCTGGTCAGGCCCTGCTTCCTCCCTTATTCTGCATCAGGGCTCCCCAGCTCCAGTCCAGGAGGCCAGAATCCAGCACAGTTTGCAGATTTCCCTGCTCAAATATGGTTACTAAACCGTATAATTAGCCGATTATGATGCGTTTGAGCAGTGAAATCTGCAAACTGTGCTGGATTCTGGCCTCCAGGACTGCAGTTAGAGAACCATATTCTAGGTCAGCCATGCTCAGTCTTATCCAGGAAGAGCCGCTGTGTATGTGGGTTTTCACTGCAAGTCCTTAATTAGATTACTGATTAGAGGACTGATTCCCCGAAGAGTCCCCACACCTGGGCTTGAGCAGCTGAGCACCGGCCCTTTGCAAATAAGATTGGCCAACCCTGTTCTAGGTGCTTGTGTCATTATAACCTGGGCAGGACACAGTGGAAGATTAACGAGTTCAGGGGCCCCTAGGCGACACTTTCCATAGACCCCTTTTCTGCCCCTACTCCCCGGAATGATACAACTAACCATAAAATGATTAAATATTACTAACTATAAAATAATTTCTACAAAGGCAAAGAGTATGTGAATAAGAGCAGTCACAGCAGAACAACAAATCATCTACAATGTGCACTCGACACATTTACCATTGATCGCACAGACCACAGATAACTTTATAGAGAGGGTCAAATTCCAAAAGAATATAAAACAAGTTCTCGCTATTATGTTTTCTGTGCTTTCTTGGCATAAAACTCATTGATCAGGTTTGTAAAATCCATTCACACAGGAAATGGACTATGCATACACGTACCAGAAAATAAAAAAAAAAAAAAAGGTATAAAATGAGTGCCGAAAAAGTGTTGCATTTAGAAAGGGGCCTTCCCCAAAGTGTTCCCATTACGTTGGAAGCATAGAATTGTCCAAAATGCCTGGGTATGCTGAAGAATTGAGTTCCCTTCACTGGAACTAAGGGGCTTAAGCCAACCCCTGAAAATCAACCCCATACCATTATCCCTCTTCCACCAGACTTTACAGCATGATGCAGTCAGGCAGGTGACGTTCTCCTGGCATCTGGCAAACCCAGACTCATCCGTCAGACTGCCAGGCAGCGGAGCATAATTTGTCACTCCAAAGATGAATTTTTACTGCTTCAGAGTCCAGTGGCGGCGTGCTTTACACCACTCCATGCGACACTTGCCATTAAACTTGGTGATGTGAGGCTTGTATGCAACTGGCTGAGCACTGAAGCCCATTCCATGAAGCTACCGCCGTACAGTTTTGTGCTGCAGTTAATGCCAGAGGAAGTTTGGAACTCTGCAGTTACTGAGTCAGGGCGTTGGTCACTTTCATGCACTATGCGTTTCAGCACTCGGCGACCTTGCTGTTACCTCATGTGGTCTGACACTTTGGCTGAGTTTTTGTTGTTCCTAAACACTTCCACTTTCCAAGGTTGAAAGTGGGATATCTAGCAAGGAAGAAATTGCATGAACTGACTTAGGTGGCATCCTATGACAGTACCATGCTTGAATTCACTGAGCTCATCAGAACGACCCATTCTTTCATGAATATTTGTAAACCTGACTGTCTGACTTAGTGCTTGATTTTATACACCTGTGGCAGTGGGTCTGAATGAAACGCCTGAATTCAGTGATCGAGAGGTGAGTCCCAATACCTTTGTCCATGTATTGTATTTGACACAAGGTAGATAATAAGTTTTATTTAGCTGTTTATTTCGGGTAATTTTAATTTTTTTGCTTTATAAATTTCGCGATATTTGTAGATATTACACATGTCTCAATGTGATACTGTGCAGCCTTAACCAGAGACACTTGGAAATTACCCGTCAAGTACAGAATGGGAGAAGATTGTTTATGGGGAAAGATTCCGAATAAGTGAAGGTTTCTGACAGTGATATTTTCTGCAGGTCAAAAGTATGAGCATTCCGGACATGCCAGAGGCCACGGCCCCCCACCCTCTGATGCGGGCGGTCGGTGCACTGACTGGGTGAGGGGCCACCCCGCTGGAGGTGCCATTCCGGCCCTGCCCAGGTTTATCACTGGTAAGGATGCTTAATCGGCCGTTCAAAAAAACTCTGTCCCATGCATTGTATAGCTGCCATGTATTTCTGTTGTATCAATGGATGGATGGATGTAACTGTTTTTTCGAAACCCACCCATCCTCACTCCCCCTCCAGCCTCGACCTTTGCTATGGCACGAGCAGCGGAAGTGAGCGCCATGATGAAGGCTGTAACCAAGACGACGGGGAGCTGCCACGCGTTCGGAGGGCTGCCCAAACACATGCGGAGGAGAGCCATGAGTCACAACACGAAGCGACTGCCCTGCAGGCTCAGGGAGGGGGCACAGAAGATGGTATGCCACCCCGTGCCCTCATGGCTTCGATGTCCTTCGGCCAAATCGCCCCCCCCAGCCCTCTTTGCCTCTCAGCTGCCTCTTCTGGGGGCTTCTCCTCTGTACATTCAAGGTTCTTTGTCATTTGTAGCCAATAACATAATAAATTTCCCTGTTCGTCATGTAATGAAAGTCAATAATGATAATGTAATAACTGGCCAATAACGTTATTGTCGGCAACAAGTTATGTTATTGGTTCAGAAATTTAATTACATTATTGACCAGTTATTATATTATCGACTTTTATTACATTGATAGTGGAAAAGTTATTATGTTATTAGCAGTTATTACATTGCCTGCTGTATAATTTCTTTAAGACAGAAATGTAACGGCCTTCACCTGTTAGGGTGTTTCTGAAAGGTCACTTACAAAGTTACACACAGACAAGCACAATAAACGTGTATAAGGTATCTCGACGTTCTCGATTTTCTCCGATAGTCCATGCAGTTCAGGTGAATTCCTAACTCTAAATTGCTTTTGTGTGAGTGATGGAATGTTTTGCGTTGCGTCCCAGTCCCACCCATAACATATCTGGGCCTTGTGTAATTTTCTCCTCTAAAGTTACCTGGCTAACATGTTGGGGGGGGAAAAAGGACGGTGGGGATCGCAGCCTTAAGTCTGGTGTGACTTAAGCTCCATGAAGCTCCACCGTGAGACTCGAGAACTGTGTGTCGTCTCCTCCGTCCCCCTTCCCCAGATGGAGAAGAGCAGGCAGACGGGCCACAAGGAGAAGAAGGACCTGTCGAAGAGGAAGAGTCGCAAGGCCCGCCGGCGCCATGGCAACCTGCTGCTGGAGTTCAACCGGCGGCAGAGAAAGAACGTGTGGTTGGAGACTCACATCTGGCACGCCAAGCGTTTCCACATGGTAAAGCAGTGGGGCTACTGCCTCGGCGACCGGCCCACCTACAAGTGCTACCGCGCCTGCTACAGGGCCATGAGTCAGCACTGCCTCCTGCAGGTCAGCCTGCATCTCTTGCCCTTCACTCCTTCATCTTGTTTGTCTCTGAAGAAAAACTTGTGTATAGCTGTAGTCTTGGGAATCACCCT
Source organism: Mormyrops attenuatus (assembly GCA_026777985.1). Lineage (NCBI taxonomy): Eukaryota > Metazoa > Chordata > Actinopteri > Osteoglossiformes > Mormyridae > Mormyrops > Mormyrops attenuatus. Next base: position 10,088,903 of record JAODKC010000137.1, read on the forward strand.
TTAATCAGAGGGGTCTGAGATGCATGACGGTGGCGCCATGGAAATCGCTATGAATGAATAGGAGTGTGGTGTTTGATATGGTAATAAAGAAATTGAAACATTTGTGAAAATGGGGCTTTTTTGTCTCATTGGTTACCCTGAATAGGACCTGTCGTACTACTGCTGCTTGGAGCTGCAGGGACCCGAGGAGGCGCTGCTGGCGGCTCTGTCCAGGCTGACGAGCAAGGAGACCGGTGTGCGCCTTACTCCTTCACCCCTCCCACTCCCATACTCTTGCTCGGGGGAGTTTTACTTGCACAAATATGTTCTGAGGGCAGAATGAAAAATGATTGGTTCAAAGAGAGAACCAATCAGATTGCAGAGGAGGTGGGTCCAAGCAACTAGAGGAGGCGGGACCAAGACATCTGATTGGTTGATCCCACCTCCTGTATAATCTGGTTGGTTATTTTTCATTCTGCCCTCAGAACATTTTTGTGCAAGTAAAACTCCTAGGAGCCTCACCCTCTACCTTCTAATACAAGGCATCTAGGGTTAGAAGAAATATAGAAACCTACAGTATTATTGGGAGGGAAAGCTAGTTAAATTTTCCACTAATTTTATTTGCTTAGCAAACTCTAGTGTAATTCTGAGTATTTTATTACTTGCGGAAGATGCACTTCCTGTAAGTCGGGCCCTGTGAGCTGACGAGGCCGTCCTGTCCCACCAATCAGGACCCACGTTTGCCGCAGCACATTTCCTGTCTGGGAGGAGACAGGGCAGCGCAGTGCTGTACAGAGCAGACGGGTACCCTGCAGCCCCCCTGGGCCCGGTGCTCTTCCTGTGGAGGCCGAAGTCGGGGGCCTCCAGCCACAGGCAGCTGTGGATCTGGAGTCACCCCACCCTGAAGCAGGTCAGTGTGGGACCACTGGAATTTAAGGGGCCTTGAGCTTTTAGGACTAAGCCTGTCGGCTGGGTGCTAGACGAGGGTACAGAGCTGTAAGCTGAGCGCAGCTGCTGTAGTCCAGGAAGGGGATCTTGCTGTTGTACCCTTTCGGGTGCAGTAGCACGCATTTGAGTTGTTGCTGTGATATATACGGGATCTGTGTCAGCTCTGTTTCGAGTTCTGTCCGGTTCTGTAGCATCTTCAGAGGTACGTTCCCTTCTGCCGTCCTTATTCCTCAGGACCTCCTCCCCGAGCTGCAGGCCGTTTGCCAGTGTTTGGAGCCCCTGGCCCCTCCTGTTCCAGTTGCTCCAGATCCAGACCTGGCCCAGACGCCAGAGGTGCCGGATGGAAAGCAGCCCGTGGGAAAGAAGAGAAAGAGGGCGGAGGGCCACCCAGAGGTTGCTGTTCCCGCAAAGAAAATCCTCGGAGATGGCACCCGCTGCCAGTCTGCTGCTACGTCCTGGAGATGTGACTCGACAGGCGTCGTTATGAGGTCAGCACCGGCTCCTTCATGTGTGCCTGCGGGTCAATAGCCTGAGCGGTCTCTGCTTTGCGGGGAAATGATGTGTGTCTGTGAGAGAGCCTGGCCCTAAGTCCTGCTGCAGGAAGTTAGCGATGCCGTTCTCTGAAGGCTAGTGCCGATCCGGCCTCGGCCCGGCGGGCTCAGTCACGCGGCCCTCAGCTTGTCTGAAATATTCCCTCACAGCGACCTGACCATGGAGCTCGTGCGCTACCGGCTTATTGGTCCGCTCTCTTGCATGATCCTGACGGACACTCTGACGCCCGCTTCAGCCTGTCAAGTAAGCTGCAGGAGGGGAAAACAAGATAGATTAACTCTTAGGGGGGAAAAAAAATCTTAGGTTTATTTACTGAATTATCTTTGTCTTTAAAAGGCCTCAGATGGAACAGAAGCGTCCGGCTCTTGGTGGCCAGCACACTGCAGAGAGGAGAGTAACGTGTCTCTCCACCAGCGACAGACGGAAGCATTCCAGCTGCTGCGAGGTCTTTGCCAGCTGTAAACCCTCTTTTGTTCGCATGAAGGTGTTTTGTTTGTGTTAAGATGAACCACTTTTTGCTGTGCCGTCCGCAGCAGACATCCCGGCCGGCTCTGTGCTCGGACTCACCGTCGATGACCCCAGGCTGACCTTGCCCAGTCGGAGATGCAGAGCGACCCCGGATGGCTACTCGCTGCCAGGTAACCATGGAGATGGGAACAGCCGTACTGAGTTGGGACTCTTGGTTTGGGGTGTGGACCCAGTGGCACGTTGTGTAACGCGCTGTTCTGCTCCAGTCTCGTGCTCCTGAGGAGCCTCTGCTATGCCATGCAGACGTCCCGGGTTCAAATCCCGGCGAGACCCGCTCTCTGTGCCCAGAACGTGCCATGACCCTTCCTAAACACCCCCCACCCCCTTATGGTCTAATACTGATTTTTGCAGTGGAAAATGCCCCCCCCCCCCCACCACGGCCGGTCATGCAGGAGTGTTCCTTGGTGTGTCCCGCGGTTGCAGGTGGTGTTGAGGGTGGAGACCGAGACAACGAGCAGAAGGCTGCGATGCTGCAAGGCCTCCCTGAGCAGTGTAGCCAGAGCTCCCTGTGGGACCGCTCTGTACGGGAAAACGTCACGGATAACAAGATATCAGAGCAGGTGCTGCCCCCTACTGTCGGCCTCCAGTCACTGCTGGAAAGGCTGAAGAAACCTGCTATACAGATGATGCTTAACGTAGTGAGGAGGTTGATTGCGTCTGAAATTGCGAGTGCAAAACATGCAGCCTCATGGAAAAGCAGCAGTTGCAGAAAAACGTGTATTTTTGCATTTGTTTCAGATTTTCAGAGTTAATGCATTCTGTGCATCTGCTTGTGTCACAGGAGCTGAACCGGATGAAGAGTGAGCTGCTGGTCCCGGGTTCGAGGCTGCAGGCCACACCCCGACACGGCCGCATCCCTGTGCTGCTGGTGCAGCAGCCTGGGAAGCAGACGGGCACTGAGATGGCGTCGTGGGGCGCGGGTTGGGATCTGCTGCTGCCCAAAGGCTGGGGAATGGCCTTCTGGGTGCCCCTGGTATGCCTTCCGGGGGTGGGGGGCTGGGGGCGGATTGAGCATGAAGCAGAGGATCGGCTGCGTAGTGCATCTGTCACACAGGCCTCTCTCCCTGCAGGTGTACTGTGGGGTCCGTGTCGGTGGCCAGCAGGAGGCGCTCAAACACTCCCAGAATAAGGGGGCCCCTCACTTCCCACATGACTTCCCAGACTGCCCAGCGGGGGCTCGGTTCCGGTCCGAGCAGGAGGCCCAGTTCTGCGAGACGTATAAGAGGTGCGTCGGGGTCACGACCCTGGGACTCCGCAGGTTACAGGCACCAAATATAACCGCAGGGGTCCGTCTGTAATCATTCAGGCTGTTCTCCGACCTGCCTGGATGGTTAGTCTGTTTGTACTGTACTTTCCTGCCATGTTTTATTTCTAAAGGATGAATTTAATTCATCATGTTGGGATTAGAGTTTTCCCCATAGAAATGAATGGATGGTCCCCACTAAGATATGTATAGAAACGTGTGTGTGTGTGTGTGTGTGTGTGTGTGTGTGTGTGTGTTGATACTGTCCCCAGTCCTTTGCTCTGTACTCTGTCCTGCCTACGTTTTGGCTCCTGGCTGTGATACTGACTGGATATGCAGTTGGAGGATGGATGGATAATCAGTTCATAATTTAAAATAATTATGATGAGCTGATTGCCCCCCACCCCCGCTTTTCTGTGCTTTACAACCAGCTGTGGACTAAAAATGAGATGCAGTTCACCGAAGTACTAATGCAAAAAGGTGACATACAGTACATTAAAAATATATTTTACATTTATATAATAACTTTTCATTTATTTAATATTCTTTAGTATGAATTACCAGTACATTTTTGGCTTGTGTGTGTTTTTTTTGCTATAAAGGGTATGGAATGGTATCTGTTCTTCAGTTAAGTACCAGTCAGCCCAGTTACTGGGATGCTGTCCGAGCTGCTGGGCTTGACTCCGTGTTTGTCCCCGTGTCCAGGCGCCCACCCGCCAAGCGACCCAATTTCATAAAGCACGGCAGTCTGGCGCCGTTCCTCTGCCCCTGGCAGCAGCTGGCCGAGGAGTGGGAGACTATCGTCGGGGAGGGGGGGGGCGGCAGCGCGCCCTCACTGCCGCCATCCGAGGTCCCTGATCCGCAGCCGCAGGATGCGACATCTTGTGCAGACGATACCCTACGGCCAGAAAGGGGATTTAATGTCCTGAGGTGGGTTGGCTTTTATCCGGCACTCTGAGCAGCGTTCCTCTCCTGCACTTGCACATCGCTGACTGACAGCCCCCTGCCCCCCTCCCCAGGTTCTCATCACTACAATCACACGTCCCCTTTTGGAGGGGGGGTTGCTGGTGACAGGCCAGCATGCTCTGTTTCAATGGGTGCAGGCTGCTGATAATGTCATTCATAGCAGAGATATGAGAATCTTTGTGAAACTAATCATTTATTTTGGCCTATTTTAAGGAACAGGAAGGCCCTGCAGCAGCTGTCTGCTTGGTGCAGGCCCACCTCAAGTAGGGGTCAGAGGTCACGGAGGCCCGGCCAGCCACGGCAGGCTGAGAGGCCCATCCAGCTGTTTGCGGTGTCTCTCTCGGCTCTGCACGACCGCAGCCTGGTGTGGGTGCGCCTGTCGCTGCTGAGAAAGGGCCGCCCTGCACTCCACGCCATGATCTGTGTGCCCGCGGCAGAGGACTTTGCGCTGCTGCGCCAGGATCCGGCCTGCTGCGGCCCACAGGAGCCCCGGCACATCGACCACTTCAAGAGTCGCATGAAACGTCGCAAGAAGGCAAAAATGGACAGTAACTCTTCAAATAAGCTTGGAAAGAATCTTGGCCTCGCTGTGGGCCTGTGGCCCGACCCGCTGCCGAGTGTGACCTCCCACTGCTCGCGGGTGACTCTTGGGTGGACGACGCAGGGGGACTTCTCCCTCTCAGCAGGTTGCGGGGAAGCCCTGGGCTTCGTCAGCCTGACTGGCTTGCTTCACATGTTGGTCGGGCAGCCCGAGGACCTACGCGGGCTGGTGCTGCTCCGTAACCCAGCCTCGCTGCAGTACCGCTTTGCCAAGATCACCATTGAGGCGTGAGCGCGGGCAGGACCCTCAGACCGTGCGGGGAGAGAAGGTGTCGTCCACGGGTGGCTGACGGATCTCGGAGGCGCTTGGCGTGTGTGGGTGGATCTGTGCATGCAGATCAGCAGTGAGAGCCACATATTTTCTTCCGGAGAAGAGGACAGATGGTCTGATGCGATCTTGGTATCGTGGAAGATGTAAACAAGCCATAACATTTGCTTAGGAAATTTGCACTGCCTCAAGAAGAAGGTGATTGAAAATATACAGACATACGCATGGTTTACGGAAACACTTCCTTCTGCATTTTCCTCTGTTCTTGCCTTATTGATATGTTATTGACAACTTTGGTAGGATATGCCAGTATGATTAAAAAAATTTGTTACTGCGAATTTTGCTAATGCAAAGAAATCATTGTTCTGTGAAATGATACCCTTAGAGATGTTTTTTGAAGAACATTTGGTGCCATGTTATGGCCAGGAAATGTTTATTCTAATTAAATACCAATCAACCACAAGTCAAATTGAAGACTTTCTTTTCAGATTCTTACCTTAACTACATTTCTGAAATTTATGTAGATATTTAATATGAAGGTGGTGCTGAAACTGGCGTATTGTGGTAGTTTTATAAGGCCAGTAATTTCATCAGTCATCCCTGTTAATAGGGCTTCGTGGTGGGAGAAAGTTGTGTAGGTGTGTGTGAGGAGAATCCTGTTGCTTAGCAACCCAGGAAATTAAGACACCTTCCTGCCCATATGCTCCCTCCCCAGCACTGTATCCTGGGACGTTTAAATTGGTTCATTAAGGCGAGACACATGCTAGTTGTACTTAAGGGGGGGGCGGGCTGGCATCTGCGAAATGTGGCTTTATCCGTTTAAAACAAACGGCTCTTCTGGATCAGATAGAAGCGGCTTATCGTCTCTAAACGCCAGTTTTGTTCTGCAGTGCAGTTTGGACTCGCAGTGTTGGCTGCAGGGAAAAGGCACTACTCTGAAAACAGCCCTGGCAGATTTGAAAGCGGCGTATCCTTGTTTCGCTTCCCCAAGGTCGAGCTGGTCAATATCAATGGTTTACCTTCACAAATCTCATGGTTGTAGTGATTATGTTGCTAGCTCCCTCTTCTAGCCCCCCCACCACCCACACGCACGCAGATGCACAGATGTGGCAGTGATGAGGTCATCATAATGCCATTCCCAGGCATGCTCATACAATCAGCTGTCAGAGATGATCTTGGGCGTTTTAATTTGAGATAAGGGTTTTTCTTCTATATTAAGAAAGAACGTGTTAATCACTAATCGCTTTTAAGGCTGCGGAACTGCCTGCCGGCCTTGCATAGGTTACTCATCCTTGGAGAGGCTCAATACCTCCCTGACTAGCGCTGAATGGAAATGGGTAAATACAGAAGGAGTGCAGACGACAGAAATGGGTTTTGGCCACTAGGGGGTACTGTTGCTTTTCGAAATTGAGAGAATTACACTGGATTTATGCTTGGCCAATGATTTTTAAGGACCTGCGTTTAGCAATTAAGCTGATCAGATTTCAGGTGGGGGAGGAATTGGGCCCAAAAGGTCAAATTCACAATTTTCCTTTCCAGGCCTCGGAATGATTTTGGAGGAGGTTTGGAATTAACTGATGTGTCACTTTCATATGCCCGTGATCTTTGTCCTGGCTGCAATTTAGAATCCACTCCCTACTGGCGACTGACAGGCAAGGGAAAGAACGGCCGAATTCACAGGACGGACACTAGTTTCACTGTAGGTGTCCTGTGCCCCCCTCCCCCACACATACACATCTATATTTCACATACAGTGTTTAACATTTGCACCTCAATGTTCTGCTATTGTATGAATACCTTTATTTTGGAGAACATCCACCCAATCTTCGGGTCCCCCCCCACCCCCCAACCAGCTGTTACCTCACTCAGGTACTCTCCCAAGATCCTTACTCAGCCTGACAGTATTGGGTGGGGGGGTGCTGCTTTCCACTTACGGCTTTCAGGAAGTGAGTGAGGGAGGGGCTCCCGTCGCACCCTCCTCCAGCTAGCAAGGAACGTGCGGGCGGGTGTCCTGGCAACCCTCCCCGCGCTCATAATGGAATTACGCAGAAGGAACCGATTTCTTTAAACCCGGCGCTTGCACCACCTGCACCCTTTTGTATCTGGGTGACAGCATTTCGTTCAGCAAACTTTTCAAGTCTTCATGAATCCCCAAAGCCCCCAATCAAAACGGCAAAGCATCCGAACGGCACGCAAAGATGAGCACAGATGGTGCCAGACCCACAGCTAATGACAGGCTCACCGCAGTGGTTTCATTCAAGGTTTGGCTTCGCTGTGCCGGTTTTTAAAATTCATTAGTGTTTAAACCCAAAGAAGTTGGACACGTTATATATGTGCATGAAGATTAATCTCCCCTCATCTATGTTTTTAATATCCCACCTGGTTTTGGTGCATGTTTTAGAAGGAGGTGATTCAGAGGTGGGGGGGGTTATATTTTTTGTATTTATTGGCTGTCTGTTACTACATTCTCAATGGCTTTTTCTGATATTATGCAGTTAATACAAGCAGCTGTGTAAGTGTTGCGGGTTTGTACAGCAGTTCAAGTTAAGTACCTATTCAAATGGGACAATGGCTGTACCTTCTTTCAGAATGCAGCCCATAGGCTAAGGTGGTGTTCTTTAACCATGGAACCAACGTGTGCCAAAGGCATAAGTTGGTAAAGAAGGTTCCTTACAGTTCTTTCAAGAAACATTTTCTGCGAATGATTTTTCCCCCTAAAGCAGTCGTAAAACAACTTCTTCAGTCAAGTTTTAATAGGAGTCTCTTCAGTCCTAAGGTGGGTAGGAATATTCCAGACCAGCAGCTTGGGGGGGGGGGGGCAGCACCGTCCACCAGCCTGCGTCCCCCCAGCGCAGGCAACGCGTCCGTACAGCAGGGGGCATGGCACCTACACAGAGCTCTCTGTTTGGCCGCCTTTGGCCTGCAGCTGGATGGCGTCTCCAGTCAGCGAGCCGTAAGTGATGTTAGTGCTTTCTGGCTGCACCTTGTCTGTACACCTCCTGCCTGTGTCGGAGAGAACAGGGTGGGGGGTGGGGGAAATAAGAAAAAGGCATTAGATCCATAGCAGCCCGTATACTACAAAACCCTCATCAAAAACAAGTGTAAGACAAAACGCATTACACACAAGCTATCTTTTTTTCTTCTTCATTTTTTAGTTTTGTGTTTCATGAACTCTAAACGTTTATGGACATGACATTTACCCCCCTGCCAGGTCCTGTATGTTGCCTGCGGCTTCTGCGACCTGACCCACCCTCGCATTATTGCGGCAGAGGGCGCACACATAGCAGGGGCCTGCAGGACCGGCGGTCTGTCTTAACGATCCTGGGCAGATGCGGGGATTCGGGAGCAAAAATATCCCAGTAAGTCTTTCTTAAAATAAACGTTGTCATCCGAGCCACTCTGACAGCCGTAAGAGAAGCTGCAGCGGTTTCTCCCCTCAGTTTTCTGATTCACTTTTAGCCACCTAATAATACACAGAATTGGGCAGGCGGCCGGGGGGGGGGGGGGGGGGGGGGGGGGGGGGGGGGGGGGGGGGGGGGGGGGGGGGGGGGGGGGGGGGGGGG
>JAODKC010000137.1:10097649-10115801 GCA_026777985.1 Mormyrops attenuatus
ACTCTTCGTCCACTATTAAAACCCATCATTTGGGACGGGGGCGGTCCCCCCCCCCCCCCCCTCCCCACAAGTCGGATTGACAGATGATATGTCCAATGAAATTCCTGCTTATTTCTGGCTTAAGAAGCATGACGACGGGTGTCGTTGCAGGAAATGCCCACCGGGGACTTGGCCCATGTCGATGAATGGCCGGTCCGTCTTGATTTGTGGCCGATTCCTAGCAATCAGGAAGACACCGACGAACGACAGCAGGCACCTTGGGGAAAGAAAGTGTCTTTTCTATTTGGACAGTATTAAAAAGGGCCAAGTTTCTCCCGCAAGCTATTAAGGCAGAATGACAGAAAAGATGCCACACTCACCCAAAAAGAAACATAAATATATTGAGCATAGCTAAGCCATAAAACTCCTGATAGAAGACGATTCCTGTAAAATGAGAGGAGAAAAGAGACAGTCAGTATCTCCTATGCAGATTTATCACCTCTCATACTGCAAGTTTTTAAGCTCTATCGTCTACGTGGGGATAAAAGAAACACAAAATAACTAATCTTGCTCGAATATTTTTCCTGTTTTGGAAAGGTACTACTAAGTTAAAAGACCAGAAGGTCTTATCCACTCCCCCCAAGAAACATCCACCCCCCCAGTGACCTGTTAAAACCTCAAGCACCAGCGAAAATATGGCAAAGGAGGACTAAGATGCAGAGGAGACGCAGACCGAAATCCCGCCAACCGCACTATTAGCCCCTGGGGTTCTGCATCACTCCTGCTCAGAGTCCCGTTGCGCTTCATGCTCGCAGGCCAACAGCAGGCGAGGCTATGTCACCCTGCGTATGGGGGGGGGGGGGGGGGTGGTCGATATGGTCTGTATGAACAGGACAGTAAAGTCTTTTTTGACAAGCAAGGGATGAGTGCACTGCGGACAGTCTGGTTCGCATCAGTCCTTTGCAACATGAGTCACAGCTGCTGCTGACGTAAGGGGGAGGGCACAGCAGGTGACAGCCCCCACTAGCAGCAGCACAGCTGTTAAAAAATATAATTAAAAAGTATATATATTGCTACAGGGTAAAGTGAATCCAACAGGCTCAGCGTCACACTCCTAACTACTAGAACACACACACACCAAACAATAGTTCACATACCAGAGCAGGAAAGTCCCCCCAGCACTCAGAGATGTGAGGTAAGAGAATTACCCATCAGCCACCATGCACACCTCCCTATTGAAAAAAACTGCCTCTCAGTCACTGAAGCCAAACCAGGTGTTATCACCTGGGATTTAAGTTCCTGAGTCTGGCCACTTAGAAGTGCCACGGTGTGCTTTATTTCCTGAGGAATCCCAGCAGGATCCAGCCCAGGACGATTAGGGACACTCCAGTGTCACACCGGTGAATGCGCACCACGAACGACCGCCGCACATTACAGGAAATGTGCGATGCCTCTAGGGTCACTGTGTGTCAGGGGAACCATCCGGCCCGTATCTAGGGACCCGGCTGACTCGGTCCTCAGCCCTGATCCTCCCAGGTCACGGTCCGACCTTGAGAGTTCCGTTCTCAAAACCGCCAGTGCTTGCATTGGTGGTTGCTATGGTTTCCCAGCTATTTTTTTTTCCTGACACAAGTTGCTGGAATAAATGCAGAAACCCAGAAGTGGCCCAATGCTTGGACCTCTGTCACGACCCAATGAAACGGCGTAGGGGGGGCTGGCCCACACAAAACCGCGCGACGGCAGCGAGAGGAGCGTGGATGTAAAATGAAGGGATGAAGATACATACATCATGTGATGGGCTAACATACAGACACTGCAAGAGGAGAGTATTTATAAACCACGGCAACATGGTCATAAAAAAGACGGAAAACGGAGGCTTGTAATTAGCCGCCGTCGTTTATAGATCTCATGTTGACAGGTTGCCATTGCAGACTGGGAAGTGATGAAGCAGAGAGCCATTAAAGCTCCGAACTCCTCACCAGAAAACAAAACGTTAAGAAGCAGAGGCTGCCTCCTCAAAGGCTGTGAGCGCCATATCCGGCCCGCATCCGGCGGCCCTGGGTCCTGCTGCCCCATTCGTTGGAGGCGCCGGCATGTTCAACCAGCTTTGGGGTGGCCCACTGACGCCTGATCAATCTGAGGCGTTATGTCTGACATCGGAAGTCAGCCATGTGTCCAAAGGAACCAGTCAGCCAAGAAATAAATGAATAAATTCAGATTTACAGAGAAGCACGGTAATAAAAAAGGGTTTTTGCAATCCAGCTGAACAGTCTTAGTTGCACTTTTAATACCTTTGTGCCATGAGATAGTCATCCATCCATCCATCCATCTTTGTGTACCTGCTTGTGTCATGTAAAGGTAAAACACTCCCCCACAATCTAGGGGTTTTAATAATTGATAATTTTATTAAATTATTCTCCAATCCATAGCAACTTGTATGAAGGTACGTGGAATTGTGTTTTATTAATGAGTTTAAATTTACATTTATATCTTTCTTATAGGTTACAGAGAGAGAAATGGACAAAAATGTCAAGGCAAACCAGTTCAGACCAGTTCAGACCACACAGAATGCAACTGAGTGTTTAAATTAGCAGACTGGCACTATTTTAAAATGAAGACAAGTCTACAGTCTCATCCAAAAAAAATCCCATTTTGCATAGTTTTATAACTGTAGCACCTTTCACAACTGAGTCGCCCCAAGGCTTTTGACAATGGCAAATGTCAGTATAATGTCTTTTAACTTTTTTTGACCCCCTTCCTATCAGGCAGCACAGTGCCTCCCCCCCCCCCCCCGACCCCAACCCCCCAGGCAAGCCTACCTGCGAGTATAGCGCTGGCCGTGAAGAATACAAAGTTAATGGGCACTACTTCAGTTGCATTGAACAGTTTCATGGACTGATTCAGGAATCTGGGGGGGGTGCGGCGGGGGGGGGGGACAAAACAAACAGGTCACCGGGCTGGGATGGAGCACCACATACAGGCGGCATGACACAGATGCAGGTCTGACAACGCGGTAATACAAACCTAACTAGACTGTCAGCTTACTAATTGCACATTATCTGAAAGCATCTACCAAATGACAAACGTGTATAATGGCCGTATGATATAATGCCGTTCAGTTAACCATTCACAGCGATGTAATTATTCTTGCTTTTATAGATTTTAATTATGGGTGATGAGGTGCAGGGAAAAACCTCAACATCAGCTGCCTGTGTAAGAAAAGAAATAGAGAAATGAAACAGTTCAGCTTGTCTGATAATCAGGGTTTTCCAATCCGGTCCTCGGGGATTTGATCCAGGAAGCAAAAACGTGGACTGGCCGTGGGTCCATGAGAACCGGACTGAGAAACACTGCTCCAATTCACTTCTGAAGGGTACACAATATGAATGGCTGGGGGGGGCTGGGGGTGGGACTCACTTGATCTGGAATGCACAGGAGGCCACCATCACCACCACCATAACGTAGAAGATGGGAAATGTGAGCTGCATGTTCCCCTCCACCGACTCAGTGATCATCCCAGACACGGCTTTCACTGAGATGACTGTCAGGGAGGCTGCCACAGGGTCGGGGGGTGGGGGGGAGGGTGACAGTTACTCTCACGGTAATGGTCACTCACCACCAGAGGCGGGACTGAAATGCACATCTGACTGCCTGTCATTTTTGGGTGTGTAATTTCAAGTAAGATTATATACATTTTCCCTCCACTTTCAACGGGGGGGATGTATAATTTAAACATGGGGGGGGGCTTACCCAGGAGAGCCACCAGGAGCAGCAGCACGACCACATGCTTGATGTTCCTCCTCTTGTACAGGTACAGCAGGATGCAGAACAGCAAGATCTCCAGGCCCTGGTAGCAGAAGTCAGGCAGAATGACAGGTTCCCAATACCCACCCCGCCACCCGCCACGCACGCTCAAGCGTTTATGGAGCTCATCTCTCCTGCTTCATCAGGGCTCATTTACACATCTGTTACACGTATACCAGGGGGTGTGAAAGCAATAAGGAAGAATCACTCCGCGTGTTTAGCGGGCGTGACTGCACACTAGCAGCGGCCTTTAATGAAGACAAACTATGTTGGCTGGGTTAGGGGAGAATATAAGAAAAAATAAACAAATATATACAAAGGCACATTTTTCATGTTTATAGTGCTACAACCCTGCTGTGAACACAGTTCTAATCAAGCACAAAACACAGGACTCAGAATCCGAAGACCGTCTCCGCCAGGCCATCGCAGAGAACAGTCTGTATCTGACACAGTGGGCTGGTGTGGATTCTCGCGCAACCCCCTCTGCCAAGACCCCGAATCAATTTCTTTCTGACGAGATTAATAATCTTTTTCATTTTCTTTCTCTGCTTCTTCGGTGATGATCCCGTTAACAAACAAAGGCCCCCCCCAACGGTGCAGAACGGAGAGGGTGTTCATACTCATCAACCTTTCAGAAAATAAAATAACGGATTCAGAAATGAAAAGAATGCACTCAGGTGGGGACGAGGTCCGCTTCACGTCCTGGCAATGATTTCAGTGATCATTCATGGCGTTTAAAATAAACCTGATACATTCGCCAGTAGGGGGCGCTGTTCAGCTGTTCTGGCCCACCCCTTCAGGGAGCAAGACAGACGAGACCAGAGCAGACAGAGGGCACAGACTGCAGGACTGAATGGCCTCTCAGACTGCCGCATAACAGGCTGCTCAAAGTTAGTGTCTGATACACCTTGACGCACCCTATACTGACCTTGAACAGATGTCTCGGGCTGTGCAGGGAGACCCGACCCATCTGATGTACTGGGCATCAGTTACCAATGAAAAATACCATGCAGGGATCCAAAACCACCTCTATACTTTAACCTAAGAGATGCTAAGCTAAGCTAAGCCCTCTGGGCTACCTAAGACAAGAGCCTGCATTAAACAGTGTCGCCACAGAACCGCCAGAAGGAGCTGGCTCATGTCGATCAGCCATAACATTAAAACCACAGCCCATCTGGTCCGATCCCACAGGAGAGATATGGAAGCACAAATTGCTGACTTTTTCACGCATGTCAGTTTCAGAACCTAGAATAGCCCGGATAGTAAGGCGTCAGAATACACAGTGCGTCACAACTTGCTGTGTATGAAGATGCGTAGCCACAGACCAGTCAGAGTGCCCGTCCGCTGACCCCTGTCTACGGCGCAAAGCACCTACAATAGGCATGTGAACATCAGAACTGGACCATGGAGTAATGGAAGAAGATGGCCTGGTCTGATGAGTTGTGTTTTCCGTTGCACCATGTGGATGGGCCTGGGGCACGTGCGTTGTTTACCTTGAGAAAAGATGGTACCAGGATGCATTATGGGAAGAAGGGAAGCTGGCGGAGGCAGTGTGATGCTCTGGGCAATGTTCTGTAGGGAAACTGAGTCCTGGCATTCATGTGGATATTAGTTTGACACCTACCACCTACCTAAACTTTGTTACAGACCAAGTACACCCCTTCATGTATGGTATTCCCCGATGGCAGTGGCCTCTTTCAGCAGGATAATGCGCCCTGCCACACTGTAAAACATTTTACAGTTCAAGGTGTTGACTTGGCCTCCAAATACCCCAGATCTCAATCCAATTGAGCATCAGTGGGATGTGCTGGACAAAACTCCGATCCATGGAGGACCCACCTCATGACTTAAAGGACCTGCTGCTAACGTCTTGGTGCCAGATACCACAGGACACCTTCAGAGATCTTGTGGAGTCCATGTCTCGATAAGTCAGAGTTGTTTGAGCGGTACAAAAGGGACGTACACAACATTAGGCAGATGGTTTCAGTGTTATGGCTGATCGGTGTATGTGTGATTGGACTGGACCACATTGGAATTCATGGAACCATCACTGTGGTACTGCTAGCCCCCCCTCCCATGGCGAGCCCCCACCAGGTAGACGAGGAACTGCCAGCTGACTGCGTACATCTGGATCAGATGCGCGGTGATGTGCTGGACTGTGTGGGGGGCAAAGGTCACCAGCAGGTACGTCCCGGTGACGGCCAGGGCTCCCCCTGTGGACAGTAAGCGGAAGTGCAAGCGACATCAGAACACGGGGTTGCTTTTGAACAGCCCACAGCAAAGACCCCAGAATCTCCCTTATCACAAAGTTTAGATCTGCTGGCATTGTCTGCGGATCGTGCCAGAACAGAGAGCTCACCCAGGATGTCAGAGGCACGCAGCGTTTCCTTCAGGAACACCACAGAGATCACCGCACTGGCTGCAGAAAGGCACACGGGTGCTGGTCAGACACAGCCGTGGAAAATTTCTCTGGCGACGTGCATGATGATAGGTGTGGCACCCAGACACAGGAGCATCAGCGGGGAGATAAACTTACATGTCAGTCTCAGAACCCCGATCAGGGAGAAATGGGATCAGTGAGTGAGGTTTTCAGCAACGCAGGACTCAGGTCTAGAGAAATCTCACCAACAGACCCCAACTCCACAAATTCAGGCAATTTTGACAACCACACAAAGCAGGATTTTACCCAATAATGCAAGAAAAATAAAATTCATGAACAATGTCGTTTCATTTCATGCTACAACGTGATTTACCACTTCTATAAAACTCACCGTGTCAGACTCCAGTGCATGTCACAGGACAAAATCAGGTTTAGGTTTAATTTTGCCCAGGAAACTGTTTTCGCCTTACTGAAAGACACCGTGTATGTAGTGAGCGAGAGCAGCAGGGCTGGGAGGTGCTGTCTAGGGAGTCGGGATCCCAGGGGTGACCCTTATGTACCAAGACATAAACCTAATGGGCCACAGCTAACACGAGGGTGTGTGGCTCAGCCAGTTAGGACTCTGCACCTGTAAATCGGAAGGTTGCTGGTTCAAACCCCAAGACCGGTAGATTCATGCTGTGGTTGGGCCCTTGGGCCATTAGGGTGAGGGATGCTGCACACTGGGAGACCCATGAACTGGGGAGGTACGTAGTGGTATCCAAAGCCAAGCTTGTATATATGGCCAAATAGGAGTTGGAGCCCAAACACTGGTGCCTCGAGCAATAATCACCACATCTGAGGGAGAAGATTTAAATCACCGGGAGCTGTGATGAAACCGTAATGCAACATGGGAGGAGACACGGCCCAGCCAGGCAAGGAATGTAGGTCACAGGGTGGCTGTAGCACGTGGGCCCCGACGGCCTGGAACGCACCTGGGGGGTATTACAGAGGCGAAAAACACGGGGCTTTTAAAGGCCACTCGGCTCACAAGAAAACGTGTTTACGCCATCAATATACTCATGATGCAAACAGCTGCATGAAAAAGGCGACGCTCCCTTGGCAAGTTAATTTTGCATAAAAACTCCCCTCTCCCTTCAGGGCATGCAAAGCCGGCACGTAACCATAGCAACTCCATGGCAAGTCTATCGTCAAAAAAAAAAACAACACACACATACACAAGCAGCACCACTGGGAAGGAGGTAACATCTAACCCTCAGAGGCAGAATTTAATCGCTACAGCCGCGTCCCAGCACAGGTTAATAAGCTTGCTAAGGTTGAGCCTGTTTATACGACTTTTAGTTGCAAAGATTTTATTTCACATCAGTATTTCAATAACCAATCAGGTATTAAAATTCATTTGATCTGTGACTGGGATACATAAAAATGGCACGGTATCAAAGGAAAGTGCTGGTCACCCCACACACGGCTGGACACACGACACAGAAAACCATACCATATCCATTTTACTTACTGTGGGGGCCATTAACACAGATGGGTAGCCCTGGGTGGAGACATCAGTATGGAAAATGAGACTGCCATGTCATCAAGATCCCCAAAGCACAGGACCTCACTGGCAACTGCAGACCAGTGCTTCGCTTTTAGGACTCAGGAGTCTGACTCTGTGAGGCTTGGGGGGTATTACGGTATTATGGTATATCGCGGTATTTAAAAGTACCAGAATAGTGTTCCTTTTGAAAATAGTGTTAAAATACTGTATAGTACAGTACAGGGGTGTGGTTAGAGAAATTTGGGCCCCATGAAAGTATTTCAATAATGGGATATTGGGGCCCCTAAACTGACCAATTATATTATGTTCCAAATTTTTTAGGGCCCCTGTCGCTCTGGGGCCTGTGGAATCGTCCTAACTGTCCCCCTTTTTATGGCACCCCTGCTACAGTATAATTTTGGGACTAGAATTAGGTACCAAAACCCAATGCTAATATGGTACCAGTTCTTATATGATCGGTATGTACCGGATCGTATTTCAGTACAAATTTTGATGCCACTTAAACGCCCAATGAGCTGTCAACTGAAATATTTTCCCTTTGGTGCTCAAGCAACAGGAGCGTAACTGCACATCACGTGCCTTCGCTACTTAACGTTACACTTGCTCTGATGTCAGCAGATGCCTACCATTAGCTAGCAGCTACTGTAAATAATGTTACAAAACCTACATCAAAATGGTCTAAAGGTCGGCTGTATCTCACTCATAAAGATTCCAACACTGGGATGTGCAACAAATGTTTACAAACAATTGGCATATGACACAAAGAAAAAAAAAAGACATTTTTTATTGTTGTTGACCTTCGTTTTGTGCTTTATTTGTTTGAAGCACCAGTTCAGGCTGCATTTAGGCATTGATACACTTTTAAAAGTATCTTTTTAACACCAGTATCGGAAAAAACACAAACGATACCCAATCCTAGTCGGGCCAGTATGAAAAATGAGATACTCCCTAAGCCTACTGCAAAGGTCCCACTGCAGGCTCAACCATGTCAACAGGATGCAGGGCTCCAGACCTTACAGGTAGGGCCACCAATGGGAAGCGTTAACAAAACTCAACGGGGTTCCGCAAACAAGGAGGTAAACAAAGGAGGCACTAAATAAGGACACCACACTTTAGCCTTTATGCTTTCTGGATTTTTCTGAACACTGGCACTAATTGGGTCTGTGCAAGGTGCCAGTTTGGAGGGGGGTTTGTCTCTGTTTACAAACAGGCCCCTCTGTGGGATGTTCTTCAACACAGCGGGGCACTGAGGCCTATAATTTCCGTCCTAGAGTCCTCATATTACTGCCAACCTTTAACCATCCTGCTGTTAGTTTTGCGCCTGCAAGCTTTGGGTCTGTTGTTTTACCTCTGACCTGCAAAAGAGGTTAAACTGATGTGCTGTTGGACGACACATGGGCAACACTCTTCGTGATCAAAGGAACAGACTGTTACAAACCTCCTAACGTCAACTACGTTAACGAAACTAACAAAGCAGACACAATAGTAAGAGGCCAAGTGTGCAGTGAGTCTTCTACACCTCTGAAAGGGAAACACCTGGCCCAGTTCCTTCAGGAGCTAAAAGGACCTTGCATATCACTTCAGACATCGCAGAGTAAACAGAAGCGAAGAAACCGGCTGTTAAATATTTAACCTGCAGCTGGAGTGTTTGTGTGAGACAGGTGCTGTGCCGGCTCTGCTGTTCCTCCACTCCCTGACTCGGCCCTAAACAAATAGCATACAGGGTGGAGGAGCAGGGCGTGGCCAACGGAGGGCGGGGCCTTACCGATGACGGACACGCAGCCCAGCGGGGCGATGAGGGAGGCCGGGGCGAAGCCGTATGCAGCAAAATTGCCCAGTTCGCCAATGCCCATGAGGGCGATGCCACACCACCAGAGGGCGCAGGTGTAGTAGGGCTTGGAGCCACTCTGGGACTGTCGCATGTGTGTGTATTTCTGAGGGAGGAGGCATATAGCATCAATAAATGCCCCCCACCCCCCAATATGACCCAAAACCCACAGATGTAAGCAAATTCACCTCTCCAATCACAATCTCCAAACAGCCAAACACTATTCCTGAATAAACTGATATTTATTAAACTTTCAGGCGTCACTTGGTTGTCTTACCTGAATGTTTAATGAGATGCTGATTAGAAAGTTCCCACATATTGCGATGATGATTCCAATAAGGTACGTCTGCAACACAAAAGCAGGTTGCTGGTGATCATTCTTACTCTTCACTGGTGTCACTAGACCTTCCGCAGCTCCCGACACACCATCGGTGGCACAGCCAGTGACAAACAGCTCAACTTTGCTACCCGACCAGCAGTGAACATGGGAGCACAGCATGTCAGCACAGCATGTCAGCACATCGGCCAGAATCCAACTTTCCATCTACCTCTAGAAATAAATGTAGTAAAACTTAAAGTAATATATATATATATAACAAATGAAACAGATGAACATATTTAAAATAAAAACTAATAAAACCAACCATTCTTCAAATCTGCTAGCCATTTCTGCCATCATTCTGATCACAGAGGATAGAAAAGGTATATGTAAAGGGTACATATAATCTTCGGTCTGACTTCCCATTTCTTTTCCCCTGGCCGAAGAATAACACTGAGCAGAACCTCTGGTCTGGCAGCATATTGCCTGTAAAGGAACGAATGACCCTCTATACCCCACTGCCAAATGTTTAATATATAACGCAATTTTAGTTAACAGAGCCTGAGAGTCCTAGTCTTTTTTTTTGGTTGTGTAGCTTTATTTAAGTTAGATTTATTTAGGATATTTGCTACTGTCTGATATTCTAATTCTCAAATCTGAATATTCTTAAGAATTAAAAGCTTGTTGCTCTTTGAAAGGGTGTACTTGTATCATTATGCTAACGATTATTATATCAGTGGCATAAAATGATCTTAAAATAATGTCGTTTATCACAACTATTTCTGGGACAATATATCGTCAAACAGAAATAGTTATTGTGACAGGCTTATTAATGGCTGCATAAGGTAATGTATATTAGAGGATACAAGCTCTATGAGAAAACCCACCGTCTCTGAGCTTACTGCTAAGAACCTGGATCTCAGGTTTAACAACAGACGCTGCGCTGCACATGCAATGGCGTGACGAAAGAGCAAAGTCAATGTTTCTCGGTACAAATGAGTGGAGACCCAATATTTTATCACAGAGACGGGTTCAGGGTTTAATGGAGCAAAACCAAGTCTGGAGCAGGTAACACCTAAAGAAATTCAACACTGAAGCTGTATTTGATCATACTGCTGAAGAAACATGACTATGGGGGAACAGGATCAAGGTTCGAATCACAGGAAAGACGCCTTATTCATACGTCTCTTGAAGTGGCCTCATCATCTGATTACTTCTGCTCAACACCAACCTGTAAAAACATGGTCATGTCATTGGTTACGTGGTTAAAAGCACCCAATAAGCAACACTGAGTCCAGCCATCCATCTGTCAACACGTCACGACTGGCCTGTTTCCCACGCAGCACAGAGCAAAGGCAGGGAAATGGTCAAGACAGGTCACGACAGGTCAAGACAGGATGGCCACCACATGGCGTGCAAAGCAACAATATACAGGCAAGGCATTTCGCAGGCGTAGACGAGCCGTCAACAGTCATCTCAAGACGGCAGCGAGGCTGGGACAGGAGCAGGAGGAGGAGCACACAGCTCCTGTCAGTTTGGAGAAGGGGATGAGTATAAGCAGGGCCTTGGGTAACCAACGACACACCACAGCCCAGCACAGCATGTCAGCACATCGGCCAGAATCCAGCCCCGCAGGGAGGAAAGGACCCATCAGCCACTCCACACCAAGACGACCGACACAATTTAAACTTTAACAAACTATCATAGATAATTGTGGAAAATAGGAATATCTGAAAATAGTTCAAGTGTTTTTTCTGGCCAACTAATGATGTTTAAAAAAAATTATAAGAATTATCAGCATCAGTAACTAACACTTTCTCATGTCACTTTCTCACTGTTTGTAAAAAATACATATTTTTCTTTCAGCCATAGAAACCATCCTGGAAACATTCAGATAAGTCACTCATAGAATGACACAATTTCCACAGAAGACGGGAAGCAGGAGCATTCGGCAACAAGCAGGCCCAGATTAATTAAACTGTCACAGCAGAATAATTGAAGGACGCGGCCAAGGGAATTCCCGTTCTGGAATTTCCTGCTAAATTCTAATGGACCATTTTAATTCAGACTTAACCCCGGCCAGGGCTGAAAATCCCATACGACGCCACACTGCCAGAATTTATAAAAAAAAATATATTTCTCTGGGAAAAAATTTATTAAACCCTGATATGAAGCTATAAGCCGCAGGTTTGGGAAATGGAAATGTGGGTGTGACTGGCTCAGTCTGACATGGACCTGCAGTTCCCACATTGAGGAAACAGACGCTTTCTGGGCTGCAGACCTACCTGCTGCTAATTTTGACATGGGCATAACCTCAATTGATTTGGACTGTGAGTCACCCATTGCTGGAAAAGACATTAAAACGGTGGGGGGGGGGGGGGAGGTGGAATGGTCACCATACCAAATAAGACAAACCAGTAAGAGCATGTGACAAAACGGCAGCCAATGACTTTGGCCCATGAAGCCCGCGCTGTCGCCTCCTGGTGGTCTGCACTGCCGATGCTCCTCTTATTGGACCACAGTCCAGAGGAGTGTCACCCCAGCCACACAGACAGCTGCTGAAAGGTCCACCAACCCCGGCAGCATTACTTCCAGCTATAGGAAGCATCCGTACTCACCGTACTTAAAGATCCACATTCAAGTTTTGCTCTAAACCTCGTGTGTGCTTGTTTTTCTTAAATACCAATGATTGAATTTATATGGCTCATAACCCTAACTAACCCTACCATCATACCCCAGAGTTTTCTTGGAGCGGTCTTTGTAACTGAATTGATATCAACCCCCCCAAAAAAAGCTCTTTAATTTGGCCTTTATGCAACAACACATTTCTAAATGTCTAGATTCCATAATAAGCTATACCCGGTGTACAACTACTTAACTTAAGGAAATATTTGGAAGGTGGAATGAACTAAATCCAGTTAAAGTATAACATTTAACGTATTATTTGCAAAGCTGAAATCATGTGTTTTTCCCCCTCATAACCAAATAAAACCTCATTAATACCCTTCTGGAACCCAAGACTACAGTTTGATATCCATGTACACCTAGTCACAATGGCTCAGACAGCACTAAACAATCACAGAATGAAACACCCTTGATTATACAGGCTCTAACCCATGCATGTATGTCTGTACTGGCACTTCTTAACTGACGTCACAATGGTTCCAGCTCAGTTCAATCATTGTATGGCAACAAACAAAGGGTTTCACGTCCTGACACAAGTGCGACAAGCAAATCTATTCCTTACATTCTGAATGAGGCAGGAGAGAGAGAGCCCCCCTTTTCCTATCCATTCTTCCTTCCAGACTGCGTGAGACGGGAAATCTGACTGAACTGTCACATGACCCACCTTCTAATTAACAAACAATGACAAAATGCAGGTCAGGTAAATAATTGGAATAATTTAGGCTGTTTCCACACACAGTTCATTCGAAATGAATCAAAAACTCATTAAGTGGCCCGAGGAGGAGAATCCAGTTCTCTTTTTATTCACGTTGCCCATCGCGTTCCAAAAGCACTTGATTCACTTTCTGCTCCATTTCACATTACAATTGGTCCTTATGGATGCCGAACTAATGAGAGTGATTTTTCCTCAAGATGGCTACACCTGTGCCAGCGACATGCGCTTTCTTGTTGTTTCTGAAATATGTAAACGCAAAGAACACTAACAAAGAAAATCAGACATTATTACACAACACAAAACAGAGACAGTCACGGAGAAGAAAACGTACACTCCAGCGATACCAAATAACATCTGCCTTACTTTACTGGTGACATCAGTATTGTATGGTATCCCGTCGTGGTTGAAAAGCATAGAGAGAAGTGAAGTGAGCTGGGTGCACTTCCTGCTCACATATTGTCAGCAAACAAACCTACTAAGAGGTGGTCTGAATTCGGTCTGCTTTTGGGTGGGTGGGGTGGTCTGAGTTCATTTGCAGTGTTCACACATGGACCACACTGAGGCACAAACACACAGTCTACTTAAACTGGCTGAATCAAACCAGGTGTGAAAACACCCGAAAAATCACTAGTCCCAAAATTTGACCAGACTGATGCTCTACATTGGTTGGGCAGGGGAAGGCAATCCTGATCCACAAGTGCCATTATCCAGAAAGTAACTCATCAGGCAGGATAGAAAGCTATCTGCTGAGGTTCATCAGAGACCAGGTAGGGTACAAAACCTACTGGACACCATTCAAATATAAAGTCACATGCACAGAGCACTCAACCAGTTGGTTGAACCAAAATCAGAATTTTTACTTTCTGAACGTGAACTTTCCACTTCTGCCGGGATCAGCATTGCCTACCCCTGGGTGAGATCCTTGACTGACCAGTTATGGAGGCTGACATGTCACTGAGGGGGGGGGCACACCACGAACCTGGGTCCGCCTCTCCAGCAGCGTTCAGCTGCTCCTTATTAACACTCCTCTGCATGCTCACCCTGCCTTGTATGTGAACAGGACACCACATGTGCTTAATCAGACTTCTTATTTCACTACTCTTTCCTGCTGAGTTCCCGCCGTTGGCTTAAGTGCCAAATACAGAAACCGGCAGAGTATCGATACGGCGTCTCCGCACTTTATGAGATGAAACACCCCTAAACACCTGCCTGAATGTAACGGTATCACTGAACCCAGCTACCATTGTAAAGAGGACAGGAGAATGAGTAAAAGCTACAAGAAAATAAAAATAAAATCACAAATAAACAAAGTCTTTTAGTGTGGCCATTGATTATGTTGGTTAGGTGGAAAAAAAGCTTTCGGAAAAACATGTAAATTTCACATATTATTATTAACTCTACAGTAAAATGGGTATCAGAACCAGAGTCAACTTCATTCGTCATTTATGGTCCGAGAACAAGGAATTTGTTTTGGTGTGATCAGTCACATTAAAGTAAATCACAAAAGTAACATAACATGTAGTATCAACACTGAAGGAGAACTAACCAGCAACACAGAGTACATACAAGTAAAGTAAAACGAGATATTTGGAAAAGGTACAATGCAACAAACTAGCTGGGCAGTCCAAAAATTAAATATGTATTAATATATTAAGCATATAATCTCTAAAATAAAGTCAAGTAATAAGATGCCATTTGGCAGACTGGAGGTGAAATCACAAAGACAGATTCAATTCAAAATCCCCCCCCAGTAACCTCAAAGTACTGCTATTGGTAATATTCGAGGAAGCATGATATTTCAAAGATCTTTATATCTGAAGGTTTTCAAGCACCACAAATGAAACGGTTCAGCAAAAGCACCAAGGTCTTTCCATTGTATGTGGTTTTTCAGGGCTCCAGAAGACTTGGGGAGTAAGACTGAAAGGCAGTAGGAAGAAGCGAGCCTCCCTTCTGTGGATGGGGGGGAAGACAGGGTGTCCTTTTGTACTGAGTGACAATGGTAATCTGTTGCTGGAATGGGGCAAGGCATTGACCAGGGGGGGCACGAAGGGTGGGATGTTAGGCTGAATCAGAACAAGCAGCTGTGGGTCACCACAAAGTAGGCATTCTCAAAGTTCCATCTCATTGTATTTTTGTTCCATACGCCCAGTGGTTTGAGGTTCTGGATTCTCTCCTCTTGGTGACATACTATATTCTGGAACTTTAAGTACGAAATCCACGTTGGCAAAGATAAACCACGCAACTATTTCATATAATTCCAGAATATACAATACAAAAACTCACTCACTGCTGTAAGGGAAGTATGAGGCTGTTCAGCATGATGCCATCTCTGAAGTCCAGCAAACTAGCTTCAAAGAAACAATCACAGTTACATACTTCATAAATCAGAGAACATTCACACTGCTGGATATTCTGCTGAAAGTTTAAACCCTTGTTCTAGGGCTGACTGTGTTCCATTCTGAAGTTGAACACACACTTTGCCCAAGTCAAGATTTCTACCTCAAAGATTATGAGCAATCGCTGCCCTATCCCAAAGCAAGTATTTGAAGACATTTGATACTCTTGGTTCTGAACATCTGCACGGCTAACGGTTCTTACTGCTGCAAAATGAAATGAAATGAAAACGTTTTTATTCACTCGACCACAAGCAGAGGAACAGAATGCACGGACAAAAAAAAGTATAAATTACAGCAATATATGATAATGCGACAGTTATATAACAAAGTTGATGGCCGATTTCTTTAGAAATTCTCAGAAATTCAGAGGTCCACTGTTTCAGCTCAGATACTCTTCCTGCCAAACCAGGAAGAACTCCGTTATTTCTGGAAAATAATCCCAAGAATTTGGACTGTATCCAATAAGCAACATGATTAAGAAAGGTTTCACTTAGCTGCCGTTTTTTTCTCCGTAATTATTTCATGCTTCATGTTTTAGGTTACCGGTTTGTTATGATCTATTGAAGAGCAGAGTACATTTCCAAGTGATCTTTCTCAAAGGCTGAACTGTAAAACTGTGATTTTTGGATCGTTATCCACCTGGGTGCAGATAATGATGCGAGACCCTCCGCTCAGCGTTACGTCGGAATCCTGTCACGTTTCCCGCAGCGCATCTTTTTCACTAACATTAATCTTCTCATAGGTTAAAAAAAGTTATAAAATATAATTAAGTCAAAAATTCCCTTTCACACTGTCATGCTGTCTGCCGTTGCCCTGCATTATTCTCAGGGAATCGCGGTCTAATTACTTGAATTTCAGCACTTCACATCACAGTATGTAAGGTCTTTGAATACATTAAAAATAAATCCCTTCCTTGAAAGGATCTGTAGACTTTGAATCGCTGGCAACATGCTGTGAACTCCAAATGTTAAAGGCTATATGTACAACACCTTTATGTAATTAAAATTTTGAATTATTATATTTTTTTTTGTGGTGGAATAGTGGTTTGTATTCATGAATATAAAGTTTATATTATACAGTAAGTTGTTCCTCTATACAAAGTTTGAAGAGGAACTTAAGGGAAGCCTCTTTGGTAATGATCAGGCAGTATTCACATACCACATGTTCATGACAGTTCAGACTGGTACATTAAGCTAGCGCAAGTTGTTTTGCTATTTTAGCTTCATTTCAGACGGGTAATCAATAAAAACGTAAGGCTCACTGTTAAGGAGGTAAATGACATAAGCTACAGTTAAAAAAGTCGTGTCATGAACATTTGATCCGTGAACTTAATCAGATTGATCATAGGGTTCATAAACACTTGCAATCAAAACAAAAAGTTATAGTAGATATGGGTTTGATACAAAATAGCAAATTTGTTAGTTTTTGTTTAATATTACTGGGGTCTACATTTATGTAACGGCTACAGCACAAGGTGTCCAGAAAGTACACCTGTTCCCTTTGATCGCTTTAAGTAGGAAAAGCAAAAACAAAAATGGTTTCACTCAGAAATCAATATCAAGTTTAAGTAGGCCTACACAGACATTTACAAGGACTTACGAACCAGCTCCTCTGTGGGATTTTAATATTAATGATAGTCCATTATAATATATAACAGAGCTTTTCGCCTTAACAAATGCATCACCGATTTGGGGGAAAACCCCAATAAGGACAGTGCCGTACCTTATACGCGCGATCGCTGCTTTCAGGCGGCTGCGTTGTGCCTTTTACCGGCGTCTGAGCAAACAGACGCTCCCACGTCGCGTTCGCCATTTCTCCCGGAGATCGTGGAGTCGCACCAAACGCTCAGGCGGCCGCTTCTTCACCAGAAGACATCCTTAATTGTTCCGGTCTTTGTCCCTTATCGAAGACGGCAAAGCATGGCTTGAACGTGGTTAATACAACGACCTCCCCTTTGACTTCCCGTGCGTTTGCCCTTTCTGCCAGAGGGTGCAAACAGGTGAAAATGTGCAGGCAGCACGTCAGGCTGGGGTGTGGCGCCCCGGACCGACACACTGAAGTTTGACTTAAGGATGCGATCAGGCGATACTACGTATTATTGACAAGTGTAGCGTAGGGTGACGTAAATAATAAACTGAATATATTAGTTTAATAGGAAGATGTCTGGAATGTTATGTGATATAGCCTAACGTTATTGTTGTGTATGTTTCTTTGTTATGGTTAAATAGAAAGGGATGGCTTTCCCCAAATGCTGAAAATACCTCGCCAGTTAAGTAGCCGAAGGTCACAAAATACAAAATAACAGCAGTTTTATGTTGAGATACATCCATCCATTCATCTTCTAACTACTTTTCCTAGGTAGGCCCTCAGGTGCTCAAATATATGGAAAAGCTATATTCTTGTATATATCTTTTGTACTGTACACTCTCAGAAAAAAGGGTGCAAATTTGTACCTTTGCTTGTCACTGGGGCTGTACCCTCAAGGGTCTGCCAATTG
>JAODKC010000137.1:10115901-10133378 GCA_026777985.1 Mormyrops attenuatus
CCTTAAAAGGTACAATTACCTATATATAGCTAAGGATACCATTGGCAGACCCTTGAGGGTACAGCCCCAGTGACAAGCAAAGGTACAAATTTGCACCCTTTTTTTCTGAGAGTGTATTCTTCTAATGCAATTGGCCAGAGAAAAGTGTGTGTGTGTGTGTGTGTGTGTATATATATATATATATATATATATATATCAAAAACATATCAAAATTAATTTCACCCCTAAAGATAATGAAATTAAATTTTATCTACACAAAAATCTATTTTTTTATGTTCATTTTAGGCTTAATGAGCAGGAATTTCTCCTCTTTCACCAAGATGTAAAACTAATAAATGTGTTCTCCACAGAATTCATTTATGGACTTTCCACAAAGCACTGAGCATGGGTGCCAAGAATTGTAGCATTTTTTTTTGGATGTAACTGTTTAATTTCATTCATCCACCCATTTATCTTCTAACCACTCGTCCTGGTCAGCAGATCCCAAGCAGCGCATGTGAAGATATTCCATATGCTGGGAAATTGCAATGTCATGTAAAACTGTTATTATTAAATACAGTTATGGTATGAAGGGAAGTTCAGTAGCCAGTACTGCAGCCTCACACTACTAGGGTTGTGGGCTTGATTCCCAGCCCTAGATGTGTGCTAAACGATGTCCCTAAAGCTGCTTAAACATGTTTTCTCTGATGATCAGGCATCCCATCCAGGGTGTCACCCATACAGTGCTTCCTGGGTTAGGCACAAGGGTCACCATGACAACCGCCCATGGAAGATGGATGGACAGATGTTCCTTATTGTCATAATGGATGGCACTACATCTGGAGCTGATATATATTATGTACGTATTACAAACTTTATATATAATGGTATTTTACACAGCCAAGTCAAGAATTTTCTTGATTTTGACTATATTTTTATATGAAGTCTTAATGTTTATCCAGGAAAGGTAGTATAATGTATGTAATTTATGCTACAACAGGGTAAAATCAGTAAGGAACATCTCCACGTGGTGTAGAGCACAGCACACTCTGGGTGACTCGATCACATGCCTCATACTTCCGTTATCCCACAATTCCCCTATGTGGCCCTGTTATCAAATAGCCGACGGAATGGAGAGCGTCGAGCCATAATGGTCATGGAAAACTTTCAAAGACACTTCTGTGCTTATGCTGCAAAGTCTGAATATTTGCGCTTTAACAAGCTAGACTCTGTGACGGATACTGTCTGAGTAATTAGATCTTTTGGTGCCAAATATCCCAATTTGTATGGGGCATTATGTGCTGGTGAGATCTCTGGAGCGGGGTAATTGCTTCGAAGATGGTATGATGAGATGCAGAGAATCTAAATTGTTCCAATGAGCCATTTTAATTTATGCATACGAAGACCCACATAGCAGCGGGTTCCTGAGCTGCTCAGACACTTTAGATGAGCTGACGATGATCACGTTAATGGAGAAAAAACTTAATTTGTTTTATGATGGCAACAAAGACAACCCAGGGATCGAGCTGAATTGCAAGGGGAATAACTAAGCTGACATAACCGAATCGTTGTCGTGAGTCAATAAGTCGATTACGCTGAGTGGATTTGGATCGTTATACTGGGTCGCAAAGGTTTTTAAATACATTGAGTGAATGTAGCAACTTCACTGGTCAAGGACATAAGAAAAGTTCCAACAGGTTCCTCATAATTGAAGCACTGTGTTGTTGTCTAAGTGCTGTAACATCTGTTGAAAGGCAAGGAGGACAAAAGGAATAAAGATGCAAGCAGGCAGCCGGGAGGACACTAGGATAAAAAGCAAAAGCTGGAAAGACATTTCGGCGAGGTCAAGATAGAGATCAAGGTAGTAATTATCATTCATAAAACCACGAGTACTCAGAGGTAACGTTCACGTATAACTTGATGCTTAAAACATAAATACATACGATGGAATATGTTTGAAGTGAAACGTTTCGGCAAAGACATTATTTGAACTGTTCGAAAAATAAAATCTGACATTTGCCGCAAAGCAAAATACAGTTCTTAGGTTTGGAAGATAATAAACAACATTTTGGTATCGCCATCTGGTGGTCAGTTACGGAACAGCAGAGTCAAGAGGGAGCCTTATGATTGATACTCTTATCAATATCTTATGATATTGAGTGGCTATAAGGTTAAAATATAAAGAGAACGGAGCTCTATATCTGTATAGAAACAGGCACACTGTGATTGTGCCTGTCAGCAGCTTGTGAAATAGTGCTTTATCTGAACAAAGATGAATCTGTATTTTTATCAAAATTCTTCCAGGAGTCAGTTGGACGAGTGAAGAACTATGGCATTCAGTTCTTTCCGATTAATATATAATCATCCGCATGCAGTTTGTGTCCAAGGCAGCAGAAGGCACAAGGTAGCGGTACTCCTGGCCAGAATGGCAGCCCATCATAGAGCCTGTATATACTACCGGCAGTTTAGAGATGCTGATTACCCTGACATCATGTCTTTGGACAGTGGGAGGAAACCCGTGACACATTAGGAGAAAGAGCTGACTCTACATCCACCGAGCAGGGGCAAAATTTGAACCCCCAAGCCTGGACGTGTGACGCAATTCTGTTGGCCACTTACCCAGTACAGGGTGTTGGTGATGAAAAGTGCTCAAAGTGGCTATTTTATTCAGTCGCTTGAGATTTATTGCTCACTCTTCTCATTGACAGCAGAACCTACCCTTGACTCTTATTTCACCGAAAAATTCTGGTGACGTGATTGAGTTAGCATCCCACAGACCTGCGTGATGTGAGCCATCAGCAGATTCTCAATGTATGATGAGCTTTTAGGAGCAGCATTCATATATCTGCCGGTATGACGTCTAACAGCCCAGTCATAGCTCACATTGGGGCTGAACTCCTGTGATTGCGGGCTGGGGGTGACGACCTGATGTCAGTCATTAAATTTGACGGATGTAGCCACGTTTCTGCATAGAGACCACCTCATCTATGGCCACACCTGAGGCCCCGGGAGTGTGCAGAGACACCGGTCCTGGAAGTCAGGTCCTACAGGTCTCTCATCTCACACCTAATGAGCTGACGAACAGGGACCTGCCTGCCAGTCCAGACCTTTTGGCAGGAGATGCGATCTCGGGCAAAAAGGGCAAGTCAAGGAAAATTACTCGAGGAGATGGGAGGAAGTTAAAGAGAGAGCTTGATGTGTTCTCCTGCTTGTTCAGGAACGGTACTTCCATCCCCAGTTTGACTCTTTATTTTGGTATCTAAATCTGCATTATTTCAAACACCCTAAATCTTCTAAACCACGCTTCTGGAAAGTAAGTTAAGGAGCAAAAGGGGTTTTGACTTAAATTTATGACCCCCCTGCTGAGTTTTCAAATACATCATTTATAACATAAGTTCAGTGGTAAATACCTTAGGTACAGAAATACATCACGCCATTAAAGCACCGTGATTCTGTAGGGCTGTACAGCGTTTACACTCCCCCTGGCTTAAGGGCGTGTCCAACATTTTCCGTATCGATGATCCCAGCGCACAGTGCATTTAATATCCTCCCTGATCAATAGCCCCTCACAGAGCCTGGTTTAACAGCTGGATTTATGACATTGGGTTATGAACTCCCCCTTGGAGGATATGAACCATTACGTAAGTTGGAGACACTGTCGCTCCTTCCCAGCACAAAGCACAGGGCAGAGATTTCCTTTAACCAGCATTCCTGAACCACTGGAAACTACCCATTCTATGACTACGCAGGCAAAGAATTGTGACTGGCGTATTTGACATGTTGCAATAATTTCTGCAAGAAAATGAATTCAAGATACTGAGCAGTTTGACTCCAAGCAATTTCCGATTCATTCTGCAATCGGAACATAGGAGCCACTTTCCAGACATGAAAGTTGCCTCCGTGTTTCCAGAAGAGACATCAGGAAGAGGGATCCAAGCTCTACTATCCAAGCTGATGACAAGCTTCAAAAATTCCAGATGAATCACTTTAAGGTACATTATCCCACTGGTGTCAAAGCTGTTCACAAGACAGGGGAAAGTAAATTTAATGAAGGAACAATGCAAATGTGTCCTCCTGAAGGCTGCAGATAAACCAAGCATGCAATCAAACAAAAACACCGGCACGGCACCAGAAAAATAAGGAAGGAGATCAGCAGCCTAAACCACGTATCAGCTCAACTTACAAAAGATCTCACGTGTGTAAATGTAGACAACATCATTACTGCTTAATCATGCGTGATTAGCACTCTGAGAAACACATGCCGCAGGTATCAGGCTGGGAAAGAAAAGCTTAATATCTGGCTTGTTTTCAGATACAATGGAGTCGAGGGAAGCACTACAAAAACTGCAGGGGTTATTTCAACGAATGCAGAAAGAAGGAAGCTGAAACTCAGGCAGGGATGCTAGGCTCTTAGGTCGGGCGACAAGCATTAGATCAGCGCAATTCACAGCTGACAATGCCTAGACATGAGAGAGAGGTAAATAAATTAGTATAAAAAAAAACAAACAGCCATGTGACTAACTTGAGGTGACTAACCGAAATGCACACAGACCACTGACACATTATAATCATTAGAATTTATCTTATTTAATATTAGAAGGTAAAGGGACGAAATAGCTCACAATAAAGAAAAATCTGATATCAATATCCGCAGATCAGCTAGCCAGAGAAATCCAAAGAAAGAGATGTAAATAGCAAGATGAATCGACAAGCCTATAGCTACAGTTGCCCTGCAGTTCTAATAAGCTAAATTAATTACACTGTAAAACCCATTTAGAAGCCAGGTCTCAAATTTACATGTGCAAAACTTCAAAAAACGTTTAAAAGGTGCAGTAACCTCACAAGGTGTCGAAGAAGGCAGTCACCACCCTTCATAATCATAGCAGATATATCTCAAGCGTATTTCCTTCATTTTGTGAAATGAAAGCTAGCCATATTTAAAAAGTGTCCTCCCTTAACTGCAAGGAGACTGTCACTGGAGTCCCAAGGAGAATACTGACCGGGTAGCTGTTTGCCAGATACGCCTGATGTGAGGTGTTCAGCGAGGGCTTCACCGCAAATTTGCCCAGCTTGCTGAAACATTAAGCCTTGTACATATTCACGTGCGCAGCCGCAGCCGTGAAGGACAGCCGCTGCCTGGCAAAGTCAGGAGATGCCATGGCAGTATGGTAAGATGGTGTAGCAGGCACTCATAGGTCATCAATAGCGGTATGGCGGTAACAGGGCATGCTTTGAGGATGCAAAGGAACAGCAAGCCCCAAGTGTCAAACAGCTCCTGCATTTAGGGCTACAAACAGCTAATTCTCAGATATTGATTCCTAATACGATCCCTGCTAGCAAACACAATAGATTTACAAAGGTGCCTTGTTGTGTAATTACAGCGATTGTCCTTTGAGGCTATTAAAACGCAGGACAATGGATAATGCAGTGGTTAGGGCCATGTGATGTGAAGGTCAGTGGCTCACACCCCGAGGGAATCTGCTCCAACTCAACTGTTTTTATACAGATTATTTTTTATTCCACTTTGAATCAAATCCTACGCAAAACCTATTATTATGTTTATCCTAATAATAAAAACGAAAATGAGAAAATCCCTAAATTCAGTCACAATTCGTTAACTCATTCCTTCCTTAATGCAATGTGGCACAGAGCAGCTGGTGTCTAGATCCATAAATCACATTTACTCGTAAAATTCACCATTAGATTTTCATTAGCAACAAATGGCACAGTTTAACACAGATACCTCACAGAAGAACAGAGAGTTGAAATTTATTTCGTTAAAAAATGCACAATTTGTTTGATTATAATATCTAGTTGGTCATTATAGCTCATTCTAGTAAATCGTGGTTACATCTCGTCGCCACAGTATCAAAGCAGAAGCAACAATTTCGTCTCAGTAACAATGAATAAACTAAGACACATAGTTTGGACGGTACCAAGCTATCAATAGGCGAACGCTGCCCGTATATACCAATAACAAGCATTGGTTAGATTATACAATCATTATGCAAGGTGTTCATAACTGTACCCAAGGCGAGGCGCAAATAAACGAATTAAACATAGTTGATCGTGTTTATCGCCATTCACTCCGAGAAAACAACTTTACCGCGACGCATAAACCTACTGAACTGTGATCGCACAGCCACCTAATGAATTAGATATAGCTATTATAATCTGTCACATAGGGCGCACGGTACACAGCTATGAAATAACAGTATAATAGGAAACGTCATGCTGAACGTGAAAAATACATATTTATATGTCATTTTTATCTTTTGCGTGTCCAATATTAATGTTGTCTGTTTTCTTTGTATTTGACTAGGGATGGTCCGTCACCGTATTTGGGTGGATGATGGCACACGCCTTTTCTCCCATGCAGAGGTATTTCGTGACTGCTGGGTCGGAGCTGTCCTTTTCAGCACCACGGAGGTGCCACTCTCACGCCCGGAGATCGTACGTGTTACCGCGCAGCAGCACACCAAAGCCGGCCGGGATTCCAGGAACTCCCCCGGTGACGGAGCCTCGGGGAACACGTTACGCCGGGTGCCTGCGGCTTCTCGGTCATGGCGAATATCGCTTGACGGAGTGAGAGGGCAATAACCAAAAAGGGCACCGGGGGAAATCTTGGCTGGAAACAGGCATCGCGTTGGCTGCCGGGAAACCCCTTCATGTGCGTTTATACCGTACGCGGGCATCAGGCGTTACCTTCTAACCGTAACCTGGAGTCAGAGACAAGACGACCCGACGAATCCACAAGTTCCCCAGGAGCCCATGGAGGTGGCAGGCTGGCTACATACAGGAGGACCGTGACACGATCGCTATATTCAGTAAGTGTGCACTTTGGCGTGTCCCTCCTCAACTTGCGCAACATTTTCACTATCCACGCTTTGATTTTTAAACATTTTTCATATTTGCTTGAAGTACAAATATTAAACGCCGTAATCGCAGAGCCGTTTAAAATCTAGCCTATATTATAGGCAGTATGGAAAACCGTGTATTACAAACGTGTATTAAAAACTCATACAAAAATATAAACAGAAAAAGGGAACATCGTTATATACAAACGACATTCATTTTAAAAGAATACTTTATATTCTGTTCGATGTCATTTGTAACATTCATAGAAACATTATTTTTGCATATTATTGGTCAAGGGAAAGGAGGCATAAAATGAAACATTTTTACAAAGGGCATTATTTCATGTATCGATATCGCGTTCCGCCTTCATTTTCGTATACACCATATCAGAAACAGTTATTTGATGTTCAAAACCAAAAGATTTCAATAATACAGTTTTGTCTTTTTTTTTTAAAGCAGGACCTGTTACCTTCGTATCTGAATACCGCACTCTCAGCATGACAGGACAGAGTCTAGAGGAGCTGAACGGGTCTCATTTTGAGGACAATGCGATACGCATAAACGTCGGAGGATTCAAGAAAAGACTCCTGTCTAATATGCTGTCTCGATTCCCGGAGACGCGACTGGCTCGTTTGTTGCGATGCCAGTCCAAGGAATCAATCTTAGAATTGTGCGACGATTACGATGACATGGAGAAAGAGTTTTACTTCGACAGAAATCCGGCGCTGTTTCCCTACGTCTTGAATTTTTACAATACGGGTCGGCTTCACGTCATGGCAGAACTGTGCATTTTTTCCTTCAGTCAAGAAATAGAGTACTGGGGCATCAATGAGTTCTTCATCGACTCTTGTTGCAGCAATGCATATCACTGCAGGAAAATGGAACCTGGTCGAGAAGACTGGGATGAGAAAAGCGAGGAGGGAAGCACAGCTTCTTCCTTTGATGAAATTTTAGACTTTTACAACGACGCCACGAAGTTTGACAAACAGCTGCTTGGGAGTGTGAGACGGAGGATCTGGCTGATGTTGGACAATCCTGGGTACTCCATCGCCAGCCGGATAATCAGCATCTTATCCATTCTCGTCGTGTTGGGGTCCATCGCCACCATGTGCATGAACAGCATGACAGAGTTCACAATGCATGACAGCGAGGGCCAGCCCCTCGAGGACCCACGGTTCGAGACCATAGAGCATTTTGGAATAGGCTGGTTCACCTTTGAACTGATCGCCAGGTTCACGGTGGCTCCAGACCTGTTGCATTTCTTCGAGCACCCGCTGAACCTCATTGACCTGGTGTCAATCTTGCCCTTCTACCTGACCCTCGTCATCAACATGGTGGCGGAGAGCAGCCCTGCTCTGGCCAACCTGGGGCGTGTCGCACAGGTGCTGAGGCTAATGAGGATCTTTCGAATCCTTAAACTGGCCCGTCATTCCACGGGACTCCGGTCCCTTGGGGCCACGTTGAAGAACAGCTACAAGGAGGTGGGCCTTTTGCTGCTCTACCTGGCTGTGGGAGTCTCGTTCTTCTCTGTTATGGCCTACACCATCGAGAAAGAGGACAACGAAGGGCTAACCACCATCCCCGCCTGCTGGTGGTGGGCGACCGTGAGCATGACCACTGTGGGCTACGGAGACGTGGTCCCAGGATCGATAGCGGGAAAGCTGACCGCGTCGGCCTGCATCCTGGCCGGCATCTTGGTAGTCGTGCTTCCGATCACGCTCATATTTAACAAATTCTCGCAGTTCTACAAAAGACAGAAGCAACTGGAGATCGCCATGAGGAGCTGCGATTTCGACGAGGGGATCAAGGAGGTCCCGTCGGTCAATCTGCGAAACTATTATGCGCATAAGGTGAAATCCCTGATGGTGAGCTTATCTAACATGAGCAGGAGCTCTCCCAGTGAACACAGTCTGAACGAGTCCATAAATTAAAGGGAACCTGTAAAATGAAGCAAGGAAAACAGAATTACATTACTCTGCCTCTAAATAGGGAAAACATGTATGAATAATTACCATCAATGTTATATACTGCTTAAGCATTGCATGAAGAGTTGTCTGGTAGTGTTAGCGGGTTTGGTAATTAACCATCACACGTTAGTTTGTGTTACAGTCACAGTTAGCCTTCCCAATGTGCATTGGTAACTTTACTCTCCAAATCGTAACCAAGAGGTGTAGTTTAAAAAAACAAAAAACAAATCCTTACGCCGCCCCAATGCATGGTGGAGATGAACTGTTGTGCTGTTACACAGGAAGTGATGCGGTGTTACATCCGAGACTCTGAGCACAGGTCATGGTGTTGATGTGTACATGAGCATTTGTCTTTTGGGTTTTCACTCAACATTAGCCTCCGTATGTCTGTGAAACGTTTCTCCTGGCAAAGAGTTAGATGTTTGAATGCTGTATTGAGACATAAAAAAAAAAAAAAAAACTTACACTGTTTTGGGAAAACATCTATATGGAACAAGTCTGTACTTGGACAGATTAATAGGATTTATTTTCACAAAGAAAATGTTACACAATATGTGGTAAATTTTAAACAGACTGGCAGCGTTAACTGACCACCAAGCTGACTAATATAAAGTGTTGAATTAACACCATCAATTTGCTGTGTAATAACACGTAACGTCTGGTTATATGTACGTTTGTGTGTGCATGTATGTGTATCAAAATACTATATTTTTGAATGTGATTTGTCATGTTTTATAACTATTAAAATGTAGATGAAATGTTTCAATAATTTAACAACTGCTGCAGTAAATTAGCAAAAGAATGGCAGACACATATGACTGTGTCTGTAAGTGGTCAGAAGAAAAACAAAAGTATATGCAGAGGTGGAATGTTCAGGTTCAGAAAGTATAAATCCAGACCAAGATTTTGTTTCAACCAACTAGCCGAGCATAAAGAGTCACAGACACGGAGTACTCAACTAGTCAGTTGAAACAAAATCTTGGTCTGGATTTATACTTTCTGGACCTGAGAGTTCCACATCTGTGTAAATGTATTAGGGAAGAGAGGCACAAACTCACAGGTTTTCCCACAAACCTCTAATCTTATGGAGGAAGTGAAATGAATGAACTAGTTTAAGGAGATCAAGCTATAGGCAGCTGGAAAAGAAATAAACAAACAAGGACTTGAAAGTGCATGAATACTGGTGTTAATCATCACCTGTAGAACAGGGCTTCATTCAACTGCCGGCGTAGAGTCCGTCCTTCACCGAGACCCTATAACCCAGAGATGTGTTCAGAGATCAAATCCATCAATTCACCCACAAAACATCATTCACAAAATGGAACTGAATTCAACCGCTAATGGCTCGTCCTGGGAGACGCTTTTCCTACCAAGACCAAGAAAGGCACAGAGGCATCTGTCAACCGGGCTATGGTTTTAATGTGCTTCGTAGGAAAATACATTTCATAAAATAAGTTATGCATGTTCAGTACAAGGTTACACATCTGTTCCAAAAATTCCCACGGCCTGTCAGTGCATCTAGTCGGCAGTTTTCAAAAACCCAAAGTAGCTATTTACAGCCGGCAGAACTGACGCAGGGAGGAGCACAGTCTGGCTACACCTCACAAAACCCCAAAATAATAACGGCTGTGGAA
The DNA here is from genome assembly GCA_026777985.1 of Mormyrops attenuatus. Lineage (NCBI taxonomy): Eukaryota > Metazoa > Chordata > Actinopteri > Osteoglossiformes > Mormyridae > Mormyrops > Mormyrops attenuatus. Next base: position 10,126,340 of record JAODKC010000137.1, read on the forward strand.
GTGACATGCTAGCTTTTGCATTTTCATCTTAAACGGGCTCAATCCAGAAAAAAAGGATAATTTTCAGGCTGAATTTCTTCATTGTTAAATGCAGGTAACCAGGAATCATAAAACATTTTTTTTTTTTGTCGTTAAACACTCCAGACAGAAACAGGTTTTAGGTCCTGATTTAGAGCCACTGTTGACCAGGAGTCAAATGAAATACTCCACCTTCACTGCTTCTGAGAATCGGGCCGGGGGGCAATGTCATCGCCTCTGAGAAACACGCATTCTCCCTTCTCCTGCTTGATGGCTGATTCAAGTTACACCTTGACTATAGCAGACAACCTTGGCATTAACAAGATTCAGCCAACAGAGAAAATGTCTAGAAGCCTAATGAGACAGAAGTCCATGTTTAAGTACAAACAGATTAACAATATATAATGGTCATATACAGGAAGCTGGCATAATTGCAGCAGGGATCTGTGATCCCCTTTAAAGTATGAGGGGGGGGCAGTTAAATGTCACTCTATGGGTCGTAAAGCTGAAAGATCACTTTAAGCACTATTTCCTTTAACATGTTAATCCAAGTGAACTACCCAGGACCATCCTGCCAGTAATCATTTGTCTTTATGTATGTAAATCGGTCTTACAGCCAAAGTCTTTATTTCTAAGACAGGAAAACCAATTTCAGTTGACATTACGAGCCTGTCGATATGTCACTCGGATTTAAATTCTGTGACCAGATTGGCTGCTTGGCCGAAGGAATTGCCGTGCCTTAAATGCGACTGCTGGCGGCCCAGTGGACTGCAGCCGTGCAGAGCAGGGCATTAGTGCAGCGGCTGTGACGCCGCTGATGCCGTTTTTATGCATTTAAGATGATAGCACAGGTCTTCCTACTGTGCATCCATTTAAAATCCGGCATCTTATTGCTAAGTGCGTCTCACGGCCCGACCCAAACACTGCAGGTTCAGCCAGGAAAGACGGACACGATGCTTCCTGTAAATAGAAACAGTTTGTTTTGTTTGGACTTCTGGATGACTGAACAGACAGACAACACACTCAAAAATCTTCAGGACACACAAAATGATAAGCTTTGGTTAAGAAAGAAAAAGTTTACAACATAAATCGACAAAGAACAAAATACGAGAACTTCAAAGCAGTACTTTATCCCCTGAGCTAAGAAAAATATCAATAAATAAAAAAAGTGCAGCTCCGTGTTTATCAGGGAAGATTCAATGTCAGTTTTTTTTTTTTTTTTTTTTACATAAACTGGCTTTTCAATAAAGTCTGCTGGTTTCCAGCCTTAAACTGTCTCGCTAAATATAGCAACATGAAGGCAACAGCTCGTGACCAAAATCCAGCTTCCTGCCTCCATCTGGTTGCACCCGATGAGCCTGTTTGACAGTTCAGCATCCAGCTTATAATGATAAGCTAATCACGTCTCAGACAGAACTAACTCCGCCTTCATCCTCAGTACTGGTACCGTTAAAAATGGGGAAGCATTAGACTACAAGCTCAAACATTCCTGGAATAGTTACGTTGACATTTTTACATAGGTTTCTTCATATAGAAGGATTTCATATGAAGGCACAGGACCACAGAACCTTCAGTAACTAATGTGGGTTTCCTCAGCGTATTAACGAGACTGAAAGTATGGATCTGCTGAAAAACAAGGATGGTAAAATCGTAGGAACGTGGAAGTTTCTAGAAAAGAGCTGGCTAAGGATGCACTCATAGGCCTCGGAACAAAACACAGAAATCAAAGTCATACTCTAACATATTCAAGACATTCGTAACATAAGTACTGGAGAAAACTTGCTGTTTAGCAAATGTCAATTAGGGTTTATTAAGCACATAAAAACATCCTTGAATGGTCAGAAACACGTCGGAAACAAATCACTTTTTCACGTTTCAGTTGGTCCCCAAAAGGTCCTGAGAAATTGCAATCAGACTAAAAGCATCAAATATTTTCCAAAACTCAACATTGCATGTTTTTTGGACTGTTCTAAATACATTTCACCCGATGCTCCTTGACCTGCTGTGCTTTTGATGACCACAGACTGAACTTTAGACCTTCTTAAGGCACCCAATCCATCTTGCATCACCATGGTAACATGCATCCTTCAGTAGAGTCTCTTTGGTTTCAAACATTCTGGAGTCCAACTCTTTCACATCTATTCAAACCTCAGTGAAAGATGATGGAGGCGGGAAATTCAAATCTAATGGTAATGAAAAGAAAACACAAATGGGGTAATGCCCCCAATACACTTCATATTCTATCCCTCTCTTAAATAACAAATATAGTATATTAGCATAATTATTAACAGCTTTGCTTCATATCACCCAGAAATGCTGGTAGTGACAGACAGGCAGATTGTACAATGGAAACGAGAAATCACATGTGCATTAAAACCAGAGCGATTGTGTGTGTGTGGGTTCAGGGGTGCTGTAAGGGGACATCCGTAAGGGCGTGCAGCAGTGTTGGTGAGTTAGGTCAGGGAGTGTGCTTCACAAGGGACAAAAAGGGTGAGGAGGATCCAGGGGGACAAGCATGGTACTGGTGTGAACAACCTCTACCGTTTGACAGGGCTTTGGAATCACCGGTGGAGAAGGGTAACAGCTCCGTAGCATGACACCAAGCATGACCTTGTAACAGGGGGGCAGGATAAAGAAGGAATGGCACCCACACGTACTCATGCCCATGCGATGGGCAGCGTTCCCAGATCAGAGGAGTGGTTTGTATAATTACACAGAGGCTCAGTATAAATGGGAGTGGCCTAGTAGCAGGTCACTCTCGCTCCCAGGGATCGGGCTTCAGAGATCCGTGGGGTAGTGGCGTGGGGGGGCCTCCCTCCTCCGGACGGCCCTCAGAAGTTCTGCTGGCGGCGCTTCTTGGCGTCCATGGCGTCCAGGATTGGCTGGCGTTTAGCCGTGTAGCGCTGCCGCAGCTCTTCGATCTCCCGCTCCATCATGGGATCCAGCGCACTCAGCCGCATCTGCAGCTCCTCGAAGCTCAGATTCTTCAGCTGCGCAGACACAAGGGGTACAGACACGGGGACATTGAGGCGCCTCAGCTGCGCAGACACAGGGTACAGCCACAGCTCTGTCAACCATGGTGTGATTCACACTATTTGCATCCCGCACTTACAAGGTTCCTTTCTAAATATTTTTTTAAAACCTCTTTACTAAACATAAATTAATGATCACACCAAAATGACCCGACTCACTGCTCCCAGAATATTGCAGACAGATTTCCCACTTAATTCAGCATCAAGGAAGCATGGAGTTTCCCAAACGATGGTCTGACAGATTTAATCTCTAAAAGGCAAAGGACGTGTCGATTCACAGCCACCAGACCGATGGGACAGAGGTATGAGCCAGTGAGAGGGGGGCCCATTCCCGGCACCGCTGTGGACATCTGCGCTGTCAGCCACGGACGCTTCTATCCCATGGTTACACGAGACGGCCTGGCTGGGTGTCCCTGGCACACCGCCGTCCCAGACAGATGGTGTGCGGAGACATCAGGCAGAAAGTAAGGCACGCCAACGCCACTCCGGCAGCCTGGGTTCGAGGGCTGGGCCCCGGCGGGTCGCTCTCTGCCAGCAAGTCCCCGCTTTCCCCCCTGAAAGATGTCCAGATCTAAATCGCGGAGCACTGAACAGTCACATGACGCATGTCGCCGGTGCCCGTGAACATTGCCTGATTCTTGAAGAGCATCACCATCTGTTGCACGGCCAGGTTGACACTAACAGGGAAAAGGGGAACCTTTATATATTTACTTCTGCTCCACCTCCTACGGCAAGAAGCAGGTGGTGTGAGGGGAGGAAGGAGGACAGAAGAACCAACTCGTGACAAACATCTAGGCCACCCCAGCAGCATTATCTGTTATCCAATTCATCAGTTAACAATGATCGCTTATGAGAACATATCAAGATTTGCCTGGATGTTGTGTAATGAGCCCAGTAATAAAAGTCCTTTCAGAAATTGCTTAGTAAGGTCTTTGTCCCATATTCCATAACCTGGAGTTGGAGCGGTCACACTCAGGATGGGATGTCAATCCACTGTGGGACATACATGCACTGTGGACAATTTTGAGACACCAACTCATCTAACTGCACTGCGGATAGTCGCATAAACACGGGGAGAACACGCAAACTGCACACACACACACACACACACACACACAGAGCCGGAAGTGTGAACCAGCCACCGTCATGCTTCCACACGAGCCAGGGCCGTGAACACCGCTTCCGCGTGACACACAACACACACACACACATGATCAGCTGTTTATGCAGACCTGACAAACGTGTGGAAGATACTGAGCTAGCAGCCAAGCCGAGTGTGATCCAGACTCCCACACGGATTCAAAAAAATATATATAATTGAATGCAGTGAAGGATTCCGCTCACGCCATATATGGCGATCAATCCTGCCCTGATGAACCTACAAATGCAGCACAAGGTGGAGTAAGATGGGACCTCTGACAGGGGGGCCCAATTTTGCTTTCCTGTCTCTTCCCAGTTCGAGCCCCCTGGCAGAGAACCATCTCTCCCTTCGTCGCCTACAAGCCCACTGAGCCCCCGGAAATTGGAAGCTCTGAAATATCACGAATGTCACAAAAGGCAATTTATTGTGCAGGTTCATGCTCAATCTTACAAAACGGGGAACTTCACAGCTGACAGAGGACTGAAAAATGGACCTCTTTAAAAAGAGAAAATATATGGTGCAAATGTCAATATTTCATTGGATTTTATTGGACTGACGTAAAGGAGACAACATTTGGTGCTTGATTCGTAACCGAGTGCACATTCAGTTTATTTTTTTTAAATTTTGGTTGTTAAATCGGCTGTTTTCTGATCCCTGAAGGTGATCATGCACACACTACTGACAGAAGGCTTGTTATTACACCAACAAACCCGCTGGTCTCATTAATCGGCTCCTTGTTGCCATCATCAGGATGCTATGCGCAGCGCCAGGAAACAAGACAAGACCTGGCATAGACTATGAGCCAACTGGAAGGTACCAAGAGCCTTCCAGAGACCAGACCAGAAGACATGGATTCACTCGCACTCAGCACTGTAACTCAGAGCTGAACACTCAGCCTATAGCAGTGTTTCCCAATCCGGTTCACGGGAAGCCACAGGCAGTCCACGTTTTTGGTCCGTCTGAGCTCCCTGTCAGACAATCCACATTTTTGCTCCCTCCCAGCTTCCATAAGCTAAGAGGAAGCAAAAACATGGACTGTCTGTGGGTCCCCGAAGACTGGACTGGGAAACACAGAGACAAATACATTAACATGTCAATGTTTCTCACGGCGAGGATTTTTTTGAAACGCAGCACGAGAAGCTTCTTCGGGTTAAATTTTTCCATTTTGTTTCAGGCAGACAAATGAAAAACAAACTTTTTTTTTTTTTTTTAAACAAAAGCTAAATCTGAATTGCTCACACAGCAATAAAACCCAACATTCACCTTCTTAGGGATTTTGAAACGTTCATTAACTTTTTTTTCATAGGGACACTGCAGACAAGTTGCTCCGGCCTAATAAATGTGAGCTGCGCAAGGAAAGCTAACCCAAAAACAAGAGAATCCCCATGTGAGGAGGACTTCAAGAGGCCCATCAGTAACCCAGAGGGTAGAGTCCTTACTGCACATTCAGCCCAAAATGAGCCTTGGGCCAGAGTCTACAAGCCAATTACCAGCAGACAGCTTCCTGCAATACGATGCCAACATCACTGACGGTGCAGGTAACACATCCGCACAGCTGGTTCACGGACTGATAGCCTCAGAGCTTACATTCGTCACACAGAGCAAAACACCCGAGAGGCCTGGAAAAGGAGGGTGACGTGGGAGGGAGGGCTGACTTTAATAGCTCCGGCCTTGTCCATGTGATTTCGGCTCTCCACAGTAGATTCCCCCGGCCTAGTGTTCGGAATTCCTGTAGCCTTCTAAAGCGGACATTGATTTGTCACCTTGGATGTAGTGCCGCGGAGTAAAAAACAACAACAGGACAAGCAGAGCGCCAAAACACCGACGTTCTCCTTCCAAAAAACACAAATGCTTGACTGTTCCAGCCGTTTGAGGTAATTAAACACCCTTTGTAAATGTGCATTCCTGTTTCTCTTCATATGCATTACACCCATTGGCCAGTGCTGCCCACAAGGCCTCTGGCCCGCACAGAGGAGGGTCAGCTGACATCAGGCGGACCTCAGCTGGTCAATCACAGCCGCACGTGAAAGTGACTCTGCTGTTCTGTCAGGCACCCATGCCGAACAAGGTCTTTGTACCATATTCCATAACCTGGAACTTGGGGTCTAAGCACCTTGGGCAGGTCACACCCAGGATGGGATGTCAGTCCATTGTGGCACATACACCCATGCGGTACAAGTCCAAGCTGCTCTGGAGAACATGAGAGTTCTAACAATAGATGCGGAACTGATTCAGGCAGGAAGTCCATCTAAGACCTTTGAGTTTACATATTTTATTAATCATTTGGCTGGTGGGTAGCTCCTTACCCTAAGGCAGGGGTGGCCAATCTTGTCCGCAAAGGGCCGGTGTGTGTGCAGGTTTTTGGGATAACCTTTAGGTCAGCTCTTAAAACCCAGGTGTGAGGACTCTTCAGCCAATCAGTCCTCTAATTAGTAATCTAATTAGGCAGTTGCAGCAAAAACCTGCATACACAGCGGTCTATTCTGGATAAAATTGTCCACCCCTGCCCTAAGGAGTGTGGGGTTGGTTGGTTGGTTGAATGAATGAATGAATGAATGAATGAATCAATCAATCCATCAATCCATCCATCTGCATATCCTGGTCAAGAGGGCAGGAACCAATCCAAAGAAGCGCAGAGGAAAATCCTGAAATACATCCTGGACATCAAATAATGTCATTAATACACACAACCACTGGTGCCGCTTTCCTGGGCCCCTGTTACTTCTGATTAACACTAAGATTCACTGTAGAGCAGGAGTCACCAACATGGGGCCCCCAAGGGCCACATGAGTCGCCCGCGGACCTGTTCTAAAAATAGCACAACTCACCAGTGAGCAGCGTCTAAAAT
>JAODKC010000137.1:10136760-10147028 GCA_026777985.1 Mormyrops attenuatus
CCCCCCCCCCCCGCCCCCCCCCCCCCCCCCTCCCCCCCGCCTTCGGGGCGCGCCCCCCCCCCCGGGGCGCGGGGGGGGGGGGGGGGGGGGGCCCCGCCCGCCCGAGGGGGCCTACGGAATGAAGACTGCCAGTGGCCCACATCGGGGCTCAGCAGCCGCAGTCACCTGGGACGTCTGGAGAGGAGCTCAGGAAAAGGAATAGAATATCACACTTACAGAGAAACAGGAGATTCTCTCAGAGCTGCTGGGACAGGATAACTCTGGCACGAGAACCAAATCAAGTGTGAAAAATGAGGATGCCGTCCCTTCCCGATGACTGTAAAGCCTCTCGGGACGCTGGCAACAGCTAAATAAATAAAATGCACAAGAAAAGCCATAATTGAGATGGATGGCACACAGCTGCGGATGGATGCCCTCCGCGTGGACCACAATGCAGATGTGCGCAGGACGCATAGGAGATGCACTCATTCATCACTTTCCCAGAGTCTTAATTCGGCATGCCGCCATAGGTGCCCATTCCTGTTCTTAGAAACCCTGGTAATTTCACAGGGGATGGATATTTATGAGGAACGGTCAGGGTGTAATCAGGAGGTGCGTGACTAAAAAGGTGTAAGACTTTGCCGAAGGGCCTTGAAGTGCACTCATCAGGAGTGCCGAGGTAGCTCGAGCCTTTCGATGAGTGAGGACGTTTCCCAGCTGCGCGTGGCCTGATGATGGCCGCTACAGCCCAGGGCTGGCGCTGAGGGAGGGCTCATCACCAGCCTGCACGTCAGGCTCATCACCAGACCTTTGCGAGGAGTTCGCTAGGTAATTGCTTCCTCAGCCCACCTGGTTCTTGCTAATTGCCTAAAGTAGCTCACTGGCGCAGAGGGAAGCAGCTTATTAAGACAGGATTATTAAAGTTAAACGAGCAAAGTGTGGCATTACGTCGCAAGGCCCCCGGCGGGTCTCTGACGCCTCATCTACTGTAGGCGAGGGAGAGGCTATGTATCCAAAGCAGCCCTAAGACCTTCACCCTCCTGCTGCAGCAGACAGAAGATGAAAGACGCTCCTGCCTTGCTGCAAACCACATTTGTTCAGAGCAAAAATAGTTCTATAAGTTTCACATTCCTGGAAATGTTGATGGACGTCATACCAATCCTGCAGTATACCTTATTCAGAGCTGTGACTGATACTGGAAACAATCCCATGAGCGTGCAATTGTTAAAAGCATTTTGACCCTAAAGAAAACAGCATCCAAAAACTGTAAATAAAAAAATAAATGAAGCGTGGGGCAAAAAGGTTCCAAAACGTGGCGTATCCGACCTCAAAAAAAGGCTTCTTTAGGCTACGCAAGTAAAAACCCGGTGGAAGTAAAAACCCATGGAGACATCAGGCCCGACAGTCGCTCTGCATCATGCTATGTTATATAGCACTCGTGGAATATGGAGAGAGTACACAGGAGCAGGTGCCCCCCATGGTATAAACACCGTATCTCACGATGACTGTGCCCCATACACAAATTTAAGGCTGGTTTCATGAACAGTAGGATGAAGTCAAATGCCTTCCAAGGTCTCCCCAGTCGCCAGACCATTAAACCTTTATGTTCTGAAATAGAGTGTGAAGCAGATTTCTACCTTTTAATTCCACAAAGAAATTGAGACTTTTCTTCTTATCCAATGGCCAGACTTCTTTTTGGTCCTTGCTATTAATATATTGTTAGATGCTTCCTTATTGTGTTCACCCCAATAGGCGCGCACTATTCCACCCCCAGGACACCTCATGTCAATGTGGCAGGCTGTACCGGCTGAGGAGGAATATAGGATGCAAACTGTGCAAAGGCTGGTCTGTTTGAGCCGACAGCAGAGGCCCCAACTCTATCTCAGTTCAGATCCGCATCATCTGCAGTTATAATTAGTATAGATCTTCATATGTAAAAATGTAATTACTTGGCTAACCAGATGATGGGGGACGTTCTAGGAATGCGTCCCCAGCATGACCAAATGATGCACTGTATCTCCATCACGTTTTCTCAGCACTCGTGGTTCTCTGTGACATTTCAGGGAGCCCGTGCCCCAATTCCAGAGGACTCATTTCATTAACCAAGCACAACTTTTGAGTCTCTTCTCAGTGCACTAGGGTGTACCTTCTCACTTTACAGAGCCCTGTGTAGTAAAGTCAACCACTGAAAAGCGCAGAGGGATATAGAAGCTGACAATAACATATAATCAGATTAAGTCTGAAAGAGGAGTGAGAGAGAAGCACTCCCAGAGGACCGCCGCGGAAAAGTGTCACGACTGCGGTCGTCTAGCGATCACAGGCCCGCGGATAAACGACTCTTCGGGGCATTAGAACACAAAACAAAGACTGGAGGCGTTTGATTAAAATCATGGCAGGCCTCCGCCATCTGACAGAAGACAGCCACCAGACTGCGAACCAAAACAGGCACAATCTTCAGCTGAGAATTAACGCAGCATTTATAACACAACACCACTGCAGGAGACATAACAGCAGCTGCACGTCCAGTACAGATATTCTAAGAGCTTTAAAACAGAGGGGAAAGATCATACTCATCAAGTACGAAGGCACTGGACACGCACAAACCACGGTCTGCTGAGCAGGTGGTGCCAAGTCAGCCAGTAAGAAATCGAATGCAGTGAAATGGTTTAGAAAAGCTCACTAGTTAATACATCTAAGGGCACCTGACAAGTGCAGCTGCACATCTGCTCACTGTAAGGTGGGTCTCCTTGCAGCCCTTGGATCGGAACAAAAGAACAGAAAGCAGTAATAAAAGCGTGCAGCTGTTTGCTAGCCATCGTACACAGAGAGCTCCAGGGACGTCGCTACCCTTTTCTCTCGCCTCACTCATGCTGCCGCCGCCAGGATTTGGGGCTCCCCAAGGCGCACTCTGAAGGCCCCCAAGGGTACTGCAACATCTCAGATCACACCAGGGTGACTCTCCTCTTGGCTGGAAGCTGACAGGGGCCCTTCGGACAGACTCAACACCACTGAGACGAAGACAAAGTAGAGCTACACTGGGAAATACGGAACACACACATCCACACAAAAAATTCAAATGTGGGAGCCCAATCTAAATATACAAGGGGTGGCATTTAATAGGAGGTGCCGTCACGCCGAGCCTGATGAAATGTCACTAAAGCAGGACACTGTGCGGTTCAGAAAAAAGCCCCCAACATGAGGTGAGGTCCCAGTACTTAACAGGAACCCACACAAAAGCAGTCAGATCACTGTCACAGAATAAGTCATGCTGAGACATCTGCTATGTGCTGACAGGTGCTCCAATTAGTGACATAATGTATCAAACAACACAGATATTATTTACCCAACACGTGTGTTATGCCATAAACCAACCAATAATTCATGCTGGGGTGATTCAAAACTGATACGCACTTCCTTGTGTATCTTTACATAGAGACTAAATTAATAAGCAAAATATTGATAAACTACCTCCTCCAAAGACACCACCACAGACGATGTCACCACCACACGCACCACAGACGATGTCATCACCACCACCACACGCACCACAGACGATGTCGTCATCACCACCACCACCACCACCACATGCACCACAGACGATGTCGTCATCACCACCACCACATGCACTACAGACGATGTCGTCATCACCACCACCACCACACGCACCACAGACGATGTCGTCATCACCACCACCACACGCACCACAGACGATGTTGTCATCACCACCACCACACGCACCACAGACAATGTCTATGTCACCACCACGCATGCAACACTGGCGTTGCACACACCACCACACACACACCACAGACGACGTCGTCATCACCACCACCCACGCACCACTGACATTGCACTCACCACCACACGCACCACGGACGATGACGTTGTCACCACCACGCATGCACCACTGACGACGTCGTCACCACCACGCACGCACTACTGATGTCGTCGTCACCACCACGCGCACAAGAGACATCATCACCACCTGCACCACAGATGTCATCCTCACCACATCCCCCACCATAAACGTCATCACCATCATCTACACCACAGACATGTGAGAAATGTGCTGGGTATGAGTGCGCAGGCCAGAGGACTGACAGGGCTGAGTATCCTTAAATTACACACCTTAAGCTGTGTCTGCTCCTGTCACAGTCCTCACCTCTCCTGTGGTCTGTCAACACCCTCACCTCTCTCCCATGAGCCATAGCAGCCAGACATGCGTCTTGCGCTACCCAGAGGGCAGAGCTCGAGTGGGTCACCCAGCTGCTTCCCTTGCTCCTTTGTCATCCTTCCTTACCCAGATGACGGCTGTATAGCTGCCGACGGCATTAACCCGAAGGTCGCCAGTTTGCATCCACGGGGGCTCTGCTACAGCAGCACTCAGCACAGTACTCAACCTGGACTGTTGTCGTAAAACATTGTACTGCATGAACGAATCAAATGGCACACCAGCTAAGTGGTGAACTAACACTAATTATTATTTTTATTCTGACAGTAACAGACAGGCAATATTTTTAACATGCTTCACATTTCAGTCTAGACAGGGTACAATTTCACGATTTCCATGGCAGCCCCATGACTACACATTTAACGAAATCCATTCTCCTTAAGTACGACTCGCTTGGGCTGCTCATACAGCCTGCAGATTTCCAATCACAAGTCAAGATCCTTGGCCACTGAGCCACCTATTGCATATTTACATAATAATCTCTCTAAGTAGAAGAATTTTCCTGTAGTACTCTGGATAATGGAGACTGCAGCTACATTACTTTTTGGTGTCTCTGTAGTGCAGTTTTCATATAGGGGTAACAAACATTACATTAAAAAAGACAGAGAGCCTAATTCACTGATCATGAGTCATTACCACTGAGAGTTAAACCTACTCATACGGTTTCATCTCATCACTGCTACACATTCACACTTAAAATTTCATTACTGTGCTTAGAGGAAGGATCTAATAGCCACTTAACGGTTGAATTTACTGAACATTAAATGAGAGGGGGGGCTAGTATTTAATACCCATAAATCTTACCACTAAGTGCACTGAGATACCCCAGAAAAGATTAATGGAACATTACACTCAGAAAATACCGGGTGCATCTAAACTGTAATAAAGAATAACACAAATGGAATGGTATCATATAATGAATTTATGCCACATGCATAAACATTAAACGCCAGCAGAAACTGCAGCAAACTATTTAAAGATGTGTGAAAGCCAAGTGTTAACTTCCAGCACGGTGAGCACCAGACGCCACAGCACACCATACGGCAGAGAACCGCGCTTTAACCCCTCATGGACCACCAGAGACGTCAGAAACAAGCACCTATGGAAGGCGGAGAGAACACTCAGGGCCAGGGGTACACATCAGACAAACCCCTGGAGGGATGACTGGAAATGCCCCCCCTATAACAGCCAAGTTTTGTCCTCATAAGGCAGGACATGCAGCAATATGAGGAGCGTGCATCTCTCCCTCTCAGTCAGTACGACACGGATCTAGGTACATGGCGAACAACAGGAAACAAAGAACAAGATACATGGTCAACAATAAAAAGAAAAAAAAAAAGCACACAGCCAGACATATAATGATTTGGTACACTCTATTCAGATTCTCGTATTCAGGATGTTTTTCATAACCATCTAAAATTCCAGGTAACTAAAGGTCTTAAAAAAAGATTACAGCAATATGCATTAATACCCACTCTCTCATCATTGTTGGGTGTATTGATTGGTGATCAGTTTTTAGGCAATTTCCTTCTAAATTTTAGCTGCATTAGGGGTTCTGAATCAATACCACCGTCAAAGACACGAGGACCTAATTTCTGCTTCAGATCTGTTTTTTGTTACACCCACTGAAAAAAAGCATCGGTTAGGTTTAGGATATTGTGAGTATGTGTTCAGCCTCCATGCTATCAGCTTGCTTGTTTATGCACAAGCTTGTTTACAAACAAATGCAACCGGGTTAGTGTTGTACGTGTCATTCATGAAATCTGCATTCTACGATGCAGTAATGGGTCATTTGCAAATCACTGGTCCAGCTCCAAAACGCTAAAAGGGTTCATGCTGGATGTTTGACATCCACACTCTCCCAACGAACGCCACCATCCCGACAGCCTCCTCCTGATAAGGTGGACGAATTGAAGACGACATTCAAATTTCGTCCTTTCAAAAACCCTAACACTTAACGAGAAGTGTGTCACAAGATCTTCCTTGACGCATGATGCGAAGGGAAGTAATTACAACACACGCCGTTCCCTAGGAAACACAATTTCCAATTCTGCACTGTCTGCCTTTTCAGCGGCTGGCTTAATGAAGAGGCAGTGATAGGGGCAGGCTGTGTGCCCACACACACGCGCACGCACACACACACACACACACACAGCCTGTTCTTCAGCTTTCATATGCAGCTGTAACACACACAGCTCACAGAGACACGCCCACCCCTCCGACCTGCAAGGCCCACGATTGGACAGTGACACCCACCTCCCTCCCCATGCCGCAGGGCCCACTTTCTCTCGACATTCTTGCCTAGGCCCACACACATCACCTTTACAACACAGGCCCTGGACCGAATCTGCCGATGAAGATGCTTCCCAATGCGAAGGCAAATTCTCCCAGATTTAAGCGTCACGCTACCATCCCGCCCGTCAGCATGTTCACGGACACGCAAGCTGGGCTTTAGCTGGGATTTAGGCTGCTCACGTCGACTTCGGCTCCATCTGTGGCTAAGACAACCATCTCCAGGCTCTCCCGCTTCATGTTTCTCCCAGTGGAGCTGCCTATTATTTTATTTCTCCCCGCACGGGTCTCCCACTCAACGTAGAACGCCCACACCAGCTCCCGAGGGGGGGTGAAGACGAGGCCCCTCCCTCAAGCGCTCATGCTGACAGTTGCCTGCCTCTTTTCTGCTCCACAGCTTGCAGGTTTTAACGCGCATCGTGCCGTGATAAGCCCAGAGGAGGTGGCTCCACACAAGAGCACCCAGAGATGTCTAGCCATCCAACTCACCCAACCTCACCCAAGAGCATGATTAAGATGATTGCTAATTCTTTGATTTGGTGAACTGTCACCTTGGTATCCACTTTTCAAAGGGAATCTATAGTGATCTCAGAAACCAAAGGTGACAGTACAACAAAAACGCAACTTCCTTGCCATTCATCTCCAGGAGACACTCAAAATAAGCAGTTATATTTGATTCAGCTTCGTACTAACCATCACATTGAGATTACAAACTGATCTGAGAACAGGTTCCAATCACCTCCCTGACTTTGCAGTGTGCGAGAATCCGAGTGATTCTCATTTGCCTTCACCGGGTCTTCTCCTGTTTGGCTCAAATTAATCATTTCAAAATCTGATAGGCCAGCCAGGCTTTCACATCATCCAATCAAATTCAAGGCAATGTCTACATTTGTAAAGCATGCCTTTTGGAGCTTTATATCCCCATTAGCACAAAGCACAGCAGAATCCTACCAGGGCCACAGGACGTACAGCCACATGACACCGCCCCACAGCTTGTACATGCCATCCACCCACAGTCCTTTTCCACAGCAGCACGCTCTGGCTGTGAGTTGCCCCCCCCAGCACCGGCAGCCCAGCAAGGAGGACTGGGATACACGTACACAAAAGGAGCAGCGCATGCTGAAAGATGGAATTTGACTTGAGAGCAGCTACAGCTGTTAACTTGGAGGCGGCGCCGGAAAAAATTATGAATACACACAACACAAAACACAGAAGAGCTACAACAAAAAAAAAGCCAGCGGTGAGACATGCTCACTTTCCGCCGTATTCCTAAAATTATACTCGGGTGAAATTTGGCTCCCAGCTGACATATGAAATGCGGAGCTGTGCTGCAGTCGGTCCTCCACTCGCGCTGTCACAGTGCCTGCGACCACAGAGGGGAGAAGGCCCATCCTTCTACCAGGGAGAGATGTTTTCAGTGGGGTGGGGGGGAAATCAGGCAGGTGAGAATGAGCTTTCAGGATGGTACCGTGGCCTGGAGTGATGTTCTTTACACCTTTCCCTACAGGAAGCAATGAAGACTCCCCAGCTTGCTGTTACCAAGTTTGGGAGCTGCTCTGATTTTCATCAGGCTCACTGTCAGCCTGGTTCTGCTCAAGTACCATTCAGGGAAAACCCAAAAGTTAAAAACCAATTTACCCTGTTATCTGGCTCAAGTAAGTTCTGTTATCCTAATTGACAGTGTTTACCCAGCATCCCCCTGGGGAAACCCCACACACAGGGAATGTCAGGTAATGCCCAAGAACAGAGGCCATGTGACCTGACTTCATTCCTCGCGGCGACCCGATGAGTCACAGCCGTTAGCGCCGTGCGGCCGTGCGGAGGCGGCGAGCGCAATTCCAGCAAGCCCAGTTTGTCCTAGCGGACTTGCGCGGTGACATCTGTCACATTAGCACCGCTGCCATATCCATCCATGGAAGCTAATTTATTTACCGGTTCAATAGCAGTCCGCTCTAGTTCTGGAAAAATACATAAGTAGAGTGGCTGGTAAACAGACACACATTGAGCCTGGGCTCGGGGACTGAAAGCTACCCACTGCTGTCTTCTCATCAGCAGGGACGTTTCCAGCTTCTCAGCGACCGGATGCGCTGGCAGAAGCGAGAAGGAAACGAGGCGTTTCACTTTGAAAAGGAAGAGGAGACGGAGCAGCAGAGGAGTGCGGCGGACGAGAGGAGGAGCCGCAACCTGCCCAGTGCTGCAGGAGCAGAAGCCGAGTGGCAAGTGTAGCGACCCGAAAAACCAGCTTAGACAAGAGCAGCACTCCCAGCACTCCCAGTAGCCCAAGCAGCCGGAGCCCATACTCACAAAGTCAAAGTCCCCATCCTGCGGCACCTTCCAGTTGTCAGGGAAGACATTCTTGGCTATGTGGTAGGAATCCGGCCTGTTCTGGTTGCAGTTCTCCTGGGCCTTGCCCTTCGGGTCCTGCTTGTCGAAGTAGTCCATGAAGGAGGGCCGCTGAGCCTGCTGGGAAGTGGAGTTTCCTACAGGGGAAATAAGACGTATGGGGTAAGGGGCTGACAACAGAGCTTCTGTCCTTTAGGAATGTGCCAACATGAATGTGCTAGTATTTATTTAGACCAGGGTTCCCCAATTCCGGTCCTGGAAGGCCAGTTACTAAAATACACCTACTAAATCTGGCAATTACTAGTGAGCTGAACAAGGCATGTTTGCGCAGGGAAATCTGCAAACTGTGGTGCAGACTGGCCCTCAGGACTGGAAATGGGAACCTTAATGTCGATTGTAATATGTGCTGTTGTATCAAGAGAGTCATCGGCATAGCATCAGAACACACCCAGAGAATCGTCATCATAATTCTAGAACTATTCAGTCAGTGCTGTTTAAGCTTCGATATGTGGTAATTGGGAGGCCTTTTGTACCATGTGTCACACTGTTGTCACATTGCGTTTGCTCAGAGGCCACGTTACCCGTTACTGCGCCATCTGGTCCGTCTGCTGGGGAAGTCCAGGCGGATCATCCCGCTGGCCCTTATGTTAAGAAACCGTCACCATTTGTCCCCCCTCGACGGACACTCCACTGCAGACACACCTTTGATTTCCACAACACTCCCCAGAAGTCAAACTACACTTCAGAACAGGCCAGTCTCTTGGTTCTCAGTTGCCTGTAATACTGCTCAGTTCCTCACAGATTGCAGCTTTAAATGCTTTCACTTAGTTCAGGAAAAATAAAAAAGCACCTGTGAATGTTAATGTTACCTGGAGTGGTACTGTGGGGCCGGTGCTTGATACGGTTGTGGAAACAAACTGCTCTGCAATTTCCAGCCACTGAATGGAAGCCAAACTAATTCAGACCGAATAAAACACACAGCCAACCCTATTGTGATGTATTTTAACTAACTGTGCCGTCTACACGTTAAAACAATGCAGTATGAATCCTGAAACGGAGGCATTGAAGGCTCCCTACTTTTCTGTGTGGAGCTTATATTTAATGTAGTCCGACAATAGCGCAGCCAGTCACTCTCCAGGTGGCAGCTGCTTTTGTGGAATTTTCAGCATCAGATGAGGCAGAGCTGTCAGGGAGGGGCTGGTAAATAACGAATACCCCCCTTGCTGAGGGCGGAGGGGTACTGGGAAAGGTCCGTCCCGCATAAGGGCTCTCATTTCTAACTAACGAAATCAGGTGTGATATCAGAGCAGGTCCCCACCACCAGCAGGTACATCATTTAGTCTAGATCACGGGTGTCAAACTCCAGTCCTGGAGGGCCGGAGCCCTGCACATTTTTGGGTTTCCCCTCATTTAACACACCTGA
>JAODKC010000137.1:10149503-10161795 GCA_026777985.1 Mormyrops attenuatus
CACACACACACACACAACATACGAACAAAATAATGGAAACACCCAATAAAACAGAATGTCAACTTTGAAGTATCTAAATTACAATTACAAACGGCTAAAAGGTACAAAGGCGAGTCATCTTCAACTGAATGGCAATTAGCAGGTGTGTCGTCCCACAAAAAATATCTGACAATCGTGACTTTGATATGCGCGTTTTCAAAGCGACATGAAGCGAGCGACAGAGATCTGAAAGAGCCAAATGGTCAGTGCCAGAACTGCATGTGTGTCAGTCACATAAAAGGCGAAATGGCTGAATTGGAAGGGCGACCAAAAATCATGACAGAACATGCTGAATGTACATACATGGACCCGATTCTGATTTAAACACGGACAAACCGCAACAACAAAGTCAAAGCTCTCAGACAAGGACAGACAGACTCAGAAAGGATGGCCGCTAGACGCCAGAGAAGCACAGCCTGAGAAACACCGCGGAAACAAATCAGAGCCTCCACAACGCAGCCTCAACAAAAACCGCGAGCTTCACAGGGCTGGATTCTATGGCGGGGCTGCCATTCGGAAAGCGCTCGTGTTCAAGGCCAACGCACAAAGAAACACTGCGATGCAATATCCCACTGCACACAGTGTGGGACATCATTCCAGGAAGGATTAAGGGCTGTTATGAAGGCGAGGCAGGTGCTGATCCTCACAAATCCTTCATATAAATGTATACTTTTAGGCAATTCACTTATTTCATTCAACCAGTGTGCGTCTTTATATAAAAAAAAAAAAACTCACCTATAACTGGATTTCTTTTTTTATCCAAACAAAGAGCCAGATATTTTTTACCTTCTGGTAACTAGATTATTAAAAATGCAGGTATAAAGTTGGACTTGACTATCTTTAGACAGTCACTGCACTTTCATGAAGTGTGTCCCTGGCAGTCAACCCCCCCAAATGGGGCCTGCGGGTTTACAGGACTGTCAGGTCTGTCGACACCCCCCAAGATGACCAGCACGAAACACTCCACTGCTCCAAGTAACACACCAGCTCTCCAACGAGCTCCGGGCGTCAGCTGGAGAGGCACTGGGGCTCCCTGGACCCCCAGCGAATGGCCACCTCCCATTCCGACTATTTATTTATTCAAAGCAGAAATGGAGACCACACTCATTTGTCAGCCTTACATAAACAATATCACTGCGCCGTTTCCGTCCGCTTTTGACTACTGTGCGCTTTGTGAGGGGGGCTTAAACGTGGGTGGTATTTCTTGCAAGCAAAACTTTTGTTTTCTCAAATTGCAAGACAGGAATTATTCAGTTTTTCGGTTATATAATCCTTCTGGGGACAGACTAATGGCTACAGCGGGTCATTTCACACAAGCACACAAACTCTGTTTCAGCTATCATTGCATTAAAGTTTAATCACTTTTAACACATGCTTTGCCAGAGGGGAAGAACGTAATTTGGTCAGGGCTAAAAATTGGGTCGAATTTTTGGAAAAAGGAGCTATCCTCATAGGATTCTGAGACATTTTAAACCAGTCTAGCTTCCAACTCTTAGTCTCCTGAGATTTGGAGACTTGCAGTTTTCAGAACAATTAAAAACCAATTGAGGAGCTACAGCTCAATTTACACCAGGCTGGAAATTTAAACCGGAGGCCAATGAGAAACACATGGCGCAACACTCCCATCTAGTGGCAGATGTATAAACCACAGCGGGACCAGCATACATGTGACCACAATTTTGGGCTTCTAACATTCGTCCAACAAACTCTAAAGAAAAGGTGTTTCTACACATGGTCGCACAGTCCATGGAGGATCATCCATACATACCAACTTCGCGAAAGGCACAACAGCAAGACGGTCCGTGCAAGGCGCAGAGCTCTAGCTCCTCCCTCATTTTGGAGTTGCGGCTCCACAGCCACACAGAACTTTTACCAGGCATCTGGCACCTTTCTTTGGCCCAAAAAAGTCTCCCAAATTTCAAAGAGGACCGTAAATCATCACTACGACTCTGACTGGGAGAAGTGGTTAGAAGATGGATGGATGGATGGATGAATCATAAATCACAGGACCATTTAATATAAAACCCAGTCAGAATTCTTTCAATCTTCCCTAAAATTTATGAGAAAACCCCCCCCCTTTCCAACACCCCCTTCCCCGAAAAGAAACCAAAAAGCCATGCCTCAGTGTGTGGGTAATGATTGGAGGCTGCAAAAACACTGTTCACTGAACACGCTACTGCATGGTCGCATGAGGTTGAGTTGGAGTAGCCGGTGTCGGCAGACTCACTCTTCATCGTGCTGTCCTCCTCTTCCTCCTCGTCGCTGTTGATGACCATGGTGCCCAGGTCGGAGTCCAGCATGGTGCTGCCGTGTTCGATCATTGTCTGCGCCCCGTCGCTCATGGTGCCCGTGGCCCTCATGGTACCCGCGCTTTCTGAGCTGGTCTTCACCATGGTGTGGGAGTCCACCTCCACCTCCTCCTCCTGCCAAGGGCACGGCAAGTTAGTCTACACAGAGTCTCACATAAACCAACATACCGTCACTATGAGACCGGCCAGTGACATCGCCGCTACCTATCAAAATGCTGTGCCATCTTAGAGACAAGGAGGCATGGGCACTGAAATCGCAGGGGGGGCTAGGCTGAGGGAATCACCCGGTGTCTGTGTACAGAATGGGTCACGCGAGGCCCAGTTAGCACCAAACCTGGTTCCAGGCCGAAAAGGTCAAACTCTTGCCAGCAAATAAATATCACTTAGTTATCGGGCGAACATGTAGAATGAGGTTAACTTTTAACCACGCGTCACAAAGCAGTGGATGAGAACCGCAGAGTACCTATGGTCATACGTAGATCACTGAGAAGCATCAACAACATGGTGACTCATGCTCTCGAACAAGATAAAGATAAGCTGAGAGGCTGATGACAGGGACATAATGGCCGTTAATGTTAAATCGTGAAATGCAGGCATGTCCGTGTGTGGTCAGGCAGGCCTTTCCCCAAACGCTGCCCGCAGGTCGTGACGCCTGCCTCTCTCTGTCTCACATTCCCATCGACGCCGGGACTCGTCACCTGTGTAATCCTACTGCAGTCCCGTTCATAAGAGCGCCATTTGGGAGATCCCCTCTCCCCCTAATGAACCCCCTAATTTCTACGTCCCATAATCTGGAGACCACTGTGCCTGTCCCAGTTCAACAACTGGCTGGTGACTGATGACCATCATGAGCAGGCCTTGGACCCCCCCGCAAGCCGATGCTGCCCCACGCAAAAAAAAAACACTGGCAATCTAATCGATGCACCCCACTAGAGAACAGAATACATCAGTCTTCCGACACGCGCAGGGCAGGGCCTCCTGCCTGCATGAGAAAAGCATTTAACAGGCATTAGGACAGTCAGACTAGACGTCCAACAAGCCCAATTAAAGCACAAATGGGCCGCAGGAGAAAGGGCAGCGGGGGGGGGGGCAGGCACACGTTTCTGGTGCCGTTTTGTGTTTAATGGTAAGTGATTAGGACAGCGAGGTCCCCAAAGATACAGAATGGAGGAGGTGACGGAGGGAGAGGGCATGGTCTGGGTAGCCTTGGCAAACAGAGCGCTTTGGGGAGAGCCTCCCACAGTCGCATGACGTTAGCGTGAGGTTTGTACAACTCGGTCTCACAGCGGCGCATTAAAACAACTGCGCCGACAGGAAGCCAGGACATCCATCACGAGGCTGGACACAGCACGAATCTGTGAGGTACTGTAAAGCGCCCCCTAGCCCCATATAAAAAAAACAAACATTAAGCTGTGCGACAAGGGACAAAAGCTGCGAAAGTGCGACTGACAGCTTGGCTTCCCCACAAACCGAGCCGAGGGTGGAACCCTGGCCTTCTCGGGTTTGAGGGATCAGCTCCACCAACTAGCCTGGCAAGACAGAGATCCCGGAGCGCAGAGATGGATCCTGAGGCAGGCCGGCTCACGGCTGATGTGCTCCAGCGAGAGGCACGGACGACCACGCTCCCACCCACAGACTCCCCTGCCAGACTGGGGAGTCTCACTGCAGCCCTGGAGTCAAATAAGGCAATCACTCCCACAATGCAGTTCTGCTCGGGAAAACGCGAGGGGTATGAAATGTGCGCACATCCTGCAAAATGCGGTCGCTTGGAAATATGGGTATGTTATTGCTACAGTGGACACACAATGCACCACTGTGTGCCTGGGGGGAGGGGGGGTAAAGAAACTCAATTAAGGCTGAGTTCAATTACACACTCAGATGTTTTTCTTTAAGAAAAAAACATTTCATGCTGTTCCAAACCGCTTCCATTTATCTCAGAGAGCGAATCGCATTACAGGGCCAGCGCACGCATCTGAACCGGTAGCGGCGGAAACAGGCTGAGCCTAACTCCTAATTGGTCATTTCCACAGGAAGCAGCAGTCTGTTAATCCCGCTTCCAGGTCGGGGGCTTCGCGAGGCTGCCGGGCCTCGGATTCCGGTCACATCTGGGGGGCAGGCCGGGAGCAGAGCTCCACGGGTCACAGGCTGATTGCAGGGGAGAGGCTGTTTGGGGAGGGATTTCACAGCAGATACTGAGATTCTGCATGTTGGGGGGGTGCTGCTCCCTAGCCAGCTCACCTGGTGTAAATCAGGCCCTAATCACGACGCAAACTGCAGGCCACACTCACTCACCCGGGAGCATGCTATTATATGGGGTGCGTTTCTAAACATCACTGATCACTAAGGGGGGGCAAATCAGGAGAAAAGGGCTACATTGCCCTACGCAGCACAAATGCCCACATCTGCTCCCAAACAGCACATCCCCCCCTAAACTCCGCCCCCAAAAAGCGACACCCACCCCGAAGCTATGGCAGGTACGTGACTGAGACGGTACAGAGTCACGCCTGAAATAACTTCCCATTCCGACGTTATATCTCGAAAAGTAAGACGGCGTGATCAGCAGCGCACAGCTAAACTGAGCGGCACGATTCAGTGCGTGCCTGCATGGGGGCGGCCTGTCAGAAAAAGCAGCCTGAAGTTCATGACAAAGACATATTGGGGGGGGGGGGGGAGAGAGAGGAACCGTGTGTGAAAACACTCCTTTCTCCACCCACCTGGCAGGGAGACTAATGGGTCCAGGTGACCAGTAAAGTGAGGCAGACGAGCATCTGGTTGGGGGGTGGGGGTCATCATTTAGCAGAACGAGATTTCCATACACAGCTGGCTGTCAGAGCATGCAGACCCGCGCGTGTCTGTTTGCCGATGTTTCTTTTAGGTTACTTGGCAACTAAAGTCTTCGGCAATTCACTAAAGAGGCAAAGGTGCCCCCCCCCCACGGTCCCCTGCACGCAGCCCTGCAGGACAACTTCGGCCTCAACACCCGCGAGCAAGGCAGGGGGGCCACGTTCATGAGACGACAGAGTTTGGGAGTCCAGACTATCGCCCCATCTAGCCGTGCCGCTCACACCTACTCCCTTCATGTACGGAACTCGGGGGGGGTGGGGCATCTGAGGCTCCGAAAACAAAGCCGAGCATCACACTAGAGCAGGGGTGTCAAACTCCAGTCCTGGGGGGCCGGAGCCCTGCACGTTTTTGGGTTTCCCCTCATTTGACACACCTGATTCAGGTCCTTGTGCTAATTACCACAAAGCTCTTGAGTGGAATCATTTGTGGTGGAACAGGGAAAGAACTAAGCTACACAGGGCTCCGGCCCCCCAGGACTGGAGTTCGACAGCCCTGACCTAGAGTCTGGCCAGTCGGCTGAAGCTGATCAGACAGGGAAAGGGGGATATTCTAAGCACCTGGGCAACACCTCTGTAACATCAACACTCCAATCACCCCTCTCTCCAGACAAGGAGCTCGGCTTCCAGTCGAGACATTTCTGATGTGTTAAGGTGTTTGCTGGAGGTAGAAGACCAGGGCTTTAGGTTTTTCTGGGAGCAAAATCTGTGGCAATGCCCACGTTGCCATGACATCGCCAGGTGCCCCGGACTTACAGAGTTCTCCTCATCCTCCTCCAGCTCGCGTTGCTGCTCCTGGTGCCTCTTGGCCTTGATGTCCATGGCCTCCGTGATCAGGTCTCGCAGGATGGACACCGGCTTAGCATTCTTAATGAAGGGATGCTTGGGAGGAGAGAGGAACAGCAGTGGGGTCATAGAGGGTCGGCGACATCGGTAATGAGCACTCACGCCAATCGCGCAACCGTCAGAATGGATTTACAGCCTGATTCACACCCCGATCGCCAAGGTGAGTCAGTCGCCGTGTAAACAATGACCCCAATAAAGCGATTAAGGGCTGAGGAATAGCGTAAAAAGCGATTTCAGGACTGGAGCGGCCGACACCCACGGCATGACTTATTTCAGGAAGCTGTGCTTTCCAGCTCAGCTGCGGCACACCCGTGGTAAGGGGGGATGAGTGCCATTGACATTACGGCAGGCCGGTTTACGGTTTCTCCAGGGGAAACCGCCGCTCGTTAAAAAGCCGTTAAGAAGTGGCGCTGCAAAACCCACCTTGGGTGGAAATAAAACTCGAAACCGCGTAACGACTTCCCCGCCGCAGCGCGAGCTGCGAGGCTCCCGGCGTCCACAAGCAGCGTGGGCAGCACTCAGGGCTCCGGAATCAGGAAAAAATAACGTCAATTAACAGAGGTGGCCGACAAGCGAGAGCACAGCAAAAGATCTCCCAAGATGTTAATGCCACATATGGACTGTCAGGTCAGATTTATATTTTCCCTCTTGCAAATTCCGCGATTTTAAAGTATCAAAGACACCCAATTAGGGTACTCCGGAATTAATTATTTTGTTCTGCTAATCAGCATGATCAGCAAACATTTGGAACATAAGATTCTGAGCTATTCTTACGATAAAAACAACACCACTGTACGGAAGGGTCCAAATCTGACTTCCACCGTGCCTCACACAAACATGATCGTCTGATTTGCCCCCAAGCTGAAATTTGCGTGTGATTTGCGACCTCCCGAAACTGTAGCCAAACTCAACACTGCATCTCGGTGAAGGTGCGGGATTGAAGGCGGCCAGTCCACAAGTGGCATACGCTTAGGACCAGATCAGAAACAGGACCGGGAGCCAGGCCCGTAACACGACCATACTATCGGTTAGGAATTGGGTTTTAGAAAAAAAAATCAAAAATTCACAAATTTGACAGGTCTGGTTTTCTTGTGGTTGTAACTCTCACATATTTTTTACCGGGGCTACGTATTTCAGACCCGAGTGGTGTGCAGCAAAGTGACATGTGGTGTGTTTTCTAGTGGGTCTGAAATGGCAGAAGTCGGGAAATGCAGCTCAGGCACTGTGGGAAAGGCGTGTGGCTTCCATGGCGGAAAGCAGACGGTGCAGTCTGGAAGCTGCCAACGTGGGCTGGAACCGCGCGGCTACAGTGACACCCTGGCACACACATGCATGTGCGCATGCACGCACACACACACATATACACACACACACCTGTAAGAGTTGTGTGGCCGTAGCCCTCTGCTCAGGGTTCTTCACTAAACACTTCTTCACGAAATCTGTGAACTCGTCGGTCCAAAGCTCAGGCTTCCGGAAGGTTGGAGGCGGGTTCGTGGGAATCATGAAGATGGCCTGTCAAAGGAGAAGCATGGAGTGGGAAGGGAAAGAGGTGGTTAGAACCCAGGATCCACAGCCCCCCCCCCCCCAACCTCACCACCTAATCTACCAGCTCTATCAGACTGTAAATCTGGCGAACAAATTTGGAGGAGTCTAGGGTTTCTAGCGTGACCGGGATGCAGGAAGCCATTCCATCTGCTACCAATGTAGCCGCTTCCCATTAAATTTCCGCCCGGGGAGGCGGTCGGCATGACGAGCCCGTCACTGCGGGTTTCACCAGCCCCCGGAGCTTTCCTTACCCAGCATGCACCTTCATCCATCCCATAACCCTATTTGCTTCTTTCAGTTCAGCCATACAAGTCACCACACGCCCCTCCTGTTACAGCGGATGTTGGACGACCACACCCCCCCGGGACATCGGATTGTGCGGTTACCCAGTACCTTGCCAAAAAATACAACAGGAGAGACTTAATTATCTTTCCCCCACACCAAATCAAATCCCATGGGTCAGACTCTTTGGGGGACGCTGACCCCCCCCCCCCCAAGAGCTGCACTTTCCAAGAGCAAAGCTTGGTAACCATACCTCTACTGACAGCCTCGTCCTTAACAATGAAACACTAACACCAAAGTTCTGGAACTGGACTTAACGGAACAAGGAGTCTATTATCCCAATAGTGAAAGCAGAGAAGCCCATCCACAGCAGAGCATTTTGGGGGGGGCAACAATGTGGATAAACAAACACCCCCAAGCACATGATAATGGTAACACGAGTTAGACCCGACTAGATCCGACCCAGCTGGCAGCTGAGACAGCAGACACCGCAAGGCGGTGTGTGTGGGTGTGGGGGGGGGGGTCTGTTTTTACCCGGTATTCTTCAGAATACAGAACATTTTCCTCCACGTTGGGAGTTGTGTCACCGCAGGGAGGGGATTCTTTCCCCTTCTTGTCTCAGCGTTGATAAAGAAGCCGGCAGAGTCTCTCTCCATGTATAGGGGCATGGCACCCCCTATTATCCCCCCCCCCCCCCCGAGTTAGAAAGAATAGCAGGCTGGGTCTGGGACGGGTTTGGCCTCCTCCCATAACGTTGACGGGTCAGCGAGACATCTGGAGGCTATTTGGGGGGGTGAAAGGTACAAGGCGAATCCCCAGGTCCCCGCCCAGTAGTCCCCCAACATCGCCCGATGATTCCCGCTCGCCTGGGCGTCTGCTGGACAAACAGTCAGCGTGAAGCGAAAGGTCAGAGGGCTTAAATGAGTTAACTAATCAAACGCTTATAATCCACGTCTAGCCAGAAGAAAAATAAAGGGGTTTTTTTGGGTGGGAGGCAGTCATTTGACACAGAGCAACAACTGAGGGGGGGGCGAATTAACACGGGGCATGTGAGCAGCCTCTAGGGACAGCAGGGGTAGCGGGCCACCCCCTACATTCACACTTACAGATGGCCTGAAATACTGCGGAGTCCGTACCAATGGGGTCATTTCATATTTATTATTGTTTTTTGTTTTATTTTATTAAGCACGATCAATGGCAGTGATTTCCCACAACTGTTTTGGGACTCGCATGCAAACACAATTTAATCATTACCCCAGAGCGGCACATTTAATAGGAGGAACATTACAGAATAGGAACCAGGCAGATGAACGCGGCAGCAGCTCGCTTACGTCCCCACAGGACGCTCTAAGCCACGCAGGGAAGCAAACGTGAAAAATAGGTGTGTAGAGGTGCGTCACAGCTGGAAGCTCCTTCAGCTCATACCTGGGCTCCCTGAGGGCACGACTCAGAGCTTCAGCAGAAATGGGATCTGCAATGTGTGCACGCTCACTATCCTCACGGCTCAATGCATGGCCAAGTGGTCAGGACAGATGCTTCCATGCCTCACGAGCTGCCACACTACAAGCCGCTCCATACTTTCAGCAGGCCAGAGGATAAAACATGCATACACTCTCACTCAGCACTGTAACTCAGAGCTGAACAC
The DNA here is from genome assembly GCA_026777985.1 of Mormyrops attenuatus. Taxonomy (NCBI): domain Eukaryota; kingdom Metazoa; phylum Chordata; class Actinopteri; order Osteoglossiformes; family Mormyridae; genus Mormyrops; species Mormyrops attenuatus. The sequence continues at coordinate 10,159,010 of JAODKC010000137.1, forward strand.
TCAGCCTATAGCAGTGTTTCCCAATCCGGTCCTTGGGGAGCCACAGGCAGTCCACGTTGTTGTTCCTATCGGGAGCTGGGAGGGAGAGAAAATGTGGACTGTCATGCAGGGAGCCCAGAGGGAGCCCAGAGGGAGCAAAAACATGAATCGGCTGTGGGTCCCCAAGGACCAGATTGGGAAACACTGATCTATAACACAGAGACGCTCTGTTAGCAGTCAAAGAGCTGCACAAAGCGATTGCAGGTTCGAACCTAATGGTTCTTATCCTGACCTGCTGCAGCAAACCGCACTGTGCAGTCCGCATGCAGTTCGGCCTGCAGTGGGTACGAGCGGCCAACCAAATAAACTAGCACTAATGCAACACGACAATGTCAGGGCTGCAAGGGACACTATAACACCCTGCGTGCAGTAACTCCTGCGATGGCTTGACCATAGGGCTCTACGCATGACCTCATTATAGCCTATGGCTGGCTGGTAAACAAATAAAAATTCTTTACAATAATAATTTATGCCCAACGTGAGTCAACATTTGCTGACTTTCCAGAAAATCGATGCCCTCAAAAGGTCAAGGGGATGATTTTCGACACATTTTTAAATCCCTGTTATCGAGCCCCGCATGTGGCTTGGGATCAGGCTCCTCCACGAGATCTCCGGTTTATTGCCAGGACGGAGGAAAACATTAAAAAAGGTCATGTGCTTCTCAGGCGAGTCAACACAGCCGAGAGGGAGAAGTCAAGGGAAAAGAAAAGCAGTGCGTGATGGTGATTAACCTGCAGCCTTTGAGCCCTGAGGCCATGCCCTTATCGGCACCGATAATCTCAACCTGCTAGAGAAGGTGGTGGCTATCTGGACCACCATAAAGGAACCACGCAAGTAATACCTTCATAATGCTACTTTCTGTCACCTCCAGACCGAAGGGGGACCGAACCCATGGGGCCAGGGGATAACGGGCACCATAAAGTTAACCTTTGTCCTGGGCGGTCAAGGCGACATGATAAACGCCTGGCTACGAAACAACTGCAGAAGGGGCGGGGGGAGCGCGAGTGATCCAACGGCAACAGCAAAACAAGGCCGGCTAATGAGAAGACCCTGGGGGCGGGGCAAACTAGCGCTCCTTAATCCTGTTCCTTTTACAGCTGTCTAACTACTAGGTTTTCATTCTGTTATGCACTCAAAGGATCGATTCAACTCACTGATTGCCTAAGGGAATGAATTCAACCTTCTCTCTCAGCAGCAACCTCGCCAGCAGATAGGAGATGGAACACATGCATATTTACTGGCCTGCCAGAACCGACCATGACCCCACAGTACCCTCCTCAGGGAGCCGCAGGCGGCCATTGGTGGGTGTCTGCCATGTGACCATGCTGGCAAGGGGTATCATAAGATGTGCTGCCTCCTCAGGTGCTTATCTTATCTCCAGCATCAGAACCCAGAGAAGATGCCCCTGTCCACTCAGATAAGGTCTCTTTTACACCCCCACCAGTGCCAGGCCCGGATCTCCACACCGCCCACTGCATGCAAGTCTATCACTGAAAATAGTGAATGGGAATGAGAGGCAGGAGATTGCCAAAGCTCTTCTAGGAAATAGGCTACAGGCACAAGAAGTGCTGTGTATCTGAGGAATTTCTATACATTTCTTAAAGATTTCCAAAGAGCCGTGTTCCCTCCATTACTTGGGCCAATGCAAGCAGGAGCAGAATGGAAGACCGGCCATTGGCAGCAAATTCAAAGTTCTTTTTTGAGAAAAGCACAGAAGGATTAAATCACTGCCTCGTAATTGAATAAAGGAAACTTTACTTGAGGTTAATGGCATGACCAGCTGGTTAGTATCAAACTAGGAAACAACTGGGTACAAATTGGTCGCAAGGGAAGCAACAAAAACCTTAAGTATTTGAAATGAGATTTAATTGTTTGGTTTAACCACAAAATAGTATCAATGATCTGAACCACGCTGGAAACAAAATGTGTATTCTCCAGTGTAAGGCAGGATGTGATCTGACAAGCTGTTTTGTTTGCTGTTGTTAGGAGCAATATCACCATTAGAGGGCGCTCATAACATTTTATTAATGCAGGAAAAGCAATGATATAAAAAAAACTGTACATTGCCCAATCCTCAGATGTAAATGAACTGCAGATAAATGTGGTTAAAGACACAATTTAAGAATATGTAATTTTGAACACATCCAGTATCTTTTAATAAATTCCATCCATCCATCCATCCATCCATCAAGTGCATATCCGGTGAAGGGTCGCGGGGATGAGGTCAGCCTGGAGGGCGTCCCAGACAGCATATACGCAGGGCAGGAGCCTGAACTGGATGAGATGCACGGACACTCATATATACTCATAAACTCACAGACATAACGGTCAGCTTAATTCATGACTGCAGCACAGGAGATGAGAACACATGGAGAACACTGGTGGGTACGATTCAAACCGGCATCCCTGCACGGTGTGAGGTGCTCGCCAACATGCCACAATACCATTTCATTATTTGCCATTATATAAAAAAAAAAAAACATTATCAAAATACTTTACACCCATTTCTGCCTCAGTCTTTGTTGACATGACAATCGACCATCACCCTTAGCAAGAACTAGGGCTGGACGATTAATCGAAAATTAATCAAATCCGACATTCAGAACCTCTAGTCCAGGGGTCTCCAACTCCGGTCCTGGAAAGCTACTATCCAGTAGGTTTTCTATCCTACCTGGCTTCTGATGAGCCACACCTGCTCTCAGGCAAATACCATCGGTGCTGACTGAGCTACATGGACTTATCTTCCA
>JAODKC010000137.1:10173990-10206289 GCA_026777985.1 Mormyrops attenuatus
GTTAGAGCCTCCTAAAAATGCTTACAAACCGATCACAGAGGGTTAACGCGGACACGCCCCCTTTTTCAAACCCCCGTAAAATCCAAACCGAGGGTGGCATTGAGCTGGAACGAAGTGCGATCTTCATCTTACGTCTCATGCTACAAAATATAAAAAAAACTAAGCAATTCTGAGACCATCAAACTGGAAGCTCTGGTCTTTTCATATGGAATGACCCTTATATTACCACGAATCTGCTAATTTTTGCATCTCCAGCAGAACATAGTGATCAGTGAGCCTTTCGGATGTTAAGCAATGATCTGCACTGAGAATCCTGTTAAACACAGAAGTTACTGAGATTAGCATAAGTCGGCCACCTGCACATGACCAGCTTATAGCCTGGACTGTGACCTTTACACATACAAACTGGAAGCATCAGAAACGGAGGGGAATTCTTGTCAAGGGACAGCCGCGGCGAGGCCAGACCAGGCCGGGCCAAGGGCTCTAGCGGAATGTGCACTTCATTAGCGGGAAAGTACCGGGGAGAGCAAGGCCTGGCCAAGATCTGTGAGGCCTGAGAAAGCCAATAAAATACCCAGCCAGAAAAGAGCCCGTGTTGGGGTGTGGGGAGGTTTTCCACAAGAATGCTACTTCTGTGGAAAGGCCAGGAGGTGCAGCAAAATCTGACAGGCAACATTCTGCGAGCGCTCCCCTGCAGTCCGGGGAAACCTGCCGCTGGTCCCAGGGCTAGGAGACCGCCTGACACCGAGCCCCAAGCAAGCCCCACCCCCCTCCTGGATCGAAGCTGGGGTAGAGCAGAGATCCCAGAGACAATATGGGAGAATGTCCAGAGGGCCCATGGCGGTGTCTTGCATTGAGAACCGGTCGTATTCACACAATCAAGAACAGAGAATGTTGCTGTATCCCCTGACTAACGGTGCTGCAAGGAAACTTCAGACATGCTAGAGGTTGGGGGGGGGGGGGGTGTTGATAAATGATAGGGTACCTAAAACAGAGAGTACGAAAAACAAGTATGTGGTTGGAAAAAGGTTTATATTCGAGGACAGAAGCAGGCGGACATGAAAGCAGTTCAGACCGGCTGCTCCTGCTTCTCAGCCCAGGGATGACACACACATCAGGCAGCAGTGCCCACGGATTATTAACAGACGCTGTTTTCATTTCGATGGGGTCTCGAGCACATGGGGGCGATGATTACGGACATCCCACACCCCCACACGCTGGAGAGTGCGCTTGGCTGCCAGCGGCGGGCTTGAGTGGAGCAGCACCTGGATTGTTACAGATCCCAGCAGCCTTGCCACCCCCCGCCTCCTCCCCCAGCCTCACGCACTGTGGGGTTCAGCCCCAGTCTGAGATCCGTGTCCTGCCGCACTTTACCTTATTTGTTTAGCTACTCTGAAACAAAGCGTGGTTCGCTGGAGAATTCATTTTTATGATTTAGCGAAACCACTCGTAAAGTCTAAAGAATAAACGTGCATTTAGGCCTGTTATCGTTATAATTTTGGACCTGCCATTCACAGCTGTACAAAAATTATGGATTAAAGTGATACAGAAAAGGCCAGACAATTACAGGATAACAATCTAAACCCCCCGACAATAATAATGTAACACATAATCAATTCTTCTATACATGTGGTTCTTTTATAGATCAGAAGTATCCTGAGAAACGACTGCTCCTACTAACCGGTTGACCGCCATCGACCACGGTTTCTGTTCACCTATAATTTCCCGGGCTTTCAGAAGCTTTGATGGAAAAATTCCCCAAACCAGCTGTCTTACTGACTGAGGGTAATACAGGCTGAACGGCCCTCTGTGTTTTTGTATGGCTCAAGTTACAGGGTCTCTCCAGCAGGATCCCAATGTTTATACCGGCGTTTACCTCACCCCCAGACCGACAAGCGATGTTCAGCATGGGAAAAGCCATCAATGTACGTTAATGGACTGATTCACCGACGGATGGTTTCAATGTTAAGTTTATACACTGCAATTCCGTTGGTGATACGGTTTCGAGCACTGAAAAGCCTTTCTAAAATATTCTTAAAATAAGAAAAAACTGAAGGCCGTTGTGAGCTGCCTGTTTAGCCAGCTGTGTTCACTGCAAGATCAACAGCCTGATGGATTATTTCACCAAGAATAAGTTACATTTTATCGTCACCTCATCCGGGGTGTACCCCAGCCATCGTCACCTCATCCGGGGTGTACCCCAGCCATCGACACCTCATCCGGGGTGTACCCCAGCCATGTCCCCGATCTCTGTGCAGCCAGGGACAGACCTCATGCACACCACAACTATGACCAGGTTAAGCTGCATGAAGTGGAATCGCTTTCATACTGAGACCCACACCAGCCACTCATTTTACAAATAAGTAATCTGACGTAGAAGGATCACTGCGTCACTCCAATTGCGTATATATCCAGAAACATGAAGTCGATAGAACAATGCTTCAGAATCTCAAATTTATTCCACCGTAAAGGCATTCGCTCCAAATTGGCATCATTATGAAGTGGTCAATTGTTAAACAATCCAAAGTAACAATACACAGTGACCCCACTGCGTAAGCAGCCATAATTAAAGTATGAATGAGTTACACATGACTGAGTGTCATAGTGACAATGCAGCTGACAGACAACTTTCATGTTTTTTTTTTCCGTTTCCTGTTCAGCTCCCTGTTGTTTCTCTTCATTAAAACTACATCTGCACAATGTTCACCGAGGAACAAACAGCCACCCTTACAATCAATACTGAGAGTTTAATTTGCACCATGGCTAGCAAAAGGATGGAACCAAGATACCAAACCATGCTGCCTTTGAACAGGAAAGGAGATCCAACTTCAGAGACAAATAACTGGAATTATGGAAAAGTCATGAAAGATACCATTCAGAGAACGGCAACAACTCTTTGACTGAGGCTTCTTACGCGTGTGCAGTCAACATCCAAAACTCCAGGGGGCGATCTTTCAAATGCCCAAACAGGTGATATTGAGACAGTCACTAAAATTAGCATATTCGCAGGAGATGGATAGAAATATGGATTAGACTGCAGGATAACAGATCGAAGAAGCAGTAATGCTAGACAGAAGCCATTAGCTCACTGCTGGGCTGCAGTAATGAGGAGCTTTCGCTTCGACTTTCTCTCAGCAATTGCTTTTTCTTTGCCTGTCAGCTCCTTTCCTGGCCAACAAAGACAACAAGGAATAAAAACACACCAATTAACTGTACGGACAACACAGTCTTCCAGAGCTACATCGCACCAAGTCCACAGGGAAACTTCATTTTGAGGAAACCAGTTATCATCATCACCTGGGCAACCTTTCCCACAGAAAGACGGACTCCCTTCCATGTTGCTCACCTCTACCAGTGGTGACAAAGTGACCTTTTCGAAAGCCAGAGGTTTCTGGTGCATGGTTACCCTTCACAACGGTTACAGCGCACACCTCAATCTGTTTAGCATTGACCCCGAGGGGTCAGGCAGAACTACCCCGTCTACTGTGCCAGAATCTGTAAAAGTCAGTAGGATTTTTATTTACGAGTTCATTTATAATCATCAAGTGTGCCGTTACCAAAGGGCAGCAATCAATTTCTATGTTTAAACCAGTAATACATCTACCATAAGCATTAGGAGAGATTTATAAATCTTGAGGACTCAGTAATTGTGGATGTGGAACTTTTATAGCGTTTCCAAACGGCTCCCAGATGCATCACTCTGAGCACCAAGCTCCTTATGACCCCAGCACATCCAGGGAGAGGGTCCAGACCCAAAAAGCAATCCCCAGCACGGAACCCGGGTACCCCTCCACACGTGTAATCAATACTCCCCCATTTAAACGCAATCCTCACTTGTGCCGTCAAGCCAAAGTAGTGCTGCCAAGAAAGCGTGACGTCTCGCGAAATCCTCAACTTGAAAGTATAGATAGCAGGGATAGGGGGTGTGATCCTAGTGGAAAACGCCCTCTGAACGCCAAACTGCAGTGCACATTTCTGTCAACCCGTCACTCTAAAGGGGGGGAAAAAAAAAAAAAGATGATTTACCAGCGCTTGATGTTAACACAATGGAAAGAGTATATGCCACAAACCCAATATTGAAATGAATAGATTCCAGACCATACAAGATCACTGTGCAGTGACACGTGATCAAATAGATAAATATATGTGCACAGGTCTATTTTTTTTTAGATACAGATTGTCATTAATATTTCACATCCTTTTTTGCTAGCATACAATAAATACGTGAGCCTCAAAGCCTTAAGAGATTTCCACGATGATAAAACGGCATTAAGCAACACAGTAGGACTGTTACATATTCCACGAACAAATACCTGAGCTCTGACTTCACATCCTCCTGGTTTTATGACAAAGCACCAGTGTTGGTATAAAACAGGTCATTGGGACCCCCCCAGCCTTCCCAGGACTAGTTTGGACGAAACCACACCCGCTGCCAACACCTACAACCGACCAACGGGCTCGCGTGACCAATAACTCTGCACTCGCCACACGAGTCATAAACAGCCTAAAACCTTGTTAAAACCCCCACAAAATACATTTGCGAACTAAGTAGACATTTATGAATCAACACTTCCTGTCTGTAAGTTGACAGTAAATAACAAATCCAGAAGCATACGACTCATTTCCTAGTCAGAGAATCACAAACACGCATTCTATTAATACTTGATCTGAGGTCCGGAGACTGATCAGAGCCGATGTAAGGAGTCCAAACATGGGCACTGTTTCTGGGCAGGTTTCTGCAGAGACCCCAGATAACAACGAAACATGGCTCTGTTAAATCCATTGACACACTGAACGGGAAGACCCGATATCAGGCAGGAGAAGGAAAAACAAGTTAGGAGAAAGCAGAGGGTTTGGGATTCTGCCAAGGGGCTTGGATATTTTTAGAGGGAGGCATCAGTGGAACATCTCATTGCCATTATGTTCAACTGAATGCACTTCATAACAAACAATTACCCAAAACATACAACGAGCCACCAACATGGGAGGACCAAACCCCCCAGGCCGTCCTACGGCAGTCCTGTCAAAACTCACGGACTTTTTCCTAACAGCGTCAGGATCTGCTCTCGTTTTGCTTGTCTGTGAGCATGTTCTGTACTTTTGACATCTGGAATCTTAATGGGGGTGGGGGGCACAGACAGCTTGTGGTTTTCAGGTCTGCAAACTCACTGCTCCCCGTCCGCAGTCATTTTCCACGGATGTCTCCCGTGTAAAGACTCGAGGACACAGGCTTTCTTCACGTCGCTCATCAAATCCGTTAACTGTCATGTGTAGCCCACCTACAACCCTCCCCCACAGACAAGAGAGATTCCAAACAGGAGCTAGATGGGTTCTCTCCCCCAGACATTATCATTCAGCCACATTAAAACGAACCAATGCAGCTACCATACGGACTACACCTCTGAGAAGAACAATGCCAAAAATAGGTCCTGAACTCCAATCTTAAGCGAACAGCCACTGAAGGCACTATAAAAATATTACCACTGAAACTGCGAAATTTTAAATCAAGCCAAATACAATAGAATGCAACACCAATCGAAAGGAGTTTCACACTCAAATTGTCCTTACTGCAAGCCATCTGGAAGCATCCAACCACCAGATCACACATATGTAAGCATGAAATATATATGTATCGTGTTGGCATGGTGATGCATTTAGAGGCTTGCAAATGGCTTCCAGTAACACAGCAGCATCATCACTCTCCACAGGTTCATGCTGCAAACCGCAAACCCAGGCCGGATCACTCAGGAGGTCCCAGGCGGGGGAGAGGCCTGGCCATGGAAGAACAGTTCGAAGCTTTTAAAATTGTCAGCCTATACCCCCCCTCCCCCAGGCAGGCACCCCGAGGACAGCAGTGATTTATCCCTGAAAGCGCAAGCAGTAACTTTCTTTACGTCTCTCATCAAGCCTATTAACAACCGCCCACCACTGCCTGGAGACAGGTGTTCAGAAGGCAGTGTTTTACAGCTGCCCCCCCCCCCCATTACAGCATGAACTGTGGCGGTCACAGTGGAAGAGGGGATGGGGTTATGGCCAGTTAATCCAGCCGGGGAGCCCTCTCCACCAGCAAGGACGCACGTGGAGATCTATAAAATCATAAAAGCTCTGGCTACTTTGGCGCTGTTTATATGAAGCTTTACAGCCGTGACAGGACAATTATGCCACAATCCACGGCCGTTACGTCTCCCCTGGGAGGCGCCCCACTGGAGTGGACAGCTGCCTTTCCTTCCCTGTCAGAAGACCTGCTTTTACAATCGCTTCGCCTTCGGATCGCTTTTTTTTTTTTTTTTAATAACGCTAGCCAGGCCCGCGTTCGCCCTGGTGCCAGAGGGGAAGGAAAGCCTTAGGGGCCTGTTCATGAGGGCTCGTGCGGCCCGTCAATACCGCTGCACGACAGGAAATGGCGTCTGGGGTTCCCACGGGATTGCCCCTCGCTTCCTGCAAGCTCCTGTGGACGTGTGTTTTTATATACGCTCTTCTCTCATTAAAAGCAGACACAAACTGCTTTGCAAATCCCCCTGCGCGGCCAACAATGTCCGTTTAATCACACTTCCTCTTTCCTCCCTGTAAACATACCAGAAACAAAAAGGTCATGTATATACTATATCATGTCACGTTACACTAACTCAACATCAAAACTTCGTTTTGGCAGAGTTCTCGTTTATCTAATGCAAAAGGTGAGCCCGAGGGGTTCAGGTCCACAGATCCGTCATGGAAACTACCAAACGTAAACGTCTCCACCCGAAGCCACGAGCACAAGCGCCAGCACAGAGAATCAACCACGGCACCAACAGGCAACAGCTGTAAGCCTATTTAAACACAGGCAACGAGCGAGCAAATAAATGTAAATGTTAGTATGCAAAACTGACCAATAAAGCTACAAAACTCAAAATATTGAAGTTCATGTGAGCTAAACCAAACAGAGGAATGTGAACATATAACATGAAAAGGAACATGCTCCACACAGCATTTAAACAAAGACAAACACTAGGATTTTATTCCCCATATCAGGGATTGGCAACACTGATCCTGGAGTGCCAGTTACTATCTGCCTGAGATCAGGTGTAGTTCATCAGAGACCAGGCAGGATAGGAAACCAGGATCAGGGTTGCCTACCCTTGCCCTATATCACGGAAACATGCCATCAACTGTGTCTTTTTTGCCAAAATGACAGTGAATGCAGAGCTACCTTTCTGAAAAGCACCCGTGATCATCCCATGATGCAAATACTGCAGGTGCCCCACTCCCCAGTGTCCACGCCTGTGCGATGTGCTCACCGTTTTGTTGCGCAGTCTGATGATGTCGGAGACCGAGCCCGCTCCGCAGTACTCCATCACGATCCACAGGTCTGTGTTCTTAAAGTAACTGCCGTAGTACTTCACCACGTAGGGACTAGAGGCACAGGTAAGGAAAACGAGAAAATGAAAATGCATTTATGTAGCTAGTTACTGCGGGTGCTGCCTAAGCAGAAACACAATGCAAAAAAAAAAGCACAATTACTGGCTGCTTGAGATGCCCGAGAGCAAGTCTGGTGTCGTTTAGCAAAAAACAGTGCACAGGAACCCCCCCCCTTGTGGCTCTGCATGTTAGGACTCCGTGCGTGTGATCAGCAGGTGTCCATGGTGAATCCTGTATTGGGCAGATTGATCGTATTACTGCTGAGCTCTTGAGTAAGGCCCTTAACCCCGAAAACGGCTCCAAGGACACCCCTGAGCTTCACTTTCACCTCTCTCGGGAGAGTAAGAAGGCATTTGCAAAATCTAAATTCCCACATGCCTGTATGCACACTTGTACAAATCACAAAATATGAACAAAAGCGAATGCTAAATAAATTTTTATTAAGAATTAAGCAAACGATTAGAATAGGGTTTCCCAGCCTGGTCCTCAGGGACCCCCAGATGGTCCACATTTTTTCTCCCTCCCGGCTGCCGGGTCCCCGAGGACCAGGCTGGGAAACACTGAATTAGAGCATGGAGATGCGGTGACGGTGCAGTGTTCCATCCGAACCTCCATGCGAGCCGTACCTGTCACACTGCTGCATGATGGATATCTCCTTGATGATTTCCTGCAGATCGGACTCTACCGGCACCTGCTTGATGGCGACGACCTGGCCGGATTCTTTGTGAATAGCTTTGTAAACGCTACCATAGGACCTGGACAAAGACAAGCTGCGTCTCACTGCTGAGCCTCATAACAGTTTCCATAAATACAACAAGCCACCTGCACCTTTGCTTTGCATGAAAGCTGGAACTGACAGCACGTGTGATATTTCAGGAACGGATCAAAGGTCAGGGGAATCGAAAGCATCCATTAAACTACCTACTCCGGATATAAGAATGAAACCATTGACAAAACCAGAGAGAGTAAATTTCTCAGAATCTTCTTGAACCCAGACAACACAGGCACTGCTATACTGGAAGGAGTAAAGGCCCCAGAGGAAAAAGGGAGGGGGAGTAAAATGGAGGAAGCCATTTCCTGGCAAAGGAAAATAGATAAGGGAAATGACCAGAATATACAGAGGGTTTTATGAGGGTTTTACCAGGCAGCTCCCCCCTCATCTATCAAGTGCAAGGGCGTGGGGAGGACTTACATTCAGGTGCAATTTAAGACAAGAAATGTTTAAGTCAAGTTTGGACAACAAGTTTGATCCACAGAAATGTTGATGCTTTGCAATACAGATGTTTTAAACACTTCACTCAACAAAGATGTTTGGCTGTTCCTTGCAACCCTGACTAGGATGAGCTTTTTGAGGATGGATGAATGGATGGATGGATGGATACTATGTTACACGGACAACACACATATATTAGGACAGTGTACTGAAATGTTAAAGACACTAGTATGCTATGTTATGTAGGAGTTATAGAGACGTTACACAGATGCTGGTATGCTATGTTACGTAGGAGTTATAGAGACGTTACACAGATGCTGGTATGCTATGTTACGTAGGAGTTATAGAGACGTTACACAGATGCTGGTATGATATGTTAAGTAGGAGTTATAGAGACGTTACACAGATGCTGGTATGCTATGTTACGTAGGAGTTATAGAGATATGCTACTATTTTGGTCTATCAGGGAACCAATAAGCACTGATTTTCCCCTACCATTATATTATGGGGGGCACCTCCCACCCCCCATGAAGGTCAAGCTAATTTAATTTTATTTTATTTTATTTTCTATATAGTGCCAGATCACAACAGAAGTCATTTAAGGTTACCTCTCCTATAGAACAGGTCTATACATTGTCCTTTTATTAAACAAACTAAACAGCCTTACGTTAATTATCTTATTTACACAACAGCTTGTCATTTTTGTCTCTACACGGTCGCGCGTTTACAATTCTCCTCTGCTCTCTGTATCGCGCATGGCGGAGTTCTGCCCCGATGCGCACGCACAGGTGAGCGCACTCCCAACAGCGGACAGAGAGCGCACGTCGGAAAATATGGCGCATCAACCACCTGAAAAGCCCCCCCAAAGCTGTAAACCAAGGGGAAATACTGCACGTCATCTTTTAAGAGAGGAGATATTGTGGATAAGGTAGAAAGACATCAGTGGTTCGGTGGTACTTTATGCAGTTTCCGACACGTTTATTAAATATAAAGATACACCAAATTTATACATAATACTAACTTTCGGGCATAAAAATGCCTGTCATTAATATTCTAAAAGTACTACTCCTCTGCTTATCAAATGGATTTAGCGTATACCCAGCTACAAAGTTTCAGAAATGCGTATCAGTCAGAAGAGAAGTGTGTATACACAATTATACACTGTAACAGTAGAACCACCTACCAAGACACCACTACAGCACTGCATGTTACGTAGGAGTTAAAGAGATGTCATATAGATGCTTGCATGCTATGATGAAAAGCCGTTAAACTGAAAGCTATGGAAGAGGGATATTTGTAGTGTCAGACAACAGATGGCAAAATACCAGAGCGGCTTTTCTGGGAATCCAGTTTAACTATCTGTTAACTATCTGTTATGTTTCCTGGGGTCCCATGTTTGACTTTTGATTGGGCTTCCTTTAAACATAAGAGGAAGATGTGAAGCTGTTGAAAATGCTCTTTGTCTCCAAAATGAAGAAACGAAAGTTTCAATCCGTGGCACTTTTTTGTGAAAAACCCATGTGTGTCACATCCAAAACACATTTGCACGTACACACACACACACACACACACACACACACACACACACACACACACCACATGCACATCTCAAATATAAAACACACTGAACACAGACGACACACACACACACCCCAAACATGACAAGCCCAACACACACGATACACACACACACAACATGCACAAATCTCAAACATGAAACACACTTGATACACATGAACACACACATCCCAAACATTCACAAGCTTGAAACAGACCTAGACAGACAGACAGACACACACATCTGGTACGCAAGATGGCCAATCAAGATCTGCCCACATGCACATACATGACAAGCAGGTCATGCACGAGAGGCAAAACATGATCAGCTGACAGTTCGTACCCTTCACCAAGTTTTTCCAGAACATCAAATACTTCTTCTGGCTGCTTGGTCAGACTGTCTTCACTCAGTTTCTTTAGCTTGCTGTAAGAGAGAACAGGAACATATCATTATCCTCAATCTCTGACTGCTCACAGAAGATACATTCACAAGCAATACTTCAGTGGCCGCCCGTCCGCATTTCTTCTCATTTCTTTAACTGTGATGATGGCAGACCGTTATAAACGAATTTGTGTTTATCAATAAAAAAATAAACCTCATATGTAGATCAACCAACCACTGCCTGGCCTGGTGTTATAAATAATACTGCAGTATTTTTTACAAACTTGACAGGTCAGTTTTATTAATGGGCAGATTAATGAAATATTAAAAGAATGGGAGACGGATACTGGTTTCAAGTGGTAATATGAATAATAATTATATAGTTATAGTATAGTTAACATCGGTGTCACCATCCCATCTTTTGCTGCTGCTCTCAGCCGGCCGTACCAACTCACTTATCCCCACTAATGTCCCAATACCGAGCGTCCAGTTCATGGAAAGCAATGTTAATGTTTTAGGCCAACTAAATTATTATTGATAATGATAATAATAATAATAATATTATTATTATTGATGATAATAATAATAACGCCAAGTGAATAGGATGAACCAATACAGAGCAGACGCTACTGGAGACACCGGCTCGATTCTTCTGCTTTTACTACCGCGTCAGAAACGCAGGCGCCGACGCGGCCGACGGCCGGGAGGAAGACAAGACCTCCGGGACACAAAGAAGCGAAAGCTGCGGCCACTGGCGGCGTCACGGCCATTGTAACCGTGACAGACTAAATTTAACGCAAATAGGACTTTTTAATGTATACCTATCCCGCAAAGCCGACTGCATTAAAAAAGGGGGGACATGATACAAATGGCAGGGACGCATAAAGGATCACAACACTGGACAAACGAAGTCCAGCCCGCCGCACGAGCTAATGTGGGTTCGCCGCTTTTATCACCCACCTTTTCGGCGCTGACGGCTCCATTTTTTTATCTTATGAAAGTGAAAAATAGTCCTTTAGACACCGCGATGCTCCACCCTGAAATATGAAATTAAGAGGGATATTACTGCCAACTCTAGTCAAGTTTCATACTCAGTTGCCCAGCTGTCTCGTTGGTGACAATCCCATGACGTAGGCGGCGCGCGCTCCCGAACATGCTGCTGCACGGGGACGGCCCTCCACGCACTGCTCCCTTCTGATTGGACAGCGATTCCTCCATGTGCCTTCCTATTGGACAATACAGGCGCCTACCCTCCACTTCCACCCACTGTTCCGTGGCTGTAGGAAGTAAACATGTGCGAACGTGGGGCATTGTGGGTTAGCGTAGTGAGGCGTAACTCTCATTAAACACTCATATCCTTATATGCTCAACACCATCCAGTAGTTCAAATACCGCGCTGTTGATTTATTCAACAGCAGTGGTTATTCATTTGACTTTAATGCTGTTTCATTATTGTTTTTACCTTGACAAAGCGTTTAAGCAGTTTGCACTTATTGCTATGCAAACATACGTGTGGGAGTGAATTCGCGAGGCATTAATTAAAAACATAACGCTGGGTGATGGGACATTTTTGGATATTAGGTGGGTTTATTTTCTTGAGATCAGCCAGATACATTCATCGTTCCATTCATACATTTTCCTTTCTGTTTTCATCTTGAAGATAAGGTGTCAGCCTGGAAACTGGTTGGATTTGTGCACTTTCTAATACAAATTTCGAGACGCTGTAGGTGGGATTTTAAGAACTGTTTTCATTTCCCCTCTGTGTTTAAGTCGACCAGTCTGCTCTTACGTGTTAACCTGCGATCGCCAATACTTTTACCGTTCTTGATTAGTCTTAAAAAGTACATTCCTAGTAATATTCTCCAATTATTGTAGTTGTCCACAAACCCTGCGTTAGGTATGTGCATTTTCACATTTAACAGTTAATAATTGTTAAAATTACTACAGGCCTATATGCACAGAATGGCACAGTTCCGTGCGTATGCGCAGCCAACGTTGTGTCTGGACTGGATATCAGTATATATCATAGGGTACGTAGCCTCACAGACATAATAAGAATAGTTTGGAGATGCGTTTGCGTAATCACGTTTTTAACAGCAGCAGTAAACCCATACAACGCGGTAAACGTATATACACAGTGGGCACCGGGTTTGAACCCACGACCAAGGAGTTATGCCTCCATTATATAATTTATTGCATCTGTTGATAAATTTATTTCACATTGGATAGATGGACAGACTTACGACAGAATTACTTGACTGTTTATTACTCAATCAAGTACAATTCTTCACTAATAGTATTTTAATCATGTATCCATCTTCTTACTGCTTATCCTGGTGAATGTCCTTGGATATTTAAGTGTAGGGTTAAATTAACAAATACATAAATGCAATGTAAACCATCTTATTTTGATTAAATTTAACTTTAAAATGTATGTTTTGCTGCCAACGCGGTGGATTGCTGGATAGACGCTGTTACTTCACGCCTTTAGAGTGTGAACTTGCTCTGCTTGTGTGGAGATTGCACGTTTTCTCATGCAGTCCATAGACATGCATTTAGACTGTTTGGCATAACGCCCATAATGTAAAATTGAGTGTGTGTATATATGTGCTATTTGATGGACTGGCACCCCATCCTGGGAGGTTCCTGCGCTGCCTTGGATCGATGGGTTCTCAACGCCCATGTAACCATGGTTAGTGGCTGGAAGGTGGATGCATGGAATTCGTCTGACAACATGGACCACAGCAGTTTTAATTATCTAGTGTCACAATCTCAGAATTAAAAATGCAGACAGGTTGATTCAAATTAGTTATTTTGCTTGCCGGGAGCAGACACATCATTTTGTTACGTAGACCATAGGTACATGTCCCTTCTTGGAGTACCGAATTGTCCCTATCAAGTTTTTCACTGTAAAATCATCAGAGTATAATTAAAGGTAAACGTTTAACTGCTGAAATTTGTTGTGCGAAATTAAGGGTAAGTCCCACCAGCGTTTCGTTTCTTGCCTGTTTCAGTAGCGCATTGTTGTCCTTATTAAAGTTCACGGAAGAGGAGGGAAGGAAACTACTAAACTAAGTACGTACTGAGATCTACCCTGATATGCAAATTCGCGCGAGGTTTGTGACTCCTAGCAGCAAATGAGAGCGTGCAGCCACGCGTGAAGGGAGTGCAGTGAGTAATTACCAATATAGTTCGATTTGTTAATTATATGTGCACACCGTGAGAATTTCAAATGATTATGTTTGGTATAATTTTTCACGTGGTATGGTGTCAGTGGAAAAATTCTTGTCAGCACAAATAATATAGTGCAAAGTAAGCTTAATTCATTTTTACATTAAACGTTCTCTTAGTTGGCAACAAATTATATAGCTAATAGCCTACGTTGTGTTTTTTATGTAAAAGCCCCTAAGTATTTCTTTTTGCTTTCCCCCAAATAATTTATTATTGAATGTTACATTTGTAGTGCTTTTCAAGGTATCCAAAACACTGTGTAGGCCCCACCTGGATGATGTGACTGCACCATTCTGTGCCAGAACACTCACCAAACAGTAGCTAAGATGGTGAAGGGGCAGAAGAGAATTCACCAGTTAGATACAGGGGATGATTAAGAGGCCAAATGTGATAGGGCCACTGTGGCCAATTTTAGCCAGGGCACTACCCCTGCCCCCTGCTCTTTCAAAAGGTGCCCAGGAATCTTTCATGACCTCTTAGAACAGGGGTAGCCAATCTTATCCGCAAAGGGCCGCTGTGTATGCAGGTTTTCGCTGCAACTCCCTAATTAGGTGACTAATTAGAGGACTGATTGGCTGAAAAGTCCTCACACCTGGGTTTGAACAGCTGACCTAAAGATTATCCCAAAAACCTGCATTAGTCTGCATTCTAAGTCAACCTGTCTTAGAATTAGAACTTTGGTTTTACATCTCATCCAAAGTATGGTATCATTTTTAAAACAGCGTTCCCATTTCTGCACTGGGATCCACACAGACCACTGATGGGCTAATCTGTTGGTCACACCAACACCTCTCCCAGCAGCAGCCCAGCTTTCCTGGCTGGTCTCCCATCCAAGTACTAGCCAGTCCCAAACCTGCTTAGTTTCAGGTTGGTTAATTATTCTGAACTGCAGGAGATATGGTTGCTGCTATGCCTTTAGCTTATTTTCTTTCATTTTTTATATTGATTTTGATATTTTTGTTGTTAATTTTTATAATATTTTTATTTTGAAACCTTATTTTTGAGTAAGCTATTTTTCAGTAAATTTGCCTAGTTAGGGTTGCAATTCTGTTGTAATGCTCAATTAAAATCTTTGTGTATTCAGTAAATAGCCATTTTGAAGTGTGCATATGTGTGTGTGTGTGGGTTTGTATGTCCCCACAATGTGGTAAAACCTATTACTTTTTAGCTTGTGCAGACATTTTTCAGGTCCTCACAACATAAACCCCAATGTTATTTAAGAGAAAAAAATATTAAAAAATGCCAAAAGTCTTGTATTTTATTTGGTTATTTTTGGTTAAGGTTAGGGCTGGGTAAAGATTCAGGTTATCATAGTTAGGATTAATGTTATGCCCACAAAAATGAATGGACAGTGTTTGTGTATTTGTGTGAGAAGAGAGAGCATGTATAAATGTGTTTGCATATGTGTGTGTTTTCATGTGTGTGGGTGTGTTTGGAGGTTGGGGACGGATTTGCTCCCTACCAACGCTGAAACCAAACCTACAGCTTTGTCATTTTGGCCAGTAACTTGTCAGAACATCTGCTCCTGTTAGACAGACAACTTAGACAAGAAACTTAAACTAAAACGGTTTCAGTATTAGCAGTTACATTTTGAAACTAAACAGATTTGTTCTGTAGTTTGTTCTGTCACTGTTGTTCAAACACCTTGCAAAGCCTCAATCAGCTCATCGGCGCATCCTCAAGGCAACTGCGGCAGACCCCGTCGTGGGCCCACCCGTTCAGCGTTCACAGCGAGCGAAACAGTACCACAAAAACGATTGTCCCTCACAGGTATGTGTGTTTCCGTGGTTAGATCAGTTGGAAGAAATGTACTGTTGGCGAATAGATTTTTCTTTCTCTTTGTCCATTTGAGCTTAGTAATGGCATGGATCATTTAAAAACAGAAAAAATGTTGTTGAGTCTGTAGTGTGATTTTGTCTCCAAGTGGATTGTTATGGGACTGGCCCACCTGATTTTCCGCCAGCCCACCCAGGCTATCATTTCTGGATCCGCTATTGCTAAGTCAAGCCACCTTTAGGTAGAAAAGGATCTGAGTCTTAGCTTAGACTTCAAGTGGGGAACAATAAATATCAAAAGGTCAGTTCAACGAGACATATAAGGGCCTTATTTCCACAAAAACTCATCCATCCCAAAAACGTGTCTTTGGACTTGAGGGAAGACAAGCAATCTCCACGTATAGCAGATGGGCAGAAGTCAAACAATGATACATTTAGAACTGTCGCATGAGGAACGGAAATCTGCTGATAGTAAGGTGATGATGGATACGGAGCTAATTCCAGGCACGTGGACATGTTGTCATGCACAATGTCAGTGAAGTATTAAAGTAAAAATTATACACCTGTTGTCTGTAATTAATTTTCTTTCATATTTTTGGATACAATTTCTTATGAAACACTTGTTCCAATAATCCTATGTATGTTGGTTTATAAAACTTAGAGAATGAACAGGTGCAGTATTCAAGGGAGAATTTATTCTAAATACAATCTCTTGATCGTACTTTTGATGTGCACCAGGAGAAAAGTCCCAGTTTGTTGACACTTGTGACATGATGGTGTCCATTTGGGTAGTGCTAGACAGTGCATAATTAACCACCATTGTTTGGAAACTACCATCTTCTGTTTTGGAACATACAGAAACTTCAACATACTGTTGAGAATTTCTGGCTTCCTGCACACGGGTGTGGGCAGTTATCCATGTCAGTCTTTTTTAAAGTTCATGACTGTATTTTTGCACCGTGAAGTTGGTGAGATGTTTTTACGTTTGCCTTTCGGAGCTGTTTGGTCAGTGTGGTTCTCTTGACGTGAGAAAGACAGCCGATGTGTGCATTACCATAAGACGTTCTTTTTGATCCTTGGCTAGAAACAGAATATTATGTTTCCAGCACTGACATCTGGCTTGCTATAGTGGTTAAGGAGTTAAACTTGGTGTTTCAAACAATATAAATGTAAAACCATCCTTGAAGACATCAAATTATTGCTAATGCTGAAAAGCAGGCTGTATATAACATATGGCCGGCACTTTTATCCAAAGCAGCACACGATTCAACCCATTTTACAGCTGGGTATTATATTGGAGCAATTCAGGTTAGGTACCTTGTTCAAGGGTTCTAAAGTAGGTCCCCTCCTGGGACATGAACTAAATGCCTTATGCTTAAGGCACGGCATTTAACCACTTTGTTACCCAGCTGTCCCCTAAGAGAAATGTATCTGAATTAACTACCCCTGGAGGTCACCCTTTGTACTACATTCAGAGTTTGCCATGTCTGTCATTCTAATCATTTCAAACCACGGCTTGGAGTTTCAAAGCCAATCAGAGGCAAGTGCTGTCCTTACAGAACATCCAAAGACAGACGGCAGGCAGAATTCAGAGACGAAGTAACGGAACTGCTGGCAACTCACCCTGAATATGAGTTGATCCCAGTAGTACATGTAAACACCAGCACCAACCTCCACTTTTGAAATGGTGGTCAATTCAAAGACCACAGACCACAAATGAGAAGATATTAGTGATGTTGTAGATTGTCAGAAGGAAGTAATGATTAAAAGCGAGCAGCACATTTCCGATTTGTTTTCAGAATTTTGAGATTGCAGGATATTCAGATCATTTTGTGTAAATACAAATAAAACACAGAAAAGTCACTGGAGTGCTTTTCAATTAGTCACAATGCTGCCAATCCCTGATAATGTACATGTTCAAACATATAGTTTTTTCTATAACAATACACACTTTTCTGATGTATTTGTCCTGTTGTAAAAATGATGAGATTCATGATCTCACTGGTCGTGTAGAAATAGCAGTTACATCTTCTCTCTTTCTGCTCTGATTAATCTGGCAGAAGTGTACAAAAATATATTTTTATTACACCCATCATTCTTTGGTTATGAGTCAACTGCAACCCTTGAGCCGCATAATAATAAACACAAGAGACAGTGGAGGTGAACAATGCTTAACCTGTTTGGTTTTACTATCTGGAAGCAAGTAACTGAAACACAGTGGCATTCGACGATCATCTTAATTACCCTGCGATGAAACACCAAAGTGCGCATTTCTTGCAAAAGTGTATGAGAAATAATACCTAGAGTAAAGAGGAGCACTGAAAATATTCCACGACAAGAAACGTTCAGAAAAACATTCTTGGAAAAAAAAAAGCATCAAAGATTGAAAAAGTATGATATGGGGGGGGGGGGCTTCAGAAAAACCAGCCATTGTGAGAGAGATCTGGGCAGGATGAGTGAGGGTGTAGGTGCAGAGAAGGGGGCTTTAAAACCACAGCAGGTAACATTAACTTGCCGACGTTACCACCGAGGACCTGACATCCTGTCAAGTCTCGCTCACTCGAAGAGAAGCAGCCAAGTGTGGAACCAAGAACGCAAGCCTATGTCAGTGAAAGACAGACCATAGACAACATCAGAAGTTATGGGCGAGACGCTCGCGTGTATGAGAACGATGTGCCTCAGGTAAAATTCTGGGATTTTTTTTAATCAACTTTCTGTGAATAGGGATCAAATTTTTAGAATCTATCTGTAGAACAACAGCGTTAATTAATAACATGAAGGGCAATTCGTTAATTCCATCTACCACTTCCTAAATTCTTGGTTTCTTGTCACTGAAAGCGACATTAACTCATTTCGAGTCCTAAGTCAATCTTACCATCTACGAAAGTGCAAATGAATCATTATTAAAACCAGGTCTGCACTTTCAGATGGCACAGTGTCAACGTTTAAGAGTTTGTTGAGGTGGTCGAATTTCACCGGCCAGAGTTTAGTTTCTTTTTTGCCATTTGTGTAAGGCCTCAGCGCATCATGTCGTCAAAACACGATGTGGCTTTGACACTCAGCTGTCACCATCCAGCCTTAATAGAATAACAATAAGAGTAACAGCAAGCAAATGTGGTCACTTAAATAGAGCTTGTGTGGCTTATTTATGGGTCAAGTGGAAAGCTGCGGACGAGAAGCAGGGCACAGGACAGAGCCGGAAGCTTGTCTTCTCCGAGCGATGTACCCGAATCTTCCTACATGTACAGTGGGCGCAAAGGAGCCGAATACATCATGCAACAGGACTGGTGGTTTTGGTGCAGCATCATCTATGCTTTTGGCTGAGAAGCACCACATTACAGGGCAATGCCGTAGCTGGTACTTAAATAGGTTTTACCTAATATTTTTTGCTGGTTTTATATAAAAGAGCAACAAAACAATATTGTACACACAGTGAACCCTTGACTTCTTCATTTGCAGATTTGGCTACTACGAGAAATCAATAAAAAAAATATAATAAAAAAAACGATTTTCTCTTAGCTTAATCTTAGCTTGTTCTCAATGTTCATGTTAACAATTAGCATCGGTTAATATGCATGCACGTTCACGTGCCCTTTTTTTGCGTGTGCGATTAATTTTTGCCGAAGCTCGACGTCATCTGCAGAGAACGGTTTGATTGATCGGGTTTCCGGGGGCGATGGTACCGGTCACGTCCGTCTGTGATTAGAGATCGCGGTACGTCCAGGGTCACCCACACGCTCAGCGACTGCAATTACAGATCTGGGAGGGCTGGATGCGGTATTAGCACGTAGTCAGGCTGAGCGTCTGGGCGTGTCTGCCATCTGGAGCGGGACAAATATACTCCGTGTAGCGCAACTCCAGCAGTCTAACCATCTAATATTTCTGGGAATTCTTAGTTAATCTTGGTTAGACTTTCTTTTCTAAAGTTTTGTTAATGTGCTGTATGCGGTGTCTGATAAGATCTCGTTGAGATGATGACCCACGCGCAAGTTAATTCCACTCATGTTTTAGTGTGTTGACTGTTACTTTTAAATGCTTGACAGACAGATTGTAAGGAAACGGTGAACGGGGGTTTATCATGTCATTGCGCTATTACTTGTTTCTTTTAACCCGAAAATCTGGTTTACCTAGCTCATCTTCGCAAGCTGCTGTGCAGTGGGTGCCGTAATGTGCACGTTGAAAAGTTCAATATTGCTTTCGATATTTGAAAAAATATGAGTGTTACTGTGATCAAAACAAAGTTGAAATGTAGTTTCGAAAGGATGTTGGGTATCAGCTTGCATCATGGAACATAACTATTTTCTATTGTTTATTTAAACAAGATTTATTTTCCAGTATCTATACCTTCTCATTTCTAGTATTTAGTCGAAAACATTTTACGTATCACTTCCTACCTACCTCATATTTTTGCTAAAATGCCTAGAAATACAAACCATTTGCTTACCTTGTATAATAACAATATGTGATATATAGAATCTTAGTATATGACTATACAGTAGGAAAAAATAAAAATTCTCCAGGTATCTGTTATCGTGATGCGGGCTTGTCGTCGAGGATAAACGTCATATTTTGTTGTATTATGGCGTTAATTATATAACGGTTGCAACAAATTACCTGATTAATGAATAGTTTATTTGTAGCATCGGAACCGTGAAAGCTGAAACTGAACTCTTATACTCTGCGTAATTATTAAAACTGAGTAGTGCTATGTTATGCATTATATACAATCGCATCGTTTTAACAAATAATACAAAAAATTAAGTTCACCCCCCTTCCCTTTTTTGTTCTGTGTACGTTTTTGAAATACTTCAGTAAAGGCTGTTCATATTTTCCACTTTTTTAGAGGTAACTGAAATAATGTGTTTAAATAAAGAGAATTTTATTTGTTATATTTAAGACCTCCACTCCCTGGACTGGGTAAAAGGTTATAAGACGGCTGGTTGGATAATATCAAACTGTCGAATGTATTTCGACAGTTTGGTATTTGTAAACAAAATGCCATATAATGCAACAATATTATCATGAGACAGCACGTCTTATTGCTATCTAAAATGACAGTCATATCACCTTTTCAATGGAACTGAATAATTCTTTTGCAAATAGATTAAAAATATTTCAATGCTCAGTGCGTAAGAGAAGGGAAATTAATAGGAGTGGGAATGGAATATTCTCAGTTTTCTATAATACATCAACGAAACCATGCAAACTTTTTAAAGTACAGTAGCAGTAGTCTTGTCACAGCTACGCAAGTTTTTCTGTATCTGGATAACAAGAATTCAATTACAGTTTTAAAATTCCCATCGTGTAAGAAGTATCTACGAACGTCGCTCATGAAAGTTTTTTTAATTTTTGAAATTATTTAGCTATAGGTCTTCCGAGCAATTGATGTGGCTTTGTGGGTGTTTTCCGTACTGTACATGAAAATTACAGTACTTAATCGTGTCTTGTGCCAGAAATATCTGGCGACGCAACTTTTAATGATCACATTCCGAAGCACGAAATATATCGATTCACTTTTCGGGTACGCGCAACATTAACTTATGCTACATTAAACGCAATAAATAGACATTCCTATATTAAAGTCGTATCCAGCATAAACTATATTCCATTTAAAAGATTGCGTTCACTCATAATGTTGGTAAATACTGAAGCTAACGGATACGCAGTAGAAGACACTACAATAGTTCACTATTTAAGCTTATAACCCGAGAGGCGCTGTAGGAAAAATATAAATATTTATTTAATAGAATCCATTTTATATACGACCTTATTTATGGACACAGAAAACATACTGTTATTATCGTTTCTTTTGTTAAATTCAATTATCCCACACCCACACAACCCAGTGGTACATCGATCAAAGGCTCTTCTTAATAAACATACATAATTAGTACGTGGCACAAAACGGAATAAATATCTAAAATCACAATAAGTTAAACTTCTAAACACGATACCAGTATGACTTACCAGACTATAATGATCATGGCGTTTCACTTTTATGGATATCGAACAAATGTTAACAGAAATTACATGAACGATGTCTCTTGAGAAAAAAAAAACTCTAAAAATAGTTCATCGCTTGCTTGTTTTTTCTTCTTTCTTCGTCGGTAGGCGGCGCTATATACCCGATTTTCGGTCATCGCAAAAATCCGGTTAAAGATGTGCCGCTGCAGGTTGCTCGGGTTCCATCCTTTACCAGCTAGCAATTTATACTGAGGAATGTACCCTGGATTAGAAGATACATTTTAAACACGATGAAGTATGGCTCTCGTTTTGGGAATCTTATTACAAATTATGCTACATTCGAAACCAAGCTACATGCAGCTAACTCGGTGAGCACAGACAGTACGCTCAGTTGATTGTATTTTCTTTACTCCTGTTCATTTAATGAATATTTTATAATCATTTCTAAAGCATTTTGCTTTAAACGAACTAGACATTCTCTCATTTCGTGTTAGAAATGTTCCAATATAATCGCATTCATTTCAGATGTAATATTTCCTGCAATTTTAATTTATGCATCAGAGCAGACGAATCCTTCAAAAGAAAGTCCAATCCCTATACATATAGGGTTCTCCGACTTTTTTGATACACAAGCAAATGACACGTTCTGGATTTTCCTTTAAAAATCGATTAGTCAGACAAGTAGCGAGAGCTGCAAACAAACGCAGAACTGATTAACAAAGTTTTTACAGTGTGTTCAAAAACAAGAATTCATCTAAAAGAAGCCATCTTATATAGGTAATTCTTATAATTATTTTATTTTTAATGCGCTTTAACATCACATTAACATTTGTACACAACTAAATGGTTTTATTTCCGTCGGTAGGTGGGTCGCGATGTGTGTTGAAGGAGTACCATTTTCCAACTCAAAATTAGTTGACATTAAATGCTTTAATATTCCATATGTTATTCCTATAATTTTATATTGACTTAATCGATAGCCCTCACTGCCTTGTTAATTTTATTTAAGCTCCATAATTTTCTAATTAATTATAAACAACGCCGTAATTAATCTGGCGATAAACATATTAAATAAATAACAAAACTATAAAACTCCGTAATGTCAAATGCTTCGTACATTGTAACCACTTTCCAAATGTTTCCCATAATCTCAATGAAACTGACCTCAAATTCAATTTAATGTTCAATCACCATCTTACAAACATACAATTTCATGTTTAACTAACTATTAATAAGAAAACCATATACTTAACTGATTGCATCGGATCACTGATTTATATATATCATATATATAAACATTGGAATGTATGTGTCATTTGTGTACAGAGAATTCTACGTCATTGTAAAGTATATTATTATTAGTGTCTTTGGATGCTTTTTGTAAAACGAATTTGTTCTTAATGAAAGAAACACGCAAAGGTGTGTGTGCGTGTATAATACGTACATACGCTCGCCACAAAAAAAGATGCAAATAAACGATAAAAGAAATTTTATTTTGTTGCAAAGATAGAGAGGTGAAATAAAATAGTCATCAGTATTAATATTCTGCAAAGATTGTTTCTTCAAACATTCCCAAGCTCTGGTTTTTGTCGTAGGTTCATGAAAAACAACAAATACTGAAAGAAATTAAGCTATCCTCGCTTATAAAAAAGATTTATATATATAAAAATGTGTGTATATATATATACGCACATACACACACACGTACACATACATACATACACACAGCAATGTGTTTTAAGTAGTAACAAGAAAAACAATAACATTATAGCCTAAGAATCTACAAATGACATCCGTTGTAAATTATTTTCTAGGAAAAGGCTAAAACACGATTTTAGAACCTATGCCACTCAATTTGTAAAGCACAAAAAAGCGCAAATTCATGATGAACACTTCCTTGAAATTTTAAACATCTCCGCTAATGGAAATGAGCTGTCATTCATAAGACATTTTTGTTGGTTATCTTAAAATTTCTCCAGCAAAGACGAATCGTGGAAAAAAATAAAATAAAGTGGCGATTTGAAAGTGTCAGATGCAAGCTGAGCTGAACGATGTCCCCTCGAATTGTAGTTGCTATCCAAACACAAATAAACAGAGAAGAGCATTGGAGTTAATCAGTGGGAGAGGGCGTGTCCTAGGGCGGGATCGCTACGCCAGTGCCCGGAGCCCTAAAAAGTGAAGGACCTGCAGCCCGCAGCTCGCATTCAAGTCCGCCTTAAAGAGAGCACGCGACTCTGTTGGTCTTGTCTTGAGTCCAGTAGCAAATGTGATCTTTTACACTCTGAGCCAATTTGTTGTTTTTTCTTCCTTTCAAAACATGTGCAAAGTCTAACGTGTAAGAGTATTTAGCCTTAGAAGCAACCATGAACTGTATATGGAAGAACGTGGAAGGCTTTTGCTGACGTTTAATTGGAGTTCGTCGCCTAACCGTAGACATTGTGGATTACTGAAAGACTGCAGAACACTCTGCCGTCGACTATTGCCATCGATTTACTGGGGGTAAGATTTTAAAAAAAATGTGTAGATGCATGTGTAACATTGCCCCATAATATATATGCGTAATACTGTTTAACACAGCATTGGACTCTACTTAAACTTCTTTACCAAGTAACAAGGTGCAATTGCAGAATGTAACAAGAATATTACATTTAGAAGCGTAATAACCGAATACGATTTTAAAAGCTGTAAACATATAGTTACGTGAGCTTTTTATGTAAATGACACGCAGGCTATCCTGAGAGAAAACGCCAAATCTAGAGTTCGTGTAACTTCAATAAAACTGGCAAGAGGGACGAAAATCAATACATCAGTCAAACGCTTACAAATTACCGAGCCCGCAAGCCTTACACGAACCGTCATTCACGATTACATGCACAGAAGAACGGCCGTTTCAGTTAAGCGAACTCTAATACAGAACTTCTCCGTCACTTCTGAATCTTGTAGGAAGATGTGTAAATATTGACGTAACTTTAATATGAGTTGTAGACAATATCGTATTGTAACTAAGTAGCAATGTTTTAACAACAATTTTCTGTTTCTGAAGTATTTTTAGTATTATCTATGGTCATGCACACCGCGAGGAATAAGCAAATATTTATTGCTAATAACAGAAGGTGGTTGTAGCAGCTTTCGTGGTAGTTACTGAGCTGAACTTGTAGCGTAAAAGTATGTTGTAAGTAAATTACAGTTTCCTGAATTAATGTTTCATAAATCTTACGTCACCAACATGATCGGTCCTTTTGCCTGGAACTTTAATCCATGCTCGTTTGAAGTGGCGTGAAATGTCATCTGTTCGAAACGTATATGATTTAATAACCCTGACACTAAAATTTTGACAGTAAATACGAGTGAGCCATTGCTTATATTCAACCAGAATAAATATATAGGACAGGTAGTTTATCAAGAACACATGTTTAAGAAAACATTTCAATTGCAAACTTTCAATGGTAGTTTACTTTGTCAGGTTTTCATACGAAATAGTTTTAGTTTATAGTTGTCGGCTTTAGGTAATTCCGAGTCAGGCAAGCAGATTAAAGGATAGACGTATGCGGTACTACAGCGGTGGAGTTAACTTGTGGAAACGTGTTACCCTAAATCTGCTGTTCCGCTCCACTGGTTCACATGAAGCCCAGGAACTGTCAGACAGTCCGCATCTCATTAACTCAATTCACCGGTATGGTGTCGAGTCCATGAGGCCGCCGAAGACAAGAAAAGATTTCTTTGGCGGGAGGACGAAGTTATTTTGCTGCAAACTAATTTTACAAACGGCGAGTCGACGGCATTTATGGAACAACCATGTCACAGCAGTTCTGGTAAAACATGCATGGTCCGACATAATTAACTTCTCTGCCAACAAAAACAACAGAAGTGATTATTACTGGACCCAACACATTCCAAAATATAAGTACACATGCGAAGTAACATAAACTTGGGATTGGAAAACTTTTGCTGGAATGGCGTCTATCACAATACACGCATTTCCCGTTTATAGGACGTAAGATTAAGCTTCATCGAAATTTCGTTTTGCATAGACACATTTGGAGTTGTTTGGTGGTTTTACTTGTATAAAGGCGACGCTACGTTGAAATTGTTTTGTCTGAATAATCTATTGTCTACCTGCAAGGCGATAGCGCAGTACTTTTTAACTCCACAAAAAAAAGGTAATGGGACTTTTTCAAACGTTCCCCCCACCTGGAACACATCGTATTGAGTCGGCCTAATTGAATTGCCGCTCTGTAACGCCGCGGAGGTGTTTCCTTTCTTTCCATCGTCAGTCTTGATGAATGACTTGCCGCTGGATTAAGAAAAATAACAGCACGGCGCGCCTCATTCAGACCCCCATTAGACTCCAGACACGAGCTCATTAATTAATTTGTGCTCTTTATAACAGCACTTATCGACCTTTACAATGCTGAACGTCCGACAGATGTCTTTCTCCATAACTAAATTTTAATAGACTATTTTATCAGAGTGTGGGGGAGTAATGGGTTTTACGTATCAAATAGCGATGAAACTACACGTCACCCTTAGGCCTACGTTTTATTTTTTTTTTAGGATTTTCTTAAATGTTGCAATTTCCATAAACGATTTATTTTGGCCTTCTGGACGGCCCTCGTCTATAAATTAATGCTGAAGGCATGGAAATTAAATAACGTTTTCAAAGAAATATTAGGCCTAAATGGTAATTATTATAATGTCATTGGCTTATAATCCTATCTGATAAACGCACTAATGTGATTAAATTAGAGAAGCGTGTCCATTTATGCTGTTCTTTTTATTTTATTGGCCATTGGTTTCCTTGCGGTTTGTAATTTTTACTTATTTGCTTTTGAAATGAACTTCTTATGTTATGTGTCGTATGTCATTAATGTTAATGTGGCACGTCATGTTAAACCAGACCTGTAAACGGCGGCATGTTCTACATGATGATGTAAGAACTAACTTATTTATTTTGTTACCCAGGAACTGTAAGGACATTTCAGCAGGAGGTTCGTCTGCAAAGCCGAAAATGGGAAGTAAAGCGTTACCCGCGCCGATCCCGCTGCACCCGTCGCTTCAGCTCACCAACTACTCCTTTCTCCAGGCTGTTAATACCTTTCCCGCGGCAGTCGATCAGCTGCAGGGACTTTACGGTCTCAGTGCTGTACAAACCATGCACATGAACCACTGGACTCTGGCCTACCCACACATGCAGGGACTGAGGTCAACCATCACAGAAATGGCAGGTGCCCAAGGCCTGGTGGATCCGCGTTTTCCTTTCCCGGCATTGCCGTTTGCCGCGCACCTCTTCCATCCGAAGCAAGGCGCTATCGCTCACGTTATCCCGTCCCTGCACAAAGACCGGCCGCGGTTTGACTTTGCCAACCTTGCGATTGCGGCCACCCAGGAGGACCCTCCTAAATCGGGGGACATTTCGAAGCTGACTGCTGGCCTCGGGAGCACGATTTCTGAGCTAAACAAACTGTCCCCAGACAGAAAGCCGACGAGAGGAAGGCTGCCGTCGAAGACAAAAAAGGAATTTATTTGCAAGTTTTGTGGCAGGCATTTCACAAAATCATACAATCTGCTCATCCACGAAAGAACCCACACCGACGAAAGACCGTATACCTGTGATATCTGCCACAAGGCCTTCAGAAGACAAGATCACCTGAGAGACCATAGGTGAGTTGAAAAAGTATGTCGCATTTATGGCTTTATGACTACGGCTATTGTCTTAGTATGAAGTAAGCAGAGCTAGACTTGTCAGTGAAATTGCTCCCCGCATTATAGTAATGACTCTCTTATTGTGTTTTTTAATGCTATTCTGTCACACATTTGCAATCGTAATATGAATTAAATTCTGCTGTCAGTTGTTTAAAAAATACGCGATGTGTTTGGGAAAGAGGCTAATTTTATTTGATCGGGAATCTCGATTTTCCCCTGGGTCGGCCTGTAGTTTTTACTGCGTTCGGCGAGGGCGCTACAGCCCAGTAATGCTCCGCTACCGGCCCCATAACATGTTCTTATTGCAATGCTCCGTCCAGCGTCCACAAAACGAGCGCAAACTTAGCAAAACATTGATTGCATCCCATCCGTGTGTTGATTTGCAGATACATCCATTCCAAAGAAAAGCCTTTCAAGTGTCAAGAATGTGGGAAGGGATTTTGCCAGTCTCGAACTTTAGCCGTCCACAAAACATTACATATGCAGGTAAGCTATTCGTGCAGATTTTCTTTCGTCATAATGGAGTCATAGGCGTCAACACACATTCTTAACTTTAATTTTCAAATGTTTCTGTTTTATCTCATAGAGTCCCTCAGTTTGTACATTTTTGCTTATTGTGTTTTTGTTTATACGAACACAAATATATTATTTTACAATTAAAGGGAATAATCCTTTGCTTGCTTCAAATCTAAACAGGAATCGCCTCACAAATGCCCCACATGCGGAAGAACCTTTAATCAAAGAAGTAATCTGAAAACTCACCTTCTCACCCATACAGACATCAAGCCCTACAGCTGTGACCGCTGCGGAAAGGTGTTTCGGCGCAACTGTGACTTGCGACGGCACAGTCTGACGCATACTCCCGCTCAGGACTACTAGCCACAAAGGCTCCACATCTAAAAATATGGAAGGAAAAAATAAACAAGAGAACTAAAACATCAACGACTTTTTGAAGACAGGACAAATGTTCTGAG
This sequence comes from Mormyrops attenuatus, assembly GCA_026777985.1. Taxonomy (NCBI): domain Eukaryota; kingdom Metazoa; phylum Chordata; class Actinopteri; order Osteoglossiformes; family Mormyridae; genus Mormyrops; species Mormyrops attenuatus. The sequence continues at coordinate 10,202,188 of JAODKC010000137.1, forward strand.
GACCGCTATGAACGCTACAGAAATGGACTGACGAACTTTGAACAAGGGGAGAAGAAAGCATAACCGGTGACCGTTTTGTTTTCAACTCATCGTTTAAATACCAAAGCTGTCGCATCCTGTGTAAATACTGCTTTTTATTAGTCTTTGAATTGAAAATGTAAAAGGAGGTAATGTTGCTTAATGATGGACATATGTCAAATTGTATTTTAGAAATAAAGAAAGTTTACTATTCGCGCTGGAAAATGGTACTATTTTGTTTAGTTCGTTTTTTTTGGGTGAACTACGAATATCATATTTTATTAAACCTTTTGGAATGAATACCTGCAATGATCACCCCTAATAAACGACTGTACACACGACGGTGGGAATTATTAAAGCACCATTCCTTAATTCTGCACCTTTTTTTTTGCATCGGTTTGAAAGTTATTTTGCGGGCACCATCTGACATTCCGGGAATTACCACGTGCTTGGCTGAAACCATGTTATTTATGAAGAAAAAATAAAGAAAACGTATTTGTAAAGTTGTAATGGCTATTGATTTACGTATTTTTTATTTTTATTTCTGGAAATGTAAGTAATAACACCACTTGGTAAAAAGTATATACATATATATCACTTAAAATTATATACACATATATGATGTTGCTGTCTAGATATTCTTTCCTTTCCAATGTCGAAGCGCCAGCACCTGCACTAAACTTAGCAATCCTCCCGGAAAGTTCGCCAGGTTTCTTATCCTGTCTAACATGAGTGTGCAAACTATATCAGGACGATCGATTTGCAATATGATTACAAATCACTTTGGATGCATTTCTTATAGTTTACAGACTGTTGATTGCGAGGTGTTCCAGATTCGTGCAATAAAAATGCAACAATGTCACCGTCTATGTATTTTTATCATTTAGGACATATTTATTTGTAGGGTGTAATTTTGTTTGTTTTACCATCCGTTTTATATATGTTATGGAGTCATGTTTTGGCGGTTAATTCAGAATATATATATATATATATTGCTTTTTTATGTTCTCATTCTGTTGCGTGCATTGCAGTTTTGAATCTATCACATATTCGTTACTTTCGCTAATTTCAAAATGATTACTTTATATGTCACGAAATCAATGAGATTCTTTTCCAAATCAGTACTATTCTAACCAGGCAGGGAAACAATGTAACTGGTCTAGTATTAACAAGGACGCTAATAAACGTATAGTCGTTACTAATGATAAATGAACACATACCTCGTCTATGTATATAAAACATTTAAAGCTTATCGATGAACATAGCAAATGAATGTTTACTTAACTAAAGACATAGAAGTATCGGGCCTATTATTATTATTATAAGTAGAAGATGTAGTAGCTGGCTTGCTGTATTTTACAGCTAAATCACTTTGATAGTTTCTGTAAGTAGGCTTTAACTAAATTATATTCCATCTATATTAAATTTATACGGAAAATATTGAACATAATAATTTTAATAATGTTCCGCTTCATCGCCGGGGGCCTGGTATATGTGTCGGTGACTGCGTATTGTCTGATGATTAACAGGAGCAGCAGTAGATCGACAAGAGTAACCAGGACCAAAATGTGCACGGCTTCCTTTCCGTTAGCATGCAAGCCACCGCTACCTTAAACATATTTTGTATATATTTCCTTATAGGATGTTAACATTTCATTGTAAGGTGCACTATATAGCCGAAATATAGTCTAGTCTTTTTACAATATAGTCCTACGATTACATCGAATACTTTACATGTCTTCTGTGAAATTTAAAACGGGCTGTATGAAAAACACAATATTAACCCTCTGCACTTGTAAATGCAAAACAAACATCTTACACACTTTCAAAAAGTGGCCCAAATCGCTGACGACGCCAAGAATTTTCATTTCATTTGTTAATGCCGAGGATGTAAAAATATCTTTTGAGGTCGACGCTTTGCGTAATTATGCCCTCCATGCCAGAAGACATTTAACATTTTTGTTCACTGAATCTGAACGCGCCGCCAAGCACAAACCTGCTAGACACATCTATTTTTTTCTTTCCTGGAGCGACTTCAGCGTCCCCATTTCTAACACCCATCCCCTCGTTGCAGGATAAAGGCTTTAGATACGTGGTCATTTTGGGGGCAATTAGCGGAATACGCAATGATACGAGAACGTCTCACTGTAGCAGATACGTGTGAAAATAGAAGCTCTGAACTTAATTAAGGAAGGGTAAAGGAGGCAGACAGATATAAAACTGGATAAAAAATCTCTTGCGGCGACAAAGCGTATGTGAAAAGCCTTGTTAAAGTGATTAGTAAACGGACGCAAGAACAAGCGCAACTTACAGAAGACACGCAGCTGCGTAGGCCACAAGACGTCTTTGCTGTTTTTCTCTCAAGGCCCAAACAAGAACATTTTCTGAGCAGCCAATAAGCCTAAATAATTAAATTGAGCGAGCAAGATGAATTTGTCTTTTACGAAGAATGTACAAAAATCAGTAAGAGACCTACAAATGCACCGGCGTTATACAGGCCACGTGTGAAATTTGTAAAGGGCAGATTCCTTTTTTGAAATGCAGATCATGATTTTCAACCCTACCATGTTCTTACTGTACAGCCCTGAAAAAATAATAAAAAGTGCGATAGTTACCACAGGAAGGGTTTATTTTCTTGCGGTCAACAGCGTCTTTTTAAACAGGAACCGCTCGGTTCCCTTTTGTGGTAATAATGTTGACACACCTCGTAAACCTTAATTCAAGTACTGCGCTTCAACAAACGTCCGCGACTGAAATGAGGAACTGTACGACATGTAGATTTTTCGTTGTTATTTAAGAAAGTGAATAAAATATCGTATATTGCCTTCCATTAAGTGGAAATAATTAGTGGAAATTATATAAACAATATCAAGAATAATAATTCCAACAACAATTATAAATATGTTGGTACTACTATTACTAATATAAATAAAACAATGGATACTTATCGAGCTAATTAATGGATATGCCTATTAATGAATTAGATCATATATACGCCATCCGAGGCATATATTGATTATATTATGAAATGGATAACGCACAATTTAAAGCTCCTGTAAACGAATAACGTCAGCGGAAACATTTTAGCAGTTTTGTTTAGCTGCCCATAAAATGCCCCATCCAATTAGCTGTTCGCAGGACACCTGCGACAAATACTGTGCGACAAAAAAGGTTATATCTGATAAATTACACAAAATTGCGTAAATTTGATTTTTCAAACCATTACCCGTAGTGATTCAATATTTGGTAACGGCCCAGCGTTACCAGTAACAAAAACGTCTAAGTTCGTCTACTTAATTGTATAATAATAATTATTATTATAATTATTGTTATTATTATTATTAGTAGTAGTATAACTCAAAAGTGTTTAATTATGCCGCATAAAGCATAATGCCCAACCATCCAATTTCAGCGCACTTATAATTAGACTGACAATTGTCATATTTATAAGAAAACCTGATATTTTATATGCAATAAAATTTAACGAAATATTTCAGCATTTACCAGGTAGGCCATCAAAATGCGATTTTAGAAAAAGGCTCGATAATCGTTTGACTTTAAACATGTGAAATTAAAGTATTTTTCCCCCACAGTATGACTTGAAGCTGGTTATGCCTCGTCGGTGTGCATTTAACGTGCCCAGAAATCACTATACCCCACCGTACCCTTTGGTCAGTTGACTAATCGTACATTCCGATACTGACGACAGGCAGCCGTTTAAAATGAACATAAACATACAACGGCAACGGATTTACTTAAAAAAATTACAGTTTTTAAAATCAGACGGTGATTTTGTTTGGTGGGGAAATAATGTTTTGTATTTTCCTATTGGAAAAAAAATATTTGCATGACGCAAATAATTTTGGAAGCTCAATTTGCGGGTATAAGTACAACATTTTAGAAGATATAAACATATTTATTTATTACCAGGACTTAACTGTACAGTGTCTGAGTGAGAAAGACGGAAATACGTGTACACATGTGACAAAGGTACATTATCCAGGAAGGCTAAGTCGCCTGAGAGTAACGCACTCACATTTAAGATGGGTAGGGCCAGTGTGCGAAATACCCGTCAATATTCGGG
>JAODKC010000137.1:10283090-10295054 GCA_026777985.1 Mormyrops attenuatus
TTGGTGTCTGTTTTTTTTTTTTTGTCCTTCTTTGCCGGTCCCTGGGGGGGGTTGGTGGGGGGGGGGGGGGGGCACAAAATACCCTAGTCTGTACTTTGTTACTCCAAGTTTATTTTCCTACACTGACTTTAAATTCATAATTGCTACCTGCATTTTGCATTATGACACCAGCAGGGAAGAGAGACTCTGTCTCTATGGCAGGAGTATAATTCTGGTTGAAAAGTTCCAGGAACTTTGTCAGCTTTCAGACCAAACTGCTGAACACCTTTATACCTCTGACAAAATAAGTTCCTAATGCTGCACCTTATTTTCCCCCTTTTTCTCTATTCTTTTCATGCCTTGTGTTCTCTGTGTTTTCTTATACCACAGTACGAAGTGTGGCGGTAAAACAGGATCGTGTCATTATGTCATGACTCATGTGCGTACAGGGGTTAGCGTGATATCACATCTATGTATGAAATCAGGCCGAGATTCAAAAATGATCTGCCCATTATGGGGATTAATAACGAAAACATTCAGCGGTGAAAAGTGATCTGATGTTTCCAGAGTAATATCTGAATCTACTGTAGTATTTTTTTTGTTGGTGCACATGTAGGTTGTTGGTGGGATCCAGCCAGATGTCAGACACACTTCTGAGAGTCGGGTTTAGCCGGGACTCAGGGCCGGTACTTTAGGGCCCCTTGCCAAATCTCCCACCTGACAGCACAATCAGGCAGCGGGCTCTGGTATGCCGTGATGGACAGACAGCCCCAGCCCAACTCCCCCATGAAAGAATGCCAGGGCAATAACAGTCACGTAGGGTTGTGAATGGTGGGGGGTCTAGCTTCAAGATGAGAGCGATAGAGCCATCAAAATCTTCAGAGCTACACAAAATAGTACCTAATTTAGAATCTGTGTTGTAAGCAACTAACTGGCAGTTAATTTACCTTTTTTTTAAATGTGATTTTACACAAGATGAAAGGAGAGGGGGCCAGTGGGGATGCTTAAAAGGTCTGTGGAGATTTGGAGGGGGTCTGGAGCAGATGGGAAGCACCCCAAGGGCCCTGGTCAGTCGGTCGCATTGCAATCCACCTGGGTAAATGGTTCGAAATGCTTACACAGGAAGCAGCAGGGCCTGGGGGGGGGCGGCAGACAGGTCCCCCCCACGGCAGGGGAAGTCATTAAAGGGTCATTACCACCATCATCTGTCCCCTGGATTTCTCTCACCGGGTCTCCTGCACGAAGAAGCCCGGCGACTAGATCAAGGTGGAGGAACAGAGTATGGAGAGGTGCATTCATGTGGGGGGTGGGGATGGATGATGGAGGTAGTCAGAATACCCCTCATTTGTATAGCACATGACAGATGTGGTGGGGGGGTCACTTCAGACCAGGTGCAGACACTAAATCCAGCATCAACCTTAACAAGAAATCAATTATGTGCTTCTAGCCTGTGTGTTGGGGGTTGGGGGCCTGTAAGTTTATTTCCTTGTCTCTCCCCTCATCTTGATTTTGTCTGATTCGTGCTGCTAGTTCTCAGCTTGTCTTCAGGAAGCCCGATTTCTTTAGTGGAATTTTATTTCAATCAATTGCCTAGAAAAGAAATGTTGCATTAAGGGAAAATTCAAATGTGCAGCATGATCCTCTGGTGGTTTAATGAATAGTGTTGAGTAATGAATTACACTTAGTCTGGAATGATTGACCTGCACCTGTTTATAATGGTCAACAGTGTTTCACTGTGAAACACTTTCAGCAATTTTTTTTTTTTTTTTACGGTTGTTTAAATTCCTCATGATATTTTATGTAGACCTAGACGAAGGTTAGATTCCCGAAGGAGATGCATGTAATTGCTGACAAGGTTATTTTCCGTGAAAGGCAGTGAAGTACCCACTGAAATATGAAGATTAATTACGTTTGAGGTAGGTATACGCGTCAGACCTCCTTGGGGGGGAGAGGGGGGGGGGATTTTCCGTGCTTTTGGGAGTCACAGATTCCGTCTCCTCTAGCAGTGATCACAGGGCTTTCGCTCCCAACCCCCTAAATCTAGCATGCAGTAACTGCCAGCACTCAACGCTTTGCTGTTTTGCCGGAATAACTCAGACTGTAACCAAAGGCTGGACCTGGTCGGTCGTGCCTGCTGGCAGGAGCTGCAGACGCCACTCGAAGGGCGGGCAGCACCGTATGTCATAATTTGAGGTGCCGTAACCAGCTGCTCTGGGATGACTTTCCCAGTTTGATTAAATGGAGAATCAGAGTGGTAAATGACTTCTCTGCTTTTTCATGTCCACGCTGGCTCTCATGGTTTGTCCCTCCCACCGGCGCCTCTCAGCCCACTCTGATTGGTTGATTGTTTTTTGGATGACTTTCTCTATGTATCCGTTGTCTTCCCTCCTTCCCCTCAGCTGTCGTCCACCCACTGCACGCGCAAATCTCTCTCTGTTTTGTTTTGACGCCATTCATTCCTTCGCTTCCTCATCCAGCCCTTCTGCTGTGGGTTGTCCTGACTGTTGATCGAATTGTTTTGGCTTGATAAGCTCACTACCTGTAAATCGAACACTACTGATAGTTTAACCAATTTTTACAGTGGGTTTTATCCTGTAATAGGTAACAAAAGTTAATCTCCTGGGATTATGTAATTATGTACAACCATTTTCCTACCTGAATAATAAATATTAAAACAAAAGTATTATTATAAAGCTCCAGAACTAAGCTTAAGTTTATAGACCATAGACGTGTAAACATTTAGAATATCAGACACACATGTCCCACTTTACCCTTTGTCTCTCTTAACCAATATTCTCCCTACAGCTTCTCTTCTCTTCTTTTTTAGTTTAAATACCTCTGATTCCCCCACATATAAATTGTAATTCTGTACTCTTGAATACATAGCTTTCAATTAACTAATTTATTATGGCTAATATACATAATGAATTTGAATTAGAAAGAAATAGACTTGTTTCCATAGAAGTCAGCCTCTGCAGTTTATGGACACCGAGATTCCCGGATGAAACATCAGCTTGATGAACACCAGTTGGGGGTTGGAACGCGTGCGAAGGCTTTAATGTGTGCGGTTGTCGATTTAAAGTGCGAGAGCAATTAACAGCAGCTTTTGAAGTGCGCTGCGCACACTCAAGCGCGTTTCAGCCCAAGTGTGTTTTTAAATGCATTACAGGATGGGAGGACCGGTGTGCAGCTGCTATTACCATGGCGACGCACAAATATACCAAGTACAGAAATTTAAAAACTCAAAAGTATTTGAAAACCATGGGAATTGTTTTCACAGGAACATGTTGTAAAAGGTCTCCTCAGTGGGGGAGGGGCTGCGTGTTTGAGGAGTTAATGGCTGCAGCTCTATTTTTAGCTAAGATGTTGACAGGACGTCACTGTCAGAGACGCGGGCGGTCCCTGTGCTCTGCGTTGCCCGCTTTCCACGCCGCGCCGGCCCTCGGCTTCCCTGTTCTCCTCACGTTACGCACCTTCATCACCTTCATCCCCTCTGTGAAAGTGAACGCGCAGGCATGCGGCAGGGCATGCGTGTGCAGCCTGAAGTCAGCCGTCCCTCTGTGAAACCCGCTGCTCCGCTGCGGTGGAGCCCCCATTGGAATTTGCAACCTGAGGTCGCCTTGCATCTGAGCGCTTCTTTCTGGTAAAATGGTTACTCCCCTCCCCCCCGTTCGCTATGACGTATGTAAGGGTTGGCGTTTCACTCGGGTGGGCATAAGAAACGGAGAAAACGCTCTGGACGGTAGAGTGCCACAGCAATGATTTTCCTTTTCCCGCTATTTTTAGCTAGTTACCCTTTCTGTTTAGTTGCATTCAAAAGTACAGTCATAACAGTTAAGGGTCTGGTCATGCACGTCGCAGACTCCCGGGCCTAGGTGAGAGTTGGGTGGTCCAAGTACTGCTCTCGTGTCCATTAAAAAAAAAAAACATTTGTCTGACATGTTCCAGCCTTAATCTTTTGTGTTATTTCCTGCCCTACTTACGCTTGTATATGCTATCGCGATCCACAATTGTTCTCGGGCAGCCTGCGTCTCCAGCCCTCGCGTAGCGGGCGATGCCACACTGACCTTTGTCAATTTCTTGTGACATCACTGCCCCCCTGTGGCCAGCATCCTCGCTCCTTCCCTGTCCCTCGTGTTGACGTCTGTCCTCAGGCCGATCGAGCGAACGGCGCGTAAAAACTGATTCATGGGCGTGAAAAGTATGAAGACCCAGGGAGTGCAATTTTTCCTGTTTTATATAAATATAAGATTTTGTTACTATATATATATGTAACTATGTATACGTATATTCCCCCCCCATACACCCAGATTGAGGCTTAAACGTCAGACTTGTAGACGCTGTAGAAAGTAAAGTAATATTGTTCTTAATCTTTCCGAATGTGTTCATACTTCATACAAATGACAAAAATCCTCTTCAGTAAGTGGCGGCTGCAGCGCATGTGTCTCTTGTTCCATCAGATTTCTGTAACCATGAGGGATTTTTGGCTTCTGGCTCGATGCCCCTTTCAGTTGTCAGTGCTGTGTTTCAGGGACCACGGGTGAAGGACCTCAGAGGGGCCCGTTCTGGCTGATAGCAGTAGCCCCGAACTGTCCCTGTCTGATCTGACTGTAATAATAATGATAATAATAATAATAAGCATGACTGGTAGAAGCCGATGGCTGCTGGTGCAGTGGTTCTGTGATATCGGTTTGTATAAAATCAGCCATAAGCTTCAGTGAGCCTCAGCTTGCCTGACTAAATTTCATATCAGAGTGCGGGGGGGTGAGGGGGTGGGGATCATTATCTACTCAGTCAGGAAAAGTTCAAGAGAATTCTAACAGAGATCAGGGTACTTGGACTGCTGTCTCCCAGCAGGTGGCGTGGCACTGAAAAGCCTGGTCATTCAAAATGTCCAGCTGCAGACGGGGATTGCTGTGTGGAATTACATGATGCAGTGCGGTGCTGTGTTACGTGATGTGATAAAATGTGGTTGGCAGGTGCAGGTGAAGCTTGGTCAGCTCATGTGTGTGCGTGTGTATATATGTACCCACACACGAGTGCACGTGTGTGTGCTCACGTGTGTGAGTGCTTGTGCGCGGAGGGAAGGTGGAGCAGCACGAACCTTTTCCTCCCCTAATTGCATTGTTTATCTTCGCTAAGATACCAATGCAGTAATCTGTTGCTCAGTCACCATGAGAGCCAGGATGTAAATCTACTTTTAAAAAGAAATGTTTCAAACATTTACATTCCGCCTTTATTTAAATGCGAGCAGGGAGCCGCTGAGCTGGAACACATGGCGGCAGCGGTGGGCGTGTGCACGCACACGAGTGCTCTCTGTCTCGGCGGGCCGCTCGTGTCTGCCTGGTGCATACGTGCGCTTGTGTGAGCCTTTCTTAAACACAGAGGGCGAGATTTCCGTAAGCGGGCCCAAAACGGAGAAGAATGTCGGCTGCTCAGAGGTACTCTCCACTGCAAATAAATATTTGGTGATGACAACGCTGCAGGATACTTTAAACACTGCGAGGGTAATTTTCTACTCAAATAAACCTCATTTTTGCAGTGGGGGCACAGATGTGCCGATCTCCTCGGCGGGCCACGGCGCAGCAGGTTGGAGGGAGGGGGCTGCTTGGCACAGTGGCTTTCGCTTTGCGAGGTACGGTGAAGCGGTGGGGCACAGCGGTTATGTTGTACTATGCGTTTAATGTGTGTTTACAAGTTTTGAAGTTTTGCATTTGATTTTAATCGATTAGTTCAATTATTGTGGATTGTCCATCTATCTGTCTTCCGAGTGTTACCCTGAGCAGGGTTGCTGTGGTAGGGGCCTGGAGGTTCAAATCGTATCCCCCTGTGTTGTCCATGTTACCTGATTACTCTGGTTTCCTCCTACAGCTCAAAAATGTGGGGTTTAGCCACCTGTGCTGGAGAGGGGGACGGGGGACGGGGACGGGGATGGGGATAGGGACACATGACTGTTCGCAGCTGAAAGCGGCAGCGACGTGATGCGGGGACGTAGGCTGCGTTGTGCGCTCTCATGCTGCTCTCTGCTTTATATATTATAGTCTGTAATAAAATAAACAGGCTTGCAGTATTTGCAACCTTCTGTGAAGTTCACAAATAGAATTAAAGACATTTTTTTAACTAACCTTTAATATATCCATGCATTCTTAAAAAGGAATTATATACTCACAGGCCACTTTATTAGGTACACCTTGCTAGTTCTGAGTTGGACCCCCTTTTGTAGAGCTGAGTTTCTACTCTTCATGGTGTAGATTTAACAAGGTGCTTGAAACTTTCCTTAGAGATTTTGGTCCATGTTGACATGGTAGCATCACGCAGTTGCTACAGATTTGTAGGCCGTACCTTCGTGACGTCAATCTCCCGCTCCACTGCATCCCATCGGTGCTCTGTTGGATTGATATCTGGTAACTGGAGGCCAGTGCGATACAGTGAACTCATTGTCATGTTCAGGAGACTAGCCTGAGATGAGAGGAGCTTTGTGGTGTATTATCCTGCGGGAAGTAGCCATTAGAAACTGAGTGCACTGTGGTCATAAAGGGATGGACATGGTCAGCAACAATACTCAGGTAAGCTGTGCAATTTTAACAATGTTCAATTGGTACAAGTTTGCCAAGAAAACATAATAATATACCAGGCATCGTTTTTCCAGTCTTCCATTGTCCAATTTTGGTGAGTCCGTACCCACTGCAGCTTCAGTTTGAGTGGTATTTCCGTCAGCTTGAACCAGTCTGCCCATTCTTCTCTAACCTCTGTCATCAGTGAGGCATTTTCACCCAGAGGACTGTTGCTTCCTGGATGTTTGTTCTTGTTTTTTTGACCCTGTTTCTGTAATCCCTACAGATGGTTGTGAGTGAAAATCCCAGTAGATGAAATACTCATACCAGCCTGTCTGCCAACAGCAATCCTGCCACATTCAAAGTCGCTTAAATCATCTTTCTTCCCCTTTCTGGTGTTTGATGGGAACATTAACTGAAGCTTCTGACCTGTACCTGCATAATTTCATACATTGTGATTGGCTGATTTAGGTATTTGCTTCGACAAGCGTATGAACAGATGTATCTAATAAAGTGGCCAGTGAGTGTATTTTATCAATAGAGCCTAAAAATGACTGGGTGCATTTCTGAAATCAGTGTTAAAAAGCTCATAAAAGACAATCCTTAGTTGTTCTGTGACAAAATTCTTGTTGACCAGTGTAATAGTTGGGTGAGTGTTGACGTTCTGTGTTATTTCCTCATCCAGGTTTGTTCTTAGGCTAGCTGTTTCTTTGGTTCCCGTGTAGTGAGCAATGCCACGCTGATAGTGTGACCACCTAATCCATGTCAGGGGGGACACTATGAGCTATGACAGGGTTTTGCAAATTACCATTTCGACCATTTCAATTAAACAGACCTGGATTTCACTTAAGCGCTGGGTTCTTGCTGTGACCTGATTGGTCAGTCTCCTGTGATCCTGCATGTGTCACTAACGTTAATTTGAAACAGCTGGATGAGTCTTTCAGTCAAGGAAACAAACCAGTAAAAGTGCAAGACGAGCCAAATAATTTAGCCGAGCACAGGAGCTTTTCAGTTTTAAAGTAGTTTGTCCTTCCTGACACGGATTAGGTGGTCACTCTATGCGCTGACCTTTGCCAATTTCTTGTGACATCTATTCTCTGTACCTCCCAGCTCTGTCTCTCTCTCCATGATTTCACCAGACATCTCCCACCTTCTCTGTCCATACTGTCCGCCTCAGCCCTTTGGATTTTATGTGCTTTTTGATTTAGCTTCCCTCCTTTCGATTAAGCGGGATGTGATTTAGCGCTTCTGAAGCCTCAGATCCTGGCGTTTCTCTAATAACAGGGACTTAGGCCCCGTATTTCATGCGAGTGCGTCGTACCGCCTGATGATGAGCGACCAAGCCCAGTCTGCAGGGCTGCACGCTTATCAGATTAGTCTTGCCGGAAGGTGTATTTTTCATTTAAAGGTACCTTCCTGTTTCTCCCACAGCATGATAATAAATAATGACAGTAAAATCATAACGACCTAATCGCAACATTGCATAAATAACGTTCAAAGCGTCTCGTAACCGCAGCAGTATTTTAAGTTTGCTTTGGTCGTGACACCAGTATCTAGTCTTCCTTTTGGGCATTAAATTCATGCATAAAGTGGTTTCAACTTTTTGTTGTATTCCTCACAAACATAAAGTGAATTTATGGTCTTGTTTACCTTTTGAACTTCTCATCAGTCCTTCTTTTGTCTTTGTAAACCTTTATCAATTTTTTAAACTGACCTGCAATTTGTTGTGGTCATTCTGGGAATGAGGCAGCTTTACCCTCATAGTTTGATGGTGACTGTCCGTCAGTCCAGCCTTTTATTGTTGGACCCACGGCCTTTGTGTGAATGTGCTATATTAGGGCCCACTAGCAGTCATTGGTTATTTGGGGTGGTGGTGGCGGCTGTGCTGGTGCTGGTGGTGGCGTGGCGGCTATGGTGGCGGTGGCTGCTGTGCTGGTGGTGGTGTGGCGGCTGTGCTGGTGGTGGCGGTGGCGGCGGTGGCGGCTGTGCTGGTGGTGGCGGCTGCGGTGTCGGTGGCGGCTGTGCTGGCGGTGGCGGCTGTGCTGGTGGTGGAGGTGGCGGCGGCTGTGCTGGTGGTGGCAGCTGTGCTGCTGGTGGCGGTAGCTGTGCTGCTGGTGGCGATGGCGGCTGTGCTGGCGGTGGCGGCTGTGCTGGTGGTGGCGGTGGTGTTGGTGGCGGCTGTGCTGGCGGTGGTGGTGGCGGCGGCTGTGCTGGCGGTGGTGGTGGCGGCGGCTGTGGTGGCGGTGGCGGCTGTGCTGTGATGACGGAGGGTTACAGTGTTGCCAGAAATATGTGCAGAGGAAACGATGTCATCATTTTTCTCTTGCCTTTACCAACAGGCATGCAACGCCAAATGTTTGCCCTAGTCCAGAAGGGTTACTGCATGTACCATTGACTAACGTTACCTCAGTAAAGTATCATATTGCATAAAAGGGGGGTACTGTGTAAATGTCTTGAGAAACATTATGATTTTATTAATAGGATTGGAAGCCTAATTCGATGTGGTTTCATTCAGTGCACTCTCCGTTCGCAGGAGATTAACTTCCATGGAAATTATAGCGTGGAGGAAAAGTGAGATTAAATCAGGCGTGATCTGAACGTGGTCCATGTGAGCTTTGTGGTCAGGAGGTGTGCTGCCGCAAGCCCCCCCTCGACTCGGGTCTCCACTTCATCCTGTTTATCAGTACAGGTTACAGTCAGTTAAGGGCCTCGACCGCAGCACCCAAAACCTCTACCGAGTTCACGTTCAACCGCCACGCGCTGGGCCATTTGGACAAGCTCCCTACGCTTCCTGTCATGCTGTATCTGTGGGACAGGAAGGGAGAGAAATTTATTTACAGAAGAAAAACATGGAGATGGCCAACAGAACGGCTGGCGCGGAGAGAAGCGGCCCAGGAGAGGCTAATGGGACGGACTGCCGGCCAGAGATGTAATCGGGGTCTGGAGGCTTTCGGCACAGGTCATCGATGGGTGAGCCAGGAGCCCTATGCTGTATCCCACCCCCTGCGCCCCGCTTTGGGCGTGCAGAAGGGTGGGGTGGGCCTGCACCCAAGCCCCCTCTGTGTGCTGTCAGGCGCAGTACCCCTGAGACTGGGGAGGTGGTTCTTTGGATTGGATAATCTTATACCTCTGAGATAGAACCCTGCAGTGTCCTCAGGCTCCACCCTGTTTCCCAGAATGCCTGTTCTTTGCTGTTGTGTCACAGCCAGAGTACCGAATGACTGGGTGGTGGGTGTGTCAGTTGCAGTGTTCAGAAATTCAGGAAGGCAGGGGGGTTAGGATTTGAGCTGAAGCAGTGATACAGGCCTCACGGCTTCTTACACATGAGGGGTAATGAAGTAAACAGTCACGGCGGGCCGGTCGCAGGCGCGGCCCAGAGCACAGAATGGCGTGACTCGTTCCTGTGCCTTCTCATGCCTGCGAGATGCCAGCGTTTATTTGAACAGCAGTTCCACTTAACGTTTCTTAAAGTGTTACCAGGATTTATTGTTTAGCTTTCGGTGGGATTCCGGTTTCACGACTGTCCCGCACTTCCAAAGAAAACAAACCCACACCTGAGTGGCGTTTACTGGCCGCGTTACGTCAGTGCCGTTATACAGCGGGTTGGACGCTCCTTACTGCCCTGCTTTGCATCTGAGTGGCTTACGGGGGAGTTGACGGCTTGTGGAAGGCACCCTCGACAGCCTCCCCAGAATGTACGTTGTGTCATCCCTACTCTTCTGCTCTCATTTTTGACACATCTATGTCATAGCATGTCCTCCTGTCTCTGGGAACCAAGTTATTCCTACTCTCTAAGATGTGTTGTGTTTGGAGCGCTCAGGTGTTTTGACGAACTGATGGCTCCTCAGCGTCAGACCCGGCCTGAGGATGGGCAGCGGCGGTGTGCTCGGATGTCAGACCTGAGGGAACCATGCCGGTGTTTGTCGACGTGAGCATGATGAAACGAAAGCACTTGACTCGCATTCCTGCACCGTTCCTGTCATTAATTATGGGCTGGAGCCCTGAAAAGAGATCTTGGACTTGCTAGTTTATATGTCTGCAGGTGTTTCTGTGAGGTCAGAGGTCACCCTCGGTTTTTATCACCCAGAAGAAAAGGGAGATCTAAGGCGTCATGTATCACCAGAGAAGAGTGGTGGGGAAAGGCGGGGGGCAGACGATTTTGGGAGGATTCTTGCCCCTCAGTGTTCTTAACACCCCCTCCTCATCACAGCACCCCTCTCCTGCTCAGATCCTCCCCTTGTGACAGGCACTGATGATGGGGTGCCTGTCCTGCATGGGGTTCCCGGCTGTGCAGGTGGTGTAACTTCTTGTGCCCGCTTGACGGCACGCAGACATAACAGCCGAGATGAGTGCTGCTTTCCATAGCACACACACCGGGGGGGGGGCTGGGGAGCGCGCGCGTGTGTGTGTGTGCGCAACAGATCACCCTGTTTACCCTGTATGTAAGTCATTCATCTTCAGAAAATGCTTTGCTACATATCAAACCATTCAGGCAAACAGATGGGACTCATCGCCCTGCCAATACACACTTGGTGAATTTGCTATATTTTTTTAAGGTATCAACAAAGACAAATTTTGGCTCCAGCAAGTGTTTCTCAGCAAGCTAAATCGCCCATCACCTTCGCCAAACCGCCTTGGTGACAGATGAGGTGACATAGTGCTTATATCGCAGTCAGAGCCCTTCAAGCGTTCCGCTCACACCGATAAATCACCGGCTTGTAAGGTGATGCCACGATCTCCCAGCCTGCCTCTGTTCGACCCACTGCACCAGGATCAGGTTGCTATACTTCTTCCTTAATTGTGCCCCCCGCCCCAAAAGTAGAACTGTCTACCCCAGAATGGCAGCCTGGTGTTGAAGATCCAGTGATTCACGCGTGGCAGCATGCCCTAATGTGGTGCTGGCCAGTGTCACTCACTGCTGGGCTGGGGTTTCCACCTCCGTGTGAGGTATGACCCAGCACGCACTCAGCCTGAGCAGAACATGGTCTCAGGTTTGCCTTGTGACCCCCCGCCCCCATGTGCCAGCTTAATCAACATTAGGTTTTGGTACCGACCGGTAGCAGAGACACTGTATCTGATCTTCTCTTTCTCTACTGAGAATCATATTTATCAGCGTATTAATTTACCAACACCTTCATCTTGTTGTATCAGAATTGCATGCATTTTGCACATGACCCGTTTTATACGTCCACATTTTTCCCTAACTAGAGCCAAAGTCGGGTCTGGCTGAACTTGTCTTTCCTCCACAGATTTACCTTTCGGACTTTCAGCCTAAAGTGTTTTTGCCTTAAAATGCTGTGGTGGAATAATCTGCTTTCAGTGACAAGCATGCCTGTCATTTATGTCACGTCCTGTGCGCCGGGGGGGGGGGGGGGGGGGGGCGGGGGGGGGGGGGGGGGGGGGGGGGGGGGGGGGGGGGGGGGGGGGGGGG
>JAODKC010000137.1:10304571-10324092 GCA_026777985.1 Mormyrops attenuatus
TGTGTGTCTGTGTGGGACGGCCAGTGGCTCTGTGTGGGGTACCCTGTGTGTCTGTGTGGGACGGCCAGTGGCTCTGTGTGGGGTACCCTGTGTGTCTGTGTGGGACGGCCAGTGGCTCTGTATGGGATGCCACGTGTGTCCATGTGTGTCTCTGTGTGGGACGGCCAGTGACTCTGCGCGGGATTCTCTGTGTGCCTTCGGTAGGCATTTGGCCTGGGCTCCCTGCTGCTGAGTCTTGGTGGCAGGACTCCAGCGGCCATTTCAGGCCTGACCGTGAGCTGCCAGCGGCGTGTGAGGCCTTCCGAGACTAACAGCCATAGCCTCTGTGTTGCCCTTGGAGCCGTGAGCGGCCCAGCACGTTCCCTGTTTTCTGAGCTTTTATGTTCTCCGATTAGGCCAGATACCTTAATCACTGGAGCAGGTTGAAAGGAACGCAGGCTGCAATCCCTCCTGATACTTTGCACACATGTTGTTCTTGTTTTAGCACAAGCGCAACCAGGCTTTTAATGCAGCCGTTTAACCTGCAATTATTTCATGATGTAATTTCCCCTCCTGGATGGTTCTCAGCAATGGCTTGTATTAATTTTTATGTTATTTTATTTTGGACAACTGTTTTCAATAACATTGCGCTTGTTTTTATGTCATACTCAAATTATGTTTGCGGAGGCCGTATTTTTTTTTTCTGGTGCCTGTCAGGTGACCGGGGTCGGGGGGGTGATGTGATGTCACTGCAGGCCCCCGGAGCTGTTCCCATGACGGTGCCTGTGGCCAAGAGAAGGGAGGATGAGGCCTCTGTAGGCAGCACACCCCTGGTCAAGCAGCCGTCCAACCAGGCCTCGGATTACGCCAGCAGCCCGGTCAAGACCAAAACCGTCACTGGTGGGTGCCGTCGCTCACCTCCTTGCTCCGTCTCACTCGGCCTTTCTCTCTGTCTCACCGAGGGGGTTTGCTCCCACCCCACAAGAATGACGGTTGAGTTTTGTGTTTTTCCCCCCTTCCTCTCAGGAATAACTGTTATGAAACACTGCTGCTTATAATTACACATATATTTTGCGTAAAAGGCCCCCGTGAGATTCGGTTCATTTGAGGTCTGTATTAGAGTGCAGGACTGTCCTCTCTTTTGCCCCAGTGGTGGTTTGGCTGTGGACAGTGTGTTCCTGTGTGTCGGTCAGGGCCACTGGCGCTGGGTCTACCTTGGACAGTGGCTACGGCACCCCAGGAAATGGGGTCAGCCCTGCGTCTCCGCCATCTTCCTGCCAACTGGTGTTATTCAATAAAAAAGTCAGTCAGTAAAATCAGCAGAAGTGAACTGATACTTTGATCCCTTTGGACCTGTTTATGATTAGTGCACTGGATAGTGTTTTTATGGTGCTAACGGACCATCCTGATAATGGACAGTGAGCACGGTTGGTGAAAAGGTCACAGCCGCTGATCAGGTGCATTCGACTCTTTTCTAATGGCTCCTCCATCTCTGCCTGCTCATATTAATATATTTCTTCAGTATCCTATGTAAGCAAACAACGGCACCGGCATCCGTTATATACAAAGAGTCTCACGCAGGCTGCAGCATTTCAGCAGCGCCTGTGACGGGCTGCGCGTTTGTTTAGCCTGTCGTCCGTTTGCCGTCAGCTGAAAAATAAACAGGGGCTTTGAGCTTGGATTTTCATGTTGCCGATTTATGCGAGTGGGCTGTTTCTATGCAGTATCGTTTGGGGTAAGTCCCAGATCTGCAGTTAACGATGGTTAGGTGCACATTTAGAAGGGATTTTGGTGCCGATAGCCGTTTTCCCCGTTCGCGTGACCTTTTAACCCGGAATGACATGATTGCTGCATTCCTGCGAATGGAAACAAAGAGATTAGCTTTCTAGGAGCCAGGTGAAATAAATTACTGCCTTGTAATTTTTCCTGTATTTCATACATACATATATATATGACTGTTTGGCCTGGCTTGATTGCTGACTTAATGGCAGAGTTCCTTGACACAAATAGCAGTCCCATTTTTTAAAGCCAGTTAATTGAATAATTCATGCTTGTTTTGCTTTTGCTATGAGGTGATAACAGCCAAGGGCTACATATTTGAAGTAGGCGTAATTTTTAGGATTTAACTCGTAATGGTTTCAAAATGATTCATGTCCTTTCTGATTGGGGCTTAGATAAATATTTCCATTCGACTTTCTCTGAAATGCGAGTCGAGAACACGCAGGGTAAATATGGCGATTGCATGCCAGCTGTAAGTGAAAAGGCATCTTCTGCTTACGCTTGCCAGCCCTTCTCCACACACTCTGTCCTCCTTAGTAAGAATCCCCTTGTTTAATTACATGTTTAATTCCCATGTAAAATTACTTCATGGTACAGACTGTTATAATAATGAAATAAATGTGTATGTCCACATTTTGCTGTAGGGTACCACTTTACTTTTTTTTCTTTAAATTCCTGTTTCCTCCTCTACATAAAGAATAGGATTTAGTGGTCCTCAAGTTACCTTTTAAAGGGTCTGGTGGTATTTAACATGTTATCATTGAGATTAAAGTCTAAAAAGATGATGTATTAATTGCTTTTCCATGTGCCGTTCTCAACAAAGCAGGTGACTGGGAAGCTAATGCTAAAGCTAATGTTTGCCTTGGGTAACGGAGGCAGCCGATTGGCCCTCGGTCTGCAAAAGCTAAGCCGTGAGGATTAACCGTTTGTCATGTTTTTGTTTGTCCTCTATGCCTCGTTGGATGTTTGTACTATGGTTACTTATGTTTGGAATAGATGGACTCGTATTTCATTTATTTTTTTATGATAATCTCCAGTTGGACTTTTATATGGGGTGGGAAGAGCATATTTACAAAGATATGTAATTGTTTCTTACAGCTCGGATTAAACGGAGAGGCCACCTTAATAAACCAGAACAATTATTTGGATAGTTTTGAAACTGAGAAAATAGCCCAGTGATGTGCCGTGATTTCATCATTCCAGACAGGAGAGGTCTCAGCAAAATTGGTAATTGGTACATAAATGAATTGCGTTGTTGTAAGTAATGGTTCCAAATGAGCCGATTGATTTTCATTTTGGCCAGGGTACAGAGCCTTTTTTCCTAAATTATAATTTGGCATTTCACCCAGTAGCTCTAATGTATTTGTTTTAATGTAACTCCAAATACCCATCCAAATATATGACAGGGCTGATTTTCATTCTGCTGTATTTTTCAGAATAATATCTCCTGGGCTTTAGCCTGATCATGCAAACTTTTTATTTTTCAGATTCTTCTTCATCTGTTGAATGTCAGTTCTTTCTGGTTCTTACCGCTTTGAATCCACGTCTTTGGAAGCTATCATCCTTAGTGGCAATTTTGGAAGCAGCAATGGAACGGGCCCTCTGTGTCCTGGGTTTGAATGAGTCAGCTGGCACATCAGAGAACCGTGTGCCACTGGTGCCCCAGCACCCCCTCTGGTCCAGCGGCCGTTCATGACCTTGCCCTGGTCAAAACGGTATTTATTAGCTGCTCTGTGTGGCAGAGTTGTCATACACAAGTTCATTTAGAAATGTTCTAGTGGCTGTGTGATTGGAGCTGTGGTTTTCAAACAGACTCCTTCATGTCTGCGATTGTGCTTGGATTCTGACTGCTCTTGGTACTTTTGTCACGCAAGACATCATTTTCCAAATGTGCATTAGCAGTCTCAGGCTTTGATCATCAGGAAAGACGTTGACACACAGACGCTGTCGTTGCACACGCACACACACACATGCACTCACTCACTCACTCACTCACTCACTCACTCACACTCTCTCACTGTGTGCCCCTGTACTCGTATCTTTGTGGGGACCGTAATTCCATTTCTATGGGCAAATCCCTAAACCCAACAATGATAACCTTAACCCCCACCCAGCCCTAACCTTAACCATAACCTTAACCCCCACCCAGCCCTAACCCTAACCCCCACCCAGCCCTAACCTTAACCATACGCAACCAAGCAAAATACAAATCTTTTGGCATTTTTAGTTTTTTGATTGCAGTCACAGATTTTAATAAAATTGCATTTCCCCTTGTGGGCACCAACAAATCATCCCCTCATCTTCAAAATAATAGGTTTTTATCACATTGTAGGGACATTTGTTCCCCATAATGTAATTTATATCTGACTGACAGACAGACACGCAAGTAGTAATGCATGTGACACGCACACAAAGCTATGTTTGATAAAATTAACCTCACCTTGGCAGGCATGTGATAGTGTGGTATCGTCTCATTATGGTTGTTTACATTTTTTTGCGTTTGTTCTGGCCCGACGCGTGAGAGGGCTTCTGTGAGCTTGCTGTCATACATCTCTCCGAAGTCATGCTTTCAGTGTTGCATCCCAGTGCACTTATCCAGAAGATGGTTTCTTAAAAAAAAGGCCCGGGATTACCCCCCAGTGGATTACGTAAGCAGCACATGCTGCGCGGGAGAGGCCTACGGTAAACCCAGGTGGCCGGCAGGGAGCCCACAGTCAGTCAGCTGCAGCTGACTCATCCATGGAATCGCTGACATGCCTTTTTGCAAGAAAAACAGTTAGTAGGTTGAAGCTGGGGGGGGAGAATGGGGTGTTCTCCCCTTTCAGTGAGGATTAGATATCAATGTTAACTTGTATTTCTCATCATCGGCCGTGGGTACAGCCTGTAGTGTCCGAGTGAGCCCGTTCCTTGTGTGACTATCATGTCACTGGCCTTCCTGGATTTGGTGACACGGTGACAGCGTGTGTGGAAAGATGCTCAGACATCAGTTATCCTCCCGGTCAGAGGGTTGTAACGATGTGCCTTGGGAATACGCCACCTGTCGCTTTTAAATAAGCGTCGAACAGATGACCTGTGTATTCAGTCGTACTGCGTGTGTAACCGGCATGTGTGCAGTCATACTGCAGCAATACACGACCAGATTCCCTGACTGCAATCGGAAAGAAACCATGAATAAACGAGAAATAAATTGTAAATGAGACGTAAACTCCCAGTCTGGTTTGGAGCTCCTATTGATTACCTCCTTTTAGACGTTTTTTCTTTAAAAAAAAATAAATATATGTGTGTGTGTGTGTGTGTGTGTGCACATGCATGCTTAATTGCCTTGTTTTGCTCGTAATGTACTTCACAGGAACCTGGTGTACCAAGCAGTCCAAACAAGCAGCAGTTTTTGTTCCTGTAGAATCTGATGTTTCTTTTGGGTCAGCACCGCAAATGAAGGCAAAGTCGAAATAGCCCCAAGTATTTTATTTTTTGTTGTAATGAAACTGAAGTTGCCATTGCTCTCTTGGGGATTACGGGTCTCCAGTGGGTCTCTCCATAGAAGCGTCTGTTTAAATGACGACTAAATTGGCACCCATCCCTTGCCTAAAATTAGCTGTTAGTGGCGATACGGGCTACCCGCTTCGTGACAGAACACACTCGCTGCTCGTAACTGGCACCACTGGGGAGATGGGGGCGAGATGGTAATATCGCTTTCCTCCGTCCGTCCCACCCTTAATGGAATTACCGATAAATTGCTGTATACCTTGATTCTGTGCCGAGGGAGACGTGGTGTGTGGATGGTGTCACGGTTCACGTCAGTGTCTGTTAAGTGGGTGGTGTTTTATTCTTCATGGAATATAGTGTCCCACCCTACTGCCTGGTGTTCATACCTTCCACTATGGCCTTGTTCGACACGTGGGCAGCTCCGACGTGACCGTGGTTCTCGTAAGCTGGAGTGCTGGAATGAGAGCAGAAAAAAACACCTGGTATCAGGCTGCAGAGTGATGCAGGTCACACCGTCCTCATTACCTGCCGTATGAAGGTGCCGTCTTCTTTGTAAAGGCCTTTGTGAAGTTTTCTTCGTGTAATGTCGACGGTCCAACCAGGCGATGAATGTTCCAGAGGAAGCCGGAATAGTGGCAGGAGTGATGTGGCCGTAAGCCGCCGATCAGGTGGCTCTGCATAGAGAGCCTCGCTGCTTCTGGGGCTTCCCGGCGGCTCGAAGAACCAGCTGCATTTTCCCTGGTGAAGGTGAGGAATCTGTGCAAGAGGCTCATGTTCGGTCACGGTGCTGCACTCAGGCCTCAGTTTAGGATCCCTGGATTTCAGTGAGACCTCAGACTGGGTTGTGTCTGTGCAGTGACTGACATGGATGATGCATAGTTTACTAATGGATTCGGGTCAGTTGTTGGGTCATTGGGTGTTACGAAGAAATTAGGGCCTGTTTAATAATTTTCTTATAAAAGGAAAAATATGCCTGCATCAGCACGTTGGGTGTGTTTCTTTCTGTACGGTAACCCTACTTCACACTTTACTCGTAGCTGTCATCAGTCTTGTCTGCTCGCCGCCACCCTACGGCTCACCGCGTCCCTCACATTCTGCATGCGTCTCCGTCTCGCCGTCGGCTGGCGTGGGGGCCAGCGTACCAGGGCACTGACCCCGGCTACCCAACCACCCAGCTGGTGGTTTCCTGAGGCCGCTGTAGACGTGTGCGTCAGCCTTAACCGGGCTGTGGGCAGAGAGGGGGGCAGGCGGAGGGGCTGCATAAGCATGAGCACGGCAGCCATGTTTATGTTAAGCGTAAATAAGCGCGTGAGCGCAGGTTTTGAAGTTTGAATTGGGGATGTGCTGGCTGTGCGTTCACATCTGATGGGTCAGTCTTGATTATTACTGATATTATTATTATTGTCATTATTATCATTGTTATGACAGTTGTGTTGAAAGTATCTGTGCTGAGAAGTGCGGTGCACATCGTGCAGTTTTCCCTCCGGACCACTGGACAGGGAGGCAGCATGTTCTCAAGCGAACGTCTCCGCTCCTTGGCCAGACATGGACCCTCGAGAGGGATGCTGTTTGGAACAGGAGTGAGGACAGGAACAGGTGGCATCGCCACTGTGCCAGCCTCTCTGCCCTGCCAGTGTCGGCATCAATTAACAAAGTCGAGTCGGTATTTAAACAAACGCTAAAGTACATCCAAAACAAATAGTAAGCCAGTCATTAAAATGTACAGCGGGGCCTCTGGGCAGATGCGACGCGGTATACAACACGTTTTATTGTATACAGATCGTAATAAGGAACATAACAGAGGATGAAGAAAAATACAGGAAAATCCATTTCACATGCATTCCGGGTGTTTTTTGTGCTTTGTGTTTTTGATAAGATGTGAATTCCCTCCTGTGACTGATGGTCGTTTTCCAGCTGATTCCCAGTCATGCGAAAAAGGACTTATTTTCAGTGGCTGTATATAATTAAATCTCCATTAATATATTTCCCCATTTGTGTATAATAATATTGTTTCTCTGGTAAATAAAACATGATCGATGACTTTCGTGATCTGAATTTTTTCGCTGTCTTTCTCTGTTTCTTTGCTTTTAAGACGCTGGCCGACACCCCTGCCCCTTGGCTTGAAAAGGCCCTCGAGTTCTCTAAGTGCAAATGGTCTGGGGTCAGTGAAGCAACTCTCCTCCTTGGCTTCAAGTCTTCGCTGTCGTGGGTGTTAAGATCTAACATACGGGCCAATAAAAAGGCAGGAGAAATGGCCATTATCGCCGCTGCGCTTTTACCGCCAGTTGGTCGTTGTCCATGTTGTCAGGTGAAATAAGGTCAGGACTGTTACTGTGGTGCAGATTCATGCCGACCTCTGATCTCCCAGTTGACAAGGCCCTGGAGCGCCATTAGAGCCCCGTTCCCAGTTAGGCCTGTTTAGGAGTCCGGGGAGGCAGCGGCCTTTGGTCGCCTGAAGCCGGGAAGCATGGCGACATGTCATTTGTGGCCCTGCGTGAGGGGGCCGTCCTGTGTCTTGATTCGCATTTTGGGCTTCCCGGGAGGTCAGAATAGTGGTACAGTTCAGAAGCTGGTAGCCGTGGCTCTGTGGAAGAGGATAAGATGGGGGAGGCTGAAGGACCCTCTTTGAGTTAGTCCCTGTTAGCGCCATTTTCTTCACTTATTTTATATGGCTGAGTAACATTTGGTTTTTGATGTCAGCTGACAGCATTAAGCTGTTTGTTGGTTACCTCTGTTGGAGCCTTCTCTCCCACGGGCTGCAGAGCGCCGGATCCCCAGTCTTCCTCTTTGGGGCTAGGGGGAGGGGGGTGCTGTCTAGACAGTGGACCCACATAAGAAGCCCGGGGTGGCCGCAGAGAGGCGGCAGTGACGGTCTGCCTTTCCATACAGCTGGGGCCATGGGGGCGGGCTGGGGGCGGGTCAGGCAGTCATTCCCTGTCCCGCCCCCCCCGCCGCTTCCTCATGTCTGGGTCCCTCACCTGTCGAGGCTTGATGCCGTGACCTCAGTCTGCAGAGGAGCTGAGCCGCTGACCCACTCGCCCGTGCTCTCTTATTGGAAAACGGTGGTTGCTGTAGCAACTCACTCAGCTGTTATAGTGATACCCGTGAGCAGAAGGTTTGAGAATTATTTGTGGGAGGTGTGACATCATCCTTCTCACTGTGACTCTGGGTTGGGCTCTGGACTCAGGCGTGTTCTGGTATCTGCTTGGGGTTCTCTGAGTTGGGATGCTTCAGATGGCTTCAGCTGTTCCCGGCATACTGGCAGTGACTGAGAGACTCACTCTGTGTGGAGATGTCCTGAACTCCCTCTCTGAACTTTCTCATTAAATGCATAAACATTGCTAGGTTGGTGAAGTGATTTTCTGTAGCCCAGCTGATTCTGAGTCAGCAGTGAGCCGCAGGTGTTCCGAGGCTCTGTAGTTTTGCTGGTCTGGGGTCAGTGAAACGGCTGTGGTGCTCTGAGGCTCTAATTCAGCTCCCTCTGTGTTTCTCTTGTAGAGTCACGGCCCCTCTCCCTGCCAGTGAAGGTCATGCCCACCAGCCCGCAGTCCTGGACCACCCCAGAGGAGCACATGAAGGAACTCATCAGTCGAGTGTGGGACGGCGTTAAACGGCTCACGCTTCAGGTACTGCACAAACTGCTGACTTTGAGGACCCCCCCCCCCGCCCCTTCTATGGTGACGTAATGTCATGTGTCAGATCCCCAAAGCCGCCCATTCCTGCTTTGCTCTCTGAGGTGGCCTGCAGACCTCACTCCGCCTTGGGAAATTTGGAGCCACGTCTCGCATGCTCCCCTGTGTGCCCGGGCCGGTTCCACCCACATTAGAACCTGGGTTCATATGAAGGAATAAAAACAGTGACACATTCTCCCCCCACCCTCCCAGATCCAGTGATGAAACGTGTACTCCGTGGCGGGTCTGGCGTTTGTGGTGGGGTGATCCCCCTCTGGCTGTGATAGCTGACTCCGGATCTGTGCCGGGCAGCGACTGAGGTCTCTGTTCCCGTTGACATGTAGGTTGGTGAGGCTCGAACCAACAGCTGCTCCCTAAGGGCTGGAGATACCAACCCTGAAGTAGTCTGGTTGTTTCTGGGATGGGTGAATGGAAAACCGATTGGAGCCGTTTGTGCTGCACCTGTGCCCAGCTTTGGCATGTCGGCCTTGGAAACAGGGAGAGTTTACTGTAGTGTGGCTGTTGGAGGTGTATTTAGGAAAGCCGAGTTAATCTTTAATCTAGTATCTTCAAATACTCCTTGAGAATAATGGCGTCTTCCTTGAAAATAGTCCCAGAGAAGCGTATGACTCACCTTATGAAACGCCATGTCTGAATCTCTCCTCTCTGCTTCTGGCCTCTTTACCCATAAGTTCTGCAGTTCCTAGCCCTAGTCCCTTTCCTGCTGTAGACCAAGTTTGCAGTATTATTAGCCTGAGGATCATTAATACCGTCCCCATGTAGATGGGAAGTAGGATCGTTGACCCAGAACTGAGAAGAAACTCTTTGGCCCTCCCACTTAATCAGCTCAGAGCCTCCCTGTGAAAGTGAGCCGTATGATCTCTTTGCCACACTCCTCCATGGCTACCAAGGTAATGAGCATAACATCATGGAGGCAGCCCTGTCCAAAAACAGCGGTCAAACGACAGCTTGGCTTGTTCAGGAATCCGCAGATGACCAGGTGTGATGAACCAAATGGGGAGCTAGAAGAGTGAGGTAAGACGAAAGGCTTCCTGGAGGTTGGTGCCAACCGTGGCTGAAGGTGTCATCTTCTCCGTCAATCCAGCTTAATGCCCTGGGGCTCACACTATACCCCCCGCCAGCCCAGCTCGCTGTCACCGGCCTTGACAAAATCCGGAGCTAACAGGAGGTGATTCTATTTCAGGAATTCGCAATAATTCCTCCTATTTAACACATGAATGTGTTCAGTGCTGGCGGAGGAGAACGTTGCTACCAAAACTGAAATGGGAGCCCTGAAACAGAGCAGGCGTTGCCATGGAACAATGAAGTAACTCTGACTCGCAGCTGCTGTGCATTAATGAATAGGATTTTTTTTTTTCGGGGATCGTTTGTGTTTGGTGTGGCTCGTAGGACTCGGCCAGATGGTTTCCATGAGCAGGACCTGACCCCTCGGCTTCAGCGTGGATGACTTCATCTGCACCCCCCCACCCTCTCGCACCCCATCTTTGTCAGATCTTCGGATTGTCACAAGATTTACAATTGCAACTTTTCATCTTGGCTGCATAAATAACAGAGCATCTGACCAAAAATAAATAAGAATTTGCACTGATGTAAAGAATTGTTGCTGAATTGTAACTAATAATGACATGTTTTTTTTGTCCCCCTTTTCTTTTCATAGTGGGTGGGTGAGGTGTCAACAGTCTGGGCTGTAGATACCAATAATATGGTTTGATTTCCTCGGAGTGAGAGTTTGATCTCACCCCATAATCAAAAGGCCCTCATTAGTCCTCCAACATCTTGTTTAGGAGAAAACGAAAATTTCTTTCACCGTTGCCAAAGAGTGCCCCAAAGCGTACTGAGGTAGTTTATCATCTTAATGACAGCAATCAGAATTGACATTGATGCATACCACAGGACTGGGTATGAAATTTAGCCGGTTCCCACTTTGGGCATGATCAGCACGATGACTTTGCTACAGACTAATGAATTGATCTTGAGCCGTTTCGATGGTCTTTCTCTGATCTGCTTTTGTGGGGGAATCCATCCCAAATCCCAGATTCCTAGGGAAAACATTCCCACCTGATTATGTTTGCATTTCTCTGATAGTGCTCGATCGAAATCTGGATCCGGGCCTTGTAACAGGATTCGCACAGCTGGCTGTTCAGAGTGGTGGCAACTGGGGGGGCAGGGGGTGGTGGGGAGCCTTTAACCGCAGCAACACCGGTGACCTCGCGCGGCTGGATCGGTGACCCGTGTCACTGGGGCTTTGGCTGAGGAGAGTGGTGCATGAGCCTGGCAGAACGGAGGACCTCTGGGGGTCACATGAGAGAGCCAGCTGACGAGCTGCATAGGGCGGCTTTTAACCCCGCCCCCGGTGGACATCAGAAGGTCGCTGCTGGAACAACAAACCGGCTATCAAAGGCCCAGTGAGCTCATGGCACTAGTGGAAGACACCCCCCACCAGCAGAAACAAACAAGACCCCCTCCGTCTCGTGCTGCGTTTATTTGTTCAGATATCCGACTTGGCCGTGCGGCCGCTAGCGCCTGTCAGCTCCTGTAAGCAGCCGGGTCGCGGAATGCGTGGCCCCCGGGGGCCGCCCACGTTGCCTTTGCCAGGCTTGGCACTTATTCACAGCACGACTGGATTCCAGGGTCTTAGACCTGCCTGCTGACATCACAGATTTGGCTCATTTGTCCTTTCAAATGTACTAGAAGGATCTAGAAAGTATTGGGAGCCTTGGAGCCACTTTGTCTTTTTTTCCTTGAGATTCAGACATGACTGAATGGGATAGGTCACATCCATTTGGTCCCCTATTCTGTAGGCATGCTTTCAGGCTGCTGTCCCTTTCCTCTCGCCATCACCAGCTCAATTCAATTCAATTTTATTTGTATATTGTGTTTTCACAACATTACATCGTCTCAAAGCGCTTAACATTATCCCAGCCCAAAGCCCCCAGTGAGCAAGCCAGAGGCGACAGTGGCAAGGAAAACTTCCCAGAAGTACCAACACCTGCACCTTTTTGAATAAGTGATTATCGAAGAAGGATGGATTCTTATTTTGATTGTTTAGACATAGAAATTGCTGAAAGGATAAAAGTCATGATGTTTAAGACGATGGATTGATGGATAAAGATCTAAGTTAGGCTGTGGGAATAGAGTTGACTGCTCCCTGAAGACCTGTCCTGTCCAAAAATGGCATCTATATTTAGACCCTGTGATACTGGGCAAGAGACAAAAAACATTGCAGGAAGATGTTTTACGGGTGACTTAAGCATTTCATCAAAATACCACCTAAAATGAAATGAGCCCACAGCTGTCTTGACGTGTTCATTTCCTGGAAAAGTATCCAGAAGCTCCCCAATCCCTCGAGACCAAGATCATCAGGAGGCACCTGCTATTGTTTTATGGAGGTTAATGCTGAAGATTAATATTGGCCACCTCCCAGATAATGGACCAGCTGTTCACACTCTGTCTAGTAAGGATTCTGTGTAGAGTGACTTTCAATGGCCTCGCACTTTTTTTTTTTATTTTTTTTTTTTATTTTTTTTTTTTAAAGTATTTATCCTTGGCATTTGCCTTGTGGTATCTGAACAGCTGTGGAGGAGCCATGAAATGAATGATCATACCTTTGGTTCGCAGTCCATGGTCATGTGGTTTAGCTGAATTGTCCCTCCCCAGCATTACAGCCCTTGCTTATTTGGTTTTGTTGGATGTTTTCAATTCTAAGGCCTTGCATTGTGGTGGAGTTACATGTTGTTAACGTGTAATCAGAGACCTTCGTCATGTGGTTTAACTGAACGTTCTCACCTGGAGCTTTGGAAGCCTTGGTCATGTGATTTCTTTGGGAGGGCTCAGCTCTCCGTTGCAGCAGAGCCCCCTGTGCACGCACACACACGTGGCTTCTCATGGTTGGGGGGGGGGGGATGCTCAAACCGTTTCTGCTTTTCTGCTTTCCCAGCTGCCCGGGAAGGGTTTAGCTGTGATTTCACCCCCAGGACGAGAACATAAAGGAGGGCTGTGTTGCCCCGCGCCAACCCGCTCATCGCTCTGCCGCTGCAGGTGCCCCTTTCACAGGAAGCGTTAAGCCCCAAGCCCTCGCACCATGAGGATAACACTTGTGTGAAACCAGAAAGGGGGGGGTTGTTAATTCAGGTGTTCTGGCGTGTTTCCAGAACACTTCTCAATCTTTTATTGACTACTTTTCCACACTTTATTTTGTTTCTTCATCTTTTGCTCGCAGCAGATGATGGCACAGTTATGGTATAGGCAGAGAACAGGGTCTGTGTGTGTGCCGGCAAACCCCGGAATGGATGCACGTTTCCGGTGGAAGTGGAACGGAATGACGTCTCCCGGGTGGGAATACCGGTCTGTGTATTAAAGCTCAGTTCACACAGTTTGGCTGAGGGCCTAATGATATTTTCAAGACCTAGGCACCATCGGTTCCTGCTGGCCTGTGAATGTTTTTCCTCTTTTTTAATTTTTTTTTTCTTTTCTTTTAGACCCTCGGGCTTGCGTCACTGTGTAAATTCCGAACTGGGCCCTGGGTATCTCCTGAACTGGGCCCCTGTGTTGACAGTAACTGGTTTGTTATATTAAGGGATTCTGTTTCACTTTGACAGGACATGATGTAATATGAAGAGAAAAATCACCCCCGATTCAACTCCTCCCCCCTTCTGGACCGCAGTGCCGCACCCATCGCATCAATGATGCTTAAAACCATTTAAACATTCAGATAGGTTCAGTTCTTTTTATTTATTGTTTGTACTGCACGGGCCATTTCCAGCCCAAATTCATGTTATTCTTTGATTTCACAGGACATTTTAACTCTGGGTCGGAGGGGGGGTCCTTTTGATATTCCATTCTTTAAGTGTGCAGTAAAGCCAGCTTTCACTGGCTTCTTTTGCCAGACTGTTCACGTCCTTTCATGTTTTGGCTAAAGTTGTCTAATGTCCCGTTCTGCTCAAAGATATACAGCGTAAATCAGAACTTTGTGACAGAAACCCTGAATATGACTGGGGGAAAAAATAAGACTGGAAAAAAATGACTGTTCAGAAACCTTTCAAGAGCATGTGAACTATGGAACCTGACGGCACAACTCAGACCTAAAATCGGGGAATTTCCAGAGCTCTGATTTGGTGTTCTCTTCATCACCCCGAATCTGAGTGTGACGCCCCCCTCTGCACAAAAGTGTATTTTTTCCATCATGAATCAAAGCGGGGTTGCGGTAGAGATGCTGGGCACTGGAGAAAACAGGGGGTGGGTTGGCAGGTGCCGACTCGGTATGGATGGGGAGGAGCTGGCTATGAGGTCGCTGTGAGTGGTTCGGCACGTCCTGGGCCTGCTAGGTGACTCAGTCCCCATCGTTGATGACACAACGGTGGAACATCTGCGTGGCTTCTGGGGGGTCTGCACCAGGACGTATTCCCCCCGGAGAGTGTGAGAAACCCAGCCTGTTTGTAAATGGGGTTCCCTGGTCATCAGAAGGAGATTGAAGAGACCTCTGGCCCATGCCAGTCTCACCACCTTGTTCTCTATTATCTCTTATAAGTATTTGCTTTGGCTGTGTAAATACATTTATCTTGTAAGTCATCCACCCGCCACGGACGTGAAAAGAGAGCATTGTAGCACTCATGAGTAGTGAGCAGGGTGACGTGTTCGTACGCTCCTGTTTCTATAAACATCAAGGACACTTAGTAACCGAAGCCCGACAGCAGCTAGGAAGGGTGAAAGTGAGCGCGCATCCCGCTTCGCTGAGCCGCAGCTGTTCGCGGCGAGCGAGCTCGGCTTTTAGTCATCCGCTGCCGCTCCTCACCGAAGGGTCTCAGCTAAGGCTGTATTTCATGATAATAAAAAGTGTCTTCTGCGTCCAGTTGGGGTTTGATGAATGCGATCCATGTTCCGCTCTCTGTCACTTCACATCCCAGCGGAGTCCGGGGGGATGAGCCATGGGCAGATGTTTCTGCCTCTTCTTCCAGGCCTGAAGGTGCCTCCCTCTCTCCTCTGTTCTTTCCTGGAACCGCTCTGTTCCAGCCATGCTCTGATGCCTCTTCCTCTCCCATGAGGTCTTCCCAGGCCCTGTGTCAGCTGGATTGTCACGTCGAGGGGTCTGCAGTGCCCGGGCCATCACGACGCACATGGCATTCGATTGTTTTGGACGATGGAAGGCCACTAATAATTTAACCTGTCAGGCCTGTAACTGAACCTTTAAAGTAAAAACAGGCGCCTCCCACAAGTTTGGGTGAGCTGCACTTTTCTGTGGAAAATCTTTGCAGATATACAGTGCACCTCCAAGTTCATTTTATAAAGCAGGCCAGCGGATGGCCAAGTTTGTTAATTACATGTTAACATTGTGTCATTGTCACTGGTTGGGGTTGTGCTCATGTCAGAATTCTGTCGTATGATTGGTTTTCAGGGTACCTATGGCGCTGTGACCTAAAAGCTTCCCACGTCTGTCTGCTTTAACGCTTAACCCCCCCTACTTTTAAATACACGCATCGGTTGGAGGTTGATGGTTTCCTTTGCACACTCCTTTCTTGAAAACCCAGAGCTGTACGTGTCGGCGCGTGAAAGTGCTCGGATTTCAAACACGGCTTTGAAGCCTAATGCGTACGGGAAGTGGCCCGAGACAAGCATGTAACGATATATCCTTTGCAGTCCGTGATGAAAGTTAGCCAAACAGCCACCTCAGGCAGGGGCCGTGCACGTGTGTCAGGTGCGTGTGCATGTGTGAGGACACGCATCCATGCTGAAGTTCACATCGGAGGAGCATTATTGAACACAGCTGCTGCCATTCGGCCGCACTTCGGCATTATTGGACTGGCACTTTGCTTATTTTCTGCATGTCGTTTGATCCTTTCCTTGCTGTTGTCGGCCTGCCAAACGGTTGCTCAGTGGCACCATGATTGTATCTCCCCTCGCTTCCTGCTCACCTTCCCGGTGGTCTGTGTTTTTCCTTAAAAAAAAGCTCTGGAAGTTTTCTTTCTGAATCCGAGGCTACGATGTGCGGCAGATTCTCTATGATGCTAAGCACGTCATTAATCTTTAATATGTATCTTGGTTATTAGTAATTTCTTTATGTCTCTCCCCAAATGCCCCCCAGGTGGAGCTACAGTCGTGCTGCGTGTTCCTCCCAAACGACAGCCTGCCCTCCCCCAGCACCATCGTGTGTGGCGACATCCCCGGCACGGTGCGGAGTTGGTACCACAGCCAGGCCAGCATGCCCGGCACCGTGGTGGTCTGCCTGCCCCAGGTCAGCGTGCTGAGCTCAGGCCACCGGCGCATGGAGCCGCTGCAGGAGGTGCCCTTCGTGGTGTCCCGGCCTATCCTGGAAGAAGGTACCAGGCCCGTCTCCAGCATGTTGCCATCCATGTTCGTTTTTTTGAGAAGTCTCTGTGCGGTACATGTTTTGGCTCGCGTGTTAATCTGAATACGTGCCAACTTTGCTCTTGATTCGGGGGACCCCTACACGCTGGCAGAGTGCCATTAAAAACCAAAAAAGACGGCCCCCTTTTTGGTGGAATAAAGGCCGACCGCTCCATGCCAATCACACGGGTACATGTACCATGATAAAACGGTATCAGGTGCAGTCTGTCCAGACCCGCCCCTAGTTGAAACAGCCCCCCCCACCTCTGTTTTACTGTGACATTAGAACTGGACATACAAATCAAAAAAGAAAAGAAAATAAAGGCCAGTTAGATCAGACGACTGTCAGCACCACCGTAAAAGCGAATGGTCCATGCTCTTAGTCATCCATTCCCCTTCTTTGAAGGCTGTCTAGTCTCTCATGTTTAGCTATCCGGTTCAAGGCATGGAGCGTGTGGGGACAGGGGAAGGGGGTGTCCTCAGTGCCCCAGACCTGGGAAGGTCCTCACTGCGATGGGCCGGCCGTACAGTTTAGCAAACCTGGGCGGGCAGCCTGAGGAAACTCGTTCTGTCACTGGTTCCTGAGTTGGAAGAGTCTCTTCTCTTGCAGGAGTTGGTTCTGCAATGCTCTAGTGTGAAGGTCACCTATCCAGTGTCTGTGTTTTGATTTGTCACGTAGAAAGTTGGAATAATTCACTGTCTTTGACGGAAATGGACCCGGTGGCGTTTTTTTTTGTGACGCCAGGTGCCCACGGCCTGACTCACCAGCTCTCTGTTTGCCTGTGCACCCCTAGGTGACGCCTTCCCCTGGACGGTGACCCTGATGCAGTTCAGCGTGTACACCCTGCTGGGCCAGCAGCGTGCCCTCGGCCTGCTGGAGCCCATGGGATGCACCTCCACGCTGGCAGTCACCTCGCACCACGCCCAGGCCGCCTTCGTCGTCTGCCTGCACGTGGACCTGGAGCCGCTGCACGCCAAGTGCTCAAACCCACAGGTTGGGGCCACACCCTGGTTTACGGTTCGCTCGTTCACCAATAAGCACCATCCTAGGGTGCAACAGCTTGACCCTTTGATCCCATTACCTTCTGCTGAACCGCTGTGCCTCTTACCTCAACACACCATGTCGGATTTGCTGGATTCCTTAGGGCGCCACTATTCCTGAGCTAAATGCATCTCTGCTTTGGGTATTTATGTCGCCCTGGACTCGACGAATAAGAACAACGAGAGATATATAAACCTGTCCGGGGCTGTATAAAGCCGTATTTAATTGTACAGTTATACAGTCTGTAGTAATGCGAGAAAAAAAAAGTACAGACAACCATCATTTAAAATGTCGTTTTGAAGCGCCAGTAAATTCTTCCCGTGTCTAATCGCAGCACCTCCACTCCCCCTCTCTGGCTTTTATTGTCCTTCCCCCCTGCAATGGGCCGGTGCAGACTTACGGTCCCTTTGATGTGATCTCAAATGTTCTCTCTCGCCTGTGCTCTTTCCTGGAGTTCCCTAAATACAGCTTAAGATGCACTTTTGGATAATGCGGCAGAATCAGTTGCAGGTGTGCTGCGCAGCCCGCCTGCCTGCATGCCCCCCTCCCCCCCCAGGCTAATAACTTGAATGCAGGGTGGGCTGACTCCTGTTTCCCCTCCTCCCCTTGTATCGCTCCCTCACGTGTCCCCTCCCTCTTGGTCCTCAATAACGTTTTACGTGCTTCATTTAATCCGGAGCGGCGTGTGCGGCTTTTGGTCAAATGCGCGCAAGAGCATGTGGCTGTCTGTTTCTGCCGCGGCATGCGTATGGAGGGATACCCACCCCCGATCCAGGAACCGGCGGCTCTGAAAAGTCATGCTGCCACTTGCATGACCCTGCAGCTTGTGGCCTTGGGCAGAGTGTCCTGCTTAGTGGGCGCCCCCATGAGGACACCTCCCGGGAGCATTTAGGTGGGGGGTGCTGTGCTTTGGATGCAATTGCTCTGCCCTTAAAAGGCAGGGGGAGGTGATGTTTAAAAGTGAGAGGGAACAGAGTGCATTGTTGGAAATCCTCTGTGTGACGTCAGACAGCGGGTTTCCCCAGATCATCTGAAGTTTGCAAGTGTTTCGACTGGCTAAAGGTCAGAGGTCACCCCCATCTTCCCACTGAGCGCACTGTGGTTGGGGATTGTTAGCCCCTCCGTCACTGGAGCGCTGCCCTAAGTTTGGCAAGCCAGCGACATCTGAACGCCAACCCGCCCCAACCCCTGCCATGTCCTGACACCTGAACCAGGGCTCGTTCCCCTGGAAATGGTGACTCAGGCCCTGACTCTCAGAAACTCTGTGTGTTTATTGAACGATTTGCTTTGTTTCGGCTAATTCTGTTTGAGTGTGTGAGTGTGTGTGTGTTTTTGGGGGGGGTTGAGGATCATGCTGAACATCCTTCCTGTGGTCGGAAGATCTGTGTCATGTGGAACTGGAACTGGGAGACTCAGCCTCCTCGTTTTTGTCCTTTGTGTTGCCATGGCAAGATGGATAATGACAGTCTTGGACATCCAAGTGTCTTTGTCAGATTTTGTTTACGATGGAAGCCCCCCGGCACAGTGGTGCCTGCCCTGTGCCTTTTTCTGGATCTGGGATCTTGTCACCGTTCTTCCAGGAGCTGTGGAAGATCGCGGGATGGACCTAGCCACCTGCTGCAGCCCCCCCTCAATGTCCTCTTGCCCTCCGTCTTAAACGACCTGCTAATTTCCAACAGGAGTCCAATGGGCTAATAACAATTAGGAGCGCGGCACAGCGGCGTGTAAGAAGTGCTGCCAAGCCGGGAACAGACAGGACCTCCCGCAAGCGCCTGCCACACGTGTCCGCCTCGTCGCACCACCCCACCCCGCATGGGACGTGGGAGCTTTGGGGTTATGGGGCACCGCCACCTGCAATGTAGAGGTCCTCCGCGGGGAATCCGAACCAAGAGGCAGAAGGGAGATCTCCCACCCTCTCTCTCTCTCTCTCTCTCTCTCTCTCTCTCTGTCCTTTCCCTGGTGTCACACATGCACACAAAGACATGCCTTCTGGGTGCTTTCACACACACCCCGAAGACCACCAGCTCTGTACCACAGACCCCTTCCGCCCCCCCCGTACACACATCACACGCACCCAGAACACCCAAGAGCAACGGTCACAGAGTTTTTTAACACCCCTCCGCTGCTGCTCTCTGGGGGGGGGGGGGGGGGGGGGGGGGGGGGGGGGGGGGGGGGGGGGGGGGGGGGGGGGGGGGGGGGGGG
>JAODKC010000137.1:10339106-10360221 GCA_026777985.1 Mormyrops attenuatus
GTGGCAATTTCAGGTCCAGAAATTAAAAATCCAGACCAGGATTTTGTTTCAACCAACCACTTGAGTACTATTTGACTGTGACACTCTACGCTCAGCTGGTTGGTTGAAACAAAATCCTGGTCTGGATTTTTACTTTCTGGACCTGAAATTGCCACCTCTGGTGACAGGAAGCGATGATCATCAATTTTTTCAGAGCGATTGTAAAATAAAATGCCAGTAGCCATACTCAGAGGTCTGTTTGTTTACCCATTAATTCAGTCCTTTGTTATAAGTAGATGACTGGTTTTAGGGTCTGGTATCTTATGTATTACTCAAGGTGATTTATAGAATGAGAACGGAAATGGTGTGACCGTGACACCGTACTTCACTCTCAGCGTAGCTGTAGGCCGAGTGGCTGCAAGGCTGATTCAGCCAGGAGAGCTGATCGGGGGCCTGAGGAGTTTGGCCCTGGACACCGGAACAGACCCTGTCGGGTCAAAGAGGGAGAAGGAGGCGTGTTTAGGCTAAGGGGCTGGTGTCGGGCCCATGTTTCCATGACGATCATAGAGGGCGATAGCAGCTTATGATGGGGAGGGTCCGCGCAGTATCATCTGTGAGGGTGGTGGGGTCCCCACTCGGAATCTCCCACTGCAAGGCCGCTGTCGATTTACACAGCTGAGATCACTTTCCCTCGATTTGAAAAGGGCACACCCCCCCCAGCACGTTTCAGCACCACCCGGGGAATGTCCAGCATGCCTTCAGCCCCAGCTTTCTTGTGGTTAATGCTCTTTGTAAAATCTCACAGATCCCCCCTCCCCCTTTTTCCAGTGAGATCTCGCTCATGGAACACTTAATTGAAAGCTTCTTGTAAGCGGGGGAGTTTGCTAAAAAGGCCCACTTTGCTCTAATTCAGTACAAATGGCTGGGAATGTTTGTCTCTTTAAGGACTTGGGGGGGCGTGTGGGGTGCCTTTCTTTAAAGGAGGCATGTAAAAGTCAATGTTTTTACATGTGAAACAGTTTGAAATAACCAGCAGACTTCTCCGCGTCCGTTTTTATAACACACAGAAAATGTGTACACTTTCCCAACTCTCTGCTAATGTAGCGTGGCATGCGGTAAGGCCGAATTCTGACAGGAAGTACATTTGTTCAGGAATACTGTATTACAGTCTTTATTTATTATGATTACCACCTTATTGCTGTCTTTCATGTCTATATCAAAGGCTGGGATAGACTGGTTCAATTCATATGAAATGTATCACCCTCCCACCCCCACCCAGGCTAATGTAGTTTTGACATCTTTTGGCAGTTATCTGAAGTTCCTCCCTGCTCTAACCTCCTGTGACACACACACGCAGAAGATACTCAGGGACCCCCGTCACTCCCACTCAGATTCCTGGTTTTCCACGGACTTCAGGGCTGTCAGGAAGCTGCTGAGAGGCTGTTCGGTGTGAGGCAGGATGGAAAAGAAATGTTAACGCAGAGGTCTGGGCCCGGTGGGCGGGGTGCTGGCCCCCTATAGCTAGAGATGCAAAGCTGGATGTGTATGGTAGGTGGGAGGTAGGTAAATGTAGACAGAGAGGATTTTCCCAGTCCTCCTGCAGAACTGGACGGGCTGGCAGCATCCATCTTGCATTAGGGTAATGGGTGGTGTTGAGCATCCCCGTACAATCTTTCTGATATTCAGACTGATCCTTCAGGAAGCCCCTCCTCACCCAATCTTCCACACTGGCGGTGTCACATTCAATTGCTGAAATGTGGATCTTACGGCAATCCAGGATCTCGTCCTCATGCTTCTCCGGCGGCTGCTTCAGCGGTGATGCAAAGTAAATGTTAAGGAAAGCAGATGGTCATATAGTAGACAGACTTTAAACATTTTCTATAAAGCAGGCAGCAGCAGCCATCTTTTTGGCTGTTTTGGGTTCTGGGCTGGCTTCCCCACTGAAAACGACTTGTCTTTACTTTTTGTCAAGTTGGCAAATTAGTTTTGATCTGTATTTACTGTATTCCGCGGGGCTCGCCAGGGCCGAACAGTGCAGGGAATATTGTAAATGAACTCAGCTTTCTCTTGTATTTTTCTTAAATTAGTCTTGTGTACATTGACAAATAAAGAAAATATCGACTGTTTACGAGTCACCCAATGCATGCTATCCTGGGATCATGGCTCCCTCGTGCAGGTCGGAGGAGCGAGCGCTTCTGTCCTGCTGCCGCTGCTGTTGGCACGTGCCAGGATGCGTCTGGGGGTGGGGGGGGAGGTTTCTCTGAGCTTTTTCGGTCATGTAATTAGAGTTGTATACTGTCCATGACCCGACAGCAGCTTTGTTTGACGGTTTAATTTCCTGGATAATTTAGCTTAATTGCTGTTTTTGAAGCAACCAAAGATGTTTTAAGGTGAGTGGCAAGGAGAAATTTCTTTCCACATGTATGTGTATATACACACACACACACACACACACACACACACACAATTGCATTGATTACTTGGTCATCTGATTAGGCCAAACATTAAATTCCCTTCTTCTCTTATGTGCGCGTGAGACAGTGTCCTGCACCTCTATGCCCTCAGAGCTGAACGTTAGTTATGAATATTAAAAAATGCTATCAAAAATTTTGAACAGTCTGGGCTGCATTGACATTTTTTCAGTTCAGTCTAACCGCATTTTATTTTCAGATGTTTGTTTCCCAGCTTGAGAAGTAGGTATCAGTGATTTAAATGAAATGAAAAAAAATGAAATGATCTTGGGTTTTTGTCCGCTGTTTTACATCTCAGTGTTATACCTCAGCTAGATTTTACGCTGATGTGAATAGCCTCAGTAGGGTCCTTATTGAAACTACACTTAAATCACTCTTTATGGCAAACCGTCATGTCGGAGTCATCAAGTGCTATTACTTCTGGTTTGGTTAAATCATACCATTTTTCTCCCGTGTAGTTTTGCACGCAGGAAGAGGGTCATTTTTCTGCTTCCATCATTTAAAACGCTGGAACATGATAGTGGGAAACCAAAGGTGGTGACTTCTGGGAAAGAACGTGCTTACAGGACAAATGATGATATTTCCTAAAACACGAATCTTTTATGACCCCAAGGAAGCCCCAGATGTCCTTGATGCAGGCGAGTGATTCGAATTTCTGCACCCGTGCTCCTAAATCAACCTTATAAAAAAGCCTCGCCCCCGGCCCCCTCAAGCTCGCACTCTCTCTCTGGTATTAATCGAGGAGAAAGCAGAAAATAACCCAGAGAGATCAGGGTCAGCCAGAACAAACATTGTTTTTGTCAGTCAGCAAATGAAACACCTGGGTTTTGTAACCGAAAGAGATATTTTACGTTACCGTGACACAGAGGATTAATGCAAGATAAAATTGTTTTAAAAATGTGACTGCTGTTACCAGAGTAAATCAAACATCCGCTTTATTAATTTCTAAAGAATTTATGTCCTGACTCGGATGGCCGAGCTGATGCGGTGGATGGTACTTGGACCGGTCTCATGTACAAATAGTTTGAGACAAGTTGCTGTAATGGAGCAGTTGCTGTAACTCATCGCTCCTCTCTGGGGCATCACTGCATATCTGCGGATGGCTTTTAATTTTTTTTCATTAGTTTCATAAGAGTCTCATTCGTCTTTGTTTTTTTTAAAAAAAAAAAAAAAATTAAGTAATCTCCGATCTATATTAGTGTCTCACATCTGGTGTGTGTGTTGCAGAAGGTGTGTTTTAAACAGATTTCCTGGAACAGAAGAAAATGTCACGTCTGTGTCATTAGAGAGTATATTTTCTATTTCCCTAAAAAGATGTGGGAGTGGATGAATTTGCAGGCAGGACAGTGTGAGTAAGAGGAGAGTGCTCGGCGAGTGAGGCCGACGGGGGAAGGAGAGGCACATGTGCGTAATGTGGATAGCCCCCCAGTCGATACTGTAACTGCCTGCAGCTGGCCCTAAGGGAGCTGAATGACCGCTCATGGTCAACTGTAAATGTGGGTAGTATCTCCAGCTGATAGCATACGGTCTCCTGTGTGTCTGAGGTTAAGCATGATGGATGACTGCTAACAGGGTTGCGTGCAATATGGATATTACACGCAAGCAATACAGTGAAGTGTCCTTCACAGTTCCTTCACAGTTCAAAGGAGGCGAGTGACCATTCACGGTTAGCTCCATGTGATAAGGACGCCGCATACAGCCGGTATCGTGACGTCTCCTTCCTTCCTCTGGTGTACGTGTGTGTCTGTGTGTGTGCAAACTGAGCCAGAGGACGGCTGTGTTTTCCGTTTGAACGGAAACCCGCCTGCATCTGTATTGTGGTATCTGCTGACTTCTGTGTACAGCTTGCGGTTCATTCCGTAAATATCTGTGGCTCCTCTGATGTTATTTTCGAGGTTTCTCTTCTGTGAGAATTTCTACCGCAACACTTGTATTTCTCTGGCTGCACTTAAAGGTTTAGAGGGATTAGCATTGTAAGCCAGTCTGTCCCTACCATACATTCACAGACATTTTGTGTAGATAAATCGTCATACCATACTTTAAAGGGAAGAGGGGGGCACCAGTAGAGTTTTAGAAAATCAAATGAATAAACCACAGCTGTCTTTTTTTCCCCTCCTTAAAGTCTTCGGTCTACATGAAAAAAAACCTACCATGATTCCAGTTTTGAAATCTGATCCTTTAAGTCCGACAGAATAATAAAGACGTTATCAGCGCTGTCGGCCCTGTGCCGTGACAGCCTCTGCCGCTCGCTTTGAGCAAGATGTGCTAGATACTGTCGAGAGGTATCAGTTCCCCAGCTCAGTCTAAAAGTAGCGCGTTTATGGTGACATATGAGGTGACGGTCCTTTTTGGCGCTTCCTGGAACAGGCCTTGTTTACGCACTGCCGGCAGTCGCCGGAGCACTGTGCGGTGACACGGGGCTGTGGGATCAACCCCCAGCTGCCACGGGGGCTCATAAAGGTTTTCATGCAGCCCACCGAAATGGAAACCTCACTGGCTCACTCCGGCACCCATGCCAAGCGACAAGCCATCCTGTGGCGGGATGTCCACTTCCGCAAAAACACAGCCGCTTGATCCGGGAAGCTCCTGTTTGGCTGGATTTAATACACAGTTCAGTTGGTTAAACTGCCTGTGTGTGTGTGTGTGTGTGTGTGTGTCATTTACTTCAGCTTCTGTTTACATAGCGCCTGTCCCCAGAGCCCTTAAAAGTTTAGCATCAAGTACTTGTTGACGGATAAGTCATGGTCAGAGCAGACAGAGAGAAGCCCGTGGCTTAGTCCCTCAACCTTAAGGGCTTCATTCGATAAGTAATAGTTGATATTGTAATTTTACATAGCCTTCCCCAGCTGTCACACTCAGACAGAGAATAATAATAATTGTTGGCCCAAGTACTGAGCCCTGAGGCACTCAGTGGCCATTTCATTGATCAAGGAGAGTTACTCAGTTTCTGTACATAATGAAAACCCTGATGTGCTTAGGAGTAAAAAAAAATCACTGTAGGACAGGTGCAGACAAACCAGTGAAGAAGGGAATGGTCAACAGCGTGAAAACAGAGCCAAACCCTAGGACCATTAATGTTGTGTGTTTTCTGCAACAGAGGATAGCAGTACATTGTTTCCGGCTGTGGTTAAGTGGCCAGGATGGAAGCCAGACTGGATATGTCCAAATATATTAGGGCTCTCTTCGTATGTTTGCAGTTGAGAGGCCACTGTTGATTAAGGGTTTGAGTTTTGAGACAGGTATGTTATACAACACATTCAGCTGTGCTTTGAATGAGCTAGGCCTGATGATGATGGCTTTAATTGTTTTTTAATTAGTGCCATAAAGACCGATAGGCATGTTTTTTTTTTTCTTTCTTCTACACAAATTAAAAAAAACTTGCTAAAACTGCTAGCGTTGCTCAGCTGAACACAGAATCTGAAGTGTTCTACTGTTCAGGAAGTCATGAAGTCATCCAGTAATATTAGGTGGCACTGCTGGCTGTGGTTGTATGTTAGCTGTGGTTCTTAAACAAAAGCCAGGATCCTTTCAGCCGTTATCTTTTCGCCCATCATCCGTGCCGAGTGAAAGAGCTCTTCTCAGGCCAGTAGGTGAGGTAACCGGAGTGCCTTTTTAGGAGCAGGAAGAGCTCGGTGAGGAATGCGTGGCTGCCTTCGGATGTCTGTGTGCAAAGCCACAACCAGTCATTGGTTCTTTGGATGGCCTTAGATAAATTAATTCCTTAGTGGAACATGTCTGTTCCCACAGCACTGCTTTTATGCAGTGATTTTTTTTCCAGTTGGTAGAGTGACTCTACTGTGTTGTTTCTGTACATCGCACTTTTAGATGCTAAACTGGTCTGGCTGCATCAATACTGCCATCCCCGTGTTGCTCCCTTGCAACCATCCTATGGTTCAAGGCTCCAGCAAATAGGTTGGACCTTCTGCTCACTTGACAGGGTGCACAGTATTGGAATATCAAAACATTAAACCTCCATGGGTGCTGGTGACCTTTCAGAGGAAAGCGAGATGCATAATCTTGCCCCGTCTGTGTTTGTGTGCATGTGGGTGAGGCTCCCCCCTGACCCCCACCTTGGTCTCTGTGAAAGGTGTGTAATTGCTGAACAGGTCAATGCAGCCTAGCTTTGATCCTATAGGTCATTGTGAAAGAAGCAAGCATGGGGGATTGGGGGGGGGGGGGCATTTGTTCTCAAAAATATCCCCTCTCTGAAATTCGTGCGGTTCCTCGAAAAGGCCTCATCTACTGTAAACGCTGGGCTTTCGGGCGACCCACCCCCACCACCCCAGTTCATTTATAAACATTGAGCCACATTAATGATTCCTGGTTGTTGTTTTAATTTTGCTTTTTGTGATTGTCTCCCCTCCCAGAATGTTTATTCG
Source organism: Mormyrops attenuatus (assembly GCA_026777985.1). Taxonomy (NCBI): domain Eukaryota; kingdom Metazoa; phylum Chordata; class Actinopteri; order Osteoglossiformes; family Mormyridae; genus Mormyrops; species Mormyrops attenuatus. The sequence goes on from JAODKC010000137.1 coordinate 10,345,936, forward strand.
CCCACGTCGTGGATTAAAGCAAGATCCAGTTCTGATGCTGTTATGAAATCTAGTCATGGAGTTCACTCTCCTCAGCTCCTTGATGCCTCGGGTTCGCTTGCGTATTCCCCTCTACTGTCATGCGGTTAGCCTGTTAATTGCACTCTGCCCGACGGGTACTGGACACGGGTGATCACTGCCGGCCCTGGGGACTTGTGATTAGCACTGGGGGGGGGGGGGGGGATCGGCCCCAGTGGCCATTCTCAAGCGTGATGCGGATGGCTGTCGGTTAGAGTACGATGCCAACATCTCCTGTTTCATCATCGTCGTCTCAGCTGCAGGATGTTGTTTTGGGCTAGAGGATTAGGATGTAATGGGGAGACATGTGACTGCCATTCTCCTCCACCACTTTGGAACAGCTATATGCTTGGGGCAGGGAGGGGGCTCAGTCACAAAGCTATTTTAAATAGCAGATCATACTGGCAGACATGTGAAGGCCCACATCTTACCGTTTGTTGTGGAGCCGCAGCACCCTTGGCCCCAGGGGGCGCGGCTGAGGTAGGAACCCCCCGGCACTAAGCTGGGCCCCACACAGAGGGGCTCCGTCCCCGAGGACTCATTGTTTGCGGTGTCATTGTCCTTGACTAGACGTAACAGCAAGAACAATCAGAAAATGTGAGATGCTGACACACTGGAATGGGTCTGTCTAACACACACTGGCACACGCAGTGATGTAGCCTGTGTATAACAATGCGCAGTTCCATGAATTGTTCGTAAAATGTCCACTAAGCAACTAATGTGAAAACACACCCACACACACGCAGTACTGTATGCTTCTGTATTCCTGTTGAATATATAACACAGTATGGCCCTCTGGTACACAGCGAGGGTGGGATCGACTCCTGTATGGGGAAGGTCATCATTCCGGAGGCGCTGCCTGGCTCACAGGTCGCCTGTGCTCCCTTCCTCCTGTGTCCGCTGAGAGACTGTGCACGGGCCCTTCCCCGGTGCACCCCGCCGCCCCCCCACCCAGGTGGCAGAGCACCGCTGTGTTTACGCCGTCCTCCCGGCCTGCTCACAGGATGCTGTTCAGCATTTCCTGCCGCCGGGCTCTCAGGAAGGAAGCACGATGTTGGACCGTTTGATGTGTGTGATCCTCGGTAATACTTTTCACGTGTGGTGTTTACTGAAGGGCTTTTGTGTTCAACAGGAGCGCTTCAACCAATCCACCCCCAGCCCTCAAATCCAAGTTCAAGAGGCCTAAGCCAGCTTCCCTGTTCCCTCTTTCAGCTTCTGCAGGGGGCTCGCTCAGCCCCCTCTACAGTGGGGGTCCTCCAGTTGCCCCTGCCTCTGTTCCTTTGTACAGCCCTTCGCACTAATAAAATCAAGGCCGGGTCTCGGTGCAGATTTGTCTTATTTTAAGGCTCTACCCGAGCTTTTGATATTCAACCATGTTCCTCTTTATCATCGCATGGGCCGCCTTCACATTGGTGTTCCTCACGACGTTCTGGTCGGTGTCTCGGGGCGGGTGGTTTTCACAGCGAGCCACACTCAAAGCCTGGCGGGGCGCTCCACCACTCCCCCCCCGCTGCCCACCGCGTGACTGTAAGGTGATGGAAGGCCCGTCACGTTACGTTGGAAGGTATCGCTTTCCCCCTTAGGGGTCATTGCCCATCGAACGTCGATGATTAATGTCTTTCTCCCGTTGTCCCATGTGACCACAGCACGTAGCAGTATCTGTCTGCCAGAATGGGTCCATGTGGTTGTCGCAGTTGACAGTCATTGTCAAACCGAGTGACGTCATGTGATCCACCACATTCGGGGGGGTGGTCATCAATGCCTGTTTCGTTGTACTCAGGCTTGTGATCACATTTGCTTTTGTTTTTCGTCAATATGCCTTTAAACACAAAACAAAGTATTTTAATAATATGCAAAAGAAAGCGATTGTGCAGAGCTGTCACTTTGTATAAATACACTTGGCACGTTAAGACGTACTAGGATTCGCCTCCGAGCTGCGAGGTCCGTCCAAGAGCCATTCTGGGAGGAAGAATTAGCTGATTTAGGGAGCATCTGTGCTGCAGATCATTATAATTATTTTACTCTGTTTTCCTTGCTGACATAAATTTATTTGGACATTATCTCATGAGAAAGTAGTTATGGCTCTGCCGTCTTGGGCAGCTCGAGGCCTTCAAAAACCCACTCATATTTTTTACGAAATGTGGTGATTTTAAACATAAGTTTTTAATTCCATTATGCGTGGGACTCCAGTACTAATTCATTGTATTTTGTTTCGTTTAGCTTTTGTTTATTGGAAGGAAATTTGAATTAGTATGAGATGTCGTTTAAGGTCAAGAAATTCTGCAGGAAAAGACCTACTGTTTCGGTGATCTGATTACATGTTTGTGCAGCTTGTCCGCCGAACTGGTAACGTTAGTTGAGCTAATCAAAAATGGCGTCTCTTCTCCTGCATTGTTTATGAACGACTCTCCCTTTACTCCGTTCGGGATAAATCTCTGACATGTAATCTCCTCTCTTTAAACATTTGTCAGAATTAAATAATTGCCTTTAAAGTCCTTTAATCAACTTCAAAAGCCTGTGCCAAGGATTTTCCTCTTGCAGATAAAATTGAATCTTCATTGCATCTTAAAAACATAATTCAGATTCATCATTGAAAGCTGTAACAGGAACCAGACTTGGGCGGTTGTATGATATTGAATCGCTTAATCAATTAAGGCGGGGGGACACAGTAGTGCCTCACAGTGTTGAATTCCATAATCCCATAATTAATCTCATAAACCGAGATTAATCTTGAGTGCAGCTGAACGCTTCTTTTTTGGAATGTCCAATGAGCAATCTAATGTGAAAAGTAAATCAAGCAGTTGTGTCAGGGCAGCACAATGGATTTTATTGTAGCGTAGATGATAAACAGAAACTTGTGCTCATCATCGCTGGGATGAAGAACAGAAGAGCCACCGGGAGCAGCGCGTTCGCTCCGTTCCAGACTGACATCTGCCCTTAACTGTCGAGTGGGGAGAACACATTTTTCTGCTCCTCGTCCCGTGAGTGTTTTGATAGTCCGGCTGCGTTTTATTTTATTTATTTTTCACATACATATGATTTGTGGCTGTGAAAAAATACCAAGTTTCTGATTCGACGCATCAGTTCAGTTTAAAAGCGTCAGATGTAATAAAACACAGTTGAGGCTGATTAGGGCCCGGTGTTTGGGGAGGTTCACTTCAAGCCAATTGGAAGCCCTGATGGTGACAGCCAATCAAAATGTAAGGGAGCCCAGGAGAATAAAAAAAAATAATTATTTTCCTTTAATTAGTATTTTAAATAGCATTGTGGCATGTGTTTGAACTACTTTTTTCGAGTAGTCCAGACCATGTTTTCCATTAAAGGCAGTACAGAATAATCCATCCCATGCACGTGTTTAGCGATTAATTAGCGATAAGCCTGTTACAGTTAAAATGGCGCACAGATTACGTCATCTGGAAAGCACTTGGCCCTGTGGGAGTCCGTTTTCGTTTGGGCGTAGGAAGTCATCAGGACCTTTCTTTTACAGGACGTTTCTCCATCAGGTCGGGTGCCCAAAATGCTGCCTGGCATGTTCTGTAAAAGGGGAGTTTGCGGAAGAGCAACGCAGACTGTATCTTACTCAGAGCAGAGGTGTTTTTGGGGCTCCATCCCATCCTATTCTGTGGGTGGCCGTGGTGTCCGCAAGTTTCGCTCCACTGGAGCATCGTGCAGCGCTGATGCTACAGGGGTCCTCGTGATCCCGAACTACTCCTGTTACACTTCCTCCTACTTCCCTGGGCTCCACTGCCGCAGAGCTTCGATGGAGATATTATGAATGTCGCAGAGCATCTTTTTGCTTTTCCATTCCTTTCTGCGGTCTTGAATCCGGCAGCTAGACTCAACCGCCAATACGACTTCCTTCGTCCAAGTTGGGCTGTTTGAGTCGCTATTGATCAGAGCACTGTAAGGTAGTTTTGTCATTTTTTTGGTAAAATATTGCTGTGAACGAGCCAGTAATAACAGACAAAAATACAGCAGGCGGCCCCGAACAGTTTAAAGCTGGCCTGTAAGGATCCGATGACCTTTATCTTTGGTAGGTGCTGCTACACACATGGCGCATTTTCGGCACAACGTGGCCAGGATGCCGTGTTTATAGCCGAGACTAGCTGACATGTAAACCATTCGGGAGAAAAATTGCTCCTGCAATTAAGATGTTGAAATCTGAGTGCAAACAGTGACTCTTAGTGTATACCATTATTCTGTAAACAAAAGCCCTTGCCGATTGTTCCACACTTTTCTGTTTTACCACTTTCATAGACGGAAAACTCAAGTCCTCCTTGTATATAAAGGTAATTCTTGCCCTAAGATTTCATGTAAATATGATTTAATCGCCGAGTGTGAAAGCCTTTAAACTCCAATCAGCCTAATTAATAACAGGCTCCTGTAGGAGATCTCTAGCGGAATCTAGTGCTGGTCGCTGTTAATTTCAATAAATGTGAATAATTGAAATGTTTGCTGTTTCTTATGGGCTATCAGGAAGAAATAACAGTTTTAGCACATGTGCTGCCATTTCTCTCGCCATATGTTTCCACTGCATGAATTTTCTAGAATGCTGAGCCTGGGCTGGTGGCCCCCTCGCCCCGCTGTGCTCTGCTCAGTCACACTACACGTGACTTCAGTATCTTATGATGTCGTCTTCTTGACTTCACATCTGTGATGTTACTGCCTTCTGCTGGATGACATCCCTGAATTTTACGTAACAAGTGGCATTGAGTTGATGCGGCCCTGTATATGTCTTAAAAAAAAAAAAAAATAAGACGAGCAAGAATTTCTTCCTTTAGTGATTTGTTAAGCTCAAACCTGAGCTTCCAGGTGTGTGGATCGGTAGACAGGATGTTTATGTTGCATATGTCATTCTCCCTATTTCCTATTAAGTGGTTTGGTCCACCCCACTCCGCCGGGATTCACCTTGGCCATGTCATCATCCTCTCTGTCATCTGCTGTCGTCATTCTGGGGGCCGCTGGAACCGAACACAAACTACGCTAACTCATTGCTGCTGTTAACTCCCCTGGTGAAGGACTGTTCAGTGTTCCAATTCGGAGCACTAATTACTGTAATTGTAGATGCAAATTAAGTGTAATTGAAGTTGACTGAAACAATAAATCTTTGCCATATTGCTACTCAGAAGTCATAGGGCTCAGGCTATTTGGAACGGACCACCATCAGTCAGGGTTCTTAACTTACTAAGTAATTGAGAGAATCATGAATCATATTCTGTATGAATTCCCACATGACCAGCTTGGTGCGGTGCTGTTTCTGTCCAGTATGCTTAGGGACTGCGGTCTGCTTGGTGCTCTGCTTTCTCTGCTAAAGATGTCCCACATCTGAGTGAAACTGTCTGATTGTTTTGAACGGATAATGACCGAGACTCCAGTTTATAGTAGAAATGCTATTTATGAGAAGCCGAGAAGTATTTAACAGTGTGGTGATGTGGCTGGTCTGACTTAATTCTGATTCTGCTGAGGAATAAGATTCCTTATATGTTAATACCACTACTAAAAAGTTATACAATTGTATGGGATATGGAAAAATAAAGAACTGTTTTGAAAAAATAAGTAAATGATGGGCTTCATAGCGCTGGCAGGATGCAGCAGGCAGCATGGTATTTTGGACCAGGTTCCAGCCGCGTGCATGTACATGTAAATAGCCGGGTATAGTTATGTGCCTCTTGTGCTGCTGTTCTGTGTATCGTAATGCCTTGTGTAGTGTTTAACGTCATTTGTTGTAAATAGTGGTGTGTCTGTGTGTGCCCGCCGTGTGTGTTAGGCATAGTCAGGGAGACTAGCTGAGTGGGCACTGTGTAAGCTTTGTGTGTGCGTGGTATGGGCACAGTAAAGCCACCTGGTGGTTAAAATCATAATTGTCCCCATCTGCCCGCTACAAAATGTTTTGTGTGCGTGCGTGCGCTGTCCCCCAAAGTTCCCATTTAAAATATGAATAAAGGGCATGTGTTGTAACACTTTTGAGTTTGGTGCCTGTGTTTAATACTCCAGTAAGCTAAGTTTAAAATTGAATTTCCACTTGTGCTCCATGTTCTCTGCCTGGCCGGGGGCACCCTTCACCTACACATACGCCTGTGTGTGACCAGGCATGTATTGCGTTTGATTGCCAGTGCGGCGGAGGGAAAAAGCAGGTTCGTGCAACAGGTTCAGTTTGCGGGTGTAGTGACGAGTCCCAGAAGCTCCTGGGCTGGTTCTGCGTTACCCCGACATTTCCTGCCTCCGCAGCCAAGGCCTCCCACAGCCTGGGACTGGGGTTATTACGCCTAACCGAGCTTGAACCAAGCCTGCACAGGACCCCAGTAACTCCAGTCCAGAGCTGACTGTGGTTTGTTTTATTACCGTGAACCATGGTTAACCTTTGAAACCTCAGAGTAAAAGAGAGTATCCCACCTCCCACTTCCCCATCTCGCTGCAGGACTCTCTCTCTTGGGCTTGTGGTGGAGTCACCACAGAGCGAAAGTCAGGGGATTCTGGTGCTGTTCCGTCTCAAAGACCATGTCCGTTTGCCCCTCTATTGTTCTGCCAGGGCGTGTGCTGCAGAATCTGGGCCATGTGCACTTGAGCTACAGCTATGCCTTGTTTCTCTAGAACATTCCAAAGTTATTCTCTTGGTTGTTCTAGAATTCCACTCACCAATGTTCCAGAATGTCAGAATTTTGTTGGGGCAGTACAGGGCCATGCTCTGTCAAGGACCCTCTGCTTTTTCCAGCACGTCTACGGAAAATTGAAATGATTGTCCATCAATTTCCTATGTCTCTAACAGTTGGGCTTTGGACTTTGGTAGTATAGCACACTAGCTGATTGGTCTGTGTGTTCTGTCACTGCTGCGGCCACCTGGCCACAGTTCTGTTCCAGCCGTTATTGGGAAATACTTAATAAGAAGCTCTCATTAATTCATTAGCAGTTAGTCATGTGCCTTTGTGTTCCCGATGCCAGGCTCCATCAGGGCTGTTTTTCAGCTGCATCACAATAGAAATGTTCTTGAAAAAACTCTTCTTACCATGAAACAGAACTTTCTTATTGCTGTGCTTTTGATCCATTGTTATAAATAGCAGAATATAGTCATAAAAATAATGTTTTTGTGGTCTTTTCCTGCCATTAAAAAGGCTTGGCTCAGGAACAAGGGCCGAGGCAGCTTCTCACGTTGAGCCATTCTGTGCCCCACTATTCTACGCACGTGTCGTTTAAAGCTTGCTGTTTTCGTTTTCCCTTCCAGCTTCACACACGTTTAAAAACTGCCCGTAAAAGTGTGCGGAGGCCGGCTTTCACCTGTCCCGTGTGATTCAGTTCAGCCTTGGGTCTCCTCCATCTCATATCTCGTGGCCAAGTCGTGTGGTCTTCACGTAAATTACCAAAATATGGCAGATGCCAGAATTTTTTTTTCCAGCCCCCTCCCTTCACATTTTAGAAAGGAGCATCTGGTTTTGATTATTATTGCGGACCGCGGGTCACATCGAAATTCATCCTCTTCTAATTTGTCAGAAATCAGGCTCATTCGGTGGCCTCAAATTGGCTGAAATTTGCCTTTCAATATGAAATTATTGTATTTTACTTGCTACACAACCAAGACAAGTATTGCTCACATGGTGTTTGTACTATTAATGACGTTGGCTGTAGAATTCTTGGAGAGTTTAGTGGAGAGGAAAAAAAAAACTCAACAGTGATTTCCTTAATAGGCCAAACCGAACACATCCTTAGGATTCCAGATGAGGTAACTGCTCGGCCTTCAGGAAAATTAATTAAAAAAAAAAATACTTTCAGAGTGTGTCTGGGCTGACTTGCCTTTCCAAAACCATTACGGTGTCAGCTCCACAGTCCCACGCGTGGAAATAGCCGACAAAAGCGTTAGGATTTGGTTACTAATTAAGGACGAATCCGTGCTGTTTGTGTGTCAACATAGCTGGTTATATCCAGTTAAAACACCTCTGAACTTCCACGTGCCGTTGTTTTTGTACTTGGAGATTATTGTCATAACATCTCTGTTTACTAATGAATTTTCGCTGCATTAGCAACGGAGGGAGCAACGTAAGAAAATCACCACGAATGTAGCCGAAGGTGGGCCAGGCCGCCCATACTGCCCCGACATCTGTTGCCATTTCTGACCCTTATTTACAGCGCTTGGGCTCTCGTCGGAATTCACCAGGACAAATAAACATATCGTAACTGCACAGGCTCTGATGTCATCCGCAGATGTAAAGCTCGATCCCCCATGTGCTCACGCGTTCTGCGGCATCTTGTCTCTCAAAAAAAATAATAATAAATGACATCATTGTTTAATAGAGCTAATCTCCTGTGTGGAGGTCACTTAGCTCCAGGAGAAATCCGTGCTCTGACGAAGCGCAGGCCGCTCCGTGCTCGCCGTTTGTGTATAGAGCGCTCTCTTTGAGGCCTCGCTGGAGCTCTCAGACTACCGTGCTGTCTGGCTGGGTCAGCAGCTGTTTACCGGTAATGATAACACAAATCAAAGCGTTGGGGGAAAAAAAAAAAAAAACGACGAGTAATTTCACCTGGCTGAGGTTGGCTGGTGTTAATTATCAGCCCCTACGTGCCAATGAGATGTTCTTTTTAGGTGTAATTAAGATGGAATGAAGCAGAGTGTGGAGACGGCAGTGCCGCCCTGTGGTTCCTGCCCTGTGCCAGTCCCCTGTGTTTCAGCGTGGCTTGTATCGTGGTGCCTGCCCACCGCTAGGATTCAGCCTGTCTGCATAGCAGTCTGCGAAATGACCTGTCAGGTTGTGAAAGGGTGAAACGCACTTACAGCCCTGAGTGTGTGCTGGAACCATGCGGACAACCTCTGGCTGTATGCACCTCGCACCCACGTCTGCTTCGAGTCCAGCTGGAGAAGCTACTGCCTGTTTTAATACCTTTGTGTGTTATAACTCTCCACCGCGCCCCGGTGCAGGGTAACCGTGGCTGCCCACTCAGCTCCAATCTGCGGCTCGCAGATGTACGTCATGCCATTGTGGGATTGGAATCTTTCCCTGTCAACAGTGCATTTTTAGTGATGTCGATATCCCTGAATAGCAGATGCTTCATAATGTTCCGTAATAGGTTTAAAACTAGCCCCCGGGGTTCTGGGAAACGGTGATGACATGCTGCGTAGGTTCTACCTATGATGTCAGATGTGCGTGGCCGTGACTGCATCGTATAGGGTTACCCAGAGAGAGCTGCAAGGGCATGGCTCTCGGGACAGGGCGAAATGGCAAATAATCAGAGAAAAGCTCAGGCGGATAAAACTTTAAGTAAAAACATTGTTTTGCATTCACAGTTCCATTTATTGTGTTTTCTTTTTCGAGGTTCAACTGAACAGTGTGAGATTAAGGGTCCAGTAACTGAAGACGTTTTGTTTTTCCTCCTTAACCCCCCCAAAAAAAACAAACACCTCAGGCGGGCGCTGAACCTGGGCATCCTAAGGGACCCCGGCTCAGAGGTGGAGGACCGGCAGTACCAGGTGGACCTGCAATGCATCAACATTGGCACAGCCCACTGGGACCAGCTGAAGCCTGAGAAGGAGGGGTCCAAAGGGGGCCCACTGCTAGAGAGTGAGAGGAATTCCCAGAATCCCGCACTGGAATGGAACATGGCCAGCAGGTAGGCAGGCAGCCCCCATTTCCTGTCATGCATGGCTTAAGGTCATGTAATTGTATTTCTTACAAAATCCCCCTTGTTCAAGTTACAGTGTTCTGTCACCTGTCTCAGAAAATTAAAATCAATTAAATAGCAGCACTAGACCTCGTCTCATCTGTGCCAATGCAGCCCTGGTGAAATCACTTGTCTTTTCTCTGAATCTGTGTATAACGTCTTAGTCACATCCTTCTGAAGTTAACCGTGGGATAAACCTGTAATATTTCACTAAATTCCTTTCCAAACGGCGTCGTAATTGTAAACCCTGTCGCTTTTTATGAACCCGGGAGCTAAAACAACCACAGGTCTTGCGGCCCGCTTGGCTCGCTGTCCCCTTTTTCCTCCGCTTGTGTTTTGAGAAGGAGTGGGCCCAAGAAACACAAGAGTCTGGGATTCCAGATCTGTTGCGCGTCTGCTAAAAATAACGGTGAAGGGATAGAGAGGGCCGGAGAGCTGAGGTGGGCGGGGCTCGGAGGAGCGGAGGATTCCGGGTCACCAGAGCTCCCGGTAGCTCCTCAGGTCAACTACCTGCGGGGGCGTGGAATCGAGGGGCGCAAGCTCACGGCTGCACATGAGGAATGTCCTGTGGGAGGGGGCGGCACAGGGCCAGTGACTGCTACGTTCTGTCGGTGTGGGATTTTTCAGGATCGAAGTCTGGGTGTTATTGTAAGGAATTCAGCCTCATTTACTCTGCCCCTTTTCCATCTTCTTCCAGTAGCAAACGATTTCCTGTTTTTTTTTCGGCCAGCTGCGGTTGTCATGGTAAGCGAGGGCCATTAAGCAAACTGGTGTGTGGCTTTGCTGCTCTCTGTGCCCTCAGCACCCACCCTGGGTCCCCCGCCGGCCTGTGAAATTTCCATGCAATTCTTTTAAGTAAGTGATTGATGGTGCAGTGGGATCTTGAGTCTAATCAGCAGGCAGAGATAGCTTGGGAGCGGTACCATAAACATCTTAGTAGCGGATGTTTAAGTGATGCAATGAAGCTTTGAATTGGTTCTTCTGCATCTAATGGAAGTTGCAGGCTGGCTGGACCTTACATTCCTCTACACAGCCTCAATACTTAAACTTTTTGCCATTAGTATTTGCACCAGGATTGGTTATCAAGCTGCTCTTTGCTTGATAAGTTCTTAAAGACCTTTTCAGAATCATAGCTGATCCCTGTCTGTGGGTCTTATGGTTCTACCCCCCCCGCCCGAGAGATAACAACTCCTCTGTTGAGCCTATGTGTTGGAAAGGCTCCCCGATCATCAAAAGCCTCCTGTTCTGACACAGTGTCTGAGGGCCCGTGGCGCAGACTCCAGCCAAATTGGATGGATTCTTTTATTGTGGTCCAGTTACGCTTGCCTTAATTGGACCAAGTAGAGTGTAATCATCAGGTTATTTATGCACGTTCAATTCAGCCAGAATCTCCGAATTACGTTATGGTCTTTTCTGAATGTGAAATGCAAAGTTCACTTGCTGAATGAGGGTGGTTACAAGTAACGGCTAGTGATAGTTGAGTTACTTTGAGGATTAGAGGAAAAAAACAGGATATAGATAATCACACACACACACCTTTTTAAAGTGTGCACATGATGGAGTATATTTCAGGGCCTTGTTTGTAGGGCAGCCTGCACAGTGGCACTCCCCTGGCTTGACTCCCTTACCCCCCCCCTCCCCCCCGCCCGGCACTCTGGCCTCGTCAGCTCAAATTGCGGATGTTGACGGGCTTCCGCTCCCATTTAATTCCAGTAGTCGCCGATCCCCCTGGCTGCTGAGTTGGCTTTAGCTTCCTGAGGTTTTGTGGGGGAAATTTCAGCCACGGCTGTGCGCTGACAGGATCTGTCTGGCGTGACGGAACGGCGTTCCGTGGAGCCACTCTGCCTCCGGGGGGCTCTCAACTTTCTACCTTCCTCACCGGGCCCGTCGCTGTCCGCCCCCCCCATGTGTTTGTGCTGGTGATTCATAGATTCCCCACTGACCGTGTCTGTGCCTCGTGTTTCCAAGCAAGTGGAACATCGCGTGTTACGGAAAAGGGTGTTGCAGTATTACGGAAAAGAGTATTACAGTGCACATGGTCCCCCGGCACGTTTGCCGGGCGTTTTGGTAAATGGTGGCTGCATGCACCACCCGCCACTGCATTGCTGGTTGGGCCTGTTACGGTAATGAACAGTTTGGCGGCTGTTCTTCTTCCCCAGCTCACCGCACAGCAAATCATTCTCCTGCCTGGCTGAGCGGCTCGCTTGCGTGTCTCCCGTCCTGCCCTGGACGGTCCCGGCGATCGCCACCTCCCGGCACTGCGGACACACGGCGGGGCTTGACACTGACGTGTGGTCCTGCTCGCCCATCTTTTTCTAATTCTCCCCTGACTATAAATATTGGAAGCTTTGCTGTTTGATTGTTTTAATAGCAGCAGATGTGGCAGTTAACAGCACCTTATAAAGCAGACTGGTATATTTGTTTTACTGCTAACAAATGTTCCCACAAATATGACTTGATTGTGGGAATGAACATTAGGGAAACGGGGAAAGTTTATATTTGAGGGTCTCAGTTTGGGGCTTGTGTATACAATTAGGGTGTGTTCCCAATAGAGGGTTGTCAAAGACAAGACATTGTTCTTAAGGTTGTTTTAGCGCTGAGCTGAAATTTTTTTGAGGGAAATTAAAGTCCACTTATGGAGTGTAAATTCATACTAGTAGTGTTTTTTACTTGTAATTTTGAGGGATGTGGTTGCATTGCTATTTTATTGAGCTAATTTGAATAGTGTTGTTTTTTTTTTTGTTTCCCCACTCAAGGTGTTGCCGTGCGGGCAGGTGGTTGAGATGAGATTTCCTTGACCTAGTGTGTTGCCTTGTGCTGAGCTCCCTGTGATGAAACAAAATTTCACAAAGAGAACAAGTCCACCTGCAGAAAGGCCCCCTTCCATCACCTCCAGCAGGAGCCTGCAGACACCTCCAGTAACAGCCTGTAGTCTGTAGATCAGTGTTTCCCAACTTGGCCCATGGGGGGACCCCCAGACAGTGCAGGTTTTACCTGGAGCTGGGAGGGAGCACAAACGTGGTGTCTCTAGGGTCTGTCTCCAAGGACCGGGTTGGGAAACACTGCCTTAGACACTCCAGCAGCTGTAGCAGCTGGAGAAGAGAAGTCAACTGCCTCTGTTAACCCAACTCTCTCATGGAATCTAGATAATCATAGATCGCTTCTCAGAAAAATCTGGTCGACTAAGGATGTAGAAGGAAACCAGATCCACAGGTGGATACTGGGTGTGGATGTGGAGGCAAATTGGAGCTTGGAACTTGTCCACGAGAGAGCAAATTCCCACCCCCTGTCCTGTCACAGGGCAGCCCTGCTATGACAACTAGTTTGATTGACATGCTGTTACACTTATCCAAGTCCACGATGGTGAAGGAAAATCAAGATGAGGAGCAGACAGGGTTCTGCCTCACGCTGTTAGGGCGCACTCTGTCATCTTCTACTCGTATTTGTCTGGGTCTATTAATCATACATCCATCTATCCATCAATCTTTCAACCGCTTATCCTGGTCCGGGTCACCTGGAGCCTATCCTAAACATCACAGGGCTGTATTACACCCTGGCCGGTTTAGCAGCCGACAAACATGCAGGGAAATTTAGAATCACCAGTTAGACAAACTGTGTGTCTTTGGACTGTGGGAGGAGACTGGAATACCCAAAGAAACCTGCAGGAACATAATAAGGGCACATTGAGCGGTGGTGGGACTCAAACCCACAGCCCCCTGTGTGAAGCAGACGTTCTCCCCTCTGAGCCGTCGTACCACCCTTTAGTGATGGTGTGTGTATGTGTTTACTGTATAGGTATGTGTGTGTTTGTCTATTTTCATATGCTTTGTGCCTGTGCTGTTCATCTCTGAGGTTTTGCATAATAGTTTCGATCTCTGAGAGTCCAGCAAGTTAGTTTTACCCTCTGGTTCCTGACTGATTTGCACTTAGATAATGGAACTTAGTATCCAAGTAATTACTTCACCGAGGCCATAAGGAGCTGAAATACAGCCCCTGTCACACCGTGGGGGGGGGCGCAGGGACTGCCTATTTACGTCCCCCCGCGTGCTGTTTTATGCCATGGAAAATGAGGACGCACGGCTGTCTTTGCCCCCGCAGCATCCGGCGGCAGCAAGACAGACGGGCCATCCTCACGCCCATCCTGACCGACTTCTCCGTGCGGGTGACGGCGGCTCCAGCCATCATCTTCAGCAAGCCTGTGTCGCTGGACAACACCCAGGTGGAGGTGAGCAGCTGGAAGCCGCCGGATCTTTTCACTACAACTGCATTCTCTCCCTCTCCCTCCCCAGTGCCCTATGCCGCAGGATGTACGCGTTTGAAGCATCTGTATTGTGCCACGTGTCCATCCTGGCATCTCTGAGCGTCTCGGGTCACAATCTGCACTCCAAGTTGCTGTGACCCGCAGCTTACAGAAGGTAGCAGGATTCCAAGATAGTAACTTTAGGGGAAAACCATGGAGAGTGGCACATATGCAAGCAGTCAAGTCGAGGCACGGCGGCACATAAGCGAAAACGAGGAGGCTGAGAAACGTTATGGACTGTGTAGCCACCGGCATCCAGTGCGCCGGGTTAATCACCCCGTGAT
>JAODKC010000137.1:10368671-10379087 GCA_026777985.1 Mormyrops attenuatus
CCCCCCCCCCCCCCCCCCCCCCCCCCCCCCCCCCCCCCCCCCCCAGGATCTTAACTTCGCATGACCAGCACAGAGCGACGAAGTTGTGTCAGCGGCATTCCGAGGTGGTGATGTCACCGACTCGTCGCTCTACTGGGACTGCGGTAACGTGCCTGGGCCGAATGGACACGTGTCTGTCATTATGTCTTCAGGATTGAGAGCTTTCTTGCTCGCAGATGTATGTGATGGTGTTTCAGTGCTGGGTCGTCTGTAGGCCTCACCATCACCCGTGTGTCTGCTTGTGTCTTCAAGGCTTTCATGGATGGATTGGCTGTCAGGCACATCTGAAAGATCTTCTGTGTCCATTTTCCGTTTTTAGGTGTGGGTGATGCAGGAGGGGTGCACACGTCAGGATGTAATTTAGCCAAACCGTCGTGCCTGTGGAGGGCTGAGCAGAATAATTTGAAACTGCTCATGGTTCCTGATAGGGAGGTGTTCGGTGTTTGTCAGAGAGAGCCGGTGGGCTTAAGAATGTCATAGGTTCATTAGCCTGGTTTCCTGGGCATCATTCTAAAGTGGTCACCTTGCTAGTGAGTGCTGGCATCCTGCTTCCTGTAGTTTTCCTGGGTGGTTAAACAGGATTATATGCACACCCCAGCCCTGACCAGCACACCCCCAAGAGGAGTGACTGTTTCAGTGGGACGTCACTTATGAGCAGATGGGAACTTACAGATGGGTGGCATCAGAGGGCATTTCTCCAGAGCCGACAGGACTGACCACGGTGCGGGCGTGGGAAATGGGGCTGAAAGCAACGCTGATCCGCCCAGCGTGATGGGCACTGTGGGGATCCGGCCTCACGCTTTTCTTCCTTTCTGCGGCTCATGTGGCAGCGGGGGTTTGGCTCGCGCTGGAGCCGTTTGATCCACGCCGGGCGGGGCCCCGGTGACGACCGCCGGTGGCTCAGAATCCGTGCTTTTGGTGCCACCTTCATGCAGTCGAAAGTATTGGCCTGAAAATGGGATTAAAAGCGGAGCGGAAAAGCGCGTGCATGCGAGTGTTGATTTTACAGGCTTCTCTGCCTTGACCGGCAAAGACAGAGAGAATCAGTACCTGGTGAGTTCATGGGGATATTAACAGTGTCTGAGGCTTGCGGTTTACTGCTGGGAGAGGTGAGCTTGAGCAGAGATGGGGCGCAGGGGTGCACACCCCCAGCCCCGTGTCTTTCGGCCCACCTGAGGGTGCCTCTCCAGTGCCTCTCTCTGTCTCCCTCCCTCCATCCTCCTCCTCTCATGTTCACGGTGGACACACGCCTCCACTGAGAACCCACACCATACAATGTCTCTTAGCGTAATTGCCTGTAAGAACAGCTGTTATTCGGCCTGAAAATTTTTCATGTTTTCACTTCTGTTTTTTTTTTTTGGATTCTTGGAAAACGGAAAACATTTTTGTACATTTTTGGAAGACCGAAAAAAAGGTTGTTTGCTTCAACATATGGAGCGCATACAAAAATGGCCCATTTCCGGTTACACAGTTCCTCGTAATAAAAAACTGCAGCTTGATTCCGTTTGTTCCCGAAAATGAGGAGCTGAAGTTGTGGCCGTCTCCATTTGCCAGATACCTTATTTCAAATATTTCTTATCCAGCACAATTTACTGTAACAAAAGACATGTGGAGGAGATATCTCTCTTTCTCTCTCTCTCTCTCTCTCCCCCCATTTCTTTTTTTCCTTCCCCCTGACGCGAATGCTTGGAAAATCTTACATTTGTATCGAGCGAGTGCAAAAGAGTGCACATCCTTTACTCATTAACTGGATGGAGGGGCTATTCTGGCGCGCGACGTGCATGGAAGCCCGGTACTGCTTATGTACAGATCTCCTTTTTAGCCTTTGATGACACTGTTTAGAATAGGAAATATCTAATAAGTCAAGCATCCTTTTTAATGTGCTGCCAGTGCGTTTAATATATGCCTGGAGGTCTGAAACACTATCTACAGTCCTGGAATAATATACATTTAATTCTCAGGAAGGGAAGGCAGGACGTGGGAGAAGCAGCTGAGAGTACAGGCTGAAGTGTTGTAATGGGAACCATCTGCGGGCTTTTTTTTTTTTGCCTGGGGGGCGAGAGCAGGAGGCAAGATAGGTGTTCAGAGAACTATTCCCTGCTTCACATCCATGGCCATGTTAGTGCACAGAAGCAGCTGATTAAAGGAGGAAACATATCTCCCCCCATGCATGTTGGGGGGGGAGGGGGTTTACTCGCATTTCTGGCCTGTAATGGGCATCGGACACTTCCTTGTTCACAGTTCCATGTTATTCTCTGAGTTGTGCCCTGTGTCCGGCCTCGTGTTTTAAGTTTTAAACGCTGAAATAGTCTTTCTTTCAGCTGGATCTCCCCACAAACCCGGGGTGTTCTGGTGTTGGGCATGAGGGTGTCTGGCGGGCAGCTCTGAGCCCATCTCATAATTCTTGGTTTTATCTTATTAAACATAAGGATGGTCTCTAAAGAACACAGAAATGGCCTATGTTCTCTATGACGCCATCCCTTTGTTTCCTCCGCTGATTGGCTGGCCCCTGGCCCCCTAACCCCGTGCCAGCCGGGCGCGCACCCAGGGATGGTTAAGCCCGGTCCCTCTGGAACGAGGGCAGTAGCAAAACATTCCATTCAGGGTAAATCACTGGCCATGGATGGAGTGCAGACGGTGTCTGGGGAGACAGACCCCAGCTCACAGGGGATTAACTCGTCTTCATTTATTTTTTGATGACTTTTATCACTTTCAAATAAGCGGGATGTTGTCCATCCGTAACGTTCTAGAGGACTCTTAAAAAAAAAGAAATTGTAAGAAAATGTCACATTCCTCGTATGCAGAATCTGGTTATGGTGGACAAAGCATTGCAGAGAGTGTCGTGTTTTCAGAAAGACCGCGAAAACGCCCATGAGCGAGGCTTTAAGTGCGTTTAACAACCTCCAGACTCACTCGCTGATCCTCTGGTCCATGTCTACATGGTTTAAATTGGCAGACAATCTTGTTAGTGCACATGATTTTTTCTTGAAAACAAAATTTAAGCAAAAAAAAAAAAAGATTGTGATCCAAGATTTTCTGCTTTTATAGACACAACATGAAATATTTATCTGATAATTTAATGAGTAGTATTATACGCCATTACACATTTCTTAAGCCATTTCCCTTATTTACTCTGCTCTGTTTTATCTAATGGTAAAGTGTGGCGTCCTCATTCTCCTCTAGACACACATGCTCCGCGTTAGCCTCTCCGTCGCGCTGCTTCACTCAGCGAGACGCAGAAGTTTCCGGCCTTCCTGTCTGTCGGCATCCTCAGAGGCCTCCGCAGCACCTGAGACCTTCACAGTCAGGGTCATTCACACTCAGCCCCCCGCCCCCAAGGCCAGGGTGATGAGGTCACGGAAGTCAGGGTGGTGGCACTCAGTAGCAGCGTATTCCTGCTTCCATGCATTCTAGTAGCCTTTCGCGAACAGCTGTGTGCCTTTCTCTCCATCTATCCATCCCTGGTTCCTGTTAGCCCTCCCTCCATGAACTGCATGCCTTTAACCCCCCCACGCCGAATCCATACCTAAACCTTCACCCTAACCCCCCTCCTCAACCGCAATCCTAACCACCAGTCTAATCTTCCTCCTTACACAATAACCCCCCGTTCTACCCCCCTAAGTTGGCTTGTCCTATCACATCGCATTTCAGTCCAAACCCTGAGTTACAGACGTGACGTTTGTTACGGATTAACTCTGTTAATTTATGATTCAAAGTGTTGATTCCATGGTTTTCTGTCGCTTTGAAAATGAATTTATAGGCAGTGAGGGAAGTGCAAGATACCATCAGCCTTAGTCATGTTTGCTACGCTTCATAATCCAGTTGCTTAGTCATTCTCTCTCCCAAGAAAATGGCATCATCTAGGTGCAAGATCCATTCCTCAAAATGTGAGACAAAATGGCTGCTTCTTACTGTATTAAGTCAGTTATTTTTTTAGCTGTTTCTTGCCTTGGCTTCTAGCCTGTTGGGAAATATCTTTAAACTTATTTCTGAAGGTGTGATAAAATGTGTCACTTAATAGTCTGTGTATCAACATGATTGACTGTATTACTGTCTGGCTCCAGGTCTGACTATCTTTACTGCTCTGGACACATGCCTGACACTGTCTGTCTCTGCGGCAGGTGCGATGTCAGGAGTCACACAGCACCTCCTCATCCCGGGCCACCGCAGACTCTTCCTCCCGCCATAGTGGGGCGCAGGACAGCGGCTTTGGCAGTGACGGTGCCCACTTCCGCATTGTGCAGATCGAGCAGCAGAGCGGCGCCAGCCACCACCGTATTGCCCGGCCTTCTCGCAAGTCCACCATAATAAAGAATCTCAGCTTCGTCCCCTTTGATATCTTCCTCACCGGCAGCCGCATCTCTCTCATGACCTATGCCTCCGTCGGCGTTCCCACGCGCGGCGTTACCGCCACCTCCCCTGAAAAGAAGGCTGTCGACCGGGCGGGGAAGAGCGCTCTCAACATGCCGGACAACGAACGAGACCTAACCGCCCATGGGATCTCCACACTGACGGCCGAAGACCTCCTGAACAGCAACATCCCCGCAGGCATGGGTGGTGGGCTCCTGTCCTTGGAGAGCCTGCAGGCTCCTGGCCGCTCGTCGGCCCGGCAGGCTTTGGGCGTGACCATGGTGCGGCAGCCGGGCCGCAGGGGTTCCGGTGACCTGCTCCTAGAGCCACTCCTCTACCTCCAGGTGTTCCAGCCTTCAGCTCTGCTCAGCTGCCATCACCGCAAGCAGAAGCTGGACCTGTCCGTCTTTGATGTGGTGCTCAAGGGCGTTGCTGCTGACTACAAGTGCCTGGGTGAGTGTGGAGGTTGGCAGCTTCATTTCCAACCCCAGTCCCCAGGAGCTGCTTCCTCACCATCCTCTGTGCCTCTCTATACAGACACGGGGAAGACTCTCCCCGAAGCCCTAGACTACAGCGTCTTCTGGCTGCAGACCGTGGCAGGCGAGGCTGACGGCAAGACGGGCATCCCCCCTCCCCTGCTGTCCCTTCAAATCAGGGACTTCCTCAACGGGCAAGGTGAGTGGCCCCTTTGGGAATGCTGTGCGTATCCTCAGTGAGGCGTTCCGAGCTGAGCACTGAATCCTGACGGATGGGTGTTTATTCTCGCCAGGGATCTTCCCCTCAGCTCCCCTCTGAATGTAACTTTTCTGTTTAGATCTAATCTGTCAGCACCGCAGCAGTGTTTTCTATGCGTGTGAGTGTATTTGTAATTGTGTTTTGTTGTAGACTTCATTCCTGATTCTTTGTGTGCAGGTTTGTTTCTGTGTGTGTCTGCATGAGTGTGTACACGGCTGCACCCCCCTCCAGCGCCGCCCCAGTTGTTGCCGTGCTGCGGATGTTGTGTTCTCTGGCCCCAGGGCTGCAGACACACAAAGCCCCCCCTGTCTCCACGAAGCTTCCTTTCCCCCCCACAATGCCCTGTTCTGTTTTCCGACACCGGGCCTGAAGACCTTACATGCAGATGTGTGTGCCACGTAAGGGTGAAGGAAACCTGGCGTGTCACGCTGGATCGGGCCTTCAGAGCCGAGGGGAGCATCCAGGGGAACATCCAGGGTGGCCCACACATGTTCCTCCACCCCTACCCCCCCCCCCAATCCCAGAAGACGCCGCTCCCAACCCATGACTCTTCGTTTCATGGCTTCTGGAGGAACACAGAGGTCTGTCGGGCCGCATCTCCGCCTGCCTGAAAGGGGAAGAGGCCGTTTTTATGTGCATCTCCGAGCCAGGAGAAGCGTGCGTCCCAGCAGCCCTGGCACATGCCGGTTTGTTTCCACGACGCGGCTCGCACCCCGGCCAAGACGCAGAGCGCCACGCATGTTCGCAATTTAAAAAGCAATGGGGAACAAAACTTAACTTAAAAAAAATCAAAATAAACAAGCGATGCGCTTCTGCTGCGTCGGTGGTGTTCAGAGTAACACGGCACCCCCTTCGATTTGGCGGTATTTCTGTTTGATCGCTGCCGGCATAGCGCAAACCCAGAACAGACTGCTGCAAGGCCGCATTGTGTCCGCAGTGTTTACAGAAATGTGCTCGCAATTTCAGCTGCGCTTCTTTGTAATTTGATCCAAGGCCAATCAAAAGCTTCACCCTTGAGGGTACGAGATCGGCCTACATCTGTACGGTCAGCTGTGTTGGGGAACATGGCCGTTCGGAGTCCTGACAGCTGGCCAGTTTGCTTCCTCTCCCTGATCGCCAACTGCTTTAAGTCCCTTAGAGCAGTGTTTTCCGATCCACTCCTGAGGGACCCACAGACAGTCCACATTTTTTGCTCCATCCCAGCTCCAGGTAGGGAGCAAAAATGTGGACTGTCTGGTAGGAAGCTTGGAGGGAGCAAAAACATGGACCGTGGGTCCCTGAGGACTGGAATGAGAAAGACTGTCTTAGAAAAAAGATCAGGATCTGCTCCCAGAACCTCACCTTCTTATTTTCTCCTTAAGGACGTGTCAGACATGGAGAAGTAACAGCCACCTCTGGTGGTGGGGGGGCATTTGTGGGGCTGGGGATGGAGGCCTTCATGAGCAAGAAGTTGAGCAGGTGATAGATTAGGTAGAACAAATTGGAACCATTAAGTCGAAGTTGTCCTGGATCCCATCACGCCATTGGGGGGACATCTTGTCAGCACCGCGTGGAAGCCTTCGGCCCTCTCAAGTGTCCATACCCCTAATTTAACTCGTATGACTCATCACTGGTTTTGCTCCATGTGTGAATCTATAATATATCCTCAAGCCGGTGTCGGCCCCAGAGGTGGCTGTCGGGCCCTCTCCTTTCTAGGTGTACCCCACCCAGCTGGACACGTGGCACTTGGATCCCGGTGGATGGCAGGGGGAATTATGGGGGCTGAATGAGAGCAGTGGCACTCCTGATGCACACACTCCCCTCGGGCGAATCTGTAGCCCCTGAGACCGACTGACTAATAGAGGCTGACACCTGAGATGGGGAGACGGCCCGGCTGCACGCTTTTTAAATTAGCGATGCCTTTAAGCCGCATGAAAGCCGTCCCAGCTTTGCCTGTTCTGCTGGTTAGTGCCTCTGTTTCTTTTTGCCATGGCTTTGGCAGATGGACGGAAATCGTAATTCGGTGGCAGTAAAGTGTTTGTGAAAATGCTAATGTAAACGGTTCCCCCGCTGCTGTGTTTACTGCCCTATACTGGTGTCTGAAATCTCACAGGCTTCGTTTGATCAATAGCTTTTGTTTTTTTTATCACGTTAACCTTTAGTTCTGCCAACGTGAAAGCACAAAGTTTTTTCAGGATTCTCTAACAGGTTTGGCCAAAATGGTCAGCCTAAGAAAGATGCTCATGTCAGGATGTTGCGTTCTGCAGAGCGTTCATTTTCCCTTGGGAAGTATACGGTGAGACGCCAGGGCTTCGTTTGCTCTAGAGCTCCTGACAAACCATTACTGCTTTTTCCGCACATCACCTCACAGGATCTTGACGTGGTTCCACTGTCGTAAAAAGGTGCTCCGCTCCATCTGCGTTGGAGGCGGACAGGGGCAGTCGGGTGGTGTCTGGAAGCTCGTCAAGGCGCCGGGGAGTTCCCCCATGCTCTCCAGGAGGCTGACGCGCTTCTCACTGTGCCGCATCCAGAGGAATTAAAACAAGGCGATGGTAGAGATTGAGTAAAACACATCCGCCATATTTTTTGAAGTCGAGAGCTCTGGATTATTATGGCGCGACTCGTCGCGAGAGTGCTCCTTTGTTATAGCTTTTCGGTTCCTGCGAAAAACTACTCCACCGCATCTGCTCCACGAATCTAGTTGAAATACTGCCCTCCTACCGTGAGCACCAGATGGATGCTGAAACAATGCAGAGCACCAGTCTCTTCAAAAGGTACCAGCAAAGTCCAGAACAGACCCAGGAGCCGCAGGGCCCAGCAGGCCCTGCTATCTGGGGCGTATCGTCAGTGTCCCTGAAGCCGCGTAAAGAATGCAGGTGGCCAGATGACAGGTTAAAAAGGTAATAAAATTCCCTGCCGCCCCTCCCACCCCCATCCCCCTGCCACCCCTGCTGGAGCTGGGTGCTCGTAAACAGAACCAGGGCTCGTCGCCAGCCTGCTCCTCCCATACGGTAGATAATTTGCACATGATTCTGCTGCTGGAAAACTTCCCGCTGATAACCCCCCCCACAGAAACAGAGGAATAAATAAAAGTTCTTGGTAAGCGAAGAAGATTTTCTTCTGGCATTTGGAATCCCTTGGCTGCCTCCTGTGCTTGTGTCTCTCCTCTCCAGTACCTGACGGGGGGGCAGGCAGCCCCTGCAGCCGCGCTGGCCAGATTTATGGGGGAAAATGTGAAGCGTCCACTCTGTGTATCTCTGTGCCGCTGGAGGAGCTCAGAGACACTGAGCTGTGGCGAATGGTTTGTTGCTACTGCGGTTATCTCCCTAGAAAAGCCGTGGAAGGAGCATCCCAGGTGACAGATGTGTCCAACCATATATGAACAGTGGCATGTTCTAGAGGATCTCTAGGCTGTTGAGACAAACAGTGTACTGTTTGGTGTTCTTACATATCATGCACTTAGCAGCCCATAAATAACGTTGATAGTGAGCAAGTGGGCAGCTTCCCGGAGAGGGTGTTCCTCCGGGAACCAGGTGAGAGGAAGTCCATCCATCCTGGGGCATCAGTCTGATAAATGTTTAGAAAACCCAGAGTGTGGTGCTCTGCCTTCCCCACTTAGCCTCCCCTCTTATTCCTCTCTGTGACACCTGATGGAATCGTGTCCCGTGTTCAGTCTGTCTCTGTTGGTGACCTCCGTTCGTCTTCTTTGGAGTCGGCGTGTTGAACCTCGTTAAGAGGTTCTTAATTGTTAATGGCTTGTCATTGTCATCGACAGCGGAGCTCAGCATTGAGCTGTCGCGCCCATTGAAGGTCAACCCGACGCTGACCAGGCTGGAACAGGCTAAGGCCTTCCTGAAGAAGATCCTTCCGGAAGGCAGCGGCGAGTCCAGGAAAGCCCCCAGTCCTCCGCAGTCGTCCCCTGCCAAGCCCACCGCGAGCAGGACATCGACCAACGTGGAGGGCACCCTGCCCAAATCGCAGCATGCCACAGGGGGGGCAGGGGTATTGGCGGCCCTCGCCCCCTTCCACAGGGCTTCTGTCCGTACGGCTCAGATCGTGGTCGTGCTGGAGGCAGAAGTTGCCCCGACTCAGCCAAGCCTGACACTGTCGGTATCCGGATTGACCGGCAGCCTGACCCTGAGGAACGGGCCCAAACCTGCAGGTGAGTGGATCCCATCCTTGTGCTGATGAACTTCTCAGATCCTGCCAGAACAACATAAGGTCTGCTTGGCTCATGCGCCACGCGTCACACAGCGAGCGTTATTTACATCTCGAGTACGCACCGACTGCTGTCTTACCTACAAGACACCCCCAGCCTATAATTTGACCTGAAAAGTCAGAGTTTGTTTTATGTACAAGGGCAGGAAAGCCAAGCTTCTGTCATCCGACCTTTCATACCTCGCTCAGAGGAAAATGTCTCAACGGTAAACCAGAACAAAGTGTTCCTGACGAAGCACAGGAAACAGCCCGTGTTACCTCACTGTCATGAGTTCTGGCCCGTGACCACGACGTAACTAAGGAGGAATGACCCGTCCTCGCGGAAACTGCATGCAGTGTCCCCCAGCGTGCTGGCCAGGAAGGAGAGGGAACAGACCCCTCCATTAATAAAGAGAAAGCCGCTCTGATTAGAGCGCTCCGGCCATCTGTCTTAGGGGTAGATTCCTGAATTCAGGGATTAAGTTTGTGTGTTTATTGATGAGGGAGCTGTGGTCGTTCAGTTCCAACAAATTTGTAAGGGATTCGTATTGATTGTTGAAAAGAGCAGCTGTGGTTGATGTATTACACACACACACACACACGCACACATACACACATGCATACACACACACATACATACGTACATACACACACACACATACACACGTATACCGCTGTGTGCTAGGAGTGGGAAAAGTCTATTCTAGCGGGCGGCAGGGGCCACAGGTAACGGGGAGCCACAAATGGCCTGGCATGGTATGTGAGGGGCTATAGCGTGTCCGCATGCTGAGGGCTCTGGTTTGATTCGTCCGCACCGTGGCGAGGGGGGGGGGGGTTGTGGAGATGGAGTCAGGCTGGGCTCTTTGTGCATCTGTTCCGCAGATGTCATTATATATGGTTACTTCGAATAAAATGATTGGTGAAAAATTTTAATTAAAACCTCAACAATTTGCACTTGTTTACCCGGATCTGCATAAGTGCCCTATGAGGAAATGTGGTTCATTGCGGGCCGCGCTGATTCTCGCCAGCTCTGCTTCCTTCATCCCATCTGATGTGTTGACTTTGATAAACACGGATCAGGGTTCTCGGCATCAGCGACGGTGGAAAAACTGCGAA
>JAODKC010000137.1:10432023-10465493 GCA_026777985.1 Mormyrops attenuatus
AGTTTTTCCTTGCCACTGTCGCCTCTGGCTTACTCACTGGGGGCTTTGGGCAGGGATGCTGTGAAGCGCTTTGAGACGATGCAATGTTGTGAACAAGCGCTATACAAAAATAAATGTTGTTGTTGTTGTTGTTTCGGGTATTTAACCATGTAAATACACTTTTTGACGTAGGTAATTTTAGGTTTATAATGGAATAATACAGATTTCCTGGGTGAGTCAAAGCGTGAGAATCACGCCAGACGCTTCAGATCTGGCAGCCCTGAAAATGCACATTTTTTGTTTCACCTGAGTTGATCTATATAAAAAATAACATCACGTTATACAGCTGTTAAAAAGCGGAAACTTCAACGAACATGAAATCACCAATAAACTACGTCTATTTATCCAACATGTTATATAATACATACTGTGTTTGAAAACCTTTCAACTTTACCATTTCAGGACAGAGCAGCCACTCTGTTAGGAACATTACGGCTTTTTGGTTGCGGGTGTTAGCTTCGCTGCTGTTATTAATACTAATGAGCACAAAAAAGGGCTGCAAACGCCGAAGTACGTCTTGCTGGCGGTTCTAGTGTTAAACCACTACCGAAAAGACTACAAAAGCTGCGCTGGTTAAAATTGAAGCGCCCGGTTAGGTTTGAAATCATAACTTTCTGTTTTGGCTATCGGTCCGGGTCCGTATGGGACCGCGGTCCACCTGTTAGTGACCTCTGCTATAAAGTATATAACCTGTCATGACTTGCAGTGGAACTGAACCAGACAAATCTTAGGTGCAGTGTGTTTTCTGTGTTTTTGTGTGTGTGTCTGTCTGTCTATTCACGCGCACATGCTCTGTGAGAGGGAATGTACCTTGTACTTCTGCACCTCCAGCCAAAACAGCACCCCGTTTTCCAGGAAGTCCCCCTTGAGGGACACAAAGTGCTGAAACTGCCGGCAGGTGACTGGGTTGAGCAGTGCCTTGCGGAAGGCCAGGATCTCTTTGGAGGTGGCCATCCAGGCACTGTCCGTGAGCTGCAGGGCCGTTAAAGCGGTGTGTTTGGCTGCTGGCAGGGTGTCCTCCTACACACGGAACCTTCAAATGTTGTCGGGCCTCACCTTCCACATCTTCTTCTTCCGATTCCGAAAGAACATCTGGTCCTCCACCACCTCCTTTACCTGCAGCAGAACACCACATCTCGGCACCTCTGCAGTGCAGTACGCAGCTATAATGCAATGCATAACCCCTTACTCCGTCTTTCTTCAGGACCTTAAGCAGTATCTCATTATTGCCTTACATGCGAGACCCTGAAAACTTAACACACAGAGACAGAGTTGATTTCAAACACCCATCCCTGGAGATATGAACTCATGACACCCCCTACAGGATTTATAATGAACAAGACATGACTAATTGGTAATATAAGTATTAATATATTACGTGATATACAATCACTATTAGTTATACAGATGCTCCTCTACTTACGAGCTTTCAACTTATGAACTTTCAGACATACGAACGAAGAGAACTAAGTACAAATTGTATTCCTTGGGCTCCCGTTTTCTGTCCACAACATCAATTTTTTCTGCGCGCCAAATCCGCCTAGTATGACTTCTGGCCGCTATTCCCGCCATGCAGCAGCGTAGCGTGCGTACTCCCAGCATCCTAGTTCTTTGATCTTGCGTAAACCCTTAAAATGATGTTGAATAACGACTTACGAACATTTCAAGTTATGACTGGCTATTCAGAACGTAACTCATTTGTAAGTAGAGGAGTGCCTGTATATTGGTAGATGGCATTTTCAAATAACATGCTACTTTCTCTCTTGAGACAGTAGTATAAATTAATATATATTTTTTTGTATAACAGTCATCGCCTTTCATCATGCTGTTGTGAGGCTGATGTAATGTGGAGATTATATACGCCCCCCTCCCCCCCCCAGTCTTGCATGTAAACATCCCTTGTTCTGAATGCCCACCCACACCGGAGGCTGACCCTACCTGTGACCTCTGGCGCTCCGCAAATTGTGGAGTGGCCAGGAAGAGGGGCAGCCACTTCCTCTCAATGCGCCGCCTCGCCTGGCTCTGCACTTCCGCCAGCGCGGGCGCCGAGAGGCGGCTGCGGAGGATCCGCCCCCAGCCGCCGCACAGGCGAATCATCTGTTATCCACACAGCAGATAAACACAGGCAAAGTGCAGCCCAAACACACACACACAGACACAAACGCTTATGTCACTATCATAATATTAATTAACTAACAGTAAATTCTTAACCCCAAATCTGAAAAACAGACATGCAGGAAAGGGCATGAGACAGAATATGAGGATGACTGCACACCTACCGCTAGGCCTGCCCGGTGAAGCCAAGGGAAGGTCCTAATGTTTATGCAGTCCAAATCATCCACCCAGTCCATCACAGGACATACATATACAATCACACATTATGGGCAATTTAGAGATTCCAATTTAGCTAATTGTGGGCCAACACCAGGCAGACTGCTTGAATAAGACTTTTACATTTACATATTTAGCATAGGCTTTTGTCCCAAGTGATGTACAAGTGAGGCAAATAGCACATTGCAAACATACCTGTTGTCAAGGAGTCGACTTGGCTTAAGTGCAGCTAGGCTGAGCTTCCAGTGAACGCCCAGGTACAGCGTAAGCAGTATTAGAGCAGGAGATAGACGACGACTTCTAACAAAGCAACAGTCTAATAACACTATTCACTAACCAGGAGTGCAACATTCACGAAGTGCAAAGAGGCATCAGGCTAGTAGAGGAATCAAGGCATTTCTTGAGAGTGGAAAAAGAATCTGATGAGAAGACATGAGACTAAGCCTGACCTCTTCTTGTTCCTCTCTGTTTGCCGGGCTGCTAGGCCCAAAGTAGTACTTCCTGTTCAGGTATTTACTCCTGAACCCTTTACAGCTGTCCTCCCTCTCTGCTTTGTTCTTCTGAGGAATCTTCCGAAACTGCTCAACATCCAACCAGCAGGCCAGGTCCATGCTGTACACAAAAAAAAAACACACACACAATTCAAATCCAAGCGTAACGTTTGGCCAGCAAAATTCCAGGTGCCCCTAAACCCACATTTAACCACTGTTAACCATCTTCAAACAATATGTTTAAGTAAGGTGGTAAACTTAAAGTCTGCTTTATGACAAACACATACACATGCTGTGGGTATTAATTACCAGGAGAAGCATGTAATATTAAAACCACAGAGAGGGTAACAGTGATCTTTCTTCGGTGAACTCAAACGCATCTGCTCAATGAAAATGCCACAATGTGAATTAGAGCTGGTTAGCTGCCTTTAAGAGAATTAAATCTAATTAATATATCTTTCAAGCTGCTCGGTTTCTATGGCAGAAACAACAGCACCCCCTACATGGCAGAGTTCTGCTCAAGGAAGAACTGGAAGTGCTGGATTTCCAGACGGTGGCGCAATATGGACCCAAAACGGTATCTACGGAATTCCTCTGGAACCTTCTCCCACAAGTCGGGGTCTTTTAAGACTGGCTCTTGAAGCGGAGGCTGGTCCCCTTCCAGTGTGCTCTGCACAGACATGTTAAGGGTTGAGATCCAAAATGATGGAAACAAGACAATCATCTGCAGAACTGCCAGCAACCACCAGGGGGCTCACCTGCTTCAGCCTGCTCTGGTACTTCCTGTGTAAAGCCTGCAATTTCCTGTAGTGTGGTGTGTCCACATACCGGGTCTCTTTCTGCAGACCAACCTGGGATGGAAAAAGTAACCCTGGTTCAAGTTCACTTCCAGGCATACTACCTTGAATGCATGGGTCAGCTGATCTTAAATAGAAATGCTGTGAAATACATTGTGTCACTGGCTTTGTGGGTAAGTGAAGGTCATGACCTGTGACAGCAGGTACAGACCCTCTTAAAGGCAGAGGCTTCCTTGGCAACCAGCAGTCTCCAGGGCTCCCGAAGAACAGTCAAAACATGCTCTTCCGCTTGATCAAATAGCTCCTCAAAGGGCGGAGTCAGACCAGCATATACCAGCCGTCTGCAGTCTTCCCCGGCCCCAATGCTCATCTGTGCTTTGGAGCACAGGTATGTGGAGTACAGGAACTGAGAGGGGTCAAAATTTATCAAAACACAGTCAATAGGTGGATCAGGCCTTGATGAATGGCACTCTCAGGTCCTTTTCCCACCACTCTCAACAATGCCATGCTCCAATAGATCCTGCACATCCCACTCACAGTTCCCCATGTAGGTGAAACCCACCTGTGCCTGCCGCTGCAGTTTGAAGGGATCAGGCCCATCCAGGAAGAACAGACTATGGTACCTCTGCAGGTCAGACCAAAAATGGATGGCATTCTGCCACAGCTGCGGAGAAAGGTCAATGTCAGAACCTGAACCGGAGCATCGGTACAGACAGTTATGGGCTGTTTCTCTGGCGGAATTGACGTTAGATTTTTTGTTCATTCCCTTCCAAAGAAGACTTTGACCAGTCAAATCAGTCTGCATTTCAGTGATCATATTTTATCACATTTATACATCTATTTATCCAGCTGGCCCTCAGTATAGCCCAGTGCATAGCTAGACCTCTGAGGCCACAGACCATAAGCCATTCACATGGCTGCCTTCTCGGCAAATCTGTGGGCAACCACTGCTTGGCCAGTACCTGGTTTCCTGAACGCTCACAGAAGCGCAGGAAGCAGAACCCCGCCTGCGGCTCACAGTGCAAGGCCCGCAGCATGTCGTCCGTGCTGTCACCACCTGCCTGAGAGTCCGCACCCCCAGACACACACAGGAACATACAGAGCGACACAAAAAGCCACAAAAGCTGTGACAAGATCCCCAGTTCAAATCATAATGGGTGGTCAGCTCACTGTTAGCAGTGTTCAGCATCAATTCACAACTTCATAAAGCAGCTGCAGTACAATTGCAATACAACAGAAATATGGCCATGATCAACAATACCTGCAACAGCAGCAGTACCACAAGCACGAGTATCAGCGGTAGTAATAGTAGCAGTAACGGTAGCAGTAGTAACAGAGCATTTTCAGTGTTGTTGGCCTACCTCTAGCTCTTCAATGATCTGCATCATCCTCTTCGCACTGTGATCTAAGGGTAGGATCTCCTCTAAACCGGACTCAACAGCACTTGACAGGCACTTAATTGAAGGAGTCCAGTGCGTTATGGGATGTGTACTGGTTGACACAGGCTCCAGACAAACACTCCACGCCGAATGCTTCGGCGGCCCGAGGGGCCTCCACTGGAAATCAGCTTTCCCAGTCGGCACCGGTGAAGTCTGACACATACACCACACGCAGGCATCAAGATGACCAGCAAAACCACTGCTGGCTCTCTGCTAGATTCCATTAAATCAGTAACAAACAAAGAGTCAATGCAGGGCGCAGGAACACAACGGCATTCACTTATGTGCATGTGGGTCTGCACTAAAAGCAGCTCTAAATACTTCTGTAGGGTTTGGAATAATTGTACTTGCTGACGAACAGAGGGAGCGTTCCAGGACACGGGGTGATGGCGCTGCCCATAGCCCACGGTGAGGGCCCCAGGGTGAGGGTCGATGCTTGCTGGCGGCCACAGCTGCTGCTCTTTCCAGAGCCTCATGTGAAGCACGCTGCCTTCACTTTGGGTTGAGCAGACCATCCAGAACCTTGGGCACCTGCGAATGAACCAACCATTCAAGATGACAGCAATGTAAAGCTGTGTTTTATTAGCGAAACTTACAAATTTTCACTTATAGCAATACACAAAACCTGAAAGAACTCAGACATTTTAAGCCACAATAATAAATAATACAAACCAAAATAAAAACCATCACAAAATAAGAGAAAAAAAATAAAAATTTAAGCACATCATAAGTATGGCAGTTCATTGGGTAACAGGACTTTGGTTCTAACCAGTAGAGGAGCAGGGACTTTGTTATCTGTGCCTGGACAAGACGTAATTTGTCCTCCCTCCAGCAGAGGGTGCTGGTTATTCCCAGCCTGGACAGCAGCTCCACACTCAGTGTGTAGGGTCCAGCGCTCAGCAAGTACTGGTCTTTCATCTGAACCAGGTGTCTGTCCCAGGGATGTACACAATAAACAAGTATCTTGAATCTGTATCCCCTTTTAGGAAAGAGACCAGATATAAAAAAACATAAACATTTTGTTTAATGGAAATTTACTTCAAACACAATAAGTTACCTGTTTTTGCTATGTTGATTCTGAAGAGTTTTTAGTCGTTCAATATCCATCCAAAGGTAGAAGAGTTTCTCGCCTGGTGTTCCCTGGAGAAAGCTTTTAAATTCCTCTAGGCCATAATTGGGGTCATGGAAGTCATCATCAAGGAGACCATAGTCATCGTGACTCTCGTCTTCCTTGTTGACCGTCTCTGAGGTTACACTCTCCTCTGCTGGCTGAGTTGGGTTAGTGACTAGGGCCCCACCAAGGAGGTTTTCAACACATGGCTCTGTTGGTTCCTGAAGTGATGACCTTGACCCATCAGCCTTACAATTCTGTTTGCCTTCCTCCTCTGACACAGCACCCCTTAGGACCCCCTGAGCAAAAGATGTGCCCCCGTTTGCCACAGCTCCACTGCTTCTGGACGTCAGGACGGTCAACCTGGTCTCCATAGGTTTGATGTGCTTCTTCTGCTGTGTTTCACAGTCCAAGAGCAGGGAGGCAAAGGAGGGCTGTTCCATTTCTGGGTTGATAGAGGAGGATGGTGGGAATCCATGGCTGCTAGCAGGGTCTGTTGCTGGGCTGAGTGGACCTCCTTCCTTCAGGTAACACACAGGCTCCTGGACCGACTGGGTGCTGAGCAAGGCCCGACTCTGCTTATCCAGTGAAAAACAATCAAGGATACTCGTCACAGTGGCCTGTACATGCACAGAATTACAAATTACAATGCAGCCTTTAAGTTCTGTGAAACCCAGGCAACTGTATCCCCGTGAAATATTTTAATATATTTGATAGCAGCCTCATAATGTTGTCAGGTCAATTTCAGGTTACTTTATAACAGCTATTTAAACTCCAAAGCCAAGTATCATAAGCTGTTATAAAACCTAAAGGTAAGATGGTAAAAAGGCCAGTGGCATCCAACAGCATGTCTACACTCTCATGTCTCCCGCTCAGTAACGGTCAAATGCTGTTAATTGTAACCAGTCTAAGTTGTTCTACAGTGATGGAACACGATTCTGTTGTGGCAGTAATGGTGAACACATGTGCAAAACTGCAGAGATTGCACTTGTGTTTTTTAGCCCAGCTGCATGTGCTGTGGTCCCCAGGTCCAAACCGCGTGGTGAGGTCACGTGCCATCCGACACTAGAAAACTCTATGCGAGCAGCGATCTCTGTCACGCCAGCTACAGGGCTTGCCCAGGTTTTGTTACGGATCATATGCACATAAAACATGCTGATGTTAATCGGAAGAGATCATTAAAATAAAGCGCTAATGACATTTATTCAGGAGTTTCCATTTTATTACATTCTTTTTACCGCTGAGAGAAGCACAATATACAGAAGGTAAAAAAAAATCTCACACTGCCTATTATTATATAAAAACAAATCCTACCTATAAATATTTCTTCAAAAAATATAAATATAAACTCTGAAATGCAAAAACTATATAATTTTATATTCTTCAGCTGAAGAGGACAACTATATTTAAAGATATTACCATTTATTGCTTGGTTGCCTTTTATGAAACATACAAAGAGACCAGTTGATTTTCCAACAGTGCATGATGTTCATTCTGCCTCTAATGAGTGAAATCAGAAGACACTGTTACCCAAACAGAAAAAGATCCACACTCTTGCCAGCTCACTGGCATACATTTTTGACTGGTGGCTGGGTATTAAATTTTGTGGGACAGATTTGAATTCTGACAAGCCAGGCTTGTTTTCCATAAAGAAATCTAATTATATACCTAATTAGAACAAGAGCACTATTGTTAAAAGTCAAAATGGAAAAATATGTTCTTTATATTTGAACCTTAGGTTTCTTAGATGTTGTTTTGCCAGTTAATTTCCATTTATACAGCTGGATATTTTACTAGACCAGATTCCAAGTTAAGGTCTTCCTCAAGGGTACAACAGCAGGCCCCCTTTTGAAATTTGAACCAACATCCTTCAAGTAACAAGGCCATGTCCATAACCAGCTGCTGCCATTTTTACCCAGCTAATCCAAAAAAGTTCTAGTAACATTGGTACAGCACCAGTCTTCAATGCTGAGATTAACTACGGTGCAATAGAGTACCCTAATTACCTGGCGGAGGGAGGCGGAGTGCATCGTCATGAGTAATCTGTTCCCATCTTTCCCTGAGGAACAGGCTTGGGTCTCTGGGCTCGCTGCCCAGGGCCGGTACATGGGGTCCACCAGCAGCCTCTGACTCGAGCTGACACTGTCCACCTGAGACAGCAGTTTAGCCAGCCTGCAGCAGAACATCGGGAACAGATGCTAACAAGCAATACGCCATTTCTTAATAGGAAGCATGGGGCAGTGGAAAAGAATAAGAACCAAGAGTGGAAACATTCAGGAAATATGACAGCATGACCAGGAACTCTGAAACAGTGCTCCCATGGAAAGAATGTCCACTTGAAATACTGCTGTTTATTACCTGCATTCAAAGTAGTAATCGCTTTGTAGTTTTACCTGTATTCAAAGTAGTAATCACTTTTCAGAAATAAAGAAAGCCTTTCCTTCTTAATCCACTGCATTCCTTGTTCTCGATCCAAACACTGGAAAACAAAGTTGCCACAAGAACCATACAAATAATCATGGTCTTGTAAGAAAACCTGATATTTTTTCCTGGTCTGTGGTAAACAGCCAGACTGTTTCCTTTGAGAGAAGCTGTAATTACTGTGTGTGTCTCTCTTCCACATGAACCCACCTGCACCATGTAAGTATTGTCAGGCAAGTTGTCAGGGGGAAGTGATGTTTTGTGGGGGAGTGGGTCAGATTTATACTTTAACAGTGCAGACTTTATCCTCTTCGATACAGACTCTGCAACATCACTGACGACCTCAAAAGCCCCAGTGCGCTTGTTGTACATTAAAGGTTCAGGAAGCCCCTGTTGAAAATTAGGAATAGATATTTTAAGTTACAGATTACCTACTACAAATTTGGGCTGTCATTACCAAAACCAACCAACTTAAAAAAATGCATCTACAGCTTGTTTCAGTTCTGATTTTAGGTATATACACTAAGAAACCTAAGATGGGCTGTCCATTTGTACCGGTGACACACTTACCAGAAGATTTAAAAACTCATTGAAATAGTGCAACAGGAGGTCATCAAAGGCCAGGTACGTCTCCTGCACAACAGTAATAAATCCAGTCAACAGTGTTTGTTCCCTGCTCTCCTCTGTGCTAGAGGACAATTATAGCATATACATACTGTTACATTTTAATTAATATGAATTGCTAAACGAGGAGTAGATTCGATTACATGAACTTTATTGATCCCAGAGGGATATCCTTGTGAATACAGTAAGTAAACAGAGCACAGGCGATACATGTAGCGCAACACAGGCCAGGCGCAGACAGTAGAGTGCAAACAAGTAAACGTGGTGCAAACGATTTTTTATTAAAAAAAAATTTAAGTAGAACCCTGAAAAAACAATAACTAAAGAGTATAGATTAAATAAATGTTAGGAGAAAATAAAAAAGCGAGGAACAAGTACCAAAAAGGAAAGCTTAGCTAGGCTGTAAGACCAAATATATTTCAAACATCTGGTCCATACAGTCTTTTCAGTAGTTCTGATTATCTCTTTTGATTTTATTTAGTGAGGGCGTTACTGGGGTACGAGTCCGTTTATAGTGTGTTCGTTGTCAATCGCCAGTCGTGTAGTTTTACGTCGCACACGCAGTGTAATGACTGACATGGCGAAATTGCGGAGCTGCTTTCTGTTGCTACAACAGCTGTGACTGACATTTAGCCGGCATCCCTATGAGCATTTTGTATTCCGGGCTCCCGATGACCCGAGATCACTTAACTTTATGTAATTACGTGTAGCCATAATGCTTCTTTTTTTGAGAAATACATGCTACCTTGTCAGGCACGCATTATTTTACTCTACAACAATCGTTACTTATAACAGAAGTTCAAAAACTTTGAGAGATACTTACAAAGTTGTCGTCCGATATATCCGGAGGTTCTGAAAGGAAACGAATTTTAAGCTTTATCATCTACAAAAAAATAATGCACATTACTGATCTGATATTTAATTAAAACCGCTTAAAATTAAGAACGAATGTTATTCCCCCAGGTCAAAGTGCGGACGGCGGTTTTACCTGTAGTGAGAATCTTAAGCATTTTGTAGCTGCATGAAGTTTGTGGTTGAAATCAAGACCCTTTTGTGGGAAAATACTAGGAAGTTGCAGGGGTCGCTGGATACCGGACGGTAGGCAGAGCCGAAAGCCGCTCTTCGTGCTTCGGCAGCCGTGTGTAAATGTCGGCTCCCCAGAGGTTGCTATGGAGGTGAGCGCAATCATTCGGGGAACCGACTCCAAGCCCATAAACCGGCGCGTCTGCGGCTCATGTCCCACTCAGTCAGACATTTCCAGGGTTGCCAACTTTGGTCAGCTGGCTGGAGCGAGATTTTCAATTCGAGACAGGTCTGCACACACATGCATACGCATCTTCATGCATGTAAGTTTTACCTTTCAACTAGTCTGTAGGGTTTAGAAACTGCCCCCAACGTTTTTGATGTAGTTTAACACTGAATGCGCGTTAGATGACAGCCTATGACAAATGGATAACACGTTTTTAGTCGTAGTGATATAAAATGAATATTCCTGTTTTTTTGTAAGAAATTGAAATACAGATCTAAATATTCGTACAGGTTGTTACACATCATTTGGGATCTATCACGTTAGCTTAATCTGGTTTAAATGTTTGCTGCTCAATGGAAATTCCAATTTAAGGATCTGGGAAACCACGTCGGCTACTCTGATTTCTTGAACAAGGTACAAGATGAATAAACTGATATTTCAAATTCCTTTGCAATGATGTTAAAAACAAGCTTTATTAAAACAGTATAGATGTATAGACACAAAACTTAACTATGCACAATACCATGTTTGAAGGAAAAAAAAATACATTCTGTACATTACTGATACAGAGAGAGAAACAGATTCAAACATGCGTGATTGCCAGTGATTTCACCCAAGACGTCTCAGATTCATAATTTAAAAACACATAAAAACAATGTAAAAAACTCCAACGGTAAGCATCACACACACATACACACACTCTCCCTCAACACAACACAGACGGCATCTCTCACAACCTTCTCAGGTTGTGTCTGCTTTGAGCACTTCCCGGCACCACTTCCTTCTTGCCATGACGTTTGGCTGACCCGCTCGCACACTCTCTGGACCCGTGATAAGCACACATACACCAGGTGCAAAACCGGTAGGCACACTCTTCCTGACTACAGAGGCCCTCCCCCCTGAAAGAGTGGCACTTGGCAGGATGTTGACACCTTGGACATGGTTTGAGGCACTCATCTTGGAAGAGCGTTTTGGCAACCTGAAGAACAAGGAAGAGCAAAAATTCCCAAAAGTACACAGTTATTAACCCAGTTCTCAACCCATTCAATCAATGCGGCAGTCTACATTCTCCTGGGGCCTCAAACCACTGTCTTTAAAGGGGCAGTTCACCCCAAAACTGACAAAAGGTGCTGTTTTAGAGAGGCTTTAGTACCATCTGTCCATCCAAGTTGTTCTGCAGATAGTTGCCTAGTTTTGGAGATATTAGACATAGAAATACTGTGGTTCTCTCAAATATAATGGGAGTGAATGACACTCTCTGTGGTGATTAAAATGCCAGAAAAATACATTTGAAAACTTCAACAGCGGTGTTTCTTACCAGAAATGATGGCCTGGATGCTCAAGAAAATCCACAGACCTTGTAGTAAGCAGTTTAATATAGGAACTATTTTCTTCCACCGAACTCCATCGTGTCATTGTGCAGAAGACAAGCATGAGCACCCCAGCTATAGCTTCTGCGCAGTGATACGATTGGTGTGTGTGGAGTTCAGGAGAAGAAATTAGTTTCTACATTAAAACTGCTTACTACAAAGTCTGTGGATTATCCAGTAAACAGGTCACGGTTTTTGGCAAGAGATATTGCTGTTGAATTTGATCACCACAGAAAGAATGCCATTCACTCCCATTATATTTTTAGAGAAGCCCGACATTTCTATGGCCAATATCTCTAAAAAGCAAGCAGCTGCCAGCAGAACATTCTAGATGGATAGACAGCACTACAGCCTCTCAAACACTTTTTTTTCAGTTTTGGGCCGAACCGCCGCTTTAAGTGATTTCAACCTTGTATTCCATGTATACACTTACCGGAACACTTAACTGGTCAAAGACTTGAGCCGACAATACAGGCCATGACATCAGTCACTCTCACCTGTAGGAACTTGTCCCGCTTGCTGTCTGAGTGCGTCGTCTGCCTGACTTGGGTTGCAGTGCTGCTGCCTGATACTGGTGTGCGAACACTTGTTAGCCTGGATTGGGCCTGAACGAACTTCAAAGGAGACCTGCTTAGGAGACTCAGTCTCGTCTCTGCGTCTGGAACATGGGCTGCACTGCCCAGCTGCAAAAAGAGGGAGCAAGTCAGGGACTTTCACCATGAACAAAATTCACGTTGCATTAATCAAATGACTTGTGACGGGAGCTGGAGATACTTCAAATGCAATTACCTTAAGTGCCATCTTCAGTTCCCTCAAGTAGTATCTTCTCCTTCGACATGCCATCTTGTCTTGTGAAATTATTTCATCCCAGATACTACTCACTTGTCCAAAACTTAAAATGCACAACAGTACAAGATGCAATTATAAATAGGTTAGTTTTCACACATTTGTATAACTTGATGCATAGTTGCCAATTTACAAAACAGTACGCAAAATACCTGTAGATATCTTTAGAGGAAAGCAAATTAAAAATCCTTTTCAAGATGTGCTGGAGATTCCTAATCTTTAGCTCCCTGAGGATGTCCAGCTTCTCAAGTCCCATCTTCCTCCCTATGAGACCTGTGAGAGGGTTGGTCATTATACAAGACTGGCCATCCTCTGGTGACATTCGCAACTTCTCAAGGCTAAACTGGGGCTGCAAATACTTGGCAGTCTGCTGGCAGATGGCATGTACCACCTGCAGTGCAGGTGTCAGGGAGAGGTCCTCAAGCTTTACAGTGGTGGCTCCAATAGGAGTTTTCTCCAGAAAGAGTTCATGGTCTTCCTCTGTGGCACAGGCCTCTTGTCCCTTAGGCGTTGGTTTTACCTTTCCTGCCACCAACTCAGTCACCCTGATTTCTTCATCAGATTGTGAACCTCCCTCCCGAAGTGTTGGGAGTCTGCGTTGACGTTCCAATTTGGTCCGCCGCCTTAATTCGGCCAGTTTTGGAGTCTCTTTGGCTTTGGAGGCTGACTGAGGCAACAGTTCCTGGAATGAACCATCATGGTCCACTGAGGAGTCCTGTGATTTATTTAGCGAGGTGAACCCACTGTCCTCAGAAACCGATATGTCCAATTTAGAAACCGGAGTGAACGAGGGTGTGCTCAAAACACTCAGACTGTCAACAAGGTTTGTAGCAAGATTTACAGGAGTATGGAAGGTTTCATCTGTAGACATCAAAAGCTTGCCATCACATGGAGTCTGTGGGGTTAGGAGGCTTGGGAGTGAGTAAATAATGCTTTCACTGAGATCAGCTTCAACTGCAAGGAATTCTGTACCCTGTCCCTCAAAACAAGGAGGCTGAGTAACATTGTGGCTTCCGTCTTCAAGGGTAGAGGACTTCACTTGGGAGAATATGAGACGTCGCTTCCTGCAGGACAAGGTCATCTCTTCAGCTTTTAAAGTGCTCGTTGCTAATGCCTCAAACAGCCCGGTATCAGGAGAATCAAAGATTTCAGGGGACAGATCTCCTTCAGTCCCAGGCCTTGCAGACATAAAAGGCCTGCTCTCTGGCGTTTTTGTGTAAGCCGTCTTGCCATCCGTGGCAGCTTTAGACATGAGAAGTCGTCTTCTGAGACCAGCATCTTTTTTATGTACTTTAGGAGTCTCACAATAGGAAGTTAAAAATGTGCTCTCTTTGGGATCTTTTTCTGTAGACCTAAAGAAGTCTTTTGGACGATTCTTTCTAGGTGTATGAGATGAAAATTTAGCTGGATGATATTGTGAAAGGTTTTCTTTTGGTGTGTCATAAAGAGCTTCACTGGCCTTGGCTACGGGGATGACTTTACTGAATCCATTGTCCTGCCAGAATGCATCGTGCTTGCTTTTAATGCTTTGGAGAACATGCGAACTGAAGGTCTCATCCATGTCTCCTGGCCGCAGCTGGATTCAGACCAGCAGCTGCAAACAGATTTGATTAAAATGACTGCTGCCAAGGTCAACTGAAAAAGATCAAAATTAAAGTTAGCCATACTTGAAAAACATGAATTTTAAACAAGAAAATGCTGTTGTAGTGGAACACCAAATGAATTACATACACAATGCCCTGTTCAATTATAAGAAATCAGGTTTATTAGACTGGACAGGCAATAATGAAATTATAAAATTATACCGGGGGTAAATCTATTCAAAACAATGGAACTGATCATATGCTGCGACAGTATTCCTTTTAGACAACGAAACATTTGCTACGTACAAAAGCAGGCGTCCCAAACGGTCACCCAGCAAGAAAACACTCGACTGCAAGCTATACATTACCGTGCACAAACCATACCAACAATTACCAAGTACAGCTGCAGAATTACTCGTTTCCCATAGACAAAGGGGAAATCCAGTTTATAAAATACTTTTGTTTTACTCAAAAGAATTAGACTTCAGAGGGTAGTTTCTGAAACTAGTCTATGGTAACGTATTATTCAGTATGAAGGTGCCCACGTCACAACCTCAGTTAAATCGACCCCCTCGTACGTTTGAATTTTGCGCCCGCAGGTTCCCTGTGGATCCCACTCGCCCGCTCAAACTACGCGAACCGAGCGCCAGACAGCGGCTCCCGCCCCCCCGCGCGGCCAAGGCAGTCCGCGGGAGCGCGCGCGCCGCTCTGACGGTTACGTTTAAATGTTTAAATGCCCCGTGACCGGCAGTCAACATGGCTGCTACTGCAGAATGTTTAAATGTCCCCGGTAGTCAACATGGCTCCCGCTGCGCTTGAGAGTTACTAAATATCCGGGAGGCAAATTTCAAGTTCTCTCCACCATCCTTTAATTAAACCGCACATTGTAGTTACTTTTCATTTAATGAGAAACCATCAACATCATCAACTCTAAAAGTCCGGAAAATACTGGCGATTTAGGCAATGCGGACACTGTTGCACGACTGATTCTCCTTACGTTAAACAAACTATCGTTTACTTACTTTTTGCACAAACCAAGGAGGGAGGAAAATGAGACTGCGCTGCCGGCTAAAGCGACGTTCCCATGTTACGGTAGCCGGCCAGGCCGCTAACAAACTGAAATAACCTTTCCCGGCACGTTCAAATTTGGAGCGTGACAGTGTGATTGGCTGGGCGCCCTCCGCACTGCCCTCAGCATGACAAGCAGCGGGCGACACCTATCATTCACTGCTACTGAATCCTTTACATTGCTTTAGAAAGCAAGATGTTGTTTTTTTGTTTTTATTAAAATGAAAAATATTTCATTTAAAATGTTTCTGTAAAGTGAAACATGCCGCCCATTTAGGTATGCGAGGGTAATACGAGACACCAATCCAGTATTAATTTTACTCTGTTTAATATCGATTCTTATGTTTTATTTTTATTCGTATTACAGAAAATGCAGTTGGTGTCTAGCTGTGTTTTCTGGAATAATGACATAGTGTATTCTTTCTACAATTCATATTGGTTTATTGTCAAATGTTACTTAAATTTCTGTAATCGCAGAACCAGCTCTCAAGCAATTGCATCGAATTCACATAGCCCTGTAAAGTTAAAGTAAAATGAATTTTCATTATATGCAATTCGTATCTTCTGTTTCTTCTCTATGCTATTCTATTCCTTCTTTTGGACCATGTGAAAAATATCACTATATACAACATTCGGGGGAAAGAAGCGCTGGTCTCCATAGCAACGGGACGCGACGTTTACCAAAGCAGACGGCGCTTAGCTGAAATCGAAAGGGTATCTAGCTAAATTATAGCTTACTAGATCTTTTCGTCCTTACCAGGAAAACGCTTTAAAATACATGCGAGGTAAGTCAGATTAGATTGGTGACAGGCTGGATGGATTATGAATTTATGACTGGTAACTACGCCTAGCTAGGTACTGTAACATTTGCCTAGCCGATTAATGCGGCCTTAAATGCTT
The DNA here is from genome assembly GCA_026777985.1 of Mormyrops attenuatus. Lineage (NCBI taxonomy): Eukaryota > Metazoa > Chordata > Actinopteri > Osteoglossiformes > Mormyridae > Mormyrops > Mormyrops attenuatus. The sequence continues at coordinate 10,448,293 of JAODKC010000137.1, forward strand.
TCCCCATAACTCCTAATACTCATAATTTGTATTCTTGGCGTAGTGATTTAGTTTATATAGCTAGCTGAAGTACTGTAGGGAATTTATCTAATTTTCTCAGTCTAGAAAAGATGTTATTTTTTCTGTGTTCTCGATGTTTGTGGTTTACTTCATATGCATTTGACAAGTTATTTCATTATAACATGTATAACAACGTATAATATTACAAGTTCAGCACCGCGATGAGTGTTGAGATGGTTTCGTCGCTGCTGACGCCAGGCGAGAGAGTCCATGGCAAAGTGTCGGTGGGGCACCTTGATTATGATTACATCCAGAACTGCTCGGACCTCCGCTATTTGGAAAGGATCGTGGAAGTGTTGAGGTAAGAAAACATCGTGCCATCGTATAAATAAGTGTGGAATACCGTTATTTTATTAAATTGTTGCAAAACTTGTTTCAGCTAACGCAAATTTGAATTTAATGATTAATTGTCATTGTTGATACACTACAGCACAACAATGAAATGTGTCCTCTGCATTTAACCCATATGTGACAAAGCAGGGGGCAGCTAATTTAGCGCCTGGGGAGCAGTACCTTGTTTAGGGTACCTCAGTGGTGACTTGTTGGTCGGGGATTCAAACCTGCAATCTTTCAATTACAAGTGCGCATCCCTAACCATTAAGCCACCAAAGTGGTTAATTACAATTCCACGTTTAATCAGTGTATGTCAGGAATGGGGATGGCGGGGGGGAGGGGGTCCATACCCCTTCCACAGACACATACTTTTGAGGGGGGAAAAAACTTTGATAAGTAACATTCCTAAACTGCTGGCTACCTAAGTATTTTAACCCGTCAAACTGTGTCGACCATCACAAACTACTCACAGCATGTGGCTGCTGCAGGTAGGCGTCCACACACACGCGTTCCCATTGTCTCCCTTCATCTCAAGGTTCATGGTACTGTATTGTCATCAGCAGCTGTGTACACATACATAGTGAGATGAGACATCTATCAGAATTGTTGTCAGCATACAAATTAAGTTCTACTTTGTTAAATACCGTATGATATTTTAAAAAGAAGTGAAGATCACTGTCTTGTCCATCTCCAAGTACAGTATAGGACTACACAATAACAGGCATACTAGACAGGCTATAGATAAGAGTACACATACTGTGAGTATGCAAATAAAGAAGTGAGTAAGCAGTATTGTTGCTTTTTTTGCACAATAGGTCTGGAGAGGAGGGTATGTATCCACACCTTACAGAGTTTTGCGAGAAGCGCATTGAGAAGCTGAACCCTAAAAGCCGGGCTCTGCGTAAGGAGCGAGCTCCGGCTACAGCAGCCGATTTTTCCTTTGAAGAGTGGAGCCAGATCACAGAGGAGCTGAAGGTAGAGCAGAACAAGCCGTTCTTCTAGGCGCAGAGGCTGACTGGCTTTTGCGGTTGGCCTGATGAATGTCCTTATGTGATACTCCTTATCGGACAGAGCTGGGAGACCGAGGTTAAAAGGACCGAGGCAGAACTTAGGGAACTGTCTCCTTCGTGTGTGATGGAAGAGGTGCCCCCAGTCCGAGGCTCCAACTCCTTAATTTTTCAGAAGCAGGTAAAATATATGTCTGGGGACAGTGTGAAAAATGTAAAGTATGGTAAGAGTGTAACATTCTGTGAAAAGAAAGATGTGAGAATTACATGATGGTTTTATTGACTTTTCCTTAATGGAAATTCTCATTGGTAGAATTCAATTCCAAGTAGAACTGAAACCAAGAGGAAGTCTGCTCTTCCTAGGGATTACCGAGAGTGGGATAAGTGAGTTAATATCCTTCATATTCATAAAATAATTTTTAAAAGAATTGTGGTATAAAGCAATATTGTGAAATACATCACACATTCTGTTTCAGACAGTGAATGGAAAAGGAAAGTTTTTTTCACTTCCCCCTTTTTGTGCTAAAGGTTTGACATCGAAAAAGAATGCTCAAAAACTGATGGGAACAATAAGGGGAAGGATTTTCCAGTCATCATCAACCAGTGCCTTCCAAAAATCAACCGGAAACTGGACACAGCAGGTCGCATATTTTTCTTATTTTGTTATAGTTATCATGCAATTTAGTCATGAAATGAACTAAAAAAGGAAACATTTTCAGGCCTAACTGAAAAAGAGAGAGCCGTCCTGGCAAGCAGGGAGAGAGCTAAAGGGAACGAGGCATTCAAGGCTAACGACTTTGAAGAGGCTCTGGCGTATTATACGAGGTGAGCATCATTAAGCGACTGATCTTCCTAGCGTTACTAGCTACAGGGTTGTGGTGAGCCTGGAGTCTATGTGAGGCAGCATAGAGCACAAGACAGGGGACACCCTGGATGGAATTTCAGTCCATCACAGGGTACACACTCACACACTGTGGGCAATTTAGAGGCTTGATCATAATGCCTTCGGAGTGCAGGAGGAATGCAAAGTACCTGGAGAAAACCCACATGACACAGAGAATACAAACTCCACAAACACATGGGGGGGGGGGGCAGTTTAAACCCACAATCTTGTAGGTGTGAGGTTACAGTGCCTCGAGGATTTTAAGTTCAGTTCCCTCAGCTGAGTGTAGGTGGAGTTCCTTGTGTGCCTGAGGGTTTCCTGCCTCAGTCTAAAATATACAGTCAGGCAGATTGGCACATCTATATTACCTGTAGTCTGTGTGTATTTGTACCCTGTGGTGAACTGGCATCCTGTCCAGGGTTTCTCCTGTTCTCTGGCTTGTTCCCTGTGCTGCCTGAGATAGGCTCCTGGCAAACCACAACCCCATACTGGATAAGCAGTTGGATGGGTTTCTAAGGTATTATCACAGATGAAACGATGAGTTTAGCTGCTCTTGGTCTGTGATTCCTTCCCTCCAGAAGTGTATCAGCAATGCCAACAGCAGCTGCCTACAACAACAGGGCCCAGGCTAAGATCCAGCTGCAGCTATGGCACGGTGCCCTCGGCGACTGTGAGACAGCTCTGGAGCTGGAGCCAGGGAACGTGAAAGGTGCTGCTCAGAGATCACCGGCCTCTGTTCTACAGTAGCCCTGAGCTTGGCGTACCCAGGGGCCTTAGGCAGCAAAATACAGGCAAACTCTGTAACAGACTGCAGTGCCCAGGGAAGACCAGCCAGTTTGGACAGACATCACTCACTGTCACCAGTATTGACCAGACTGCGACTTGACCTATTTCCCCAGCTCTGCTACGTCGTGCAACTGTGCAGAAACAGCTGGGTAATCTGAAGGTGGCCGCTGATGACTTAGGCAACGTGCTGCGGGAGGAACCGGAGAATGCTTCTGCGAAGGTGCATTTAATGTTTTAGCATACTGTAGGTCTGCATGTGATACAGTTCCAGAAACAGTGTGATTTGTAATGCTGTTTGGCTGACCTTTTTGGGATCACTCAAAGATTAAACTCAGGAATCTGGCTACTATCCTTGGCTGGGTGACATCTGTGTGTTATTGGGCAGTGGTGGTTTAGGGTTAGGGAAGCGCACTTGTAGTTGAAAGATTGCTAGTTCAAATCCCCGACCAGCAAGGTACCGCCCCCAAGCACTGCTCCCCAGGCGCTGAATTAGCTGCCCCCTGCTATGTCACGATGTCACATATGGGTTAAATGCATAGGACACATTTCGTTGTTATGTGCTGTGGTGTGTCAACAATGACCACTGATCACCAAATTCTAAATTCACTCAGTTCAGTATTTAAAAAATGTGTAGTACCTACGTTTAGCCACTAGATGGCCATACAGGCCAAGAATTTAGAAAGTCATGTTGTTCCCTTGTACATCATCCATCTTCTAACCAGTCATCCTGGGCAATGTTGTGGGGTCTTATACTTTATACTTCAGCTACTTAATAAATAAAATAAATCTGTATTTAGTGTGGTCCACTCATTAATTTAGGATACTGTGAACAGGTAGAGGTAATGATTAAAGGGCATCTACTCTTGAGAAACACTTGTTTCAGATGTAGGCAATCACATAATTTGTTTAATCCTATATTCTAGCATCACTGTTTACCTGTAGCTACGAAATAGATACAAAATTAGTTCTCAAAACTGCTTATGTGGCGATGATGAATTAGGCTACAGTGACGTCGTATGATAACCCAAGTCTTTTTTAACTGTGTGCCTTGAATGCAGAAAATGATTCAGGAAGTGGAAAAAAAACTGCGTGAATGTGCACAGGAGAGTCAGAGTAAGGGCAGGAAGATCCTCATCGAGGAAGTGGAAGACAAGGAGCTGCGGGGTGAGCAGTCTCACGCCGTGTCCGCCCTGCACGCCTCACCACCCCCAGTAATTGCATCATTTCTCACCTGCCATCATGTCACCCGACACGGTCCCTGAGACCTCAGGCTGCTTGGAGCATGCACACATAATATGGCGCGTACTTTCAGTGCTTACATATCACCTTGGACCTTTGTCAGCTTTTACGGGCGTACATCAGGAGTGTATAAACGAGGGCATGTTAATAAGTGTCCCAGGAGATGATGATTTTGAGATGATACCGGTTTTTCCTGGAATCCAAGTGATTAACAGACACGTAAGAGCCACAGCTTGGGTGCTATAAGTTTAACCTTATGGTGTGTTATAACTGTGTTACTGTATATCCAGTGGTGCTAAAAATAGGGCCAAGAAAGGGCGGTTCAACAGCTTGGGTTCTTGTGAGTAATGAGCTCAATTTTCTTGTAGAAAGCTAATCTGACGTCAGAATGAAACCAAAAGGCTTTATGGAGTTATACCAGATAATAGTTGCTTGCACTGCAGACACGTCAGACGACACTTTACAAGGGAAGCATTTGTTTCCGAGGGGAGCTGAGCTACTGCAGGGCCTGAATGGGTTAATCAGCCCCAACGTTGCAGTAAGCACTTGATATAGGATTTGCTAGACTGCTAATCCACCGGAAAAGATCAGGCAGGCCGATGGCCGCTTCAGCTGCCACAGGGCAGTCAGGTGTGTCTTAGCTGCATGCAGGCTGACTTTCCTGTCACAACACGCAAGGAAGTTCATGTTATTTTTATTTTTAAAACCAGCCACTGTTCCCTCCCTAGCCGCAAGCTGTTGGTAGTTGTTGGTATGCTTTCCCAGAAGTCCTCAGTGTGGAGCCCCTCCCCCCTCTTCCCCAGTGTGATGTAACCGCTGACTCTGCTGGTGGGTGTGTCCTCCCCCCGCTGCTCCACCAGCTAAACCCGGCCTCTGCGTGAGTGGGGAGAGCTCTGCGGTTCCTGCCGAGAGGGGAGACATGGGGAACGTGCAGAAAAAGACGGCCGGCAGAGCGGAGGGGGCCCCCCAGGGTGAAGCTGACACACATGGGACACGTCGGAGGGGCAAAAGAGGCAGCTTGGATCAGTGCAGGACGCAGGAGGCCCACGAGAAGAAGCTCCCCAACGGAGCTCAGGCCCACAGGAGCGGCACGGCAGATCAGATTGGCCGCCACACCGGCTCTGCTGATAATACTGCGGCCGGCGGAACCGGCAGCCGGCTTGACGCCCCCTGCGGGGCCCTCCCCCCCCCTCTGGCCCGGCTTAAGAATGAAGGGAACCAGCTCTTCAAAAATGGACAGTTTGGGGATGCACTTGAAAAATACTCACAAGCCATTGCTGGCTGCATAGATGCAGGTAGGACTCTTCATTTTATTTTGCCTTTTAAAAGAAGAAAAAAAATCTCCTTTTTGATGTTTAAAATATAATAAGAAGAAAGAACAATGATGCAAGTGTTGAGAACAATGCAGAAGATTACAGAGCAAAAGCTGATAACCGCCTGAAATGTTCAGTCTCTTTTCTCCAACCATTTATTATTTCCCATTTTTTTCTCTCATCAGCAGACTAATTATAAGTATAGCAGTATTATATTAGTTTTTTAAAACAGCGGGGCCTAATCATTTCAAGGCTTTTTCGAGGTGTCACAGAATTCAGCTGATGCGTAATAAACAAATCCAGCAAAAGACTTCATGCAAACCAGAGATCAAGAGAAAGGACGGGTTTATAATGAGCTCGGAAAATAAGATATGAAACCGAGTTCAGTCATATAAGGAAGGATCTCTGTAAGCTGTTTGGTAACGTCAGAAAGTACTGTCTGTTGACACCAGTGTCTTCCTCTTTCCTCACGCACCAAATTCCTATAAATTTGATGTTGTGGGGATACTTTGGTTGGCATAATTTGCATTTATTTTGTTTACTTCTGGGGATGAGGGGGATTTGAGGGCAGGAAGCATCTGTTTCCAAGCACCCGTCTCTGATGCGCTAGATCACTGACCAATCAGAAACAACTGCCTGATGACAAGGGATCCCTGTGACAGGATGTCACTGTGGCAGTGCTGCACTCTGCAGCAGATGCTGCCTTCTTTCCATCCATCGTCCAGCTGTTTATCCTGGTCTGGGTCACGGGGAACGTTGCTTGCTTTATATAGTGACGGGACAAAAGAAGAAAAAGGTCTTCTGGGTGTGTAAGCAGTACCTGTATGTCACTGGTTGGCTGCACCTGCGCCAGGTGTGGCCACAAAGGTAGTTTGTTGAAGATAAACAAACAGATATTATACACAGCTCAGTATTTATACTAGTCATTCACTGGTTGTGTATATATGAAATATATGCCTAAAACACAGAACGTAAAACAATGAAGCTATTAAAACAGTCACACTTTGCATATTGACATTTTAAGCTAGTGCCAGGAGTGGTAAAATACACCAAAAAACTATTTCTTCCTGTTGATATTTTTTTATATATTGTTGAATTTGCTACATCCTTTACCACTTTGGATAATATTCAATAATGGTAGTGCCCGTCTCGCTATTGTAGCCGTACTAAATTGTATTCGTAAATGTGCTATGAAGTCATCATTCATTGGTCGACGCGTAGCTTTGGATTGTCAATATGGCGCTGTTTGCGGCCTGCTCCGGCTGTCAGCTAGCTGTGCTGAATAGGACTCTTGAATATACAGCCCATTCCGAAATGTGATGAATATGAACAGGGCAATAATAGAGCTTCATAAAACAAGGGCACGTGTGGAAAAAAACCCTGAAGTGTTTTTTTCTGTGTTAATCTGACTCCTAGCAGTATCCTGTTTACTATCAGTTCCTCAACATATACCTTATTCAGGTCAGGTCTTAAAGTCATGTGGCTTCTGACCATTCACTGTGAAATTAAATTTCAGAGCTGCACTTGGCCCCCAATAATTAGGCCTGTAAATCTTTCAGGCCTTAGATAATACTGCCAAGCCCATCAGGCACTCCTCTTGCCGACTTCAGAAAGTGGAAGGCGATTGGATAGAACAAAGCCTGACTCACCAGTGATTCAACTGGCAGATTTAATCAGGAGCATGAACGCCAGTGTTTCAGACCAGATATGAGCGCAGTACTGATAACATTCAGGCAACAGGTATCTGAAACTCCTTTTGTTTCTGAAAATATCGACAGAACTGACAGGATTAAAATTTATCTTTAATTCTAATTGCATAATTCTATTACAGACAATGGCGAGTTTTAATACCCAACCATGATGCTGCTTCACAACCACAGATAGTTTCCAGAATACTCAGGTGTAGTGGAGTGACTTTGGTCATTTTTTGTCACTTTATTACAATTTTCAGGTGACCGTAGAAACTTTATGACCTGACAGCAACTGAAAAGGGATGTATACAGGAGGACATTGATTTCTGCTAAATATTCAGCTGCAAAATCAATTGTACAAAGTTACAGTCAACATTAGCGTAAGAGATCTTTGGTGGTAATGTCTGGTATCCAGGAAATATGTTAATTTAGTAAAAGAAAATAAAAGTTAAAATGATGTCTTTAAGCACATTGGTTCATCAGTTCTGTATTGAGCAAACATATTAATTGTTTTCACTAATTATGAATAACTGGACAGATGTTTGTGTTTGAATCAAAGAGGAACTAAGAAGTTAATAGACAGTCAAAGGACTGAGTGAGCTGACATGGGGGGAGGAACAGACAAAGGGTTCATGGTGCTTGTCACCCTCTCAGAAACTGAACTATGTCCCCAAACCAGAAAGGCACATTCCAGCCAGAAAGGCACATTCCAGCCAGAAAGGCACATCCCAGCCAGAAAGGCACATTCCAGCCAGAAAGGCACATCCCAGCCAGAAATGCACATCCCAGCCAGAAAGGCACATCCCAGCCAGAAAGGCACATCCCAGCCAGAAAGGCACATTCCAGCCAGAAAGGCACATCCCAGCCAGAAAGGCACATCCTAGCCAGAAAGGCACATTCCAGCCAGAAAGGCACATCCCAGCCAGAAAGGCACAGTTTCAGTTTTATGAATATATTCATAATTTATTTATTTTGAGAAATGTGACCACAATAATTTAATAACACAGTTATTTAGTTTAGTTTTGTAGTTAGGTACAGCACCAATTAAGGGTTTCAGTTCATTAGGAAACTAGATTTTATTACAGTGTTATACATAATATATTCTGTTAAAACAAAATAAAATAAAAAAATAAAAATAAATAAAAATAAAATCCATCACAAAACTTCTGTGCTCTTCTGCAACAATTCCCCAAGATGTCCAGCGATTGGGGATCGCTTTGCTTTGACTCTTCTGTCAAGTCATATGGGACTGAGATCTGGAGACTGTGCAGGACAGCCCTTCTGCCTTAGATAGTTCTGTCACAGATTGGAGCTGTGTTTTGGGTCAATAAGAGGGAGCTTTTTTTTGTAGAGCAGTGAGGGTGAGATGGATACAATAAATAGAAATAAAAATAACCAATTAAGCTATAAAAGATGTGTAAATAAATAAACAGATGTGGCAAACCAGCAGGTACATAACAAAGTATGTAGATGTGCAGTATGTGTGATCAATCCTGCTTTATTGGTGATAGCCATGCCGGTTCAGATTGCCATGGATTTAGTCTTCAGAAATTAGGCCTGGACCACAACGCTGCCTTTTCCAATATTGACAATACTGAGGTCACCCTCTCAATGGCTTACTAATAAGCATTGGTTGGACCCAAACATTTCCACTTATTTACATATCAGTCCAGACTAAATTCCACTTCAGATAATAGCCAAGTATGCACAATTTAGTGCAGATTTTCAAACAGGTTTTGAGCAGTGCAAGTAAACTTTTGACTGGTACTATAGCAGGACTCTTCAAATCTGGACCTCGATTCCAAATCCAGGCCATGTTTTCAGTTCTCCCAGGCAGTTAGTTTGATAATTACTGATTCTGATTGGCCAGAGGCTTCCCACCTGGTTCCCAGGTAAAGGAAGGCTGTAAAATCAGCAGGGCTCGGCACTTTGAGCAGCTCTGTACTATGGCATCAACCGAGCAGGTACTGCCCAGTTCCCAGCAGCTGAACATTGTATGCTTTGGTGTGTCTTAAAGGTATCGACAGCCCTGAGGACCTCAGTATTTTGTACTCAAACAGAGCGGCCTGCTACCTGAAAGATGGGAACAGCGCAGACTGCATCCAGGACTGCACCAGGTAAAGACCAGCATGCCTGTCAGGCTGCTGCCAAGATACGGTCTGTAGTTTTAAGAGGTTAATGGACTATGGTAATATCTGCTGGAACAGCCAGACCTATCAGTGTGGTCACGGGGGATTTACTCGTACACAGCACTCAGAGCAGGGAAGAAATGAGGCAGCCAGAAGGATCCTGACCCCCCCAAGGGCCCAGTGGGCAGATGCAGGCACACATAAGCAGGAAGGGCAGATAGCCGTAACGTGGAGACTGGGGTCTCAGTCTGCCTGCTGTGTAATAGTGATTATCAATGCAAAAACCATGTTATGTCCTTAATGATATCGTTGCATTAATTCTTTATATTGTCCTGGAGCCAATAATAATTCATGAACTTAGCCCGAATTTCATAACTAGAACTATTAAAATATATTCTGTCAACAAGTAGAGTTTACTAAAAAATATTGATGTACACCTTTGACCCCATTTTATAAAACAAAAAAAGTATGTAAGACAAGGTTCACAGTAAATATTGTATTGTAGTAGTGTAACTTTTGTAATTGTCTTCTCAGGATTACTTCCTTTAGTTTTACCTCTACTAGCTGTCTGAACTGAAACTGACACACGCACTCAGGGGTTCGCATGAATGGACAGGAGGCTTAAGAGGCTGGGACACGCGCTGGACGTGAGTCTGATCCCAGACGCTTATTCTATTTATACCAGAGCCCTGGAGCTGCAGCCCTTCACCCTGAAGCCGCTGCTTCGCCGTGCCATGGCCTACGAGTCGCTGGAACGCTACCACAAGGCCTACGTGGACTACAAGACCGTGCTGCAGATCGACGTAGGGGTGCAGGCCGCCCACGATAGCATCCACAGGTACTGTGCAGCACAGAACCCTTTGCCTCGAGAGGGGCTGATCCTGGCACTGTAGATTTTGTCCACCTAGATCCTGGTCCCGTTAACCCACGGTGGCTCAGATCATCAGCTCCGCGCACACAGGCCGACATCAGGCAGAGTTACTTGTCCTGTAAGAGAGGGCTAAAATAAGGATCAGGGTACAGGACAGCCTGTACCGCTTTGTAATTGATCTGACGCAGCAGAAATGGTCTGACCCGATGATGAGGCCTGTTTACGATCCTGTTTTTGTTTTTGAAAGGATCACCAAGTTGTTGATCGAGCAGGATGGTCCTGACTGGCGGGAGAAGCTTCCGGACATCCCGCTGGTGCCGCTGTCGGCCCAGCAACACCGGCAAGAGGAGCCCCCCAGCGCAGAGCTCGCAGAGGCCCGAGCAGCCAGGGCAGCGGAGGGAGCTGGTAGGTATACCTGCCTACCACCAGGGGGCCCACCGTGGCACAAAAATGGGTCTGCAGTGTTTGCTCGCCCTCCTCATTTCTGTGAGCAGCATCACATAGTGAGAGACCCCACCTGGCAGCTCTGCTCTGGGTCTGCTGGCATAGTGAGCGAATTCTCCTTTAGAGATACAGTATCTCACTTCCATTAAAACTCTGAGGACCTTCTAAAGGAGATGAAGAATATTACACTTAAGAGTAGACCATTTGGTCCATCTTAAAGAACTGGATGTTTGGATGGTTTTAAGTGGCCCTGTAATAGACTAGCATCCCCTCAGGGTGATGCCCACCTTGTGATTCTTGGGATAGGCCGCGCCATGACCCTGCAGTCGCACAAATTGGATGGATAGAATAGAAAAGAAAGAATGGATGAAAAATAGATAGAATTTGAATGTCAGCTTGAATGAATTGAAGGTGTGGGTGTGCCTGTAACAGGCAGAATACAGAGGCAGGCCCAGATTCTGCCTGGTATTTCACCATTCAAATACACACCTGCAGCAATCAACAGAAATGTCAGAGAGTGGATTCAGGGCTGATGCATTGTGGGAGCTGCTAAGAATGTAATGGCTGTGTGATCCGTTTAACGCCTCGCTGCTTGTGCTGTTCCTTCCTCAGCTAAGAGAGCAGAAGCTCGCTTTTCAGCCTTGAAGGAAGAGGGGAATAACTTTGTGAAGAAAGGGCAGTTTCAGAAGGCCCTGGAGAAGTACAGCGAATGCCTTGCGCTAAAACCCAAAGAGTGTTCTATTTACACCAACAGGTGAGGGCGCAGTGCAGCCAACCGGAGCGAAAGACTCATGCGATTGGCTGTCGATGTTTGCTTTCACGCCATGCATCCTAATATCACCATCCTACTGAGACACAATGCAGTTTGGTGTCTGGGAGTTTCAGATGCCAGCTTCTCTGCACATTCGTGGCAGCAGTAGAGTACAGAGTCAGCGGAAAGGAAGGGGCAGCTGGAGGCGCTGGCTCAGTGAGTCACTGGGCCCTTTACGTGTGTGGTTGTGGGTGTGGGCCCTACCCTGAGGCTGGAAACCACACCAGCAGTCTGACGAACATGTGGCTTGTAAGGACGGGTCATATGACACGACATGCCTGTGCAACCACAGTTCCATTGTCTCTTCCGACTTTGTAGCTATTGAATCCAAAACTAAATATTCCAGCTGTGTTGCAACACTGTGCCCAGCAGCTGGGAGTGCCTCAGGAAGAACCGGTGTCCAATATGGACGGTCGCTGCCCAGCTGGTCACTGAGGAGATTTAAAATGTGTGACATTTAAGGAGCTGCAGGCCATAAGCTCCTGTTGATTATTCGCTCTCTCAGAAGCTGAGCGAGATGATGTTCAGTGTGAAAATTCCCTTGGAGACGTCAGTAACATGGCAGGTGGCTGTTATCGCCACATCCTGGGAGGCTCTCAGTCTGAAGTGCTAAAAATCTGCTTCTACAGAAAATGAGTACATCAGTTTTATATGTGGAATTCTACTATTATTTATTGTCTTTATGTTTTTTAATAGGTATACAACTTACTTTTTTATTGGTACACAATGTAAGTAAAAATGACAATATAAAAGTATATATAGACAGTAACTGTCTGTAGTACAATATTTTGCACTACTGACCTTGAAGAAAATTGATCTGCAAAGAGCTAAATATGCCAGAATGTATGTGTTTTTTCCAACATGAAGGGTATTTTAAACATGGTTCTAAAATGAAGACGAAACAAGTTAGCCTGCATGGAGGTTTCACTGGGGTTTTTTTCCACCGCTATGGGAGCCGTTTTATGCTTGTTAAAAAGGGACCTAGGGCCATCATAAGGACTAACATGAGTTCAGCATGCAGGTTTGCGTCCTTGTTCCAAGGTTTTAGTTATCTGTTTACTATCAAATGAGACAACAGTGTAAATGTAAAGCTTATATTAAGACGAGGTGTAAACCTAAGCATGACTGTAACGGGTCTTGCCCATTCCATGCACACAAATACACAGGTGCAGGCTGATACTTTTGTTTACTTGTTTGGCTCTCAAACTCTGGGTAGGTCTATAGACATAATACAGTTTATTGTTGGTGGCATTTTTCAGGTGTGCAACTGGAATATGGGTTTTGGGATTGAGGAAGTGGGTATATTTTAAGGTTTCAATTTACCATTCTCTGGGGAGCAGGAGGGCAGGGTCACTACTTAAAGGACCCGAGCCCAGGTGGCTACTGGGTAATGTAGTTTGGGGAGGCCTGCTCAGTAGTAATGGGATTTCCCATAGGACATTTTGACGGGGGGGGGGGTTGAATTTGTATTAAGGTATGTATTATTAAGTGGACTATTCATTGTAAATTTATTATGATTGATATTTATAAAATGTAACTGATCAATTTTGGAATATATTTATGGGGGTATAGTTGATGATAGTTGTGTAGTATCTGTATTATGGATGTGCTTATTGGTAATCATATGGTTTGATCTGCCAGGATATATGGGAGCTACACCAGGTTACCAGGGAGAGACAGGAATCACAGGCAGAGGGTAGGGTGCTGGTTCAGTGCTGATGAAGGACTTAATCCCAGTAATTGAGTGCGGGAGAATTTTGTAATAGTTAAGTTACTTTGTTTTTTTTCTTTTCTTTCTTTTTTTATTTTTCTTTAATTATATTTGGTTGTTTGGGACCCATCTGCACTTGGAAGGGACAATAAAGTATGTGCATCCGATCCTGTGTTGTGAGGCCTCAAGTTTGTTTATTGGCCCTCGGGCCGGTACCCACAACAATGACATACCTTAATTTTTACTGCCCAGCTGGTATATAATTGGTATCATCCTGTAGATGCAAGTAGGATGGAGTGAGAGCCAGCACATTACTGCAGTAATGGACGAGGTGTCTCTGCGTTGTCATTCCAGGGCCCTGTGCTACCTGAAACTGGAGCGCTTTGCAGAAGCCAGGCAGGACTGCGACTCCGCCCTGCAGCTTGAGTCCTCCAATAAGAAAGCCTATTACAGGCGGGCGATGGCCTACAAAGGCTTGGAGGTGGGTATAGCCAGCGGGCACCCCGCCTCACCCTGGTTTTCTCTAAAACAGTGGGTGCATTCGACTTGGGCTTAGGTCTGTCTGCAGCTGACGTGACATGGAGCGAGATCTGCCGGCGGCTGCAGGGGTGCAGTATAAACTGACCGCAGCCAAGTCGGACAACTTCTACTCCTCGTAGTGCGAGACCAGACTGCAATAGCAGCACTGCCAGAAGGGTGTAGATAAATCTATACAAATAACATACAAGTAAAACATTACAGTAACTACCAATAAATAAACCACTAACTTACGTGTACTATTAGAGCATTTATGTAATTTATTTAAACTTTATTTTACCCGGTAAATTAACTGAAAACCAGTTCTCACTGCTTTACGTGATATTTGGGAGAACTAGCAGATAACGCATCGGAACTTCCGGGGATACAAACGTCAAACATCTTCAGCCAATAAGGGCAAATTGTGGCTCCAGTTTGTGCAGCCAGCTGAGAGGTGCTGCACGATCTGTCTTAAGTTGTCTTGCTCTCGCAAGGTTTTTGTACCATGTGACATGGTGACGCGTGGTGACATTTTGCAGCGCCGGCTTAAGTCGGACAAAAAAATCTAACCATGATGCATTGCGTCAGGACCAGAATGCATTGCTTTAAGCCAGCACTGTAAGTGGCTGCATCAAGTCGAACGCACCCAGTGTTTCCCAACCTGCTCATCAGAGACCCCTCCCCATGTCCCCTGCTGGGAGCTGGGAGGGAGCAAAAACGTGGACTGTCTGGGGATCTCTGAGGACTGGGTTGGGAAATACTGCTCTTGAAAGCTGGCAGTGTTTACATGACCCCCGTTGTTGTGTGCATGCCCAGAACTACCTGGCATGCAGTTCTGACCTGCAGGAAGTGCTGCGCCTGGACCCCAACGTGCAGGAAGCTGAGCGAGAGCTGCAGGAGGTGACAGTGCTGCTGAGGCAGACGCTGGTGGCCAACTCTCCGAACAAGCCTAGGAAGAACATCACCATCAGAGAGGTGAACGAGAGACGTGCATGTCCATCAGCCGCACTTGTAACTCCCAGCTGTAATGAGGCAGCACTTAGCCAGAAGCTCCACTTGGCATTATAAACATGCCATTGTTTTGAATTCAAACTATTTTCAAGGGTATGGTGCCTAAAGTCTGTACAAAGTAAAAGTGAAATTTGTTTTGTACCGAAATTATGCTCTAATAAGAGTCTTACTGTATACCACAGGTAGGCAGCCCTGATCCTGGAGTGCCGGTTTCCAGCAGGTTTTCTATCCTACCTGGTCTCTGATGCACCACAGCTGATCTCAGGCAGATAGTAACTCATCAGATAAGCTGCAGGATCAGGGCTGTCTACTCCTGCTATATGCTAGTTATGCAGCACTACTTTGCAGAAATATCAAATACTTTCAGCATTTCTATGGTTATTTAAAGGCCAGTTTTGTATTATTCTGTATATTGATTCTTTGAAAAATTAAATAAATGTAATTTATCTGGAACCAAATGCATGAAAGAAGGGAGGGCAGAGGTTTAACTTTTAACAACAGGTGAGTGTAATGAATGGGTTCCCCTTCATGCAGATCAATGGCAGTGACGATGAAGCCGATCCCTCAAAAGACAAGACAAGGCAAGGGGACTCTCAAGCATCAGCTGATGACAGCGATGAGAGGACGGGCCTTCCGCTCCAGCCCACCAATGCTTACGAGTTCGGACAGGCCCTGAACGCAGCACATTCCAGGGATGATGTGAAGGCCTGTGCAGAGCTCCTGCACCATGTCAAACCTGAGACTCTACCACTCTTTCTGAGTAACAAGCTGGATGGGGAGACTTTTCATTTCATCACACAGGCACTCGACGAGCACCTGCTGCAGGAAGAGCCCGGCCTCGTTTACCAGCACCTGAGCCACCTGCCTGCAGCAGACAGGTTCTCGGTACGCTCCCACTTGCAGGCTTCACTCTAAAAGATGGATCCTAAAAAAGGATCCTTCAGCCAGAACCATGGTGTCTCCTTTACCTTCCTGCTGACTGCCACCCTCTCTCTTTCCAGGTGGTGTTGATGCTTCTGGGCCAAAACGAACGCCAGCAAATAACTCACCTGTTTGACCATCTGTCGGCTGTGGAGAGTGAGGAGTTCACGGTGAACGACGTACGGGACCTCGCAACCAAATACTTCTGATGTCTTCCTGCTACCTCTCGCATGCATTTGAGAGGAAGATCTATGCAAACAATACAGAGATACAGTGTAAAAAAAAACCTGCATTATGTATTGAAAGGAATGAAATTAATTTAAATCTCCTACAGTGAAAGAAAAGCTTTTTACAAGGATGGATTCTCCATTAAATTAAGGGTCACACACCCAGTTTCTACACTCATTTACTTTAGAGACATTAAGACTTTGTAAACAGGCTCAGGTTAAGAGTTTTCCTTTCAGAAAGTCTAAAGTCTTATGTTTTTACTAGAAGATAAAAGACTTTAGATAACAAGAGTTAAAGAGCAGTTGTCCTGAACGAAAAAGCAATATATGGTAATATGGTATATAAGGTACTCAGTTTGAGACCAGGAGAGAACTGGGCAGAACATGAACTAGTGGGATCAGGAATGAGCAATATGATGGGACAGCTTCTGGGACCAGTGGTACAGAGTATTACAGTGAGATGTAACACTGCATTTAGGACCATTTGTTTGAATGTACTGGTGTACAAGGGCTGTCACTGGAAGTAGGTCAGAAAACACAGTTGTCCACAGTGGGGGACAAGAGTCTCCAATGTGCTTCAGTTCCTGAAGCAAGACTGCAACACTCCACTACGGCTTCAACGAACATGCTTGCTTTTCCTTCTCCAGCATAAGACGCATCTTTAAAAATAAAAGGAGTCTTGGCAACTGCAGCTAACCTATGTTATAATACAGCTAAAATTCATAGGCTTACGTGGCAAAGGTCATGAAAGGATTTGCAGGTGACTTACTTACTGATTGGGGAGAGAGGATGCTTCTGAAATGTGCAAGATACTCATTTAAATAGGAACGGGAGATGGTGAAGAGTGTCAGCAGTATTATCACCGATAGCAATACACTATCGGTATATATGCATCCCTGGGGAAAAGCTTCTCTGCTAGGCGTGTGCCTTTCAACTGAACGTAATCTTATTTGACTCAGGTTTTGTTCCTGGCGTTAAAGGATTTTACATGTGCGTACAGATTTTAGGACGTCCAAGTCAACCATTGTATGAAATCCCATCCCCCCCCTCAGAATGAATGTATTTTGCTAAATTCAGGGTAAAGATCTCCTGCAGTTAGAGCAATAAAGCAGCATGTCACGTAATAGCATTAAGATCTGTACAAGATGTAAAAATTGTCAAGTTGAAACCTACATCCGCGTGGGGGGGGGGGGGGGGGGGGGGGGGGGGGGGGGGGGGGGGGGGGGGGGGGGGGGGGGGGGGGGGGGG
>JAODKC010000137.1:10465593-10475832 GCA_026777985.1 Mormyrops attenuatus
CATATGAATAAACTGGGCTGACCATTTCAGTGCCATTTCTGGGAAAATGGTAATTAAAGTGATTGAATCTTATAACTTGGAACAAGCAGTGGTTGCCTCAAACTGGAACGTTAATTTCATGCCTGTCGTGGACCGGTCATTTGCCATTTTACGTTATTAGAAACAAGCTGAACACCTTTTTGAAACATGAATGTTGATTTATTCAACAAAGTGATACACAAAAGCTCTTTAATTATAGATATGCATTTACACGCATATTATAAAGCAATTAGCAAACAAATATACAAATACCGTAAGCGGTTCTGCACAAGTCATACCTGGCACTAGTGTTCAAAGTAAAAGAAATGGGAGAGGAGTAAAGGCAAAAAGCAGCTTGCAGCTTGTGGCATTTTCATCACTCTAGTCATTCAGCAGCACCAGAATGGCATCATGGACAGGAATCGTGGGTGGGTGGGTGGTTGGGGGGGGGAGCAAGGGTTAGGGAGGGAATCCCAACCCTGCTTAAAGAACTGTGGTACATCAGAATTAAACATCACAACAAGTGTTAAGAGTGCAGGTGCTCAGGCCTTCCTTAGTTGCTTTGCGCAGTATCTTTAAGCAGGTACAAAAACGGTGACCTGTAAACTTGAGTCAACAGACGTGTTCCTCGTGGTGAGGGTGTGAGTGCTCACTTGCACCCTGCTGAGGGCACCACTTGGAACCCCTCTCTGAACAGACGTCAAGGGTTAACAGGAACACAGAGCATAAGCCTGAGTGTGGTCTTTGGTAGGCAATTTGTAGTCGTTATTTCACCATGTCTACCACAGTATGTGAATAGCTCTTTCCCAACAATGCCAGGAAGACATTCACATCAATCTTATGCCGAAAACAGAACAGCGAATGTAAGAGGTTTCAAAGGCACTATGAGTCAGCAAATATATAAAACTGAAAGAGGTGAATTCAACAGCTTGAATAAATTGCCTTTGAACCGAAAATCTCCAGCTAACAAAATGAGGGCTCAAGACCCTTTTGATTTGTTCCAAACCAGAACAGTGGTCATCAGTCCCGTTTCTCCAGCTATGTCTTCTGTTCTCAAACCCTATCGTCCTACATCCATTCATGCGAGCCCACCAAGAAGGGACACTCCCCACCGCTGCCCAGTCAGCCAGCTCTGCTTCCCAGTGTCCTCTGGCGCTCTGCCCAATTCAATGAATACCATATATCCTACTCCACAGAAGGTTCCTGTTATCCATCATTTCCACAACAGAAAGTTAATAAATTAAAATAATTTTTACAAATGTAATATAATTACCACAATCGTTCGCATAAAATAGCACTGTCTGGTCCCCATTTCTTTTTTGCTGAATTGAGAATGTGCACCATAACCGGAACAAAATCTCTTACAACGATGGTGCCTTGACCTTCTCCACCTCGCACCCTCTATGCTCACTTACCACGCTTCCCATCTGCAGCTAGTTACCAGCATTCTCTTCTGCCAATTTCAACATCACCTCCTCAAAAGTGTAAGAAGCTTCCCACGTTTAAATGGATACCCCATCAACTCTCAAATCGAATAATTAACAGATTACAAAAATTTAAGCTGGTTTGGAAAATAACTCCTTTGACCAAGGAAATGCCCCTCAAACAGGTGAAGCAAGGGTGGTTAGTGGCAAGTAAGTAGCACGCCCTCCAAAGACAGCACTTAAGGTTTAGATTTCAGTTTGAATACAGGCGTTTTTCACAGCGCTGGCCAGCTGAGGCCGGTTGTTGTTCTCCTCTTTCGGAGGCTCTCCTGTGCCGGGATCTTGCTCTGTGGAGCACATTAGGTTGACACTTTCCTCAGTGACGAAGCACAATGGAGGAACCTCGGGGCTCGGCGGGAGGGCCTGAGGGTGTGCCTGGGAGGGGCAGTTTTCTAGGCGGTCGTGCTCCACCTCGGGCAGCGGGCTGACGGCAGCCAAGCGAGGGTGGCAGTCACTGGAGCCGCGGCTGGGGCCCTTGGCGCTCTCGGGGTCGGAGCAGCTGAGTTCAGAGGAGACGCGGCTGCAGTGCGACTCCGCCACTGACGGTAGGCTGCCGCTCAGGGAAGGAGGGTCAAATTCGCTGGAGTTGGTGCGGCGTCGCCCCAGTAACTGGGCCTCCATGTCCTCGCGCATCTCCCCGCCATGGGAGCCGCCTTTCCGCCGTAGCTTGGTCTTGCTCTGCTTACCGGAGGGGCAGGACGATGAGGGCACCTTGGAAGGAGGACAGGTAGAGTGCTGGGCGTCCTCCACGCTGCTGCCACCACTGTGGTGCCTTTGCTTGCTGGGCTTAGACTCTATGTCAACTTGAACCTCCATGCTGGTTCCATCTCTAATCACACAAAGAGAGAGAGAGAGAGAAAAAACACCACATTAACGTCGTGGCATGTGGCTGCAGGAGCGGCCTCTAGGAAGACTGGAATTAGGTCCGAGTTAGTACCTGTCCAGAGGCATGTAGGAGTTGAGGATGGACCCAGCCATTGCTTTGGTGCTGGTGCTGTCACTAACCGTGCCCAGACTGACGGTGCCCGATTCCCCACTCAGGCTGTGCCTCTCCTTCTGAACGTCAGCCTGTACCTCCAATCTGGGGGCAGGGAGCAGGCATAACCAGCATGACTTCCTTAACAGCAGTCAAACTCTCAAGACCATGTTTTGTCCTCCCAAAATACGCACCAGCCCCTGTTGACCACCTAACCCCCATTCACTGCTTCATGGAAATTGTGTAAGCTCCTACATGGTAGGATGCCATAGACTGACTTCTGTGACTCCAACACAAACATTCAGACAGACAGAAGGTGCCATCAGCTGCCCCTACCTGTTGAAGCAGCTGACCATGGCGCTGCCCGACAGGCTGCCCGTGATGCTGGCCCCGGCGAGCGCCATGGTGCTGGCTGTCTCACTCAGGTTGTCCCTCATGGCACCGATGCGATCCATGTGGCTCCCGCTGGCACTCAGGCTGCCCGTCAGGCCTCCCACACTGCCCTCGCCGATGCTGGGGTTATTTCGTGTCTCTGCCACCGAGGTTGTGTCTGAGAGGTACGGGGAGTGGGAACCTTAGTTTTGATGTCAAAATCACTGAAGTGTGTGAACTACCGTTTTATTTACATTTAGGAATTTTAAAAGTCTGTGCTCCCAGAATTATTGCACGTCATAACCTTCTCAGGAGGCTGCATGAGTTGTCACTGCACTCCACACACACACACACACACACACACACACACACCAGAACATTTCCTCACCTGTGACTGCTCCGCCGCTGCCCGCAGCCATGTCGTTTTCATCATCAAACTCGATGCGCACGCCTTTGCCGTTGCCGGCCGACACGCCGCAACCACCGCTACGGCACAGGGAGATTGGCACCACGCCATACACATAGGCCAACATGATGGGAACCCCAATGCCTGCAGAAGACGGGTAACACGGGTCAGACAAACAGGGATGGGAGCGTGTGGTCCAGGAGCAGAAAGAATGCCAAGAGACCAGCAATTACATAAATCAACCACAAGGGGGCACCAAAAAGATAGAGAATCATTTAAACTGCTTTTAATCTAAACCTGCCTTTGTACGTTAAGGGAATAAATATGCGATTAGTCATCACATTTTTAACCAATGCACTAAACCTTGTTGGATTGAACCGTAAAACAGCGATTGTCAGGTCAATAACTGCTGGCAAGTATGAGGAATTGCCCTGGAATAAACTGATAAATGCTCCCCTCTTCCCCACAGTAACACACAACTGCCCCCCACTACAGCCAGGGATTTCGTTCAAGCTTGAAGGAGTTTAACACCGCTATTCCATCAGGCTAATTCTTGTTGCATAGCTCTTGCTCAGACCAGGGTTTTCACTGGAAGCTCAGCCTAGCTGCACTTACGCCTAGTCGACACTGACAGCACATTAGTAATGTGCCATTTGCCTCACTTGTACACTGCTTTGGACAAAACCATCCACTAAATAAAAATAAATGTAATTCTCCTTAGACCGTCATCTCTGCTCTGCTGCTGTGTTTTGGCACCACACAGCCAGGGGAAAAAGGAGACCGCTTACCGACTGTCACAGCAGCCACCACAGGAGAGACTATGACAGACAGGGTCACTCCACCGGCAATCACCAGGTTCCTCTTGTGCTTAGAGATATCTTTCCCTTCATAGCGGCTATGAATCTAAGGCGAGGGAGGGAGAGAGAGAGACCAGCATATGGCAATGAATAGAGCTGGCAGACAAATCCGTGTCAAAACAGTCACCAAAATAGCCAGGAAACAGAGTGGTGTTTGGGTGGACGGAAATAACTCGGTCAAAGGAATAACTGTCAACAGATCCAGCGTCCAGTTACACCTGGTTTATTAGTTGGATAAGAGGGAAAAACGCATTAGATCCATATAAAATTTTAAATTCCAGCAGGACAATTTTAGATTCTGACGACTATGGATGAGAATTCAGCTTTTACGTGCATAATATTAAGCCTCCAAACTGGTCCACAAGGGTATCTGTCAATTACCGAAAAACAAGCAGATTTGCCAAATAAGGGACCGTGTCATGCCTCAGCATAACAGGCCATTTACAGCAGCAATCAATCATCAGTTATACAAGCCCTGGAACATCTCGATGCACCGAGGACAGGGCCATTCTTACAGAAGATTGCTGTGTTAGAAAAGGTAGCCATTTCTCTTCTTTTACGAGAGTCATGTGACCCACCTTCCTCCCTACATACACAGGAATGCCGATGATCATTGCTGGGATGGCGATGCCGGCGATCAGCGCGATGCCCACCGGAGCCCCCACCAGTGTGCCCAACTGCCACAGGATCTTCTTTTTGCGACTCCAGGGCTTCTTGCCCCAGAAGGTGCAGCCAGATGGGCTGAAGATGGCAAGAAATAGTTCACAACATATCCAGTAGAGCCACTTGCATTCCTACATGTCTAACGCTGACGGAAATTACAGGATTGGTTTGAACAACACAGCGCTGTGGGATTTCCCAAGACTTCAAAAACCAAGTTCAAGTTCTTTCATGAATAACAAAGACAATAGAAAAAACCCAAAAATATTAAAATTAAATAAATAAAATCAAATAAGCTGGTTGTGAAACAGTCTGAGTTGCATCTAAGAGCTACAGGCCTTGATAAAACTGCAATCCAAGCGGGGGAATGGGGAAAAGCTCCCCAAGGACACCTCACTGCAGCCTCACCTCAGGTAGTGCAGATCTGAGATTTCCTTCATGCAGAGCCAGCAGAACTCACAGCCACACACGGCACAGGTCATGTGGTTACAGCTGCCATCGTTCATTTTGATGATATAAGCCGCACAGCGTGGGCAGGGCTTGATGTCATCAGCTGTCACATGAGACACACTTAGGAAACACATTTGGATTCACAACTGCTAACAAGTTTTCGCAGAGGTTTTCGGAGTAGCTACCTGCCGCCCCGCTCTCCTGGCTATAGCTGAGCGAGGAGGAACGCACAGTCCTCAGCCTCAGGCTCTGGGCCCTCTGCTGCCGGGCAGCGTCGCAGGTTTGGTTGGGGTGCCACAGCTGTTTACAGTGGTAGCAGAACTCTGTGCCACAGCCCTCCCGGCCGCACGTGATCTTTGGGCAGCTGGCACAACCGAAGGCAATGACCGCATACCTGTGAAGGACAGCAGACACGTTTAAAGGTCAGAGTGACACGGAACAGGGGCCGGGCTACTCCCCTAACCAGAGCCTCATAAAGGCAGCGGGGGAGGGGAAGAGTGCAAGGCCCCCCTCCATTCCGGTGAGGGCTCAGCCAAGCCACAGTCAGCCAGCAATCAGTATCACCGCGCACATCCCACACACACAAGATCACACGATCTGTTCACTCAGACCAGGGTGCTTTCAGAGACCACAGGAAAATGATCAAAGATTTTTCAGATACAAATTCCAACTCCAAGACAGCAAACGGGACTTATTCACTGCATTAAACACCAATATGTGGAGGTCAATGTGCAGCTTCAAAAGCAATTAATATCTGGACAGGACAGCTGAAAAAAAAGCTTTCTAATACAAGATGTGATCAATTCCTTTTAGTCAACGTGCTGAGTTTCCCAACGCACCAGTGTAAAACGCTGTACTGAAATGCATTTAAAAAGCAGTTTAAGGGATACGGGGACAGGAACCTGCCAGAGCACACAGCCTGCCTGGCACTGAATCTCGCACCCGCTGTGACTCCATGCAGCGTCTTTACGAGCTGCAACACACTACAGCACCCAAGCAGACAGTTACGGCAGACGACTTAAATCATTTTACACATCAGCAGACTGAAAGCACACTGCAAGCACACTGCAGGAACAGCAGACTGAAAGCACACTGCAGGAACAGCAGGGCGAACTGCTGCACGACAAGTGCCAAGCCGTTGTGTGGTTTCAGTTACGTACGTAAGTGCATGAGCAGTGCAAACAAGGGCCCCATCTGCTGAAAAAACCCGACAAGCAGCTGAGAATGAAACCAGGGACCCACCACTGCTTGTGCAGTGTGTGTAAAAATAAATGTACTGGAACTCAGATTATTTAGAAAGTATATGGGAAGAAATGATACACTGCATCCTACTGTTCCTGTGTCAAAGCAATTCCTCCATCGAAACAATCGAAAGTCTTTCCGCAAAAGCTGGACTGCTGGGAGAAAAATCAGGCTGGGACGGGGCGAGAGGACAGGCGAAGGCGCTGCAGGGGCCAAACCATCTCCAGGAGGAAATACTCCACAGATGTGCACTCCCCCCCCCATCTCAGTGACAAAGTTTCCACTAACAGGTATGTCGGCCGAGGGCCAGGAACAGC
This sequence comes from Mormyrops attenuatus, assembly GCA_026777985.1. Taxonomy (NCBI): domain Eukaryota; kingdom Metazoa; phylum Chordata; class Actinopteri; order Osteoglossiformes; family Mormyridae; genus Mormyrops; species Mormyrops attenuatus. The sequence continues at coordinate 10,472,376 of JAODKC010000137.1, forward strand.
AGCCAGCAGAAGGGGCTGATAAAGGGAGGAGGGGGGGAAAAAAAAAGGTGGATGTCAGGTGAGGTGGGGGGGAATTAATTTTCCTCCCTTGAGGGCGCTTCTGAGAGAATAGTTCATTCTCATACAACACAGGTCCATGAGCCAGCCAACTCCCGTAACAACCCTCAGATGAGACCCTGGAGTTTAGATTTTAAACAGCTATTTCAAATGAACAAAGAGGGAAGGGGGAGGGCATTTTCAATTCCAAAGAACTCAAAGCACATTAGTTTTTCCACCCGTCTTTTGGCACTATACCGTAGTAAGCCTTTGATGGGGTTAGTGTCATTTAAAAAACAAAAAAAGGCTTGAATTCAGTACATGAACAGGAAACTGAGACAGCAGCCCACAAGCCAGGGAAAACAATGAAAAGGAGTTCTCCAAACACACTCCCCCGGACAGACTCAACAAAGAGCAGCATATTCACAAGGCGCTGACGTCATTCTGTCTACTCGCGTCTGACCGATGGGGCAGGACAACGGAGCCCCGAGGAAACGGCCCAGCCAGCAGTCGTCAGCGAATAGGTATCCCAGCAGAGCGCCATTCCCAGGGCCGCGGCTGTCTGGCCCGTCTGCAGTTCGCAGATGTGCTCTTCAACAACATGCTCACTCTCCGCACTGGCAGCAAAACAGAGGTCAGCGGTCTGCCGCGACATCCACGCTGCTGTGTCCAGGCAACGCCTGCCTGTTCAGTGCATAAAAAGCACTAGAGCCAAGGCTCAAGGACAAAGTAAAATCAAACTGAGTAGACCACTGATCCTGACTGCAGAATGTAATTTTCATATACAAAATCGCAGAATTATATGCCAATAAAATGGCAAATTGCACCATAAAAGATTAAAGCTTAAAACTATCCTGAGGATGAAAGATCCAGAGAAACTCAGTACATTTACAAACACACTAAGAAAAATCGAATTATTGTGTTAGTCTGACTAAAACCGGATGTTTTAAGTACACGTAAACATGTTAGTCCGACTCAAATCATACCAAATTGAATTTCTGAAGGTCTGACTAAGACACCCTGATAATGCGACTGGGAGTCGATTTACTCCTGCGTGTATATGTTCAATCAGACTCCAACTGGCCCAGGTCGCTCTCCACATGCTGCTGAAGCCCATCCACGGCTCCAATCAAGATTATTAAATGCAATATACCACCAGTCCTGAAGGGTCCTCTAACATACAGGCATGACGAAAGTGCCGAACCAGCTGGGTTACTTCTTTGGTACCTCGGTACTTTGGGGTGACACTTGAAACGCTCTCTTTGTCGACTGGTTATGCAAACAGCCTCAAACAATACAAACACCGCCCTGAAAAGCGACAAACTCTGGAAACAACGATGAAGTAAAAAGCAATCTGAAAAATGCAATCCGGTCAGAAGAACAGATACAACAAAAAGATCAGGACGGTATTTTAAAATTATAAAAGTATTTTAATATACTATTAGCATATAACATGCTGTCCTATCAATGTAATTTTGTTGTAAATATAGTGATGTCATTTTGTTATGATAAATACTGGGATATTTAAACAAAAAAGGAGTTCATAAATTTCTCACTAACCCCACTAGCGATGTTAGAATTGCATGTGCATAACATGTAATGTTGATATAAACATTGCACATCATGCAGCCCTAATACACTAAAGCGATTTTTCAAATTCAATATAAAATACCCCGCTGCGAGCTGTGGTGTCATTTGGCACCGGTAACAGTTTTTACGCTAGTGGAAAACCAACACCTTGAAGTACCAAAAGGACGGTACCTGGCAAGGTGGAAAACTGCCCTAAGCTACAGCGGCTTGAAAACTATTTGTTTTTGTGATTACAGACCTGCTGCAATTCATCTTGTAAAGTGTGAAATTGCGCACACATACGCACGCAGCTTAATCTACATGATAGATCCCCACCATATTACAGAGTGTGCTCCACACAAGAGACCTTTTATCAAACAGCAGAGAGGGAAGCTGAAAGTCAGCAACACTGACGAAGTAGGTAAAGCAGCAAGAAGTGTGACCAGCGACGTGAAACATTGTTGGTAAGTGTGTTGTAAGGCACTTGAACTATGAGCAGAGCTTCCAGCAATAAATAAATTTAAAGGTTAAGGGGATTCGGGGCAACCTAGACAAGTTACTGAAACTGAGCCTCACAGAAAGCCTGGAAAGGGACAGAAAAACTCAAATTACAATTAAAGCAATGGCTGTTATGCAACACAGAGGGGAATCAATCGCCAATGAGCACACCCACGCACCAACCAATGCCATTTCCTGCCAAATGGCCAAGAGAAAACTCGCAGTGAAGCAGCACATAAAGGAGAAATATATTTCACTTGAACAAAGGAATGGAAGGAGGCTGGCAAAAGGCATGGAACTTCTTGACATGACTATAGTTTCGGTAAACTGTCAGAACGGCAAAGGTACAGAGTGTACGCTGATCACAAACCAGTTTGCAGAAGGTGACCAAAACCAGGTTCAGGCAAGTCTAGGTTACTCTAGGTTTGTGTGTGTGCACGTATGTGTGTGTGTGTCGTCCTTGCTTGATTAACATGACACTGCAAGTAAATTCCTTGTATGTAAAAGTGCTTGCCAATAAATGATTGATTCTGATAGGATGGCACCCCAGTCTGGGCGTGCCCTGCATGGCTCAGCATTGGCTTGAATCTCACTTTAAACCAACACAAAAATAGCAGTTATGAGCTGCTAAAGCAGACAGTCATGAAATTCAACAGGAGTTTTATTGATTTCCCACAGATGCTCAGCCTTACCCGCAGTCAGGAGCGGGACACCAGCGGCAGTCAGGATCTGCTACCAGCCAGCGACGCAGCATGAACTCCTCATACTTCTCCATGAGGGCGCGGTCAGCCAGGATCATGCGGATGTCGTGCGGGTTGAAGCGCTCAGTGCACTCCGGGCAGCTGATGTTGACGCGGCTCTCCGAGATCTCAATGCGCAGGTACTGACGCAGGCAGTCTGCGCAGGAGCGGTGGGGGCACGTCATGATCTCAGGGAAACGGTCCCGTGCATGCCGCAGCAGGCACAGGGGACACTCCAGCAGCTCTGATGACGAGGAGGTCGAGGAGGATGAAGATGGCACCGAAGAGGCAGCGCAAGAAGAGGTGGAGGCTGTAGCCGGCACAGAAGCAGCAGCCTTTTCGTGGCAGCCCTCAGAGCGCACGCTCTCCACGCTGGCCACCGCGTCTGCCCCGAGGTCACGGGACCGGCATTTGGGCTCGCGTCGTCGCCGGAACAACGAACCCAAGGACAGCCGTCGCTTCTTGGGTGCCTTCTTGACAGACGGCAGGCTGACAGAGGACGCAGCAGAGGACTGCAGGTCCCGGTCCGAGCCGGCCGGCGGGCGCTTCTGCAGGCTCATAGCTCCAGGTGGAGCGTGTACATGAGCAGAGCAGGGGGGAGGGGCAGGCGTTCT
>JAODKC010000137.1:10476184-10507911 GCA_026777985.1 Mormyrops attenuatus
CCCCCCCCCCCCCCCCCCCCCCCCCCCCCCCCCCCCCCCCCCCCCCCCCCCCCCCCCCCCACCACCCGGAAGGACATTTCAAGTTTGATATTCAGGAAAATATTAATATTGAGCCTTAAATACAAATTCACCATTAGGCTGCAGGGCTGCGCTTCACAGACACACGCTGCAGACCGCTTACATAAAAGGGGTGGGGGAAATAGAAATAAGACCCTTTGAAACCTACAAGGTGCAGCATGAGCAGCAAAGACAGAATGAAGCACACTGCGGGAGGCTGAGAGAGACAAGACGATGCACTTCAGGGGCATTGTGTTCAGAATCCTGGCCAGTATGAGACCTGATGAACACCCTGCAGGGCTAACAGTGACCGATGAATCGCAATTCAATATTTGGGTCAAACTTGTTTAAAAACCACACACCCCCCCCCCCCCACACCTGGTGGCCACTTTATTAAGTACACCAGGTAGAACTCACTTTTGCCCCTAGTACCACTACAAGGGTAGATCGGCTGTATGACCACAGAAGCAGTTTTAAACCCCCTGTTGAACTGAGCTGTTATTGCATTTGTGGCCTGCCTGTTAACTACTTTAACCATTCTTCCCTGAACACCCTCAGTTTGTCAAAAGAAAATGTGATTGTTTATCACACCATTCTTGGCAAACTCTAGACACTGTAGTGCATAATCCCAGAAGACTGTTTCAGTGACCAAATCCAGCACTTAACAAATGCAATTAAGCTAAAAATCGCTTAGATCAGGTGCCTTATCTGCTGTAATGGTTAGACGGACAGTAATTGAACATACTGACCCAGTCGGGACGCTCCATATACAGGGCTGCAGCCACAACAGCAGTTTGGAGAACCATGCCATATGCATTAAACAGGAGTATTTAATAAACTAGTGAATGCGTTTCAACCTGAGGGGCTGGTGGTAAACAAGGAAGTGCAAAATATCACTGATAAAACAGGTGTCTCTTGCGTCAATATCCAGTGATACGATTACTAACAAAGAAAGATTTGGAGGGCAAATCTGCATAACGACCTGTTTTTCAGGACAGAAAAGCCAAACGAGTCTGAAAACGTCAGTGCAGTGCAACATCACACTGATCAACTGGGCTCATCACAGGCCAAGCAGCCACATGCAGGCACTTACATTGGGCATGCTAGACCTAAATGCTTGAATGTGTACACTGTACAGTGACTAGAAATAAGTTTTATGTTGATATAGTGAGCACCAAATTTGCTTTCAGTTTAAGGTTGTTTAAAGCAGTCCTTTTCTCTTAGTGTGAGAAGGTTTCATTTGCGCATGCATATTAACGTCGAACACCGGCAGTGGTCCTCGACAGATACCTTTTCATACACAAATGTCAAAGCAATAATTCAAAGCGGTCATCTGGTCAGGCACATTCGATGTTGGATAGAACTTCAGGGCACATACTGAAGCCCAAACTGTGTGTGGGGCCCAACAGTATCAACAGCATCTCCTTGAGAGTTTCACACAGCACATAATGTTTTCTTGTAAATTCACCATTTTAAACACTGACACCCCCCCCTCAGAGATAAGAGGGCTAAAAAGATCATTGATGGGGTTGGGTGGAAAAAAAAGATCTGATTAATACTACTATGGAGGCTCAGAGCCTGGCAGAAAAATAAATCAACATTCAACCAGTCCGATATCTTCAGCGACACAATCCGGCAAAGTTCCAGCCGTGTACATGACAACTTACGATTACTGTGGGGGCACAATGATACAGTTAATGCCAGAGGCTAATCACCACATGAAATGAAACTCACCTAGTGAAGAAAAACAAAAATGAGAGAGACTTTAAAATACTATCGGAAGAGCACTCTTAATAGAACAGTGCAGTAGCACCAGGAGACATCTATAATGCATAATTATAGAACACGGTTTGAGACCATAATAATAACTCTTAAGTACATCCACAACAACAATTACCAACTCAAATGAAAGCAAAACCTTCTGGGAGTGTTGGAAAACTACTAGAGAGGGTTGTCTTGAGCGGAATAACAATGACATCAAGAATAAAGCCTCTACACTTAGTCATTTGGGAGTGACCCACGATTTGGAAAAATGTGTTATGGTAATCAGTGCCTTTGTGCACAAAAAGGCTTGAGAGTTTGTACAAGTATAAGTTCAACCTGTCAATAGGCAACCAAGCAACAAAAAAGCGTGCAAGTCACAGTTCCCCCTCTGTACACACACATTACATGCAAAAGAGAGGGGAACAAAAAACACAAGTAAACAAACAAAAAACAAAACAAAAAAGTGAACCTCATGAGCAGGATGTTTTTAAAGTACCACGGTCAAGATTTTAGCAGTGCAGCTGTCATGTCATGGTCAGTAAAAACTCATCACTGAAGAATGCTCATGTCCAAATTCTAACACCCTACCCCTGCGATACTCATGAAATTTAAGGCATTTAACATGCTGCCTGTGAATAAAATTGTTACTTGACAGTTGCTTCATTAGGCTGCAGAGTCTGGGTGCTTCTCTATGAAAGCACCAAGCAGGTTAAGCTGAGTATGTCCCATACCCCAACATACACTGCTACAGATATCCGCTAGCCCTGAAAAACAAGTTTAGCCTTGTGCTGAAGACCAGCTCGGACTCGGACAGTACAACCGCAACACAAATACAAAGTGGAGAGTGTATTGCAGTATTGCTGGCACAGGAGCGTCAACTAAAAGTAGTGGTGGTTGAGGAGTGGTGCCCCTAAAGAGGGGGGGGGGATTTTGATGCTTTTAATGAAGTGGTTGAGGAGAATCTTCTTCATAGGCAGATAAGATCCGGCTTCCTTTCTGAACAGAATCTCAGTGCACCTGCCCAAGATAATGCTCCCTCTCTTCATGATGGAAGAAGGGTAGTTGGAGAAAGGGGAAAAAAAATGTTGATTAAAGGAAGAGGTTCCCATGGCCATGTGTTCATGACCTTGGTGAACAGGCCACAAATAACAAGCAAACTTTCTGCCTTAAAAGAAAAACTTTATGCTGGCCATAAGTTACCAAGTTCTTCTCTAGCTACATTTATCAACAAAAAGAGGGAGGGCTGTGTACTTTCCAGCCAGATTTATATCTGTACCAGTTGTTTGTGGACCCCAACACTGGGACTGCAGAAAAATAAAAACAGGAAATTCTGACAAGCAAATTATGAGTGATGCAAGCGATATGATGAAAAAAAAATTCCTTCCTAACACACATACTACTTGACCTCCCCACAACCTCCTTTACTTGGAGGGAAATTACGCATGCTTACCTAGTTAGCAGAATGATAAAACAATGCAGGCATGTGCACGCACACTAGGGTGGTCCAAAAATGCCAATTTAAAATGACCAGGTCAGAGACATGTTGCGCTATTTCCACTTCAGAAACAAAATAAAACTGCAAAGTTTCAGGCTTCTAGCTCATCATTTTTGGGTCGCTCCAGTTTGTGCCTTTTTTGCACTATGGATATATCATTTTGATGATTCACAACATTTATTTTGTTACTGATACAGCAGAAATTAAACGTGCTGTAGTAATAACATGTGTACCAGAAAGAACAGCGTTCAGTATCCCACATAAATGTTATTCAGCGAAAGGTCCATTGAACAGCAAGGCATGTCCTTCTGATGCGGTCGCACAACAGTCAGGATATACTGCTTCTGCTTCTCGTCCTTTGTTAGGGTCGAGTTTAATTTTGTCGCGAGAGATTGCTCTTTTGGCACAATTGACGACTGTCATCTTATCACAAGATGTCTTGAACTGTACGTAGGTAGGGTCTTCATCCCAGTCTTCAGGTTTCTTGTGCAAAAAACGATCAGCCAGCACAGCACCATCTAGACGTGCTGCAAAAATTCTCATGGTCTTGGATGTCACAAATTTACTTGGTGACTGGCGAGGACAAAAACTCTTTCCATTGAGTCCAAGAGCTTTTTTCTTTGGCGGTTTCTTCAGGTTCTGCACCATGGCATTCTTCTCTGTGGCATCGATTCTTTCATCGAAAATCGGTAATTGCTTGCAAAAGCTGACATTTGGAGTGACCTCTAAATATTATCCGATTGTCTTCAAATTTTCAGTGTTTACTTACATTATCAATTGTAACAAGGGCATCATGTGTCTGATTCAGTATAAGCAACGTGAAATTTTACTATGCAACAGTGGACCACCCTAACGTACACGCACAGCTTCAAAAGCTTTGAATAACTAACCTTTTGGGGGTCCCTGGAGGCAGGCCCTACTCTATCTGTATTCATTCATAAACAGGATATATTCATAACACTGACTGCGGGGGTGGTTCCTGTAAAATACTTTCTTTAAAGCAGAAACAAGAGACTGGGCTTGGGGGAGGCTGGCGTGAATAATTTTGTACATGCAGGTGACATCTCAAACAGGGCACGCAGTCTGAAATTAACTTTTTGACTCAGCCTCTGCATCATACTGCAGCCAGCCTCATACAGATCTACCATCTCCAAAGCTCCATTTCTCACAACTTTTTCGCAGGGGCTTCATTCTTTTCCTGGGTGGAGTTTTATTTTAAAGGTTGGTAGACTCCTTGTAAATATAGACACATCACATTTAATTAGCTTAACAGTAGCTGGTAGCAGACTGACGGAAAGTAATAGTAACCCACATTCTGCGAAGACCCGCACATACTCTGCCTCTGACTGGCTATTGTTCGTTGTTTGGTTAGGGTTTTTGTCAGACGGTCGTTAAGAGGCTTACACAAAAAATGCCAGGCTTAGAGAGGCAATAAGTGGCAGAGCAGGGTCAGAGTGTGTGTGTGTGTGTGTGTGTGTGTGTGTGTGTGTGTGTGTGAGTGAGAGAGAGAGAGAGAAACTCAGAACAGAAGCCAAGCGCCCATAAATTAAACACTGTAAACTCTCAAGAAAGTGTTTTATTATTACGTGACTTTTGATACAAATATTTACAGTGTAGAGTTTTCTGGGATTTACTGGAAAATCTACCCAACATTTGGCACCTGGCGGGTGTTTATGGCCTCATGGTCCAAAATCAAGCGCAAGAACAGCCAAGTCCCTAGACTGTGGAAGCACATTTCTCCTTTCTCTCATACGGAACTGTCAATGCAGATAAACACAATGCTCAGTCCCAACACTAACAAATTTACGTTGAATCAAACACTAAGCTTGGGGTAGCTAACACTGTCACTGTGATTAAAATACACCCTCACCATATTATTTTTACATTACCATCAAACTTTTATTCATTACTTTAAAGTTCGGGTTACACAAAAAAAAAAAAAAAAAAAAAAAAAAAAAAAAAACTGAAAGGGAAAAACTTTTGCAGTTTACAGAAGGTTAAACTGAGAAAAAGGGAAAACAGCCTGGATGACAGTCAAACCACTTTTTAGAGGAATATCACCACACAAGGGAAAAATGCACCGAAAAGTGCAGATCATAAACAATGAAGTCGGTAAAAACTGTGCGCCACTACAATGTACTACAAAGGTTCCATGCTGAAAATGTAATCCCTTCGTGGAGAGTTAACCCCACATACAGAAAGTACTACTCCTCTAGGGTTTCCAGCTGCAGACAACCATTACTGAACAACCTGTTGTAACATAAAATTGCAAATACATCAAGTTGTCTAAAAGACCATTTGCTGCCACCTAATTGGCTTGAAAGGCAGAGGCGTTCCATGTGAAATTTACAGAAAGATTCCAGAAACTCAGGAAGTGCCATACAGAATCTATTAACAACAGCTTTTAGGTAATATACTAAGGAGAATGCAATTTCTGTGCAGGTGTATGTGGTTTCCATTTACTGGAGTATACAAGTGCTTGAAACAAAGCCAGGGTCAAGCTATGGTCAGACTGAGAACATGGGAGAACAATGGCAGATACAAAAACCACATCAATTTGATGCATTAAGGCAGTCTCTCTCAGTCTCAGGGACCCCCAGACAGCCCATGTTTTTGCCTGGTAGGGAGAAAAACGTGGATAGCTCTGGGAGTCCCCAAGGACTGCGATAAGGAAGTAAGAATTAAGATGTACACAAAAACCTTGCAATGAGCTAGAGCTGGGCGGTATGACCAAAATTCTATATCACGGTACTTTTCTAAATTATGACGGTTTCACGGTATTCAACGGTATTTTTTTCAACAGCCTTATGTTATTTATCTTATTTACCCGACGACATGTCACAGTCAATAGGCTTATTCAAGATCAGCAAGTCAAATCTGCGCAGATTCGATCACCGGTGATTGGCGTGCAGTGCATGCCGGTTAGTTTTCTGTCCGACTTGCTATGATGTCATGCCTATGTAGGCAACGATAACCTCGCGAGATCAAGGCGGCCGCAGATTTTGGAGCAAGGCGCTGCAGTTGCACTCCAATGGCTGCAAAACCTCAGGGAATGACAGGAAACACCTGCTCTCACCTGATCTAAGGTCTGATTGGTTCAGGTGTTGGATGAACAACAGGACGTTTAGAGGAAACGTTTCCTCTTTTATTTACTTACTTTATTTACTTTACTTACTTACTGAAATATTTTAATTAACTGAGTTTTCATTGTGAAGATCGATTCTTTTACAGAATAAATGCTGTGACTTTTCAGAAGAGCAGACTGTATCTTAGACGTAAGTCTCAGATTACTAAAATGACATCTGAACAGATTTTTCAGTCCTGACAGTCTAAATATGTGACAGATCAATAATCGAAATGTCAGTCTTGTGTTTCTATTGACAGATTAATGTTTGCATTTAAGTTTAAACAGCAAACTGACATAACAGCGTTTCATCACAATTTTACCGCATTTCATGAGAAATACACGAGTCATATGGAGGTTAAACCATAAACACATCTTCTGTAGAGCATTTTAACCACAAACAGTTAGTGGATGTGAGGATTTGTGACACAGTACAAACGGGGGCTTGAATGCTGCTAGAAAAGTTCGAAAAAGTCCGCCATGAAGTCGGACAGTTAACTGCCCCCTGCTGCGGCTGCCTGCTCTCGTCTCTTTTTCAGGCGCAGTTCATCCCAAACAATCCTATTTGTGTCTACATGATTGTGCGTTTCCAATTCTCTCTCTATCCACACCAATGCGCGCGCGCGCACACACACACACACACACACACACACACACACGTGCACGCACGTACACAGGTGAGCACACTCTCACCAGAGGACACAGAGTGCACGTCAGAAAATGTCGCGTCAACTACCTCAAAAGCGACTGAAATATCTGTGTCCAATGTGGCGTACAAAATCTGTTAATTTGTCTTTAAAATCTACAGCGCTGTAAACCAAAGAGAAGCGCTAGCAAACACGTCTACAAGTGACGTCTGACTGGAAAAAGTGGAGCTTTTTCAGTTTTACCTGAGGATGTGGAAGATGCCGATCTTAGTTTCATACATTCCTGGTACTCCACAGTATGTTTGCGGCTAACGTTGTGCAGCAAATTGCTTGTCTTGCCACCAAGACAACTTTAGTTCGTCATTATTTGCAGTAAATAGTTGTTTGGACTACATCCGAGTTTTTAAAACCAAAGTATCTCAGACAACAGACAAGCAAAAGTCCTTCCATGTCATCATGTTCAACTTCACCATCTGCTACAGCTTCTCTGTTCATTTTCGCCACTCAGCACCTCCATTAACGCAAGTACTCCGTTGCATGTGTGTTTAGCAGCGTAGCAGTGAAAAAGGTCCCCCCTTAAACAGTTACGCGCTGCGCTATGTTCCAAACGTTGTTGCGGCTATTAAACCGGTAATACAGTATAAGAAAAACCCATATCATAAAAATAAAAACCGGTTTTCGGTATAAACCGGTATACCGCCCACCACTACAATGAGCCATAAGCATCAACACCAAGAGGGAAAGTTGCGCAACACTGACGCACTGAATAATAGGCTTGTAGTAGGACAAAGGGAAAGATCTTGAAGGAATGCAAATGAGACCACTCATTACAGCCCAGGGCCGGTAACCAGGTCATTTTCAAAAGAAGAAAAAAAAAGGGAGAGAAAAAGAATCAATAACTATCCCAAGTGACATTCAAAGGGATGCATCAAAACCACTGACAAGTTGGGAACAGACTGGGAACACCAGCCGGGTTTTTCTTGCAGCAGAATGCAACAACCTCATGGTCGCCTTCATATGGGGCCAAAGGCATTGCGTCACTTGATTGCCAAACCGCTCATTCCTCAAAGCAGAACTCATCTTCTCTTGCTGCTTAAGAAGAAAATGAATAAGATGGTGACTTAGCATTCTAGAGGAAACAGTAACAGCACAAGTCAGAGTACGAGGCACAGCTGAGAGTCATAACTACTACTTGTCCATCAGTGACTCAGCATGCGGGGGCAGTATCTCGCCATGAGCCACTCTGCACTTACTTCATGCTAATTAACACCGTGGCACTGCCCTTCTGGTTAGCACCCACATTCAGCATCACTGGCCTGTATGGCAGCTCAGGCAAACAGGCCACCACTGTAAGATGTTGGGGGGGGGGGGGTGACCAGACACCACAGCCAGTGGCCACGCTCCCAACCCAAGACACTTCTGGCTTTGAAGAAAGGGGTGCTGTATGAGCTGCCTACCTAGTCTCCAGTAGTACACTTCAAATTAAACCCCTGAAGAGTTGCAAAAAAAGAGCAATTCATGTTAAGGCCAAATAAGCCATTATGGGGCCCTTATCCATCTACAACCAGTACTGCTGCCATCTCACTCGGCTACAAAAAGGAAGTGATATCACCAGTTTGGTGTCTTACTTCAGCTGCTTGGGGAAGTGCTTGCATCTCTGTCCACATACAAGTCTGCAACACTGCAAATTAAAATTTAAAAAATGTTGAAAATGGCAAATTAAAGTATGCTAGCTATTTCATAATCATACGGCAAATCATTTTTTGTCCACCAATTAATGCATGTTACGTTCCAGAACTGTACAATATATCCTACTTCACAGCAATATTACAATTAACAGTTTGGTACAGCACTAACCAATGATGATTTTAGCTCACCAGATACAAGATTATCACTCAAAAAAAATCCTGCTGCTCTGAAGACTTTTACCCCTGTCTAGAGAGGACAAACAGCCAGACAGCTCAGGTTATGTGATCCCAGAGTGTCAAACGCATGGTGAGAAAGCCTGTATGAACACAGGGAGCACTCACTGGGCCAAGGTCAGTATTCAATCCTCCCCCCCCAGCCCCAGAGCTGTTAGGCTAAACTAGTGCCCACTGAGCCATGCCATTTGAAAGCGATTGTTGTACTGATTCAGTACATTACTAAGTAAATCTAGCCTGTCCATCCACAGCAAATGGAGTAACTTTTGCCTCAGCTTTGGCAAAATAATTGATGGGATGCATCAGACAGCAGGCCAATCACTTCCCTTTTCCAAAAGCCAAAATACATTTGGCTGGAACCCATTCCTCGCCGACTTGCCCCTGGCTACTGTGCCAACCGTAAGGCCTGCTTTCCCCACCTACATCCCACTGTAATGGCACTGTGGTTGGGGGGACTGAATGAACAAATGCTTAGAATATGAGAAAGAAAGGCATAGACTGAAAAGGAGGGGAAAATGCTTCCTGGCTTAGTGCGGTACTGCACGCCTTTCAGCTTATTCAGTGAAGTAATGTGCTCGACACAGTAAGTTTGGAATATTTATTTTTTTCTTTTCCAAAGAATTTAGGAATGTTCAGCCTACTGGTCTGTTGTACTAATGTTGCTGTGGTTTAGGGGAAATTACAATGAACATTGTTTTAGGTTAGATGTTTGGTAAAATATCACAACAGGCATTATATTAACATTTGAACTGACTACCACTTACACTGTAACAAAAGTTCAGCTCTTCAGTAATACCTATAACTTTACCATGAACTTCTCAATTTCGTAGAATATGCACCACAGTAATAATACCATTTTTTGTTAAAGGGGTCATTTATATTTGCTTAGTTTGAGATGTCTACACTACAGCATCCTCAATGGCTGCTTTGAACATGACCATGCCAGAGAAAGATCTGAGGAAGAAAACCATTGACAAGTAGGGCTGTGCAATGTCTTTATTTAACCATTCCATAACTTTTTGCTTTTTGTGAACGGACATGTCCAAAATGCAGCGGTATTGTTTTGTGTAGTTTTAAATTATAATTACACTTCTGCGCATTATTTACAATGCATAAACGTTACCGTTTTGTCAAACTCTAGATTTGGGAGTTATCGCCATTAAAAACACTGTGTGTGAGATACATTTTGAAGTACGTGACTTTGAATAGTTGATTCTGCTAAGATATTGTACCTTTTCAAGATGAGAATGTTCCATAGGTCTTAGTCATTTGCATGCCGACTTGTCACAGGCAGAATGGAAACAAGTTGGTGTGTGGGTTCTTAGGTTTAAGAATTAATTAATCTTGTAGTGTGAATAATTGACGTTTTGGAATTTTGTTAAACACCATTCATTTTCACTGACATTTTCAACCTCATTTTTCCCCTAAACAAATGTGTCAATACACCATTTCTCATCCGGATAAAAATAATGGAGGTATTTTCCATGTTGCTTTAAATTAATCATTGAGTTAAGCACCACTCAGAAGTGTTAAAAATGCTACGGCTGGCTGGGACTGAATGTTCTGTAGTTTGCTTGTTGCAGCTCACTCTCATCGCAAGCAAACAAACACAGGAACAAATCTAAATGTGGCAGTAGTCTCTCCCTTTCTGCTACTTAATGAGATATTCCGAAACCCCACATGCTAAGACATGCCTGTCACTCACTCACTCAGCGTCAGTAGGGCTGAGCAATATGACATCATTGGTAAAATCATTGATTCTGGCCTGCCGATTGCCTAGAGACTAAAAACAATAATCACCACTAATTGGCATCCCCCCCGTGTGTGTTAGTCGACGTAGTCAATGACATCAACGCTGAAAAAGCACCAACATCATTATTTTAAAATCAACGCATCTTTTATTATTTTAATAAAATTTACTTTATAATTTCTAAAACGCTTCAATACATTATAACATGTTTTCCTGTAATATCACTACATAATTGTGGGAGTAGTTCAAAATTATCACAAAACAAAAAGGTGATTTTACTGTGCAGTGTGACGGCATAGCACAGCGGTACTAGCGCTATGCATGAGCACTGGAATAGAAAACACACAGGCCCTTTGAGACAGCCAGAATAGGCAAAACCATCATGTTGTCTATTCATGTATATTAAATTACCATTAGTACAGGGAGTTTAATATCTTTTGTAGGGGTGCAACGATTATTCAACATTGACGACAAAAATCGACAATAAAAATAGTCGCCGACGATTGTCGATGACTGGCACCAGACGTATTTTTAAAATGAGTGAGACGTTTTCCTTCCTTTCTACCTGTGCAATACGCGACACTCTGCTGAGATTCGCTCTTGGGCAATAGCATTCAGCAACAGGTAGAAGAATGGCGGCCACAAATCAGGCGTCGCGTATTAAACGCTCTAAAGTCTGGGACACATGGATTAAAGTTTTCCGTCACTATGACGGATCTCCGGCAACTTAGTGCACTAAAGGTTAATAATGAGATTGATGCAGATCCGAAGGGAAAAAATGGGGGGGGGGGCTAAACAAGCTTCGGCAGACAAAGTTCTGGAAAGGCTGTCTTTTTCTTTTGTTTTATTATGATTTAATTATTCTTCCGAAAAATAAACAACATTATGGTTTCAGCAGTTCGCTTAAACATTGATGGCCGCGTAGTATCCTACAGGCTGCAAGCTATTTCCGGACACTTGTTTAAGATACCAAACTTAAAAGTAAGGAGAAGATAATTCCCCGGCATTTATAGTGCCACATCACTCTCAAAGGCTTTTAAGGTCCCAAAACAAAGACGAGATCTGCAAAAGGGTGAATGGAACTTCTTGCTGCCTGGCGTATTCAATAATAATAATAATAATAATAATAATAATAATAATAATAATAATAAATTAGGCTAATAGTATATTTTACATTTTCAAAAAAGAATCGAATGTATTAATGTTTGGCAGTCAGTGCATGGTGTGTCATGAAGTGTCTCATTCGCTAACAGTATCTAAAAAAGGTCGGAAAACAGTGGAGGAAACCCATCGCTTAAATAGATAAAGAAGCCAAAACTCCGAAGCTCAAGATACAGGACAGCGGCTCCGATGTCGTAAGTGCTGCGAGAGCTTATGCTCCGTTAAAATAACCAAATAACAGCAGTTTTGAAGTCCGTTTTCTTGCTGTTAACAGAGAAATGGCAATGGGAAGCTGCTCTAAGTTTCCCTTATTTTGGGTCGGGATTTTGTCCTTGTAGCTGCTAAATACACTCATTAATAAACCATAAAGTTGTCTGCCTGGTACATTAGAATCTCCACTGAATAAATGTTTGTGAAAATGTTTAGGCTGAAATCTCATCTTACTCTACGTTCTGACAGTGCCAGTACGGGTGTTCGTACGTGTTCGACTTGTTGGGACCAGTGTCGTCATTGTAAACTAAAACTGAAAAAAAGATGGTTGTGGCTGCTGATATGTCCCTTCATCGCGACTTCGGTGTTTTTCGCTTGTCTCGCATGTGGCGTGCTCCGCTAACCGAATTTATTAAGTATGAAAATACGTCAAATTTATACAGATTACTAACTTTTGGCCATCACAATACGCACTTCATTAATATTCTTAGGCATACTATTAATCTGCTTTATCAAACCGTGTGCGAAAATGTTCAAATAGTGAAGAAAAACGGCGCACATTATCTAAAGCCCTGCAATGGCATACAGTTTGTTAAAATAAAAACTTAAAAACGGTCAAATTGATTTTCTGGACGAAAATTGTTTAGATTAAATCAACCAAATCGATAAAACAAATCGACAGATTAATTTATAGAAAAACAGTTGTTAGTGGCAGCCTTAGTGAACACCTAGGATACATCAAAACCAGTTTAAAGAAGAAATTTGGGTGGTGAACTACTATGAGGACTTAAAAAATGACAAATCATCCAAATCCACATCAACTCTGGCACAGATACCTTTCACACATACAGAAGCTCATCCAACACACGCCCCTGATATCAGGCCAGGCATTGCAGACTCACATACCAGGCTCTGGAACACCCACATGAAAATCCATATTTCTCAAATGCCCAAGACAATCCCAGGGATGGTGTCATTGAAAGGCAGTGTTTTACCATAAAACTAAATAACCCCCACAACTAACAAAAATGCAAGAGGAAACTATTTGTTTAGAAGGAAGAAAAAAAAACAACCATCAACCAGAATATAACAAATTTTAATTCTGGGATTCAAACTTCATTGGATATTTTGTGCGAATTTTAACAGCAATGAATCCGCCATTAGAAGCAAAACAGAATAATCCACAACACTATTAGACAGTTATCTACTGTACTTGCTGCACAATCTGAAACTAACAAGGTTGCTCTTGCGCGATCTCCGTATTGACCAAAATAATTGCGATTATGATTTTTGCCATAGTCGAGCAGCCCTAACTCATGTACTGTAATTAGGATCCAAAGGAGAAGTGATCAGGCACACACACTGGTGACAAGCTTCAAGGAAACTGTCTTGCATAACAGAAATTGGTTGCTTAACAGTTAATCCCCAGTAATTACCAACTATTTTAAATACCATCAATACGATGAATTTACATTTACCCCTAAAATTAAAAAACCTTAAACCTTATTCCTTACAGGCCAACCTATAAGGAACATGTCTAGAAATACCGACACCAGTTTAGTATTGAAAGAGAAAAACACCCACACGTACAAACTACAGTTGTATGTACAGCCAGAAATTTCACCAATACCACCCATGACCCATCTACTATCATCTGCACAGCTAAGACTTGCTGGTACTGGCAATCAATTTCCAAAACGTGCAGCTCAGCGGTTACAGCACTTCAGAATACTAAGAATCCCCTTACAAAAAAGTAAATTTTCACATCTCCCACATCTTCATGGGTGACAATTCTACAAATAAAAACCCACAAGAAGAGTTAATGTTTGAACAAAGGAAGTATTTGGATAAACAAGTATCCCAAGCAAATAACAGGTAATAAGTGTCAATTAAAAAAAAAATGATAGGCAGCATGTACTTAAAAAGCTTGTCCTCTGAGAAGCCAACCATAGCCAAGAGTTTTATTCTTTCCACTCAATAACTATGAGCTCACAAGACCAAAAGGGTTTAGCAGGGAGGACAGCATGATATTCAGTATTTGCACAGAAGCTTCAGTTGATGGCTTTTCTAAACTTGTACTTTTTTTGAGAGGCACAGAAAATGCGTAAGTCAGAGACAAAAGTGTTCAAAAGGAACAGACAAAAACCTTGGCAAGCTAACTAATAGCCGTTAGGATACCATATGATGGTAATGAGATCACTTCAACACGAGAATAAGGATTTATAGAACCTTAAGGCATTTTTAATACTGACCGCTTCCTGTCATGATAACTACCCACTTGGCAATAAAGTCAGGACACCGGAGAGGAAAAAGGTACTATGGGGCCCAAACGTAACCGGCAATCAAGTACATATTCCAGGGGAATACAGCCAACAGCCCATCTTACTACACCCAAAGCAAAAGGAACGCCAAAGGCAGACCATAAAAGCCTCTGCTGAGGACCACCAGAATGTCAGGGAGACATGAAAAATACTCAATGTCTTGTTTGCAAAACAAAAAGCAAACACCCTAAACAAATTACCGAAGAGAACATGAATGCCTTAAGATGTAAAGTACCAATTAAAAATACCCAAAACATAAGTACAAAAAATGCCTCCACTTCCTGAGATGCAACTTCTACTACTTCTTAAGTACGCAGTTGACTGAACTGGCTTTCAAGCTGTAGGATGCAACAATCACATTATTGGTCAAGGCACAGCAACTGGCTTCCGAACAGAATTGCTTTCCAGGCTTACAGCATAACAGAGCAACTGTCAGTGTAATAGTTCAGCTTATCGAAATCACCTGGCTGGTAAAGCCGCAGGACTTCACAACAAGCACTTCCTCCATTTCCCATTCATCTTAAACTCATAAACAGAGAAACTCCCCAATAACGGAAAGTAACGTTCTTTCTACATTATCTACTGCCAGAAAGTGCCCTGTATTTTCATTTCAGCAAGAACCTTCCGTAGTTTGTATGTAACAGTAATCATGATATTTAAGCAATATTCCAGCACAAGTTTCTGTTCCAACAACTTTTGGATCTACAACCCCCCCCCCCCCCATATAGCAGACAGAGAGATTCTCCTAAAACCAGAGAGACTCTGGACCAAAGCGAATTTGGTGTTGTAACTGGCAGAAACACAAGTTCAAACATTCAGTCATACAATCGGAGTCAAGGTAAGGGAACACACAGATAAGGTATGAAGCCAACTATTCAGAATAAGTTTAGTGTGCTTGAGAATGATCTGCAGTATAACACCATAAATTAATAAAATTAATCAATATAAATTAAGCCCCTTTAGACATTGTAGGTAGTTCACACATTGTACCATGAGCTTAGGTCACCAATTTTACTTCCCATACACCAATTTAATGTTTTTCCTAAAAGCACATTTTACATCAGGACTTAAACATTCTCCCCTCTCACGTCGAATTCCCCGTATAGCATTCAGGTTTACTTTACTGCGATTATTTCCATGACCCCAGTATAATGAAACGTCCTGATAGGAAATCCTGTTTCCATTTACGCTTCACTCCCGTTTTTTTTTTGTATCTAGTTATTGGAGCACACTGCGTCGAAGAACAAACCGTAGCAACAACGTACAGTGAAAAGTTGAAGCCGCAGGCCAAACGGTTATCCTTGCCTTACATAGAGCAAAAACAAAGGCTTTTAAAGCATTACTTCGTCGTTGAAGCCTGCTGCGTGATATTCCGCATTTCAGCAGGTTGCAGCTGACATTCCAGACTGCCAGACTTTCCAACATCCACCTTTACTGGCGTGCAGACAAGCACAACCAACGCTTACACACCGGGCCAAACAATAGTGCAGAGTGTAAATGAGAAACCGCCTTTTATGCCTTTTCACCGATAGGCAGACAAAAACTCTGGCGATACGTTCGCGAATACGTATTCCTTATTTCGCCGCTGTTTACGCACTTATAAACTGAACAGAGGACCTTATTTCCGAAATACGAACAGCTGAGACCAAGCAAATCCTCTACACCGAATTCGCCTGAATCGTTTGAAATAGAAAAAAAAAAAAAAACTAAAAAAGGGCACGGTTGTGGATCTTAACATTTATATTCTCTAACAAAAACTGCATTAACAAACATGAAAATAAATCATTTCTAACGAATAAAGACAACTGGTAGAGTCAGCGGCGATCACAACGCTGCCCCCTTACACCAGCGAGCGTAACTTCGAACCGACTTACGTATCAAACGAAAGATTGACTCGGCAATCTGTCGGGGGCGGTGGGAAGTCGGAAACATCTTTTTTTTCGATACACAGCGAACAGGCCATACGTTAAAGGATATTATCACAGGTAAATCACCTTGAATATCGTGTAACAGGTAGTAAACTCTCAAGAGAACTTTTCACCAATGTTAACCTCGGGTGTTTTTTTGAAGGGGCGGTTAGGAAACAATTGCTAACTATGAACGCATCCGAAGCCCACACACAAAGCATCGCAGCATTTTTGCGGCAATTCCCATCGCTTCCGCCGTAAAAGTTAAACCATCAAAAACTACTAACCGGTCCTTAAATTTCCCCACCATCTCTGGGGGCGTCACGTAAACCAGGGGCGGTGTGACGATCTGTGCAAACCACGCACAGCTACAAGCAAACAAAGTCTGTAGCCTGTTACTGGTTACTTGCCTCCCCTTTAAACCCACAACTTGGTTCTCCGTTTGTCCTGGAAGAACTACAGCAAACTAGCTGGATGGAGAGGCAGTTATCGTTCACCGTTCAGTTAAACCTGTTAGTTGACCCGAATAATGCGAATATATTTCTTCTCAACATCTGTCTAACAAATACAAGTTGCAGAAGTTTCAATCCACATACAAGCGATCACGACGTGTCTCTTACCACTTGACGGATGCTGAAATTTTTAAAATAAAATTACAAATGTCTACGGGGTAGGGTGAGTAGAACCGACAAAACAGTAGCGAAATAACCCAATAGGCAAATATTAACAGATTTAAAACAAATTCTCGTTTGTGGCAAATGTATACAACTGTGAGGGCAAAGAAAACCGCCGATAAGGTTGCTTTGTTTAGTGTGTAAATCAAAAACCAGCCCGTCTTTACATCTTAAAACAGATGGATGTCCCCGGAATGCGAGCCTGGCAAGCCACCCAGCCAGGGCCCAGACCAACGGCAACACAAAAAAGTAAATGGCGACAAAAAAAAAAACCCTACGGTTGGGAGCAACGCGGAGAAGCCAAGCAAAACCAGCGTGAGCCAGGTGCGAGACAAGGCTGCCGGTCCGCCCGGGTGGGGCACAAGCCTCGGTAACCATACGGTCGGTTTCACGAGTCGAACACACTAGGCGATCCGCAAGCGAGCGACTAACGTACCGTCTCTGACATGTAACCGCGACGGCGGCGTCCAGCTCCCCAGTGATACGTGGTTATATGCAGTTGATTTTGTTTTTCTGCCCACTTTCTTCCCACTTCCAATCGGACCTCTCCACACCCAGCCCGTCGCCTATTAATCCGTTCTCTTCGGCGTTAGCCGACAGTAGGAGGGCTCCGATCGGGTTTGGTATTCTCCTTCCGCCGTCCTCTCCTCATTAAAGCCAGTTCAAATCTTCTCGCGAGATCTGCAGAAGGACGGCGGCGAGACGGCTACACGCTCGCGAGAGTTCGTTTGGCGAGCAGGTTCGGGCTTGGGGAGCGTCGGGGTGCGTGTACTGTACTATAGGCAACGTAGTTGCTGTTTCGCATGAAGCGCAACTAAAAGCGAAAGTGTCTCACTGACCGACGTGAAGTTTTCGGGTGTTTTTAGAAAACTTTCCTAAGACGTAAAGCCGGGTTTCGGTCCGCTTTTCCCGGCTGCATGTTTGTTATTTAGAATTTTACTGAAATTTATTTATTACTTATTAGTACATACGTATATTATACATAGGTTTCATATCCTTGGAGGCGGTCGTATTTTTACAGGCTATTTGAGTTAATGAAGTTAGAAATGTGTCAACTCTCAAAAAGCCAACTGTTTTACTTTTGAAACTTTTTCCTTACTTCGAAGAAGCAAGAAATTACTTTTCCCTGTTCTGTCTTTCACTGAAAATTACCGGAGTTCCGCCTTCGTTTTGGTATAGTATAAAAATATAAAACGTAACAAATCAGAATGATCTATGGCATACAAATAACGGTCTGAAACAAGAGTCCTTTAATTCAGGTATCCTAATTTCAAGAAATACTTTATTAAGTGTTTTTCAGAGCACATCCTGTTTTGTTTGTCTTCCAGCTTTTTATTTCAATGCCGTAATGCTGAGCCAGCTGGCAGATGAGCTCAAGGTCATACAGGTGCGATATTTCATCAGAGGATTGCGTGTTGGTAAGGCTATTCCATATCATAGGTAAACCAAAGTGAAACAATATTGCCCATAGCTGAAATATTCCTTCTCCTACACAATTACCAAGATTGCTATTTGGAATATAAAGATTTTCTGTTGCCGTCCCATATGTGTGTTTTTGTTTTACTTCAATTATTTTATTGAGTTTTAGAACCAGCAACAGGGTAACAACAAAAATATGCAGAACAGATTAAGGCATACTTCAACTGCTGTATTCAAATTAACCCACACATAGCCCCTCCCCCCACCCGTTTTTGATTTTACAGCAAATCAGCAATTCCACCATGTTACCTTAAGATTACTTCCTTCACCCGACACATTGCTTGAGATCGGTTTGAGGTGGTCTGTCTGCTCTGTTGCTTGTTGGGGATTGAATGCAAGCAAATAGTAAAGTGGATTTGTCTGCTTAACCTCTTTATGTTTTGGAGAGAGAATTCAGTCACCAATAAACAAGGGAGGAAATATGACCCCAAATGAAGCCAAGACATTTTAAAGGCCTTCAAAATAGGAGTGTTTCTAAAAGTGAACATTAGTAGAATTACCTGTTGCAGTATTTCCCAATCCGGTCCTCTGGGACCCACCGCCAGTCCATGTTTTTGCTCCCTCTGACCTCCCTGCCCCCACAAGCTCCTGGTAGTAAAAATGTGAACTGAATGTGGGCCCCCGAGGACCGGATTGGGAAACACTGACCTACTGCATTTAAAACAATGTTTATGTGCTTCTGCTGCAGACAGTTCTATGAATTTTCTTGGCAGATTTTACAGTAAGATGGGGTTTTTGAAATATTTGCTGCCAAACAGGGTTATTTTTTAATTATTTGGCTACAATCAATTTTTAGTAAGCATTTTAGGAATTTTGTATAAGCAAACTTTAAAAATAAGTAATTGGTAAATAAATGATTTCTTTTTTCCTTATAGTGTCTAGGTACAGCTTAAATTGTCCTCTTGATATACTTCCACACGAAAAGTACCGGTAGGGAGGGTAATGAAGCTAATTTTTAATTATACAGTAGCATTTCCTTTCTGGTTCTCAGATGGCATCATTTGCATTTAACGTCTCCATCTGAGGATCACTAAGTGTCCACGAGTGTTCTTTCTAAACTGCAAAACAACACAACACATGGAAATATTTGAAGCAGATCACCAGGAAAAATTACAGATTGCAGATAAAATCTCAGTTGTACACATGAACCCCATGACCCTGTCCAGGAAGGTGGAAGATGAATGTGTAAGCAAATTAAATAAACAAAATAATTTTCGGTATTTAAATTCTTTATATAGAATTTATTTTAAATTGTGCCATTCCCAAAACACTTAGACCAAGCTCGCTAAACAAGATTTAAGAAGAATATCACAATAGATGGATAAAACGACAATTTAAGGACAACAATCCACCTAGAGCACATACCTTTCAGACTTCAGGAGGACGCCAGGTTAACACGGGAGAAATATGAAGCACCTTAAATCAATACACAGATGGGGGATGAAACCCACATCCCTGGAGTTGTTTGGCCTGGGGGTGCTCTACTAATAAAAAATCTAAGTCTAAAAGGCCAAACATAAATAAAAACAATGGAGAACAGTAAACTAAAACCTCTCTGGAAAATATTAGAGAAAAAACTGCTTTTCAGGCCACGTCTCTTCCCAAAATTCTCTGGACATACCATACTTAGTCAGAACCAGAATTCACTTTATTCACCAGTTACAGCTGCATTTACTGGGTGTTTGTTTAGACATTATTGGTGCTTACATTCACAGATAACATGGAAGAACATAAATGAAGAACTAGATAAGTAGAAGTAAAAAGAATAAAGGAATAAAATAGTGCAGAGCAGTGTAAGACGCTGTGCAATATACAAACAATAATTATGAGGACAATAAAGGGAACAGAGGTATGTTGAACACTGGAATATAAAAATATATGATGTCCAGTAGATGAAAAAGGTGTACAAAGATGCGTGCAGAGTGAGTGGGGGACTGGGGCTTGTTGATGAGTTCAACTGATGAAGGAAAGAAGCCATTTTTGGTATGTGGTTCTGGTCTTGATAGACCTGAGTCTCTTGCCAGAGGGTAGTTTGTCGAACAGAACACAATTGTGAGGTTTCATCTATGAACATACCTATTATTAATAGGTACGACACGGAACAATGTATTACTGCATCTTAACTTCTAAACAAGGGAAAATGCATTGGCTACTGCACATATTCTCAGGTACTTGATTCCAAGAAAAAAGAATAACAATGGTAGTTTCACGAAGGTTCTCTACCAAGAATACATGCCACTTGTTGACCTCTTTTTAGAAATCTGTCAGAAACGAGCCTTGTCAAACAACAGCTCTGATCTCACTTTTACTCACAAGAAGTACAAATGTTCTGAATGAAATGCTAGTCTTCCAGTTCTGAGCTTTGAGTTACTGATATTGCTCAAAAATGGCTTCCCAGAGCCCAAAACCACTCAGATAAACAGCAAGAGATTATAAATGATGAGAGTGTTTTTGTATTTGTTTGCGAGACCAGTCATTTTTCAAAGCCTTTCATGCAAATGAAAGAAATGATCAAAACACAGATCCACATTTTCGATGTTTTCTGTTACTTATAATCACATACAAATACACAAGGATTTTCACTTTTCTATTCATTTAAAAATTTTACAAAAAATTCATGGAACTGACCATGTATGCTTGATAACATTCATGAAAACAGTAAAAACTGCGTAAGAAGTATAACCAATGAAGAAGACACAATGTTTCATTTTTACTACATTCATTTACATTTATCTTTTCCCGCATCATAGCAGACTTCAAAGGCAGTGTTGGGGTTAGACTTGGCCATGCTTGACTGTACACTTATACAGACGCTATGGCAATCCTATTCTTACCTAAAATAACCTTAAATAAGCTATCCACAAGCAGGGACCATGCATGATATCTTAAGAAAAGCTACAAAACTACAAAAGCATCTAAAGTCTAAAGAAATGTGGACATCCATTAGCTTGTGTTGGCAGTATTTAAAAGCCAGGGAATTTGACTGTTTATTTGGGGAGGGTGGGAACATGAAAGAGGTAAAATCCTTGAATATGGGCTCACATCGATGGCCGCGAGTTCAACAACGTCAAACCAGACAAGGATGAAGGGAATCTCAATTCCCCAAACCTCACGGCAACGAACTTGGTCATCATCCATGTCTGATGGAGAAACATTCTGCTTTGGCATGAATCTGAACTTTTTTTAGGAAACAGACCTTCAACAGCAAAAATGTTAAACAAACAAAAGAAAGGCATGAGAGTGTTTTGTTGAACTGCAGTGTCCAGACCGGTTGCAAATGGAAAGACCTGAAAGGAGTTCAGCATCTTAACAGATGTGTCTCAAAGTATCGCATATGTGTGAGTATAAATGTCTTATTATGCAAGCTACAAGGCATGCAAAACACCCACATTTTCACAGAAGAAAATAATGTATAAAAGTGCACTCTAGGGGGGAAAGATATACCTAACTTTTGTCATAAACGCGTGAATTAACTCAAAAGTGTGAAGTGATCCATTAGTGTACCTGGATGCACAGTCTTGAATTTTCATTCTCAACTATAATTATCATGTTGAAAACTGCATTTGGGAACACTAAGGCATCAAAACACAACATTGTGAATTTACAGACACACACCAGAGACCACAGCACATCATGCCAAAAGTGAAAAACCGAGCCTAGACTAAATAGGAGTATTCAGGATTGCACCCAACAGTAGTGAGAAGTGAAAAGTCTTGACTTGGACATGATAGGTTGATGACCAGCCACTCCATTACTGAACAGGGATGAAGCAGGTGACACCTGAACCACGGCTAACGGCAGATGATTTATTGGGACGACCAAGGGCATAGTTAGAAATTCTGGGCCTCCTGACAAGATATCACCTTGGACAATAAAGTGATGGGGCCCCTTGAATCTACGAGGGTCTTCATGCCCATCCAACCTGGGGACCACAAGATCAGTAGTTAAACTATATCTGAATACAATTGTCTGCTTTCTTTTCGGTATGTGATTGCTGTGGCTCAAGTGTGGATGGTTTTCAATGAAGATTTAGTGCAAATTCAATCGCATGATGCAACTACAACTACTGTGCAGTGCAGGTTAAAAGCACATTGACTCGTTTTGACCAAAGTTCTTCTATGATTATCGGCAAAAAAGTAGCATTGAAAAATGTGTAGCTTATCATGATCTGCAGCCATCAGAAAGACAAAGAGCCGGCCGGTCACAAAAGATGCATCAGTTCCATTATCCTTAAGGGACTTTGTCCTGAAAGAATACATTTGATTTCTCCGCAAGTTGAGTTGAAATTGCTTAAGCTTACCACTCTACACTTTTAGTAATTTACTAGTAGCCCCTAAGCCTTCAACATTGGCTCCAAGACAGGCTGTCCAACCATCTGCTGAAGCTCTCTGCCAAGCCAGTTGCTTTCTTTACACGCAGCAGGTCACACAGCATGGTTAACTACAGCAAACACGAATTGGAGAATGATGCAACTCTCAAACATTGCAAGTAGCAAGTCATTTGCCTACTTTAACAATTATCTTTTATTATCTATTATTCACCACTTAGGAACTCCAGGCAAGGTGTGTCCCCAATAACCTCCCGTAATTGTTTCAGCTCCATTTTAAGTGCTTGCTTGGACCTCCACCAAGTTGAGGGCTGTCGAAATAGCCCAAGATATGAAGGAGACTGGACGAATGTCAGTCTGCAGCTTGGCTCACAGTCCCATACTGCATAATCCCTTGACGTTCTTGCGATTTGTAAATATGGTAGAATCAGTTGCATACATATGTAAACTCATGGGGGATGTTGAAGAAAATCCCATTATGTTATGGATGTTCTTATTACATATAGCATTATAGCTGTAAGTTAAATGCAAGGTAATTTAGGAAAGTTTGCCGAAAGCTTATTGGTGTGTTTCTTCAGTTTGCCGTGTGTCATTGTGTGACAATTGGCTATAGCAACAAACTTTATGATACTTTCCTATTAACAGCAATCAGCAATTTACAAATTCTCTTCTATAAATCCTCCTCTAGCCACTTAAGTAGACATTCTGTCAAATTAAGCTGCTTCAATTGTCTTAACATTTATTTTATATAGCGGACGTTTTTATTCAAAGTGACATACATTTGAGAAGGCAAGGTCACCCAATCCATAAGGAGATAGGGGTTAAGGGTCTTGCTCAAGAGTTCAATGATGAAATTACTCTACCTGGTGTGGGATTTGAACTTGCAATCTTCTGATCATGGGTGTAGAGTCCTAACCCACACAGTCACACACCAACCCATGTGCATCATTCATGCGTCTGTACACTTATTTCATTTATAATTCCCTGATGGGGTAAAAATAGGTCAGGCCATCTCTCTGATTTATCCCGTTGTCAACTCAAGAAACTTTGTCTGTCAACAATCCTTCCCTCTAAGCACAGCTTCTAATGACATAGGAGTAGATGCTGGATAAAATGGAACAGGCCCTCATTCTTGAGTCATTATGCATTTTTATGTCAATTAACCATTAATTTCTTTAACACAGGTAGGGCAAGATATCCTGAGTGACAATCCCAGTTGTAGAATACCTGCGAAAAAGCCTTTCAACTAGACAGGTCTCAACAGACAGATGAGCTCACAGATTTAGAGACTGACTCACAGTATTTTGCAAACCCGGAAATGCTCATCATAGCACACTGTGAGGCACATGTTCCGCACTTACGTGTGTATACCCTGTGATGAAGAGGGTGTGGTCTATACCTCCTGGGCTCCAGTCTTACTGCAGCTGTGCACTGGATGAGCAATATGGAAAAATGAAGGGATGTTGTAAGAGAATTAGCTACTCATTTACCAGAAACGGATCTGCCATTTAGAGACATTATAGTGGAATTAGAATGATCAAAAACTGAGAAGACAGGCTCATCATTCATACATGGTGGGCACTCTTTGATCGTTTCGGATTACCATTTCTTCTGCCAAACTGAGGACATTTAAGTAGGGCTCAAGAATGAAATACAATTCATACAATTATACAGGTCTGGACCTCTGGCTTTCAATGTTCTCAGTGAAAGGCACTTTGCAGCAGGGCACTGGGAACCCTACACAACTCAGGGCCCTTGCTCAGCCCAGGCCTGACTCCACTAGGGATGGTGAAGTATAAATTTTGAGTCTGCTAGCCATGTTCAGTCAAGTAAAAAAAGAAAACAAAAGTCACTTTGCCTCAGCATATTTCAGCCCTGTCCAGAATATGTCTTGCAATTACAGAAACTTTTGAATATGTTTGAGTAGTCCATCCATCCATTTTGTTTGAATAGTCTTACACATTATGTACATATAATACAATTATTAATTTACTGAAAAAACTAAATTGCAGGATATTTAAGATATTTCTAATTTTAAATTTTATATACACAAATGTATGTATTCTTATATGTCAAATGACAATGTAAATTTATAATGTATCTGATTGGATATTCATATACAATTTCATGTGTCAGTCTACCTCAGTTCAGGATATTGCCTGTTATGCTGGTTTATTCTGGTTTCTGTAAGTTAAAGTATAATGATTTGTCTAAATTAATGTCAAGCATGTTCCAAGGCCATTTGATTAATGTGCCTCTATGGAGGCCTGCTAACTGAACACTAGCTCATTCTCACATGGAGCGCCCTGAGAAAAGACTTTGCAGGCTATCCACTTTCCTTTTCCTTGTTTTCATTGGCAGTCAAGATATGAGTCCTGTGGCTCATTGGGGAAAATACTGCCCATCCCCTTGGATATGAAGTAAAAAGAAACAGATCAGATGGGAGAACCAAGATAAAACAGCACCGCAAAGGGATGGCGGACGATCAGCTGTGTCAGCCTGCGACGGCGCTGCTACAGGTGGGCGTTTACTAACCATGTTTCAGCTGAGCTACCTTTTCAACAACGCTCAGGGCGTCACGGGAAAATAACGGCAATAAAAATACCTCAGACAGAATAATGGCCAAAACGAGAAACAGAGACGTTCTCGCGGGGTTTTAGCGAAGATCTGGCAACGTGACTGTGCTTCAGGCTGTACTGTGACCCCAGAATGTTTGCTCTTGTTGGGCTAACGTTGTGTGCGAAAAATCCTCACAGCACATTCTCATCTCTGCCGTATCACCACATGCGTTGCTTTTCCCTGCTTGTTCTTCATGATTCAAAAACAGAATACATAATATGCTAATTAACTACTAGTGTTTTTGTATTTTTAAGTCTTTGCAGGGCAGATAAATTTATTCAATGCACAACACCGTTTCCAAAAAATGGGACGCTGTGTAAAATATAAACAAAGACAGAATGCAATGATTTGCAATTCATATAAACCCATATTTAATTGAAAATAGAACAAGGACATCAAATTAAATTTTGAAACTGTTTTTGAAATTGTTTTATGACAAATATATTCTCAATTTGAATTTGATGCCGGCGACATGTTTAAAATAATTGCATTCTGTTTGTATTTATATTTTACACAGCATCCCAAAATTTTTGGAAACACTGTTGTAGTATTATATAGTATAATACTATACATAGTATTATACTACAGTATATACTATTCATAATACTATACATATATAGTACTTAGTATCATGTATAACTACACATGCCACGCATATTACTACAAGATCCCCACTAAAGGGAAACCCTGACATTTTGCCTATACTGTATCTGTAGCGCCTTAGCTATTTGTTGCTACCTGCTAAATCCCGCATGTGCTGAGACTCTGGCTCACTTGAGGACGTTAGAGAGACACAGAAAGCGCCGCCCTTCCCATCAGGGTCCGGGGCAGCAGCAGAAGGCCAGCGAGCAGGACTCAGCAAAGACGCTGCTCTTCTGCGCACGTGTGGCCAGGCAAAGCTTTAGAGTACACCAGTGGTATTCGCTAATCCCCGTATTACCAGCTACACCAGTAAACCCCACCCGCCTTTGCCCTACACCCAGTTACAGCTTTGACCATATTGTCCCTCCACTTAAACCAGGTCAAACTTAAGCAGAGGATAATGTGCAAAGCATAAAATAACATTTCCTGAAAATGGATATGAAGAAATTTATTATTTAACACTCGTATAATACATATTTCTTTTCTTACAATTTAGAAGAGAACATGACATTTATATTTCAGAAAAAATAACTCCATAATTATGTTTTTGCAGCTGAACTTCTGATATTTTTGGTAAGAACAGTGGAATCATACAGTGCTTCTCTAATCTTTGGTATCATATTACAATCATGTAATTTTTATATTGTTGTTTCCGAACTCAATCAATAATTGAAAAATATAGATGTTTTCCATCTATTTTCAGTCACCACCACAAACCTGATATGGGTAGTTAAAGCATCACTTATCAGTTTCGTTTTCTTTCCTTTGAGGATCTACTTACAGTATTGCTTGCGGGTGAGTTGAGGGAAAGACACTGTTTTAAATACTGTGTATACAGAGCATGAGTCAGGAATTTGAATCTTCTGTATGCTTTCTGCAGACTGGCCTGCTGTTTCCCATTACAAAAGTAACAGACTTAATGAATGAACGGGAACAACAGGCAAAGCTCAACACTTTTCATATATATATATTTTTAATTTTCTAGGGTGAGTCACAGAAAGAACTAGAAAGATCACAGAAAGAAACTTAAAGCCCACAATGAATGACGCACACCTAGAAAGGGTGGAGTTGGGGCTGGGTTTGGAGGAGATTCAGGTCAGGAATGTGAGAAGCAGGGCCCTAAAAGGCTACGAGTCACCTAATTGCCACAAGACAGCGTGACATCGTCATGAAGTGAGCCCAGCTTTCTGTACACGAGGCTACAGCATGTTGCTGATAGATGCTGACTCACCACATTCAAAGCAGCCCAAGATGTAGGGGGGCGATAATCTGCTTGCTGTCAATCATTAACAGCTTTGTAGGTATCATTGATCATGTACTGAGAAAGTGGGAGAGGGACATAGGGCAGCGTCAAATATGGCGTTGAGCTGTTTAACACTTATCTGTGTAGTACGCATTCGCATCCCCCTGGTGGCCGAGGGTAACGAAACCTGTCACAAACGAAACACTCCCCAGGCTGCTCGTATGCATTAGCTGGTCACCAGACACCATAGAACATGCGCTAAAAAGCAGCTGTAGACTAACTTGAGCCATGTGATTGGGTTTAGTGCTAGACTTATCTAAATTTCACATACTGGAAAGACACTGAAGGTTTGGGCTGTTTCCCTATGTGAGGGATCCAAAGTTGAAAAAAAAATAGGAGTGGAAAAAACATAAGATTATTTGGAAAGCCCATAGAGAGACATCATGTGAGGTGGGAGAATTCTGAGGTAAGCTGTGGTTTCTCTTAGAGGAACGAGCACCAGCAATGTGGAGAGTTGCGGGATCGGGCAGCTATAGACGGCTTCTTAAAAAAATGCAAGTGGCTTCCAAGTCAGCAATAATATAAGCTTCTGTCCACAGTGTACCTCCATAGATCAATGCCTCTGGGAGATATGCAACTTCACAAGACACACAAGTCTCCTCACAGTTCAAAGACACGGGAAAGCAGGAGTGCGAGGGTCTGTGATCATCTACACATTAAAGCTCACTGTGCAAATCGAGGACCCAGAAATCGAAATATTCCCGGAAACAAGAAGTAGGAACTTCCTCATTAGAAGAGCAACCAACATGTATGTGAGCATGCTTGTGTAAATTAGGTCAGAGTTTTTATTGTGAAAAGACACTGAAGCAAATTGGGATTTAAAATGGTACTCCATCAAGGATTGAGGTACTCCATCAAGTACCGTGTGAGAGAAACATTTCTTGGACAGACTATTTGGTTACTTTTTCAAGCATTCTATGACTGTTAAAATAAAATGAAACATAACAATTAAAAACGCACAACTTCAACTTTCCCCCATGTCTGTCAGGCCAGGCCTCAAGCCAAAGGTTCTGTTCCCATTAAACAAGAATATTTCAGTGTTGCGCCTTGGCTATAAGTGGTTTGGCACCAAACGCACTGAGGCTTTGGGCCAGCCCTGAGTGGGACATCTCCTGTCTTGGGGCTGGGGAAAGAATTTGTGATGCTGATTGTGGTTACCCTGAGCTCCCGCTAGTGTATTTAACCAGGATATACTTTTGGATTAAGGAAGTGCTTCTTCCAGCACTAATGGTAGGGAGTATCCCTCCTAAAAGTAAGACGAGGTTAAGTGGAAAAACTGCCCAGACGAGACTGTTCTCGAGTCAGTGTGGGAGCAGACGTCTGTAAAGGTCATAAAACCTTTGGAGAATCCGAAAGCGCATTCCTTCAGAAGTTCTCAAATTCCAACACCGGAGATAGAGCTGGGAGCTCTCAGGTGCTCAATCAACTACCCACCCCTTTTATAATAATAATAAAAAATAGAGGACAGAAAGAACAGAGTAATTGACCAGAACAAACATACCCAGGCAAGAATGGTAATCCGGAGGAGTGACTGGGCAAACATCATCCAGGTAGTTCATTGATCTGAAATTGGGGACTGGAACACTATGGGATACCCCAGAATAATCCCAGAGCAAGCATAAGTAATTTAGAATGGAAATTCATACATAGAACATGAGACAACTGCAGATGACCAAGTCATTAACAACGTAGTCTCAAGCCAATGGCCCTCGCCCATTAAGAAGTCAGATTGCCATGGGGTGGGGCCTAGTGATTTGAGGAAGCAGAAACCTTATAATATGTGCCTCATTTGCAGAGACACATTTCAACAAGGTCAGTAAACATATTCAGGTCAGGTTCAGCTTTTATCAGTTTCTAGGCCTACGCATCTAGCAGCAGGATAGTTTGAGCAAACTACGCTTGCTTTAGAGTGTTGAAAAATACCTGTATATATGGGTTTGGAACTTCCATCTGTTTGGAAGCCACAATGACTGAGGAATACTGAAGCTTCAATATGTATCCCACAGACATGAAAAGTCACCCAATCTTCATCCAGAGACTAGCTGCAGTAGTGTCGATGAGGCAACAGGGTTGTAAGAGCAGAACCGTGAGAATTTCTCTGAGTCAGGGGCTGATGTAGGCTTAAAGTAACAGACTCCTAATCAAGGTAAGCATTTTAATGACAGAATGAAACTCAGTGGTGATCCTGGCAGCAGCATTACAATGATGTGAAAACAGGTTGGGTTGGGCTGGGGGACATGCACCCACTGAAGCTCCACTATTACAGACAGACTGTTAAAGCCATAATTGCCTTAGAGGCAGAGGAACGTCAACATGGTACAAAGGAAAGCAAAAATGCAATGCTTGCTTATTTTAAATCTCCAATTTGCACACATGGGATCATCACATTTTATTCACATGACTTAATGAAATGAGGAAAGCCACCATGGTAAAAGTGCATGGATACTAAGGATGGTAACCATAATGCTTAAAAACTAATGCATACTACAGGTACTCTAAAAGCACCTGATTTCCACTAAGGGCATTCTTCAAATAGCTTGTCAGGGTGTTATCATGTGGTTTACTGCAGAACAGGGCACACCACTTGCTACACTGCAGTGTGAAACGTCATTCTCCCAGCCGGTCCTCTGCCATCACTTGAGGAAGGGACAGATCCTAGTGTCCCATTAAGCCACCAGCACAGACTTTAAAGTCCCTATCAACCTCAGGGTACAAAGAGTGAATTGCAGGGTTTTCACACAAGTTATCCCTACAAACACAGGCTTACCTCATCTAAACACAGCTAGCAAAGACCCCTGATATTTCATTTATATATCGCCACCTGGTGGTTATCAAGTGACAGACAACTCGCACCTTTGATGGAAACATACTCGGCAATCACTGAAAATGAGATTGATGTAGATGTGTTTACAAAAAGTGTCCATAAATTCAAATTTCATGCTTTTTAGATTTTTGTAGAACTACCACCAGTTGAAAATTCAAAGTGTCTCTGGGGGACATGAATGCACATTGCATGGATGAGTGTTAAAATGCTCCTATCCAATGCTGTCCTATGTTCCTGTCCCACTCTTCGTACATGATTTATACTGGGCCAAGAAAATACCCAGTAATACTTCGGCAGCTATTTCCACTGGCTTTATAACTTTTCTGTCATTGTAAAATAAAAGCTGAAGTCATCCATCGACATATCTTAGGCTTGATACCATTTCCCCTACAAGACAGTCGGGGCAGATGTGCACATTGGCAAATACCTCTGGGACAGCAGGGGAACCGGTTCTTCTAAATAAGATTTCAGTTACAGGTGTTCAACCACAAGATCGTAATCGACACACAACTCATGAATATACGCTTTAAAAACCCCGACTAGTACTTTAACTAGTACCTCAGCAAATCCAGCCTGAGACACAGAAGAGGAGCCTGACCAAGGAGAGTCTAATCGTCAGGTTGATTCATGTTTCACATGAGTATTCAAGCAAATGTTTAGAGATAAAAGCAAGCCAGGTCAATATTCCCCTAATTGTCTGGACATTTAGGTTCAATATTGACGACGGCAGCCTTTTAAGCAATTTCTCTGCATGAGAGAGAACACGTAAGTCAATCTATGCTTAAGGCATAATCAGCATTACTCACTGCCCAACACTTCGGTAGTATTAAAAAGCTTTTTCAAACCCACTTAGAAGAGTTCTAAACTGCATAAAAGTTGCTTTCAGAAAACATTTGGCGCTTCATTGGTGTACAGAAATTCAAGGAAAATCCAACAAGCAGACAATGTTTAATTTTTATTAAAGCAAGCAATTTTCAATCCAGATTACTCCAATGGTCAGCTATGATTTCCCCACCACTGAAAAGTGCCAATATTCTAAGCATCCACACAATAAAACTAATAAAAAGGAATGATTGTGGTCCAGTGACATGGGTCACACCAATTTGATATTTTTCTTCGTTTTCTTATTTTTTCTCTTTTTTTTCCCCATTATACAATTAACTAGGCCTACCTTAACTTTACTAGACCTGGCAAAAAATCATGTTTCTTTCTTGTTTTTTTTGAAGTCATTTTCTTTTTGCAATGTTTTATTTTTTCCCCCAAATGTTTTTCTTGGTGAAGCTAAGGGGCAGCAAAACCTGCAAGGAAATGAGAGTCAGTGACCAACATCTTCACAGACATGGCAGCTCAAATTTTACTACAAAATAATGTTCCCACACACCAAATGCAGAAGTACCATAAGGTCTGTAGAGGAATCAAGTTCGGCTTTGAGGGCTCACCTCTGCCTAGACGCTTGGCACACTGGCTGAATTGGTCACCGATTTCTGAGCAGCCTCCTTGG
>JAODKC010000137.1:10519992-10531391 GCA_026777985.1 Mormyrops attenuatus
CAATCCCATGATCAAGATTTTTCACATAGAGGTTGACACCCTGGACAACATACAGTTCATTACTGCTCTCATTTCAAGGCACACCTTGCTAAACATGTGCAGTAGCAATTTTGTCTTTGGACACAAACCTGGTATTGAGTCATCCTGTCCTGCTTCATCCGCTCAGACTTTACCTTCAGTTCTGTCTGGCGCTCATCTCATTCATCTCATCAACAGCCTGAAGGACCAGAACACATTCCACTCAAATGTTACAATAGCTCCATGTTCAGTACAGTAGCAAACCACACGAAGTGTTTCTGAAGTCCCCTTTCATTCTGGGTCATACAGATTTGATAAAAAAAAAAAACAGGAATTAACTGAGAGGTGACATTTCTAATTTGATGCAGATCCATCCAGATTAAGCAGCCTTACACAATACCACCTAACAACTCCAGTGATGTGCACAGACTTTTCCAGGTGCAGGTGCCCAGACAGGGAGGTGTGGCCCATCGGTAATTTTTGCACTCCTCCTAGGTAAATTTTCGCGATCATTGGTTATCAAAAAATGGCATTTCCCAGCTAACAAGGAACGTTCCCAAAGTACAGCCAACGTTATATGAAGGTTTTCTCAAAGCTGGCAGAGAACTGTTACTGTAACTGTTGTGTTCTTATGGGTAAGAATAAAATCCTCAGAGTCTAACTCGTGGGCAATATATATATATATATATATATATATATATATATATGTCGCTTTTATTTTATATCTTTTAGAAGTCCCTGTATTTACTTCATCACGGGAACTCAGCCTTACACATCAATCACCGATACAACAGCTCGGTGCTAACCAATCAATCCATGATCAACTGATCACTTCTGCAATATACTACAGTAACGTTAATGGAATGTTATTTCCAGATTTTATATTTTAACAAAGGTTCTATCAATGACAGCATGGTGATATGATTACCTGAACATCTATCCATTTTCTGTAACCGCTTAATTGTCCTATTCAGGGTTGCCGGGGATGTAGGGTGATCAGATAACCCATGTCAGGGAGGACACTTTGAGCTACTTCTTGTTTTACAAACTACTTTCAAATTGAAAGGCTCCTAAACAGTTTGACTATGACTAGCTTTGACTGGTTTGTTTCCTTGATTGAAAGACTCATCCAGCTGTTTCACATTAACATTAGTGACACATTGATGATTATAGGAGACTGACCAATAAGCACACAGCAAGAACTCAGTGCTAAAGTGAAATCCGGGTCCTTTTAATTGAAATGGTAATTTACAATTCCTGTCCTAGCTCAGAGTGTCCTCCATGACATGGATTATCTGGTCACCATACGGGGGTGCAGAGCACAAAGCAGGGAACAACTCAGGATGGGGCGCCAACTCATCGCAGGGCACACTCACACGCCATTCACACACTACGGGCAATCTGGTAACTCCAATGAGCCTTAGCATGTTTTTGGACTGCAGTGGGAACCCGAAGTACTCAGAGGAAACTCCGTAACGACACGGGGAGAACATCGAACTCCACATACATGGAGAGGTGTGAGGCAACAGTGCTAACAAATACACCACGGTGCCACCCCAGCTGAACATCTTTCTAGCTTTAATAATGAGAGTATTTGCCAGTGTTCTGTCGAGTTGAGCCACTTTGGCTACCGTAGGCTACCGTAGTGCTAATCGTTAGCCCTAACCCTAACCCTAATCCCAAGACGATGGAACTGCGCATGCGCAGAAAGGCTTGATACCGCGTATCGATACGTAGCTCAACTCGTCAGAACACCTGCTACAAGGACAATAGATATTTAAAGCTTTCCATACTAATACTAACTTAATAAACATGAATAGACAGCACTTAGGGTGGTTTTGCCTACTCAGACGGTCCATAGTCCAAAATAATGTACGTTTTCTTTTCAGCTGCTCGTGCGTAGCGCTGTGGTATGCCATCGAATATTTGCATAGTGCACAAACCGCATTTATCATTTGTACTACTCCCCTAGTTACGTAGTGATACTAAAGGAAAACAATTGTTATTATGAACTGAAGGACTTTAGAAATTATAGAGGTAATTTCATTACAATAATAATAAAAAAGGATGCGTCGATTTTAAATACTGATGTATTCTGCGTCGACTAATCGCGGCAGCCCTATTACGAGCCATTGTATCTAACCCGACTTTTTAATATAATATACATTATGGCAGTCAGTTCGTAAGTACGAATTGTCTGTAAATCGGGCGTTCTTAACCCGGGGACTGCCTCTACTCCACAAAACCGGAATACTTCGAACTGTAGGAGGAAACTGGAATTGACTGTTTTATTAACATTTAGGCATATTACATTTACAACTTACGGTATTTAGTCTACCTATAATCTTTAAATATTATTAAATACGTCTAATAAACTTATTGATTAGAACAACACAGATTTCAACGTCAAACGTCAAAATAGAAAAAAAATTCAAATAGAGTAAAGATTTTTCATGGCAATATTCTGATTTATTTTACTTACCAGAGAGGTAAGATCTTTTGTGTCAAAAAATTAAAAAGTACACTTTACAGACGTTATTTTCCCAGAGACAGGACCGCGTATTAATAACTCAGGTGGAATCTTAAAATGGACGGGTGGAACGAGTTTTATTTATTGACAGAGAAAAGAAACTGAAAGTATCGGAGTGTCTGGATGAAACTTACAGGGCTAAAAAAAATCAGGTAAAATCAGCAATATTGTTAAACGGACTGAGAAAGCGCAGGAATGATCCGTAGCCCCGTCCACCGCCAGCTCCGATTAACATATATTTGCACGTAGTGAACCTGAACATGAAAAGGCAAATTGGAAAATGAAAAGTCAAACTGGAAAGTGAAAAGGCAAAATTTTTAATTTTATTTTTTAATTTTTCACATCTGACTCATACATGAGTGGAAAATTAAAATGCAAATGGTGCTACTTCATTTTGATTTTAATTTTTGCAGGATTTTTGCGCACAGACTTTGGAAACTAAATGGCAAAGTGGAGTTTGTATTTTCATTTTATCATTTTCATTTTCATTTGATTTTTTTTGCAGAAAATACCTCCCTGCAGTAATTTGGAGGCCCGCATACTATCTTGTGTGTTTGTCGATTGTTTTGTTTTATTTTGCCTAGGACCTTGAGCGTTTCTGTGGGGGGACAGTGTGTGGGTTGCTGTGTGTGTATAGGGGTGACGTGTGATTTTAGTATAATCTTACTAGTGTGTAATGTATGCTGTGGAATTGGTATGTTTCTTTCGTGACTTTTCCTTTTGTGTTCCCATGGGGACTACAGCTCTGGATGTCCTAGTGTGATTACTTGTTTTAGGTGTGTTTTAGTCCCACGTAAATAAATTCTTGTACTTTTAGACAATCTGCCCCAGTACTGTTCCTTTATTTGAACAGCCTGAAATGGTTATAGCGTTTATCTTGGTGGAGATTCGCTAGGTTAACGGGGAGAGCTGTGTTTCTCGCCCCTTGTGCAGGTTACATATGCATAATAAACATTTTTTTTTTCTGGAGCTACATGCCCTGAACAATGTTTTCTGTGGAAGAAAAAATATAAATCAACCTCTCTAATAACTCTAGTTAAGCCACTTAGAATAAAAGTTCGGACCTCTTGGTGAGCAAAGTTATCTCTTTTATCTCTTTATTTAAGTCATACTCTGGTACCAGGTACCCAGAGCACAAAGAGCAACCAATTGATAAACCATAACACCCAATTCCCTATAAGGATGTCTAAGTTCTGATTCTTCACAAAACACCAACAGACCAAGCTCAAATGTATAACAAACACAATTCTCCTGCTGTATTGGTTCACCTTGGTAGCAGGTAGGCACATCCACCCATTTTGCTCAATTTCCCAAAACATCTCTCAGCTGCAAGACTCCTACTTGAGATATGGATATGAATATTGATTAATTGTAAATACATGGTTAACACATAATTAATGTGACAACTACTTGTGCATTTTTACTACCGCATATTGTGTACGACATATTGCGACTACAGATGCTCCTCTACTCACAAACGAGATACGTTCCGAATGGCCATTTGCAACTTGAAATGTTCGTAAGCCGTTATTCAACATCATTTTAAGGGTATACGCAAGTACTAAGAACTAGGATGCTGGGAGTACGAACGCTACACTGCTGCGTGGCGGGAGTAGCGGCCAGAAGTTGTACTAGGCAGAACTGGAGCGCAGAAAAAAAAAAGTGATGTTGCGGACAGGAAAAGGGAGCCCAGTGAACACAATTTGGACATACAGTCCTCTTCGTTCGTATGCTTGAAAGTTCATAAGTTGAGCATTACCAGGATATATGGAAGTCACAACCATAGTCAAAAACTGGGAGAAATACACCTTGATGCTACTAAAATGTATTCCCCAAACAGCCCGTCCCTCCCAAGCCCATTTCATCCCAACTTTATGTGACTTGTCTCAATGTAATCAGGTTCCCTGCATCTGCACTGCATCTGTGTCTTGCATGTGCCACCACAAACTGAAACTGCTTCAGTTTTGGTGAGATTTTTCTCGAAATTAAATAGCTCCCAGATCACCTATACAATGTCCCTGAGAAGTCAGAAAAACATTCATCAACTACTTTTAGAGTTACTGTGTTCACAAGATTAAGTGTCTTCTGCAGCCTCCTTTTCCTTCCTTCCCTGCTACCCAGTGCTGCTGCCTCAAAATTGGTGCAATTTGTCTCAAAAGGTAATCAGGTATAGAACTTAATCCATATAATGTTTGTGTGAAATGATAATAAGGTCCAGCAAATTCTTTTTGAGTCATCACATTTGCAATATCAGATGTCTTCTGAGGTCACTCTTCCTTTTGCTGCTAATCTTGTGTTGCTTCAGTTTCTGTGATTTGTCTCAAAATTTGATCAGTTCCAGATCTACACTGGTCCAGTGTATCTGCAAAGTTTGAAAAAGATTTGTCAAATACATTTCAAGTTATCCTGTTAAGAAGTGTCTGCAGCGGTGGCAAAGGACTGGTCCCAGATGCATATGTATTCCCTGTCCGGGTAATACAATAAGGTCTTTACTGGAGGAAGCAATTTCTGCTTCAGCGTGCTCACCTCTAAATGGTAAAATGGCTTGGTGCACTAGTGGAATTGGTCACCGATTTCTGAGCACCCTTCTTAGTCTGGTAAGCCTGTAGTACGGCAACTGCTTCACCCACCTGAAACAGACAACTACAGTCAGACTTGGCACTAAATATAAAATATCCAGTCGCAGAAATGTTTAGCATGTGCAATGGTTATCTTTACATGTTAAATGTGTGTGTGTAAGACGGAGGAGGGTGAAAGCCAGAATGCCGACCTTGGAACGTAGAGACTCTGGGGACTCGAGCATGTGGAGTAGCTCTGAGTTGTCTATCTCCAGCAGCATGCCGGTGATCTTGCCCGCCAGGCTGGGGTGCATGCTCTGGATAAGTGGGAAGAGGCGCTCCCCTGCAGAGAAGGACCAATTGTGTCAAACCCCGAGGTCCGAAAGTGAGGCGAAATCTACATTGGACCAAGATTCACAGAGTGCAAGGTGAGACAAACTTACCCAGCATTTGTTTCTGTTCCTTGCGCTTGTGCTTCAGTTCCGTCTGGCGTTCAGATTTTTTCTGGGCACGCCCCACATGAACCTGCTTGCCATTTATCTCCTTCCCATTCATCTCATCGACAGCCTGAAAGACCAAAACATGTTGCAGACAATTTCAGCTCCATGTTGACTATAGTATCCAGACTATACGACACTCATGACTACATGCTTAGCCATCATGGCTAATGCATACTGTATATTCATTTGAAAAATGGAACTCGACCCCAAATGTCAGTCCATCAGGACATATGTGAACACACTGTATACAATATAGATATGTACAGCAGTGTAATAGTATGTTTTTCTACTGCAGGAAGAAAATCACACAACATACAAATACCACAGCCACAGAGCAGATGTGGAACTTGAATCCCTGACCCTGGAAGTGTGAGGCAACAGCGGAACACACCGACACACCATACACATCCTGGACAACATTTCTCAAACCTTCAAATCGTACAAAACTGTACAAACACTTGGCTTTGGTTGAGGCAAGATTTAAAGCCACCAATCACAAACATCTCACCAGGGATCTACAGTCTGACCTTCTGCGCATCTTCATTCCGTTCACAGTTGACAAAACCGAGGCCCTTGGACTTCCCACTTTCATCAGTCATGATTCTGATACTTAGGACTGGTCCTATAAAGAACATCAATCAGTCTGTTACAACCCACAGACAGACCAGTCTGACATAAGCCAGTCTGAGCACACAATGACTTGCACAAGCACTTACCAAATTTTCCAAATATCTCCCGCAGCTTCTTATCATCCATGTCCTCGCCAAAGTTTTTGATGAACACGTTAGTGAACTCCTTATCCCCCTCTCCAAACTCTGCCTCATGCTCCTTGCGTGATTTGAAATGGCCGACAAACCTGAAGCAAAAATCACTTTAAGGACCCTCTTTTGACGATCTAACGCCAAGCGTAAAGCGCAAAGTGAAACTAACAGTTATTGGCGTGTCCAAATCCATTTTGCTATTTTGACAATGGAAAAACCAAACTTTGCGGCAGCACAAGGTGGAAAAAGGTTGTCCTGAGTCTCTTAATTATTCAGAGGCGTCTTTTGGACATAACAAGCAATAAAGCAATCGGAATGACGCGTCACCTCACCTTTAAAAGGCAGCAGCGTATGATCTCCTGCTGATTGATATTACAATGGCGTGTTTGCCCGGTAAGCTAGACCACCTTTTGCCCGAGGAAACAGACGTGCCATTTGCTATTTTGACAATGTGCACGCACGGCATGAAAATGCGCAATGCGCTGGTACAGAACCACTCTGCGTTGCGCTTTGCGCAGGTGGAAAATAGAGCTCCACGACTAGGGTACCATAACAATATTCAACATATAGAAGCATGGAGACAAATTGCATTTGTTTTTCATATAAATATAATATATTTAAGCCTTCATTATGTCGAAACTCGTGAATATCCAGTAAAGGCCACTAAAAATTTGACAAAACTGGAAGTGGATAAGCAGAAACAGGAGGACGTAAACCGGTAACACACTGTCAAAATGAACCTCTCCAATAAGTCAGTTTGAACACAAGTCCATAATATACACGTAACACATATGAAACTGAATGCACTTACACCTTCCTGTCACTGAGCAACATGCCATTCATTTTCTCAATGGCCCTTTCAGCCGCCTCCTGGGTCTCAAAGTGCACAAAGCCGTAACCCTTTGAACCACTCTCATCACAAATCACCTTGGGAAGAGAA
Organism: Mormyrops attenuatus; assembly: GCA_026777985.1. NCBI lineage: Eukaryota > Metazoa > Chordata > Actinopteri > Osteoglossiformes > Mormyridae > Mormyrops > Mormyrops attenuatus. Next base: position 10,527,300 of record JAODKC010000137.1, read on the forward strand.
AATGTATGGATATAATCAACAATTTTACACCATGCATTTGGGACTTCATTTTATTCCAAAAATGCAATTCTCCATTATGTGCTTCAAACCAAAATTTGGCGGCTCACAAGACTAAGTAACAATGTGATTACCTTACAGGACAAGATGTTTCCAAAAGCAGAAAATGTATCATAGAGGGTCTTATTGTCAATAGATTTGTCCAGGTTCTTGATGAAGATGTTGCCGACGTTGCTCTTCCTCAGGGATGGGTCACGCTGAGACCACATGATGCGGACGGGTCTGTCCTTAATCACGTTAAAGTTCATGGTGTCCAGAGCACGTTCGGCTACGAGAACAGAGAAATCACTCATTTCATATTATATCAATTAAAATATAATAAGAAAATTATAGTTTCAAGTTTTATTGTCACATATGTTGTTCCACAATATGAAATTCTTGTGCAAAGGTGCGATCATCACTGTACCAAACACAGGATTTGATCCAGCAACCTACTGAATGCCAACCCACAAAGTTGCTGCCCTCCAACAATTTATTTTTTGTTTAATACTTTTTTGGTCATTGCATAATCTAAGTTTTTTTTTTTTTTTTAAATAGTTTCGATGTCTTTATAATCATTCTAAAATATAAAGAATAGTATAAACAACCTTTTCTATGGGTAGGTGTGTCCAAACTTTTGACGGGTACTATAAATAAAATGCAGACACCTTGAAGTAGAAGAAGCTTCCCATTTATTGCATCTGTTCAAACACGGGTTCCACAGCCAAAGGAGAAAAAGCCCTGACTTCCAAATCAACATACATTTCACCCCTTTTCTGTGAGTAACGGCCCTGCACAAGATCACCTGATGTTCCCTATTGTTCCCTATCTCCGGCCTGCAGTCTCCCAAGGCCACTCACTCCCTAATGTCACGTCCCGATGGTGCTGCTCCTCCTGTGTGCCACGCTCCCTCGTTAACCTCGTTTGGAGTCCCCGTGTTAACAGCTGTGTCTAGTCTTGTTTAATGGAGTCTGTGTATTTAAGTGCCTCCTAGTTAGTCTTTCCCCAGTCTTGTCATTGAGGTCTGTACCTCGCTAGTGTAATCCGTGTTCCCAGTTGTGTCTCCCCTAAAATAAATCCTGAGTGTTCCCCTTATTCCTGGACTCCTGCGTTTATCTCTCCACCATGCCTCAGCGTGTACTGAAACCTCATCTCCCAGATCTTGTGCAAAATGTTCTCTTGCTCTCATTATTTAACAACCTGCTGACACTTACTCAGAGTGAAACATCTTCTTACAGGATATAATGTTCAACAGTACATTTCTTCATCAGTTTTAAGACTGTGTGGATTATATGTTTTGTACCCTAAATCGATTCAGGTACATGATTCAATACCATTAAGTCTAGATATATCATATAGCATATGTCTCTAATCCAGCAAAGCAAAAGTGCATCTTACATTGGCTGTTCTGTTCTGCACAGACTAAGGGCAGCTTTCCCCTCCCAGCTGGCAGAGTAGCCCAGGGTCACGCTAGCACACCAGGATACATTGTTCTCTCATCTGCAGCCCTTGAGACTCTGCAGCACATATTTGCAGTGCATAGTCACATTCACAGTGGACGAGACCTAGGGATTTGACAGCAATCCCACAAGGCCTAGGGCACTGACAGCAATCCCATAAGGCCTAAGGCACTGACAACAGTCCCATGAGGCCTAGGGCACTGACAGCAATCCCACAAGGCCTAAGGCACTGACAACAATCCCATAAGGCCTAGGGCACTGACAACAATCCCATAAGGCCTAGGGCACTGACAGCAATCCCACAAGGTGATCAAACAGACTGAGGTCCTCGTGAATCTCATCCATCTGTTGGCGAACAGCAAGTCCTAAATGGTCCGCTGATTGGCAGGTGTCTGGAATAAAGTCACAGCCCTCATTTTCCACAACAGCACATGTACAGCTCCCCCCTCGGCCAGCAACAGGCCACGAACCATCTGGTTCTGATACACAACCAAGCCATCTCGTCCTGATTGCCCTTCACTGTAATCAGGGTTTCGTTCACCACCTTCTCCTCTGCTGACGTTAATGCCGTAACTTCATTCTGTAAATTGGAAACCCCCACCCATAGAATAAAAATGCCTAACCACTGTTCAAATTTACACAACGACCAAATGTAATGGTGGTGTGTTCAGAGGGATTTCCTATGACTCTCATAGGATGAACGAGATGGGGCAGATGACATGGCTGTGACAATCCTGGGGGGCATCAGCTATAACCCCACAGGCGAACCAAGAGTTGGGAGGTAGTCAGTCATGGTAGACAAGGTGAACAGTCACATAGTATCACAGTAGTCGGACCTGCTCTCCCTGTGAGTCCGAGACGAAAGCAAGTCGCATTCCCAAGTGTTAAAATAAAATACAGAGGGTCAGAGAACACGCTGCCAAGTGCAGGTTGGTGACTGTCACTGTGGCCGACCCACTTATCAACATGAATAAGACAATGAAAGACAAACTGCAGTGCAGAATTTGAATCACCCCAAGGTGTTTGTCAAGGGTAAGTGGTAATATATTATTATAAGAAAACAGAAAGCCACAGGAGAACGGAGGAGAGGAACCACAAATTCCCGAGTGGGGAGAAAAAGAACCTCTGGGGGTCCAAGGTCAACTGGCTGTCAAACCCCCTGAGAGACGGAGATAAGATGTGCTGGAGCGTCATGCCGAATGTTCAGAAGACTGGTTCAGTCGTAGACAATACAACAACAAGTGTCACGTGTAAGGAAGCTAAAGAACAACAAATACACAAAAGGTAAGGCAGAAGCAGCTCATAGCGTGCTGCCATGATACAGGGTCATCTTGGTTCAGTCAGTATGTGTGTGTGGGGGGGGGCTGGTAGACGGTGGGCCCTAAGGAGTTGCCCAGTTCGCTTATGCTTCAGTCTGGCCCTGATAAGAAACAGTAATCCATTCTTGCTCACTAAACACTTCCAATATAACTTACATGTATTTACCTCACAATAATACAATTTTTAGCAGAATACAACATCGAAATGTTAAACAGGATGCATTAATCTATTATTGTATAACATAGTTTGAATTGGTTTATTTTTAAAAAATTATAGGATTTGGTAACTAATGATAGCATATTTAGTATTTAGTTGTGCTCTGTGCCTGTCTGTCATTAGCCATGCAGTCCTCAGCTCAGACTACACAGGCCTATTATAATTAGAATAATTACAACATAAAAATGGACAGAATCGCATGCGTTTCTGGTGAACTTTGCTAGACGTCCGTATCACTTACCGTCGGCGGGCTGCTGGAAGTTGACATAGGCATATCCGAGGGAGCGGCGACTTATCATGTCGCGACACACTCGGATGGACAGGATGGGGCCGGCTGGGCTGAATTTCTCGTAAAGCATGGCTTCGGTCACATCCTGGTGTAGGTCGCCGACATACAAGGAGGCCATTGGGTAACTGGGTGCGCTGGGATTCATCTTCGGGTCTTTCTTGGTCACAAAATGTGGATCGCAACAAAACTAAAAACAGCAATAATAATATTAAATTGCGTTGCTGATAAGGCAACACGCTGGTGCAATGCTGTCTCCTCACGCCTCCGGGACCTGGGATCAAGTCTCCGCTAGGGTTACATGTGTGTGGAGTTGGCATGTTCTGTGGGGTCTCCCCCACAGTCCAAAATTCCCAAACTGTGCGTAGGTGTGAGTGTGACTGACTGGTGTGTGTGTGTGCGCCCTCCGATGGGTTGGCACCCCATCCTGGGTTGTCCCCTGCCTTGTGCTTGTAGTGTTTGGGATAGCCCCCCCCGCGACATTGAATAGGATAAGCGGTTTCAGAAAATGGAGGGATGACTTTAAAATTAGCAAGTAAAATTTGCAACTTGAGGCAGGTGTAATGCGGAGTAATGCGATGTATTTCAACCCGAATGTAAACCCGAAAACGCAAATGAGGACACTTATGAAAGTCGGATTTATGAGATTTGATTGTAAGATATTGTAATTAAAATACGTGCCAGTCTTCCGGACTGACTGATCAAAATGCCGCCAGGGCAGGTGTTATGCCGAAAAAGGCATCCCTGCCGTAGAATGCATGCCAGTGTTCTGAC
>JAODKC010000137.1:10531491-10549318 GCA_026777985.1 Mormyrops attenuatus
TCGATTAGCACTAAGGTAGCGTAACTCGACAAAGTAGCTCAACTCGTTTCAGATCAGCGACATATCGATCATTTAGAGACAGGGATGCATTCTACGGCAGGGATGCCTTTTTCGGCATAACACCGGTCCTAGGCGAGCATCACCGCCGCCGCTCCCGTCCGAGGCAAAGTGTGAAATTTGGCTGGCAAATCGGCACCCCCTCACAAGTGGCGCCCTAGGCGGCCGCCTATGTCGCCTATTAGATTGACCGGCCCTGTTTACCACGGACATGGCATTTAAAATGTAACCTGCAAAGTTTTTTTTCTCAGTCAAAGCATTTTATCGCGGACACAGACAAGTCTTGCCACGTACACGTCTGTCCGTGTATAGACAAGTGGACAGTGGGTGGAAACCGAATTTAGCTGCGTTAATATTTATAACATTTATTCAGCATATTGTATTTACTCATAATCTTTAAAGGGAAAAACGCTAATTACTTCACAGACTTGAACATCGCAATATTTAATGTCAAACGTTTACAGGAAACAAACAGCTGAAAAACTAGAATCGAGATTTTATTGTTAATGGGCATATTCTCATTCATTGATTTCACTTACCAGACAGGCGAGATACGTATTTTCGTCAAAAAAATGAAAATTTTAATTGTAGAGGCGTGAATTTCGCAGAGACATGAAGAACGGTGTCATTAACTTGGGTGAAGCGCTAAAACTGACGGGTGGAATCAGGCTCTATTGACAGAGAAATGGAAACTGAAAGTTTCGAGGGTTTAGCTGAAACGTAAAGGGCTGGTCAAAGTTTGGACTTTGGTCATGCGTTTGATAAAAATCAGGAACAAGAATGCTAATTGATTCTCAGAACATTTGCAAGAAACGGCAATATAAAGGTATGAATATATCATTATTCAAAAAATTAAACTAACAGGACATTAAAATATTGTGAGTTAGGTCTATTGTTATTGAAAGATTATTTTATTTTTGATACTTTTTTGTTGTTCTTTATTACATATTTATTTGACATCTTGAACTCTTGAAATTTTGAGCACAATTCTGCAAGCAGGTGGGAAAGGGTTAATAATTATCGTCATACATTAATAATCATCGGCATCATCATTTGTCCTCCTATAGTCAAAACCTTATCGTGGTGGGGGGGTTTGCATGTTCCAATGATCCCAGGAGCTAAGTTGCCCCGGACTTTATGCCCCTGGTAGGGTCACCCAAGGCAAACAGGTTCTGGGTGAGGACCAGATGAAGTGCAGCTCATTAGACCCCTTATGATGAGTAATAACATATATTCACATATTGTTGTCCTTCTTGACACCAGACCATCCTCCAAAATTCTTCGCCTCATTGTGCGTGTAGATGCTCTCACACCTGCCTGCTGCCATTCCTGGGAGAGCTCTGCACTGGTGGTGCCCCGATCCCGCAGCTGAATCAACTTTAGGAGATGATCTTGGCGAATGCTGGACTTGGGCGCCATGAAACATTTGAACCTCTACTTGAAGTTCTTGATGATCCGATAAATGGTTGATTTAGGTGCAAAGCAATGATGACACACATGTTTCCTTGCAGGTAACCAGGTTTAACAGAGGAAGAACGATGATTTCAAACACCACCCTCCTTTTAAAGCATCCAGTCTGCTATTCCAACTTAATCAGCATGACAGAGTGATCTCCAGCCTTGTCTTCATCAACACAGTCACCTGTGATTTGAGAGAATCACTGAAATGATGTCAGCAGGTCCTTTTGTGGCAGGGCTGAAATGCAGTGGAAATGGGTTTTTTGGGATTAAGTTGTTTGGGTACTTCATGATTATGACCCTCACCTATGTTTTGCTGTTCCCAGCCCTGTATTTAAAGCTGTTGTTGCTTTGTGTTTGCTGCTGTTCTGCTATAGTTGTTCTTCTATTGCTCCATTCTTCTCCGTTCCTGTGTTGCTCTCTGCCTTAATTTGTTTATCTGCTTTGTTTTTGACCGCCAATGGTCCTTTTGTTTCTTGTGTTCTCTTTTGTGAGCCACAATGCCCGCAATAACACGTAGAGTGACCAGGGAACTGCGAGTCTTATTTGGCAGAATCGTTCTACTGCACTGCATCAATTTGCACAGCAATACTGCACTGCACCAATCTCACATTCCCTCTTACTGTCACTCATGAAGAAGACCCTGAGATCTCTTTATCTCCCTTAGTAAAGGTAGACTCTTTCAGCAAGACCCGAAAGGAGGAATCCTCCCGTTTGTCAAGAGAGCACTGTAGCTTTGGATTTGGGGCTGTCAATTCTCATCCACACCGCTTCACACTCGACATCCGACCAAACAAGCAGGGGTGCCATAAAGCCAGAGAAGTTAGGACGATTCCAAGGGCCCCTGAGTGACAGGCTGTGGGACTCTTTCATCAGTGGATCCTGGTGTTGTGTTCCTTTGTTGCCTTCCATACTTACCTCAAGGAGGTTTTCAATCACTCAGTTCAAGGCATGGAGGTCAGTCATGTGCTCACACCTGATCTCCCCCACTGGAATATTGACAGCTCATAGTAGTTTTGGTTTTGTTAATTTCCAGTTCTTCAAAACTGGTCCAATCAGTAGATTGTTCAGTGTGAAATATTGTTGCCGCTATCGAGCGTTCTTCATCCCCCCCAGTGCGAGTGTGTCCCGACCCCGGTCCCGGTGAGTTTGTGTCCCGACCCCGGTCCCGGTCCGAGTGTGTCGCAGGATAGACCCTATGACTTCCCAACAGCTGCCTACACTCCTGACTGATTCTTGCCTGATTCTGGTTATCTGCAATTAGGTCCCCTGCCCCAGAGGATTCACATTACAACGCATGTAAAGCGCTTTGGGGCAACTCTGTTTTGAAAGGTACTATATAAACTGAATTGGAATAAATTGAATTGAACTAAAAGTATGTATTCCCCTTTTTAATGGCTAATTTGTTAATTACTTGTCTGAGATTAAATATAGAAGTTTACTGCATTGCTTATATTTTCATTCACTGGTATAGTCTTCAAATAATTTTTCCTCCACCATTGCCATGGGATATTTATTTTAATAAATGGAAATGAAGAATAGATGTGGTAACTAAGCATGCAAATAAAGCATAAAGCACAAAGGAAAGATATACATAAGAACATAAGAAATTTACAAACGAGCGGAGGCCATTAGGCCCATCAAGCTCGTTTGGGGAGAACTTAACTAATAGCTCAGAGTTGTTAAAATCTTATCTATCTCTGATTTAAAGGAACCCAGGGTTTTAGCTTGCGCTACACTAGCAGGAAGACTATTCCATACTCTAACTACACGCTGTGTGAAGAAGTGCTTTCTCAAGTTCATTTTAAAATGTTCTCCCACTAATTTCCACTTATGAAACACATTAGAACATTTAGCTAAAATAGTGGGAATATTTTATACCCTCTGTGCAGCAAAGCAGACAGACAGATTTACTGAGGACTTCTGTCTCTGCAACTATATGGAGAAAAGCTGCTGGTCAAAAATCACAGACTGACAGAGGGTGTTCATCGCAGTCAGTATGTGACTATGGAATCAAATTTCGAGTATATAGTCCTAGTAATTTAACAAGATACATCATTCCCTAATGAACCTGCATCATTCTATGAGGTATTTGTCAGAATGGCTTAATGGGTCTTGACCATCTCTGAGAACTTTTATTATTGAAAAAGCATGAATGATTTAGTGCTTCCTCATCAACCAGATTGGGAGGGAACGGAGAAGCCATTTTTGGTGGTGTGTTTGACTGCTGCCATTTCATGGGCCAAGATTAGGTACACGAACCTTGTAGCTGATTAAGTCCAAGTTAACCTGCACAGAGCAAGATTAAGATGCAAGACACATTACTACAGCAGAACAGCGGGATAACAAGTAAGCTTGGTTTGACAAACCAAATTTCTGGCATTAGTGCTAGTCAGCTAACCAACTAAGATACCCGTACATGACAAACAGGACCTTGGTATTAAATCAAGTAAAAAGTAACAGAAACCAGCCAGACTTGCTCAATTAAAATGATCTTAAAGCAGGGAGCAAAAAGATGTTTTATGGTGACTATACTGACATAACAACGTACTCCCTTGCTAAGCAGGATGTGTAGAACATATCTGATATAAACTGATGTATTGCTGCAAACGTTTAATCATTTAATTATCCACACAAAGATCTGTTAAGCAATAAAAGAAATTTAGCAGAAGTCTTGCTTTCCTGGAATCCAGAAGGCCAAACAGTTCAGCAGTTACAAGCCTGAAAAATAAATTATTGCTACAGTGCCACCGTCAGGTCAATGTGGGTGATTTTGTTCATCTGGGTAGCCACGGATGTGGGCTAACTGTAATTTTTCATTATTATTCAGGACAACCAAGTGCAAAGAGAGAGAGAGAATTTTTTTTTTAAACGAGCTAAAATATTTCAATTCAGTTCCTAAAGAAAATAATGTAAACAACACGAATGAATTAGACTAATGACAACCCAGCATTTATTAAATCATTAAGAACAGAAAATATGATTGATTTATTTGTTTGTTTTTCTTACCTTTAAAATTGTCTTCTGCAATAGAACAGCAGAACAGTTTTAAAGAATAATTGATATTTTTAATTAAGGGCTTCTGTGACAAAACCATCTACTGAGGGAGAATAAAAACTGAAAGTATAGGAAAGAGAAAAAAAAGTCAACATGTGCAGCCGTGGCCAAAAGTTCTGAGAATGACACAAATATTAATTTTCATAAAGTCTACTGCCTCAGTTTTTATGGTGGAAATTTGCATAAACTCCAGAATGTTATGAAGAGTCATCAGACGAATTGCAATTAATTGAAAAATTCCTCTTTGTGATAAAAATTAATTCCCCAAAAACCCATTTCCACTGCATTTCAGCCCTGCCACAAAAGGACCTGCTGGCATCATTTCAGCGATCCTCTCGTTATCACATGTGAGTGTTGAGGAGGACAAGGCTGGAGATCACTCTGTCTTGCTGATTGAGTTAGAATAGCAGACTGGATGCTTTAAAAGGAGGGCGGTGCTTGAAATCATTGTTCTTCCTCAGTTAATTACCCCTCAAATAATGTCAACCATGCTCCACGTTGTGCCCCATCCATCTATCTTCAAATGCTTTGTCCTTATCAGAGTCATGAGGACACTAATCCGTGTTTCAGTTTCTTCCAAATAATGTCTTCTGGTTTTTCTAACAGCTCTTGGAAGCAGAGAGAATCTTTTTTGCAGGGCTTTGTTGGCCCTTCTTTTTCAAGACCTCTGCAATTTGCCCTGGCATACTGTCAGTCAAATTCTGGGCCAAATCTTGACTGATGGCAGCCCATTCTTGCATAATCAATGCTTGGAGTTTGTCAGAATTTGTGTCTTTTTGTTTGTCCACCTGCCTCTTGCTCCATCATGCTGAAAAAGGCATTGTTCGTCATCAAATTGTTCTTGGATGGTTGGGAGAAGCTGCTCTCGGAGGATGTTTTGGTACCATTCTTTATTCATGGCTGTGTTCTTAGGCAAAATTGTGAGTGAGCCAACTCCCTTGCTGAGAAGCAGCCCCACACGTGAATGATCTCAGGATGCTTTACTGTTGCCATGACACCGGACTGATGGTAGCGCTCACCTTTTCTTCTCCGGATAATCTTTTTTCTGGATACCACAAACAATCGGAAAGGGAATTTATCAGAGAAAATGACTTTACCCCAGTCCTCAGCAGTCCAATCTCTGTATCTTTTGCAGAATTTCAGTCTGTCCCTGATGTTTTTCACTGGAGAGAAGTAGCTTCTTTGCTGCCCTTCTTGACACCAGACCATCCTCCAAAAGTCTTCGCTTCACTGTGCGTGTAGATGCTCTTACACCTGCCTGCTGCCATTCCCGATCCCGCAGCTGAATCAACATTAGGAGACGGTCTTGGGGCATGGTTACCATTCTTCTTCTTGAGCATCAGATATCACTAACCAGCGGCTAATAAGGCCAGAATTCTGCAAACCATTTAAACTAGCTGCATGCAACGACTTTCCCAGATATTCAAGTGCTTATCATGCCGGTCATTCCTCTACTGTAAGCGGTACGTCAGAGGGTGCAAAGTAAAATCTTGGATGTGCGAAGAATCCATCTGTAGAGTCACCTGACAACTCAACATTTTCCTCTGCTGTCAGTATTTTATCCTGCAGGGTTACAGTGTTTTTAGGAAGAAGATAGTTTTGATTTTTGTTAGCCTGAGTAGCAGATGACTCATTTTATCTATTTCAAGCCGCAGCAATATGTATCCTGTCTATTATTTCGGTTACCTAACTACCCCTGTTAGTACTCACATATTGAGAAGATATTTTTAAGATCTATTCTTTCTGTGGCAGTAATTCCTGCTGGAGAGATTTTTACTTGAACGTGCTGACCGCTCCTTTCCCTAGATTACCGGTATTCTGTTAAAATACTTGACCAGCAGGGGGAGCTCTAAAACACTGATTTCAATACATCGTTTTTTTTTGTTTTTTTTTTTTCTTTAAGAAAAAAACTCCTTAAACGTTTTGGATTAAGCAAGGCAAAACACCAAAAAGCACTAAAATGACATAGCAGCAGCAGACGAGTTTTTAAATTAAGATACAAGATAACCATGCGCTACTACAAAGATGTATAATTGATTAACAAGTAATTACTTTAAATCTATTTACACCACCCCAATATCATTTAATACGTTTGTTTTTCCACTTGTCTAGGTAAGCTACCGGCTGTGATGGTAAGCTACCATCATAATGATGCACAGGACCATATTTTTCAAGATAGTAATGTACAATGGGAACATGGCTGCAAGACCCTGCTCCCTCGAATATAACGGGAATTATATATTTTGTATATTTTAACTGCACAAATTATACTTATATAAGTATACAGTAATATCCATGCATAGATGGATAAAAAGATCGCAGCATTTAACGTCTATAAGCAGGAGAACTTGTGGTTGTAATGAACTACATAGGAAATTCACTGAATAGTTAATTCAGCTGCCTCCGTAAGACGCCACTGTAATTAGGTCCATTTCACTCTCACTCTTTCCATACACTCAGTAACAAAAAAATTAAGCGCCCATAAGTAATGGTCCGATTTGGAAGTAATTTGCTACACATGCAGACCAGCGATGGGTAGGTAAATGATTCTATTTACAAGGAGCTGGCACGTCTAGTCACCAGACAGAGGACGCCTCACAGGCACAGAGGACGCCTCACAGGCGCATTAGATAGCATTACCAGCGCTTGGGAGTTTGATAGGGTTAACATTGTGGGTGCGCATGAGGCCGGGTGGTCGTATAGTGCATGCAGAAGTCACAGTTGCCCCATGATGGAAACACCGTCCCATGCGTAGGCTGCCGTTAACACCAGGACAGAGAAGGCTGCGTCTGGAGTGGTGCCGTAACCGGTAGGCGTGGACTGATGACGAGTGGCGCTGTACCATGTTCAGCGATGAATCTCGCTTCTGCATTACCATGGAAGAAAATAGCTTTGCGGTTATTTTAATTAAAGTTTCTAACTTTTAAACCACCAGATCTGCCACTGAAAGGAGTCCAACCATATTTATGTGAAACCACACTGCATGGAGACGCACTCCGCCACACCATCCATTATCTTCCGCTTATCCGAGGTCTGCCACACCATTGTTCTGAAAAACACCCTGCTTAATGCATGCTTGTTTTATGGCTTTTCTTCCATGACATTTGACTTAAAGAAGTTGCTGTGGTCATTGATTCTACAGACTCCTCCTCGCCGGATGTGAAACGGTGGAGGCTTCATCAGCAAAGGTCATCAAGTGAAACTGGATTTGACGGATCCTAATAGGACACCACCAAACTGTAAAGAGGCATCTAAACGTTTTAAATTAGCTTTTTTATTTCCACATACATGTTGTTATATTTCGCTCCAAATAACAGTTATGCTTGAGTGATTTGTATGAAAACTCCATAAACATGAAACAGCTAGCCAGCCCCACTGCTGTCTCTCCCTCCCCAATGACTACTAGTTAGTCACATGCAATTTAGGCAAGTATCAAAACTGGAAACAAACTAACCAAAGGGGGCAAGAAACTCTACGTTGGGCAGGAGTAAAAGAAAAAACACTACGTTAGCAAAAGGAGAATTCTTACTGATCCGCTCAATACAGGACGCCATTACAAACATCAAGCCTTTTAAGTGCTTGTTCTCATGTTTTCTATCCCTCATAGTCACGTCACAATGATAAAAATGGCTTCTGTTGGTCACTTAAGAGGAGAAGTAAAACCGGAATAGAATAAGTGACAGTAATTGGAATGCGCTTCCCACCACGGGCTGGACAAACAGCAGATTTTGTTTCAACCAGACGTTTGATGTATTAGCTGGATTGAACATGTTGTCCTTGGGATGTGAGAGGCATCTGTCAGCCTTGCAGAGAAACTGTCGTTTCAAAAGACAACACCTAACAAGTTATAACACATTTTGAATATACAGAGTATATTATTGACCTTAAACTTAACTTGCCACATCGCATGTGTTTTCCCTAACCCCACTGTCTAACCCCCCCTCCCATTATTTTTTCCTGCGAGCCCCCAAATAAAAAAAAGAAATGGACACGCCCTAACCCCTCCCCCCACAAACACCCTGACCACACCCACAAAACAAAAATAAAATAACTGAAATTGGACAGAAATGACACTGGTGAATGAAGTAAAGAGAGCAGGGTGATGAGGTGGTCTCAGTGTTGGCGATGGCCAGGGTAGCCTCAGTTGTTTTCTCTGCCCTCTTCGGGTTCATCAGTATCACCCTGATTGTCTGAAGTCCACAGCTGGGAAGGGAGAAAAGAGCTGCATCAAGCCCTGTACGGTCCCCTCATGTGTGGACCCCAAAATGTCTGTTACCACATTACACAGTGGAAGCAACTGAGGTCAATTCCCTTCCACAATGGAACATGAGTCTAAACACATGACAATGCCAAGCTTACTTTCAGTTGCTGTAGAATGATCTTGCAGCGCTAACGTTTGGACGGTACACGAGTCATACTCACTGTCAAGTTGTCTCTCAGTAGCTGCATGATCAACGTGCTGTCTTTGTACGAGTCTTCGTTCAGTGTATCGAGTTCTGCGATGGCCTCGTCAAAGGCCTTGGGGTGGGGCAGAGAGAGGAAGAGAGGGTAAAAGGAGAGGATTGAAATGTGGTTTTTGAGCCACTCTTCCAAGATTGCGGCACAGCACACCACCCACCGCTTTGGCCAGCTTGCAGGCCTGGTCCGGCGAGTTGAGAATCTCGTAGAAGAAGACGGAGAAGTTGAGGGCCAGACCCAGACGGATGGGGTGTGTGGGCTGCATCTCGCTCTTGCTGATGTCAAACGCTGCCTGGTAGGCCTCCTGCGAGTTGGTGATGATGGCTAGAGAACAGGACAGCTGGTGAGCGAGTGATAGAGCTTAATCAATCAAACTTCTTATGGAAACCCAAGAGAGGGCAGTCCGAGAATGACCCGCACATCATTTTAGGCCCTAAACCCCCATTCGGCATAAAGTCCATCCTCGAGTCGCACTGCAAAGCTTTTCCGTTTTACCAAAACCCATTAAGTCGTTTAAGCCAAAAATAAAAATAAGAACGGCACTTCAGACTAATGTGGTGAATTTCAGAAAAATTACAGTTAACCCAGGAGGATCTTCAAAACTATGCTGGCAGGAAGTAGTCAATCGCCGTAGCTACCGTGCATACTTCCTCCTAATATGAAATCTCATTAGAGAATAACATCTACCACTGATGAAAATGACCCTCTCCCCCACCAACAGCTCCTCCACTTTCACCATAGTTGTTTAGCTGTATTCATGACAAAACAATATAGACATTGGTGATATCCCAGCTGTGACAGCCAAGGCCATCACCCTAAAGAGGACTTAAGACAGGAAATGCTTTTAAGACTGAAACCGAAACGTACTTCATGCGCAAAAATGCTCATATGCTACTGCCTAAATGTTTAACTGACAGGCGCTGCCCTATCTAACCTTGTCTTTAGATTTTCTTAAGATTAAGCAGTTTACAGCAGCAATTCTGGACACTTCGTGGCGAGGCGAGCAGATGGCTTCTGGGTTTCCGCCCCATGTCTGACGGCACAATGGTCTGACTGTTTTAGACAAAGGAAGCCCCTTTGTAGCCCCCCCCCCAACCCGCTGCATCCTGTAGGCTTCTGATCAGCTCTGTGCCTTTCTCTGATTTCTTGCAACAGCCTCTACATAAGGCCTTTGTCCCCCGGCAAATTTGAATCATCGAGCCAGACGCTGTCCGTCCAATTCACACACCAAAAACGTGAATAAAAATAATTCTGTGCCAATTATGCATGAGTGTAATACCGCCAGTTCTCCACCCGCTCTGTGCAGGTACGTCAAAAATAAGCTAAGGAGTGCCATCCAAATAGAAGTGTGTCTTTTTTTTGCGTAGGGCCACATATCTGTGTATTTTTATCACAGGTGGGGGAGTCAGTAAATTCGTTTGTATGTAAAAGGCAAATAAGTGGCATGAGGCAAAAAAGACAATTCTTGCAGGATACAGCATGCCTGGAGAACCCTACATACCCCCAGAGGAAGTCACAAGTGTTTTTCTACCCTTCTGGTAGAAAAACAATGGAAGTTAACTGACCCTCAAAGACAAAACTGGGCATGTGTGGGTGTGAAATAAGTGGCAGGTCGGGAAACAAAGCTACTTTTACAGCATCACTTCTGAAACCAGCCATCAGGGACCTTGTTTGGCACCACACATTGTACTTATAGCTGTAATAATCTAAATGAATCTAAAATGCCTATTAATCCTGAATTTTTCAAAGCAAATCAGCTAGATTTCAAAAGGACGGAGGCTTTAGCATTTATTCAGTGATCTGATGAATATTTTTTAATTGCAGTAGAAAACATGGAAAAAACAAGCTGCCTGCAATATAGGGCTCCACAGTACTTCGCCCCGTGGGTTGTAGAGATGTCCTCTTGTATTCTGATCTTCAAATGAATATTGGGTGATTCAGAAAAGGGTGGATCCCAATGCTGGCCTCTTCCCAATTATTCTTAAGCAAGCACAGATATAAAACCTCTGAGGTATTTAACTGCCCAGTATTTACTCAGCAGTTACACTGCTCAGTTATAAGACATGGACCCTTGGAGTCGGCTATCCCGCCGGCGGGATATGACAGATTTAGATTCTTGGAAAGTATGTTTGAAGTTGATATTAACAAAAAATAGAATAACAACATTCTAAGTGGTCTCAGATTATTGGTGCTGAGTTTGTGCTGAATAAAAGAACATGTAACACTTTGGGATAAATGTTTTTTACTCTACTGAACAAAGTGGTGCCACGCCCTCGTCCTGGCTGCTTCAGATACTCCAGTGGGGCAAGCCTCTGCAGGGGGTAAGCGAGGTCGGCAGGGCTGCTCCATGGGTGTGGCCCAGGTGGAAGGGGGCCCTGAAGGGACAAAACCAGAGCCTTCGATGGCAGGAAACGCCCATCTCAAGTGCGGTCTGCTCCACTTTCACTGGTTTCGATCTCTCGCTCCAGAAGGAAGGAATGTAAAATCAGCTGCTCTCCTTCCTCCTCAGCCTACATGAAAATTGGCTCTGGCCAGCAGCGACACCGCCTTCCCAGTCACTTGCTCGATCCTGGGCACACGCTGAGACTTGCTCTGCTGCCTCTTCCCTTGGCCCCACCTCCTAGGGTGTGCCACGCTGATCTGTGCCAGGGAAACACGCCCGTAGGGGTTCATTCGAGGGGGGATGGCAGGAACTGGTCCTCTCACTGTTTCCAGTATGCCTTATCCCTTTCAGAGCTGCTTGCTGGTCCAGCCAGGGCACGCCATGCTCTCCTCACTGGGAAGATGCGAGTCTCTGGGCCCCAACACCCTCTGTTCCTCTCTCCACCTCAGTCTTGGCTTTTTAAACCAGCATTCTCATCTACATATCTGGTTCAAGGTTCACGGTGAATTCAAGTGGAAGGGCATAACTGAGGCTACTGAATACAGTCCAGATTTATGAGAAAGAATTAATGGCAGGAAAAGGAAGTTCAATGGAATAATGGAATGTGTGAATATTACAGAAAGGAGATGGGATCTTGTTCTTTTTATGTGAATAAATTGCCCAATTCACAGAAGTAACACATGAAATAGCTCTGCTGTGAATTATACAACACCCTCCCCCACCCCAGAACAGACTCCAAAACTTACAGGTCTTCTCTTCTCCAACAGCCACCTCAGCCAAGTAGCGGTAATAATCTCCCTTCATCTTCAAGTAGAAGACCTTGCTTTCAGCTGGAGAAGCTTTGGGGATGAGGAAGTTGTCTAGAAGGCCCTGGGACAATAAAATGCAACAATTAAGACAATGACCAAGGTAGCACTAGAACCGTTCAGACAGTTTTACCTATAAATAACAGACCATGCTTCTCTTCATTGAGCAGAGCATAACTGAAACCAACTCTGTTCTGAGAGTGTGCTTGGAATATGTATTACACACTGTTTCCATTTTCTTTCATGGTCATAAAAGGAGAATAATGCTTGAGCAACAGAGTTGGTGTATAGTTACAGTGACTGAGTTTTGTGGTGTAGAGGGACATTGGTATCTCAAATACAACACAAATTCCGGCATGCTTAGCCAGGAACCTCCATGGTTGAGACGCATCAAAATCCACATTCACAGGAGCAGGGCAGTGGGGAAAGTTTTCATGAACAGACCAAAACCAGATTCAAGTTGTTCCCATTGAACTCCTGTAGCAGAAGTTTGTCAATGAGATCAACCCACCACCAGTTTCATTAGTCATTTTTTTTTTTTTTTAAGGAATTGGGTATCCATACGTGACTGATCTACGTACAATACTTCAGTCTCTAGTCTCTAAAATGATAGCTCCCATTTCATGTTAAATCTATTTGCATAATCAATCGCACGACAGCTGTTTCCCATTTTAGATGTGTTTTCAGTGGCATTCAAGCTGAACTCTAATGTTGCCTCTCAATCTTTTTACTACTCGGTGGGTGTTAGCGCAGTGACTTCCGCCTGCTGTGACGTCAACGCCAGTAATATTAAAAAAAGCAGTGGATTATTTGGGAGTCGCTGGCTTGGGTGTTTTGCACACTCGCTACAGCTTGTAATACAGGGGTGGCTGCTATTGCAACAAAGTGTAAGTGATGCTGTTAACAGTGAGAGAAAAATTGCGTATCCTCTCTTGGAAGATGTTCATGAAAATATTAAAATAAAGAGAGCTCTTATACCGGAACCTGTACTGGTGTCAGCAGTTGGGTATCGGAATTGAAAAAATGTGGATTGGCCCATCCATAAGTTTCATACCTCAATAACCTTATTTTACTCTCAAATACAGCCAGTAGGTTGGTAGCTTTAAACATACAGCAAGCAACAGGACTATGGCCTTAAAAGACTTGATACATCAACTTGCAACCATCTCCATTAAAAGCAGTGCATAGATATCCAACAGCCAAAATACCACAGGTCCAGTAAGTTTAGATAAATCACACCCCTCAAGATTATCCATTCATTCATTCAATTCTAACACCTTGCAAGGATTTGCAGTGTTGGTGAGCTTATAAGTAAGCAAACAAAACACTAAACAAAAATTGCCCTCCTCCATTTTAGGCTGACAGCACACAATATAGAACAAAAATACATTCCAAGGATAAGCCTGGAGCAAAACACTCCAAACTACCAGCAAAGCATGTCAGCGCCCCAGAGTATTCACAGCTTAGCAGCAGTATTACTAAGGTATTACATCCCTTTCCTGAAAGTGGCAGATGCATCGGAGGTAATAAAATTGTCATAATAGTTTCATTTGCTATTTGTACCAGTACGCATACAGGTAGATAGCATTTCTTTAGTTCTCACATATACAATTTTTGTCTCCTACAAGACAAATTCAGGTGAAAGCAAAGCTTGGGGCAGGGACAAGGGTCAATCCCTGATTCCCTGGAGCAGTTTTTGGGGTTAAGGGCCTAGCTCAAAAGGCTAACAGTAATACCCCACTGGCCACAGGTTTGCACCAGTGACCTTCCAGCCACACTGAGTCCTAATCCACAGGGCCAACCACCATCCCCAACGCTAAAGCACTACAGAGGAAATATGAAAACTCAACCGGAAGGAGGACTGCTGGAACTTTTTCAAAAGATGAGTATCGGCAGTGGTGAAAAGGTGTTGCTGTACTGAATACATCAGAACCACAGAGCTAGTACAAAATAAGCTGAATTTCATGCAGTGGCAATGTTCTTCGTGGACTAGATTATACTGGAATTACGAGACACACTTGCATTCTCTTGCCTTAATTCGACTCACAAACAAGGCTGCAGAGAGGCACCCCAGACATCTGAAGTCGCTGCCAGCAAAACTGAACATACCTAAATATCGCATCATCAATTTAATAATGTCCAACACACAAGTGCCACTGCTTGAGTTAATAGTCGCTCCAAGAGAAGAAATATACCCAGAGTCAACATGCAGTCTCCCACATAAAGAAAGAGCCGGGGGATACTGAAAGTATTCCCTTTCTGTCTGAAAGCTTCTTCTTGGTAGAACATTTGATACAAGCCTTAATAAAATTGCTACAATAAACTGGGAAACCCAAACACAGCCTAAATCTGATATCTTCCTGCTTAAGCTGGGGGGATAAAACGTTAGGGCAAATCAAAACATCTCAAAAAGCAGGTTTCATGTCAGCAAATAGCCAGACGTACATATGTTCAACCCCATAAACAGGGTTGTGTGCATGGCTGACACTGAATGGTGCTTCCAAAGGGCACCTGGAACTCTTGTGACACTTAGAAGTCCTTAGCAGTAGCAGTGTGGTCCATTTCTGACTGGAGAGTTGCACTATACCTGCCACTCCCAGTGAATGGAGCAGAACATATCTGCAAAACCATTTTCTTGGAAAGGAAGTCCCTTGGGACAAATGAGATGAGGAATGCACAACTGAGTTTGGCTAAAGCAGGGCCTCACATGTCGCGCATTTTAGTCAATGAGCCAGACGACTATTTTGGAGTTTAATCTGAAACTGCCAAATAAAACTGTTTACCTAGCAACAATATGCTAAGATCAGAATTAGCTTTTCAGAAGCCCCAGGAAATCTAGCCAGCAGGGACTTATTCAAACTGTAAAGAGGGGGATCAAATCAGACTTTAGATACAACATGCTAACCAACCGCTATGTGCTGAAGAGTGAAAAAACACGTGCTTTAAACCTGTACCCATAAAATAAAATCATGCATTCGTAAATAAAATAGAAAACCTGTAGCACGACACTGAGTGAAACTGTTAATAGGTTACTGTCACTTACCAAAACATCGTTGCAAATCTCTTTGAGCTCCTTCTCGATTTTTTCCCGGTACTCCTTGGCCATCTGCTGCTTCTTCTCACTGCCCTCAGTCTTCTGCTCGATGCTGGAGACAACCCTCCAGGAGGAGCGACGGGCCCCCACCACGTTTTTGTAGGCCACCGACAGCAGGTTACGCTCCTCATTGGACAGCTCGCCCCCCTGCTCTGTCACCGCCTTCATGGCGGTTGCCATGTCGTCATAACGTTCGGCCTGCTCTGCCAGTTTGGCCTTCTGCACCAGCTCACTCTTGTCCATGGCTGCTCAGTACTGAAAATAAGAATCTCACTGAGTTTCAAGATGCATAACAACCCTGTTTTTAATCAGACTTAGTCAACACAGGACTCTGGGCTCCAGATGGTTGCAGGAAAGGATGCTGTAGATAGTTATATCTTGAAAGAAACTTACATGCCTCAAGTCCCTCAGTACTCAAGCTGACTTGCTGTGCATTACTGCACGCTAACCCATATTGCTCTGATTTGCACATGCTCTCCAGCAACACTGAAAGATTTGATACTGAAATAAGATGTTACACTACTGACTGAATAAGCTGCATGGGAGGTGAAATAAAAGACTAACCAGACAAAAAGAGTATTATCATGGAACAATGTGGAAACCATTCCCCCGGGACTGGGGCCAAAACCTGACCCTTCACTGTATGTGTTTTCTGAAAATAGCAATATATTTAAACCAATTATTTACAAGCAGACATAGACTAAGATTATGTGCATTTGGGTTGATTTAATAAATTAGGACAACAGTGTGCAGCGGAGCCTCACAGCCCCAATCCATCCCCTGGCCCTGTGACTGTGGTGTTTGCATGTTCTCCCAGTGTGGGAATTCTTAACATAATTCAAATAACATTTAATTAGTTAAACTGGCATCATTAAATTGTCCTGCAGTGGATCGGCATCCACTTCCAGGTGTCTGGTGCCTTGTTCAACTTGGAATACGAGAATAGGATCCATATTCACCAGAACACTATACTACACTGCACAAAAAGCTGGAAGACCAGTGTGGCAACACACTTCTCTTGCACTCTCTGCTAACGTCATTGAGCCCAATTGCAGCAGAAACCTCAGAGCAACCAGAACATCACCCTAAAATAGCGACACCATACACAAGGTTTGAGTCAAATAACGCGCGACGCCAATGACCAAAATTAGCCCCTAAAGATCTGAATAAGTAACAAAGCTATAACAGAAGATACAACATCAACATTTCCATTTGAATTACACAAATCTCATAATTAAAACTAGCATAACGGAAAACTACATTATCATCCTTTCACCGGAACCTGACAATTTTCAGAAAGTAAGGAAGGACAAATTAGCTATCAGATTAGCTATTAAATGTCTAGGGTTGCGAGACATTTATCTCCATCACACGCAACGACATGGTATCGCCATGTTCGTAAGCTAAGCAAAAATATCTATCCTTTTTGTCAAAACGGAGTGAATCAGCTGCCCTACATCATGGTGAGGTTTTACAAAAGTATCATCTCAATAAGCCTTCATATGGTTGTTTTCGACGCGGCAGCTTCCGTTTGCCATCCTGGATTAAATTCCCCACTTCACCAGTAGGTGAAAAGACCACGCTGTCGCCTGTCACTGCTTGACGCCATGCCTCTGTGGTACGATTTCCTGAGTTAAAAGGCTGGTATCATTCATAAAACGATCGCGCTGGCCGCCTCGGCTGCTTTTCTGCGCGGATGCATCCCGGGGTTTTAAAACCCACGAAACAAATGTCTCTCAGCCGGCCACGGTCACACACGGAGAGCTTTCCAGCAGATATTTCAGCCGCCGTACCTAATCATATACAATAATATAAAATACACTAACGGTTAGTCATTCCTACAAAGCAAGGCGCGTCGAGCCCGGGCAAGTAATAAAACCTATAGGAGTAATACGGACAGTAAATAAATTTTTAAAAACTACCAAAAAAATAGCTGTCCCTGGGGCGAGGACCATGTGAATACTCGCATTATCTGAGCCGGGCCAGCTCCGGGGGCGCGCCGCCGTCTGAGGGGGGAAAAATGCGGACATGCTGCTCCGTCCCCACCACGCCCAGAGCCCCCCTACCTGTCGAAAATGGCTATCTAGCGTCGCTTTCGTTCAATTCATGACACTCGGGTTGTGCCTATAGATGCAGGGCAGCTCGTTAGGGAGGGGCACTTTTTTATAATAATAATAATAATAATAATAATAATAATAAAAAGGAAGCACTTGGCGGAGCTCCACCGCCTCGGTGGCCGTCAGCCGTAGGCGCGGGGAAGAGCCGGAAACGGCCCCACGGCGCCTCTCACCCGGGGCCGCCGACTCAACGCACGATAAAAGTCCCTGGCGCCAAATTCCCGTTCGCGTCCGCCAGCATTTCTGCAGAGCCCTATGAAGTCGTTCATTTTGTACTGGCAATGCGGACGGGGGCAGCCGTTAATGTAACGGGGGGGGGGGGGGGGTGGTAGCGGGGGAGCTTTTTCGGGCGAACCCACCCAAAAACCCGGTTTATTCAAAAAAAGCAGGCCACGGGG
>JAODKC010000137.1:10549418-10560332 GCA_026777985.1 Mormyrops attenuatus
CCCCCCCCCCCCCCGCCCCCCCCCCCCCCCCCCCCCCCCCCCCCCCCCCCCCCCCCCCCCCCCCCCCCCCCCCCCACGCGAGCGGGCTAGCTTTGAGCTGCGAACCCTCCCAATGACCCGGTTTCTTCAAAGAAAGCAGGACACGGAGGCTAAACCGAGCCTTGGCTTAAGACCGATACGTGGGTGGGGTTAAAAAAAACAAACATTTTATCGGGTAATCTGCTCGTCAGGAAATAATAAATAAATGGGGGCGATGGCCATCATACTAGAAGCGCAGCTCGGGGAGCTGTCAGGAGCCGCCCGGGGTGACCTCAGGTCGCAGCCGCAAAAGCGGCACGGAGGGAGCAGTCAGCTGGCGCAGCTACACGCCATCGGCTCGCCCTGCCCGTACCTGCTCGCATCCGCCAGGGAAATAACGGCCGACTCCCTTAAAACAATACGGGGAGTAGCACCGCGGGTAACGGCAAATAGCCTGTTAGCTTAGAGAAGGGAGGAGGAGGAGGAGGGGGGGGGGGAGTGAAAAACAATGGCAAAATACATCCGTCCACTGACCGAGCCGCACAATGAAACCGAGCGGAGCAGCATTTGCAGCGCTGCCCGGCGGAGAAAGCGGCACACTAGGCGTGAAATATCCCACTCGGATTGTCAATAAAATACCGATAGGACGCCACGCCTGGCAAGAACGCGGACTTAGCCCGCTAGCAGAGCTAGCCGCACAACCCCCCCAAACCCGAATCTTTATTGTTCCGGCTAGGAGGCTAGCGAGCTAGCCACCTGGAGCCGCACATTTTAATGAAACAGAAATGCTACCCAAATCCTGGCTCGATAACGTATACAATAAGAGCCCCCTCATTAACCATGAATTACGCTACATATACACATATATTTGTATTAATATTTCTCACTCACCTGCGTGTATGCGCTATTGATGTAGTTGTTCAGGCTACACAGCTGACTATCTCCCTCAGTCCGTTTCGGTCAAATCCACGGGGTTTCCCTCCAATCACACCGGCCCCTGGAGCTGGGGGGCGAGACACGGAACTGTGACGTCAAAGGCTACCAAGGCAACCGTTGACTGACGTGCTCCGTGATTGCGCGGAAGTCTGAGAATGGAGCCTTTCGCTCTACTCAGTAACTCGGTTATTGCAGTATTTTCCTGAGTGTTTTTACTTACCCTCCACTTATTAAATAATTTGCAATACTTTTAAATTCCTCTTTTACCTCCCATGATTCAGACCTTGAACGGCAGATGCATCTATAAAATGCAGATAGTCCTACAACATTCTGCCTCTTCATTTTTTTTTCCCGAAGTTATCGGAACCCATTCACTACACTGAACACTATTTTGCCTTTCAATGTTGAGATTTGGCTAATGCTACCACTGACATACAGTATTAAATACACAGTCTAAAAAGAGTTGATTGGTAGATATCAAATCGCAGCACCGTGCATAACCAGAATTATTTGCCTAGCTTAAAAATATTGTTTTGTTTAAAAAACATGGATATAATCTGGGTTTCTATTAGTAAAGTTTTATTGGCTTAAATAGACTTGTTTGTACATAATTTCGTTATTAATTTTCATTGCATTTTAATAATACCATAATGATACTCCAAGCCCTCCAGTTCTGTGGCCCTTGATTCACACACATAATTTATTATTAGTCAGCTACTGCTAGACCACAGGTAACTATTTTTATTCATTTTGAACAGACAAGAAAAAGTGATCAGTGCACTTGATTTGACTGTTTCTACCAGGAACTTGCTCCAGTTCAAAGCAGACCAGAACAAGCACTGCAATGGCTTTAGTGGCGCATGCACACTCAAAGTCATAGTCCAGATTTAGAAAATTGTAAATGTGATCAGTGTGATTTCACTGTTGAATCTTGAACAAAGCCTTTGACCCCAGTTGCTCAAGGGATTAGGTCACCCTGCTTTCTCAATGATCAGCCATGACATTAAAAGCACCTGCCCACCCTTGTGCTACCAAAACAATTCTGACTCTAATAAGGTATGGACTCCAAAAGACCTCTGAAGGTGTCCTGTGGTATCTGGTACCAATACGTAAACAGCAGGTCCTTTAAGTCCTGTAAATTTCGAGGTGAGGCCTCCATGGATGGGACCTGTTAGTCTAGCACATCACATAGATGGTTAATCGGACTGAGATCTGGGGAATTTGGAGGCCAAGTCAACACCTTGAACTCTTTCTCATGTTCCTCAAACCATTGCTAAAAATGTTTTACAGTGTGGCAGGGCGCATTATCCTGCTGAAAGAGGCCACTGCCATCGGGGAATACCATAGCCATGAAGGGGTGTACCTGGGCTGCAACAATGCTCAGGTAAGTGGTACGTGTCAAAGTAGCATCTACATAAATTGCAGGACCCAATGTTTCCTAGCAGAGCATTGGTCAGAGCGGTGCCATCTCTTCCCCAAATAAACAATACACACACACTCAGCCATCCACATGACATAACAGAAAATGTGACTCATCAGATTAAGCCATATCCTTTCATTTCTCCATGGTCCAGTTCTGATGTTCACGTGCCCACTGTAGGCTCTTCCAGAGGTGCACAGAGGTCAGTGTGGGCACTCTGACCAGTCTGCAGCAATGCAGCCCCATACACAGCAAGCACCAATGCACTGTGTTTTCTGACACCTTTCTATTATAGCCAACATTAACCTTTTCAGCAATTTATCCTACAGTAACTTTCCTATAGGATCAAACCAGATGGGCTAGCTTTCACTCCCTATGTGCATCAGTCAGCTTTGGGTGCCCATGACCCCATCACTGGTTCACCGGTTGTCGTTGAACCACTTTTGGTAGGTACTGACCACTGCATACTGGAAACACCCTACAAGACCTGCCATTTTGGAGATGCTGTGATCCAGTCATCTAGCTGTCACAATATGGCCCTTGTAAAAGTTGTTCATTGCTCATTTCCCTGCTTCTAACAAATCAGCTTCAAGAATTGATTGTTCACTTGCCTAATATAAATTGGCAGGTGCCATTGTAACGAGATAATCAATATTATGCAAATCACTTGTCAGTCATTATAATGTTAGGGAGGGACCAGTCAGCTGGCACAGCTACCCGCCGTTTAAAATCAATGATGATCTAATGATAGTGTGTTGATCCCCTTTGCTTATGTTTATATTTGTATGATGTGGGAAATGCTGGGTAAATTATCTACTGATGTATTATGTTATGTAATTTGTAACCATACAACAATACCGACTGAGGTGGCATTTTTTATAAAAGCCAGCCAGAGCGGCTCCTGTAAGCTGGTTCTGGCATGACTGGCATTGATTTTTATCAGAAGTAGCATGGGGACTGAATGATTTTTTAAAGCAAGAAACAAACAAGGGGAAAATATATTATCAGTTTTATCTAAAGTAGTTTACAACATGCATACTTTAATGCAATCTGAACGATTAAGCCTAGCACTGACCCTAACCCCTGAATGGTGATTTAACTAATCAGGAATAGGATGGTAATAGTAAATCTTATTGCCAGCCAGAATGGTAATTAACATTTTACCCTGGTGTGCACCTTACCTCTCCAGTGTAACCTTACCTTTCTTCATCTTCACCATCATCATTACACTGCTTTTTTTCTGGTGTAAGTCTCAATGGCAGAATACCAACCAGGAAGCATCAGACATCTCCTACTGCGGCCGGGGGGTCTAGCATGTGTTGGGGGATCCCCACCAGTTCCAGTGTGCCCTGGGTCTGCTCTGGGGTCTCCACGCAGGTACCATCCTTATAAAATGCTCAATCCACCATCTCTGACTCCTTGTTTATTTTGAACTCCCTTTGGGTTTCTGAACTGCTCACCGTGTACTCAAGTGAGCATGAGCACCATGCACAGGAACCCAATCTGGCTACTTGCACTTGCAATCTTGTTCTTTTGGTCATTACCCAGAGCTCATGAATGTGGGTGAGCGTCGACACATAGAATAGCATATAAACCATGAACTTTGTTAAAAACTTAACTCCCGCCTTCAAAAAAAATAACCAAGCCAGCTGTTAATTTCAGGTTTCCTTTCACCATCACTCGTGAAGAAGATCCCAAGATATTTAACCTGCTTCACTAATGGCAGACTTTACCTCGTTGCCTTTCTTGTGGTGTCAAAATTATTCTTCCTAAATTTCTCCTTCAGAGCAGAATGAGTAATCGTTCTGAAAACCAGCTCACATAGTAATTATCCGAGGTGTGTCTTTTATGGAATTTCACAAAAAGAAATCATTTCTCAGTTGTCTTTAAACATGGCCTCTTTGTGCACGGTGATATTGTCTGTCCCTGTCCATCTAAGGGTTAGCATATAACTCAGAATGTGATTCTATTTTTAATAGCCAGTTTTGCTGCATTAGTGACACACTAACCAAAACAGTGTCTGTGAAGACAAAGGTGTTTTTTTTAATAAATGGGTGTGTTCAGATAGTCAGAAGTGACAGGGCGAAAGGTCTGCTATGGAAATCTGACACAGTAAATCATGACATACAGCATGAGAGGCCCTAAAACATAAAAAAAACCTAGAACAGCTTAAAAGATCTCTGACAGACAGACATATTTAATTTCTCATTCACTTTCACAGTTCAGATGAATCATATAAAAGGAAATTTGAATAAATGAACTGCATCACTCTTGTGACAGCTTCGGTGCTTGCGATAATATTGCATTTTCATTACTTAATGAGTATGAGTCTGCTGAATATCCTGACATCCTTGTATACTTTAATTCCACGTGAGATGATAATTAACCCCTACTGTGCCGGGTTTATCTATAATACAGGGACGCATACTTATATTCCTGGTGATGTGTGAGCAGCCAAGGTGTGTGTGTAGGTTATTTTTATATTGTAACAAATTTGTGACTGCGATCAAAAAACTAAAAATCCCAGAAGTCTTGTATTTTGTTTGATTACTTATGGTTAAGGTCATTAAGGGGTTAGGGGATTAGAGTTTTCCCCTAAGAAATGAATGGGGAGTCCCTACAAAGATATAATTACAAACATGTGTGCGTGTGTATGTGTGTGTGTGTGTGAAAAACTGAAAAGCCAAAGATTGGGCAAGGAAGATGGAGTCAATTTCAAAATGATATGATATTTCATTTAATAATCACTATGTACGTTTATACAGATGGTGCTGTGAAGCAAACTGGAGCACATGGAATGGAATGCCTGGTACAAGTGCTCTTTCAGGCACACTTTCAGCCTGTTTCCATGGGGAGGGCGAGTCTATTTTTTACTTTGTCACATGCCTCCATCCAGACCATAATATTAAGCCGGTAACCCATTTCAGTAGGCTTCTTTGAAATCAGTGGCGTACTACTGGGTGGCGCTGACGTACCATAGCCTTAAATACTGGGGGCTTTAAGAGACCTCTGGGGGCTTGCATTTTCACTTCATTGGGAAGTGGGGGGGGGGTCGACAGGAAGGATTTTTCTTACATTCCCAAGCATGCCAAAATCCTGAGTATGACTACAGTGCTTGTCATACTCTGAGATAATGTACACTGTACTGTTTATGACTGTGAGGCACACACCTAACCCCCCCCCTCCCCCCCCCACCCCACCTGATCTTCATTCCATTGCTACTCTGTTTGACTATTGATGACACACCTTTGGGTAGGACGCCGTGAGAGTGGGGCATGTAGACGGGGTGTGGGAGGGGCGTGGTGTATCGGTGCATGTGGGCGAATGGTGAGTCAGGACATTGGACTGCAGATAATACTGCAGAAATGCAGTGTTCTTGTGAGCTACCTGAATATCAGGGAGAAAACAGCAGGTCAGATGAAGGAAGAGATTCAAAAATGTTATCACACACCTTGTAAGTCGGGGCCGATTTAAACCGGCAAACTTATACATCACATACTTGCTAAGGACCGAGATAAATCTAAGAACAGATGAGGTACAGCTAGACTCCTTGCTTCCTCGTCTCAGGTCCTCAAAGCCTCAAGCTATGCAAATTTGCTGCCCACAGCAATTTGCTCCAATGTCTTGTTTTCATGTTATGGGGGGCGCATGCAAAGGGCTTTTTGGATGTTGCCTAGAGACACAGAATTGGCCTGGGGTAGGGTATGTTCTGCTCTCCAGCGTAAACATTGCTTAACAAAGTCATTATGTAATATGTGGGACATTAGTCAGTGCGGTTCTTCAGAAACAGGGGCATAATGGTTTGTGTGCTTGTACCTGCTTGGGTGGGGGGGGGACCGGACAGCTAAATGCAGAGGTCGTCTTGATGCTGAAAGTGGATCATTTGACTTGATCTCAGAAGCTGCATACCTTACTAAGCGATCTTCAAGTCAGAATTTACTTTTTCAATTTCATAAAGTGTACGGAGCAGGGTGGATATTAACAGAGATCTTTGTACATTACCTCTCAGTTTTGCTTTTAACAGCTTATATAAGTATCACTGGGGTTAGGAAAAAGCACTAACATGAAATATGATTCTTACAGGGTGTTGTGGAGGTTAGTAGTTTAGCCTGGCACCTCCAGGGCTCACAGTTCTAATCCTACCTCCAACTTTCCTTGAGTGAAATTCGCTTATTCTCTCTGCACTCATGTGGGCTTCCCTTGGGCAACCTGCTTTCCCTTTGCAGTGTCTCCAAATCTCCCTTGGTGTGTGTCCCGGTGATATGCCTCCTGGAATAGGCTGGCGCTCCACAGCCCTGTACTGGATAAGTGTTTGGAAGATGGATGGATGCTCATTGAGTGCATTTTCTATACCAACAGACCATAACAGAAACAGAATGGAGGCTGTTTCCAAATATAGGGGCAGAATCATTCAGTATTCATTCTCATTTTTTTCCCTTTCCCCACCAAAGAAATCAGTTTGTCATGGTTTTATTTTCAGAGCCATGGAACTAGGCCACAGTTGTGAAGGTCTAAACATCTATTTGTTACGGTATAAAAAGAGTAATCAAAGTTTACCACACAAGTTCACAGAACATTCGCCTACCAATAAAAAGTAGTATCACTTTTCATTTCCTCGTGTTTCCCATGGAGACTCATGGGCAGTGTTATAGTCTCGCACTTCCATCCCATACCCTGACTTTGTGTGGGTATTGCTTATATCAGTTTTTCCAACCAGGTCCTCGGGCACCCCCAGACAGCCCACATTTTTGCTCCCTCCCAGCTCCTTGCCAGACAGCCCACATATTTTCTCCCTCCCAGCTCGTTGCCAGACAGCCCACATTTTTGCTCCCTCCCAGCTCCTTGCCAGACAGCCCACATTTTTGCTCCCTCCCAGCTCCTTGCCGGACAGTCCACATATTTTCTCCCTCCCAGCTCGTTGCCAGACAGCCCACATTTTTGCTCCCTCCCAGCTCCTTGCTAGACAGCCTACATTTTTGCTCCCTCCCAGCTCCTTGCCAGACAGCCCACATTTTTGCTCCCTCCCAGCTCCTTGCCAGACAGCCCACATTTTTGCTCCCTCCCAGTTCCCAAGCAAAGACATCGACTGTCTGGGGGTTCCCGAGGACTGAACTAGGAAACAGTGACTTCTATGTTTTCCTTGTGTTTATGTAGGTTTCCTTCTACAGTTCAAAAACCTGTGGTTAGATGAATTGGTCTCTGTAAAAATGCCCTGGTATGTGTCTTGTGTTCAAGTGGCATCCTGTCCAAAGTGTCACCATGACACACTAGATAAGCTCCATGGAAAATGTATTTGTCTTCGCGTAAACATCTGAGATTTATAATACACGTTCATAGCTTTTCAATTATTTAAGCATTTTGCTATGATATTAAGCAGGAATCATGAACAACAAAAGCAAACATCTTAAATTTACTTTTATTTACTTTTATTACTTTTATTACTTTTAAATGTATTATTTTTTTCAGAATTTTTAATAGCCGAATGACATTTTAATGTTTCCAGTATTTCTTGCTGGAGACGTTTTTATGAACAGCTTTGGGATAATTGCTCTCTACAGTGATGCTTTTCAACATTTCCTGCAACAATACGGCTCAGGTTTAAGATGCAAAGGGTAGGAGAGTGTTGCATGGTTCATTTGACCAAACCGGTAATTCCAGTCCTTCTGGAGGCAGTTTCAAACTCACTGGACATGCTTACCCTTCACTACTCACTGCTGTGTAGCTGTCAGGACTGTTCTGTTATTCAGAAAGGAACTCAGCACTTTGTGATCCGGTGGGTTCTAGGTCAAAGGTCATGTCACATTGGTGGGAAAAACTATTCTATAATAGAAGGTGAATTAAAATCTTAATTCAGCAGTTTGCATATTCTTCTCAAGATATGTGGGTGTCCTCTGGCTACTCCAGTGTCCTCCCCTAATCTGAGACATGCAGTTAGGCTAAGTGGTCTCTCTAGATTACCCACAGTGTATTAATGTGTATGTGTGCCCGGCTTCCCACCCAGTACCCCAGGAAACTACCAGAAAGGGCTGCGGTGAAGGGGGAGATCACAGACACCATTACATAACGACTTTCCGGGGAGTTCTCAAAACTTCAAACGTTTCAGCACAGACGGGACCACCGCAAAGCCGCGGCAACTCATCTGCCCACATCACGACCCTTGGAGCACATTCTGCTTCAGAATGCAGCCAGACTTATGTGGGGGAGCACGACACTAAGGGCCGGACAAACTAAGGGCCGCACATGATGGGGCAGCTAAGAATATGTGGTCACATGACATACAGTGCAACACATTCAAAGAAGCAGCAATTTCCTGTTTAAGTAAGAGAGTATGGTCTTTCCTTCCTGCTGTTCTTTCAGAAGATACGCCTCAAAGCCCCCAAGTACGTTTCTGATAGTAATTTTAGTGGTGGGCAGCATTTCCATGCTCAGCTTGGTACTGACCCAGCGCTTCCATTTCATTATTTTCTTGCTTCACCAAGATGTACAACTGACTTAAGCCCCCCCGCTGTTCTCAAACCAATCAGGTGCTCATAAACCAACCAGGTTCCTTCTGGAAAAGCAAATGAAAAATATATAATGACACACCTAGAATGTTCTTTTGAAAGATGTTGTGCTAAAAGAACGTACCTCCTGTTGTGCATGCAACAGAAAACGGAAGTGGTGGTTCGTTGGTTAAATACAGCCTTGAAAGGTGGTGTCATCCTGAAACTGAGCTTTCATGCTACGGTCTAAGCTACCTTCTTACCGGGTCAGCCTGCTGCAATGGTGATTTTACCTCTGTGGAGATGGGGCAAACAATAGTTTGATCAGTTCTCTGGAGTAGGGAGTGAGGGTGTGTGGATTAACAAGCTAATTGTTTTTTCTCCCAAGTGGGTGGAGATCGTCAGGATATGACTTTGATCTGGGCAAGAGGACCTGCCAGGCTACCGTGATATCTCCATTTGCATCCATCCTTTTTCTGTAACCACTTGTCTTGTTCAGGGTCTGGAGCCTCTTTCAGAGGCTACAGGCACAAAGCAGGGAACAACCCAGGATGGGGCACCTACCCATTACAGGGCACCAGCACACGCCATTCACTCACACATGCTCACCTATGGGTAATTTGGTAACTCCAATCAGCCTCGGCCTGTTTTCGGGGAAAATAGGAGTTCCCAGAGGAAACCCCAGCATGAGATGGGGAGAACATGGAACCCTGGTCCCAGAGGTATGAGGCAACAGCACTAAATACTGCACCACCATGCTGCCCCTCTGTTTGCATGTGAGTTGATTTTAATTACAAGTGGTCCTCAATGTGTTATGTAGCAGTACTTTAGTGTGAAAGCTGGCATGATTTCCTGAATTCAAGAAATCACTGAATTTCAGATATTATGTTGTTTATATGTCTGACGTCTTGGGTAGCAGCTGCTATCAGGGCCTGCATGACTTTCATCCATGTTTAAGTGTTTTTTGTGCCTTCAAATCGTCACATTCTTCTCTTGCAATTTCCTTTCGCGATTAATAAAGTTCTATCGTCCGTTCATCATCAGATTTCCACCTCTTCCCTGGATTGCATTGTGACATGCGCCCATCAGACACCCCCACCCTAGGATTGTGAGGTGACACAGCTGCCCACAAAGTCACTGAGCCACACCCATCCAAAACAAATCTGTTCCTTTCTTCAAACTAGTGTCCCCACCTATTCTTCTTAAGTCACCTCTAAGGATTTTTATATTACATCATCTCTCAGAGAACCATTTCATTGAAAGTTTCCAGGTCAGCATACCCAAGTTTTAATAAATTTAGGTCAAGTGTTAGTCTGAGGGTTTATCAGCAGCGCTTGATATGCCTGAGCACTGTTCAGCACTGCTCTGATTGCCCCCATGCGCTCAGTTCCCACCCTAGTCTTTACTTAGTCCATTTGAAACCCCTTGTCCTCATTCTGTCAGTCCACTTGCATCTTCTCACTGTCTTAGTTAGAGCTTAACCTGCTGTGACTTGTCGAGGCGTCCTCTAGTTGTTAATTCAGCTACGTCAGCTGAAGGCTAACTGACACGTCCTCTCATTACACGAGGGACCGTCTCCAAGGCCCATCTGCCCGGATGGTGCTGCCCGGCCCTCGGAATGTCGGGTGGCAGCTACAGAGACATGAGACTGTTTCTTAAAATCTGGCTTTCTTCAGTGTGCCTGGATCCACCACTGTGACACACACTTGTTTGATGCTAGGAGAGTGGAAGTTGGCTCAGGAAGATGCTCAGCCCATTAATAAATAATAGGCTTGCTGGAGAGAGTGTTGGCAAGAACGTCATTACACTAATATGCAGATCCTAAATTCTATGCCCCCCCCAAAAAAACCATTTTGCCACCTTTCTACTTTTCCGTCCACATAATTTGTGATTTTGGTCTAAGCTAATTGAGGAAACACACACGCATGCACCAGCTTGTGAAAGCAGCTTATCAGGACACTATCAGGCTTATTAATTTTATTTTTTGGGGGGGGGAGGGGTGTTCCCTTCAACTGTACTGCTGGTCCCTGTCAAAAAGCTTCTTCGACGATCACATCT
>JAODKC010000137.1:10560432-10589515 GCA_026777985.1 Mormyrops attenuatus
CCCCCCCCCCCCCCCCCCCCCCCCCCCCCCCCCCCCCCCCCCCCCCCCCCCCCCCCCCCCCCCCCCCCGCGGCCGCCCCCCCCCCCCCCCCCGGGCGCCCCGGTGGGGAGTCTGTCATTAGCTTCAGAGCCTTCTCGCCGGGCACCACGCTGGGGAGGTGACGTCAGAGGAACGAGGCTGCTCAGCCAGTCAGCAGTGCCATAATGAAACAAGGCTGGGGGGGGCACTAACAGCCTGTTAGGCCCAGTAAAATGTGTGCCTCTAGTTTAAGAGACAGGGGTTATAGCAAGACAAGTCCATAATAAACCTGGAACTGTCCAACATAAATAATAAAAATTATATACACATTAGTGCTGTGAATTGTTTAAATAAAAAACAAAAAACACATATATTAATTGTGACTAATTGCAAAAAAAAAAAAAATCACACAACATTAAAACTTACAATCATAAACATTTACACACAAAATCCCTAAAGTTAATGGAAAGAATGTTAAAAATCTTTGCCAATACTATCATCTCATTTGAATATCAAAATGCTGCAGAGTTTGATCAAAGAAATAATGTGTTGACTAACTTGACTTCAAAATTAAGGCCATGCTTTAAAAAGATTTCCCCCGTCCTTTTAATACATACGAGCGCACACACACCAACCTCTGAGTATTTGGTAACTGCCATTTTGTAAGTGTAGATTTAAGTTATAGACACACCAAGTACGTCACAAACCCTACGCTTTACCTATTAAATGAATTAATTAGTGAAACCTAAATTTGAACGATATTTGGAATCCGGAACCTGCTGAACAAAACAGACCATTAAATCAAATTAATATTTTATTAAAATGTTATTTTACATCATAGGGGCAAAAATACAAATGTATAAAAGGTTTGCAATAAACAGACCAGTCTTCTGAGAGAGCGCATTGTTGCCATATACCAGTGGTTCATTATGGAAGAGAAATGCACACAGCCAGAGATAGGAAGCTCTTAATTTACCCCAATCACTCATATTAGCAGCTCACCACCAAAATAATAAAATAATAATCACGGCCACAGAACTATTAAAAAAGAAAGGCAGCACTATCAGACCAAATGCGCGCACACATCACAGTAATTATTCAGGAACCAGTACAGCAGACAGAGAACACTAATAGTTCTGCATGGTTATTCTACGTGACAGTCGTCACAAATTAGAGTAGGTGGCGGGGGGCTACAGCACCCCAACTTCCTGATTTGGACTGCAACTTCAAAGGCATGATCATTTACTTACGTGTAAAGTTCTACACAGCAGACATTTGTCAAAGGGTTAAAAAAAAGTTCACAGCAGAAAAAAAGCAGAACCTTTATGCGGAGAGTGAAAAGAACCACGAACCAAGAAGTGCTATACAGAACTCCTGTATCAGAATACCTGACAATTTAGGAAGCCTTCTGTACTGAAATGCACCATTCCAATGTCCTGAAATACCACCTTGACTGCAAAGAAACAAAAAGCGCTTTAATGGAAACTAACTTTTTAAGTCAATTTTTCCTTAGCATTAGTTATTTTTGCACTGGACTGTGGACAATAGGAGGAGATCATTTTCAAGCAACGACCTGATTGTATAGTCATATGCATGAGACGAGATGGTCGTCACCAGGCCGGTTCATGGACTGAAGGGGTCCTGGATCGGTGGAGGTGTCATCAACACCTGGAGGTTAAGGACAGCCAGCCCAGGCCTGCTGTGATGATATCCCGGCACAGCCACCCTCTCACGCCTCCACGCCCACAAGTTCTGGGGGCAAGGGTGATTTTGGGTGCTTGCTTTCAAAGTGCTGCTTGAAGGTCTTTGGATCAGGCATTTGTGTCTGGTGAGAGGAGAAAGAGCTCAGCTGAAGTTT
Source organism: Mormyrops attenuatus (assembly GCA_026777985.1). Taxonomy (NCBI): domain Eukaryota; kingdom Metazoa; phylum Chordata; class Actinopteri; order Osteoglossiformes; family Mormyridae; genus Mormyrops; species Mormyrops attenuatus. Next base: position 10,562,309 of record JAODKC010000137.1, read on the forward strand.
AATTTCAAAAGCATAACTTTTAGCACATAATTTATGGGCTTTGTTGGCTTTGGCTGTATTTCACGCATCAACACTTATTGGTTATTTTGTGAAATCATTACTACAGCATCCAGACACCAACTGTCATCTCAAAAAGCGTCTAGAAGAACACGCTTATCCATGATGGTAGAGTGGCTGTTTTAGGTGAAGGTAGCTTCGGATGGAGCCCCTCACCCGACACACGGAGCAGGTGTACACCAGGGCGGCCTTGGCTGCGGCTTTCTGGTCGTGACCTTTGCTCTTCTTGGCCTCAGCCTGTTTCTTGGCATTCTTCTGCTGGGACTGAATCTTCTGGTGCCCGCGGGCCATAGCTACTGGGTGAGCAGGAGCACAAGGAAAGGTGCAAATTACACACCAGCATGACAATAAACCCAGGGAGATGGGTGCAAGCACAGAAAAGTGTTTGCGACTAAACTAGTCTTCAGTAAACTTGCCACTCTCAACTGGCAATATGTTTAGTGGATGTTCTCCTCATTTTTGCTCTGGGAGTTGGGAGGAAGCAAATACGTGGACTGTCTAGGGGTCCCCAAGGACTGGTTTGATCAACACTGCTCTAACGTATAATATTAACCATAGGTGTAATTAACAGTTACAATTCACCAGCCTAGTCTTTGTGTACATTTAGCCTCCAGGATGAAGACGTCCTGCCCAGCAGAAAAACAACCCCACAGGGGCCCTGACCTTTCACCCCTTAGGTCATCTCTAGTAAGGATCAGACAGCTCAGAAGAGATGATTGTAACTGGTGTACAGTCTGAGTCTGAGCGGAATACCTACCAGCTTGAGGTCAGATTTACCTTTGATGCACAGAGGTTATACTGTCAGTCCATTGGGGAAAAGTATCAAGTACAACTGCTTGGCGATGGTGTGACTTTTCCACATTTGCACAGGTGTGACATGCTATGTTGCTTAACTCTTATCTCACCCTAATCACCTTCAAACTGCCCAGTTCCAGTAACATTACTCATGGAAAGACACGGCTTCAGCTCACTCTCCATTAAGGCGACTTGTGAATTAGGTTAATCGCAGTTATTTAGGACATTCAAAGAAGGCAATTAATCTCCGATATTTCCCAGAAGGAAGCCAACAAGTCAGACAAAGAAAAATGGGTCACTTAATCACCTGGACATGGTGAGGAGCGGACAGGTCAAAAAGTGGCTTGAGAAATGAAATCAATGAACACACTGCTAACATCACAACCCCCTCACCCGCCCCGTATATAAAATAATCAAAAAGCTACGCGTGGTCATTTACATGTCCTTGCACCCCGGGTGCACAAGAATTGATCAGCTTTACAGACTCATGTAAAGAATACTTCTAACTTGTAACGCAACTCATTTTATATGCCATGCTTGTTAAAGCTGATCAGTCAATAAAAAGGCTCTACACGCCTCCTGCGTTAACATAAGGCACGCCTAACAAGACGGACACCTCCCCCCAAAGCACACGAACCATATACAGCGAGTTCCTATAAATTTCAAAGCGGCGGGGTAGTTTTAAAAATTCCAGCCAGACCGGAATATACCAGCCGTATCCGGACGAATACGCAGCCTTTCGGAAAGGTCAACAGATCCGCCAGCGGCCATGCTTTCTGCGGATCATTTCTCTGCTGTATGAGACCTGACAGTCCGCAGACGGGGAGATGTGATCGCCTTACACCACGGACTCTGATTCCAGGCAAAAACGATCTACTGGTTCAGCAGACTGTGTCCCCCCCCCCAACCGTGCAAGTCCACGGCTACCCAGCAATCCCAGATCGCAGCGGTTATTTGGAGGGTAGAAACCGAATACCTTCACGGCTAATAATAAATCCACCAGCTAGGGCACCACATTGACCACGACAGACTTCGGTTTCTGAATTAAAAAAGTGCGATGAGCGTGGAAGTGCGTTTCGTGCGACTCAGAAATCAGCCTCCAAGAAGATGGTTAACCTGGGGGGGGGGGGGTCTGGATAAAACAGGCGCCCGACGCGCTGTCTGGATCCCGGCTTCACACGCCGTCTTCACCACGCCAGCCAACACTTTCTGTTCCATGCAATACCGTGATATTATTGCCATATGATGAAGGCTTTTAAGGCGATTTCCGATCGTAAATGTTTCCGTTTGTATTAGTCGCAACAAATGTAGCACCATCCACAGCCCGACTCTCAACTTATATAAACCAAACGGGATATTTAAAAAAATACGTTTACAGGCATAACAGACGGACTTACCTGTGGCTTTAAAATAAGCGGATCTGTTAATAAGGCGTAATAAGATTTTTTTTCTCTTATTTTGGTAATAAAAATCCGAGCAAAGCGGACTCCCTGCTTCCGACTTCCACCAACAAGCCAGACGCCAGCAGCCGCGGTGCCTTTTGTCGGCGTCTGCGAGCTGCTGCGCAAGTCTCCGCTCGGCGGCCGGTGGGGCCAATGACTTCCACTTCCCCCAGAGGAAAGGTAGGCGGCAGCTCTTCCTCTGCGCGATCACTGGCTCCGGGAGCCCCCTCCCCTCCCCGGGTTACGTAACTCACGGGTTCCGAGCCGTTCGACCAGCTTCCGAGCCCTGGAGTTGGGTTGAACTACCCTGGCGGTATCAAGCTGATCAGCACGCTTATCATTGAAATGTTTTCATCGTGTAACACATTTATCGACCGACGCTTCTTTTGCGTTTGGAAAGCTGCCTTTCTGAACGATCACGTGTACTTTCTTATTTATAAGCTGCTATCCACCCTTCCCCGTGGAAGTATGGCAGTCGGGAGTAGCTCTACCTAAGCGACACGCCGCCACGTTATTCTGTTGACAACTGCTCGTAATTGATTCACCCTTAATGGTTTGTATACATTTTTTATAGCATTAATGGGTGCATTGTGAAATCCAGTAGCCAAACAAAAACGTATATGTAAATGATATAAGCAGTTCTTTAAAAAAAAAGAAAACCCACATTTTATTATATGAACGGGGAGAAACAGATTGATGTATGTCCCGCTAAATATTCATAGAAGAATGATCTCAACATACATTTTAAAAAGCGCTGAAGTCAAGTATATATGAATGCAGCCTGGAGCCAAGGGTCGAGTGGGAGGGGCAATGTTGAGTGGGAGGGGTTTATCCCGAGGGTAGGAGGGGTTTTTGGAGAGAGTTGGGGTATTAGATGATAACGGTTATAAACCCCTCCCACTCGACATTCGGCTCCTGGCTGCGGCGATGTGCATATCGCTGTAGTTGCTTATCTTACAGGTTTATTTTTAAATACAGCAGCCGTGTAGATATACCCTAAATCTCCTAACTAGGGGCAGACCGGTAGGCGTGGCAGCCAGGGCAACCGCCCCAGGGCCTGTGCCCCTCCACCCACGTCGAGACCCCCTCCTCCCCTGCGATTGTAAATCTCGCATGGACGCGCAACATTCGCGACGATTAAGCCAATGTCATGTATACAACCTCGTGACTTACTCTTTTATATCTGTCATTTTTATCTACATAATCTCATTATAGTGGGAGTCATAACACATGAAATATCTGGTATTTCAAAAAATATTATATCCGTGTGGCCAGATTAGATCAAGAACACTACGTAGAGAACTTCATGGAATGGGTTTCCATGGCCGAGCAGCTGCATCCAAGCCTTACATCACCAAGTGCAATGCAAAGCGTCAGATGCAGTGGTGTAGAGCGCGCCGCCACTGGACTCTAGAGCAGTGGAGACGTGTTCTCTGGAGTGACGAATCACGCTTCTCTGTCTGAGAGTCCGATGGACGAGTCTGGGTTTGGCGGTTACCAGGAGAACGGTACTTGCCTGACTGCATTGTGCCAAGTGTAAAGTTTGGTGGAGGGGCGATTATGGTATGGGGTTGTTTTTCAGGGGTTGGGCTCCAGTGAAAGGAACTCTTAATGCTGCAGCATTCAAAGCCATTTTGGACAAGTTCATGCTCCCAACTTTGTGGGAACAGCTTGGTTATAGCCCCTTCCTGTTACAACATGACCATGCACCCGTGCACAAAGCAAAGTCCATAAGGACATGGATGAGCAAGTCTGGTGTGGAGGAACTTGACAGGCCTGCACAGAGCCCTGACCTCAACCCGATAGAACACCTTTGGGATGAATTAGAGTTAAGACTGTGAGCCAGGACTTCTCATCCAACATCAGTGCATGACCTCACAAATGCCCTCCTGGAATAATGGTCAAAAATTCCCATAAACACACTCCTAAAGTTTGTGGACAGCCTTCCCAGACGAGTTGAAGCTGTTATACCTGCATATTATTAAGAATGAGATGTCATTAAAGTTCATGTGTGTGTAAAGGCAGGTGTCCCAATACTTTTGGCAACATAGTGTATTAAGTAACTGAATACGAAATTACTAATTCGATTCACGTGACATCAAAACATTTCATCACCACCCTGGATGAGGTCCCAGTCCATGGCAGAATGGACACTCTGACACACTATGTGTGTGTGTGTATGCATGGGTGTAAATTATGGGGGGGTTGTAACCCCCCTCAATAATCAAAACCAGCCAATACAACCCCCTGGACCCCCTGTAAACCTCAACCCCTCTATGCTCAACCCAAAATTATGCTGTTGTGTGTATGTGTTTATATACAGTATGTATATATATTTAGATATGCTAATTCCCCTATGTTTATGTATTTGAACTGTGGGGGCAAATTATAATATTCAGAGTGAATTCACACACCCCGGGGGAGACATTCCTCATACACAGAGCTTGGCAGGTAAACTGTGAACTCCCGGCCCTGGAGGAGAGCGCTACCCAGTGAGTTACCAAGCCGTCCAACCAATAAACAAATTTACGTAAAGCTGCATGTTAACAAATTACCAGTTAATTTAATTTAGCTATAGGTAGATTAGCGCTCCAGAGGAATAATACCATAATTGTATTTCTTGCTTGTTAATGTTGTTGTTTCCATTATATTAAAGCTTCGACTTGTTTAAAGTTCTTAAAAATCTTCCCGCTTGTAATGCAAACGGGAAAACAACCGATAGATGGCAACCTGAGACCATAACAAACTCAATTACCGAGTTAGCTGGGTTCCGCTCTGCGAAAAACGACGTACTGGGGGGTAGCCCAGCTTTACGCTCTATGCTGCCCCCCAGCGACTTTGACCAGGACGAGCGATCAGATGATTGTTGTCATCCATTCAACTGCATTTCAGATGATGAGGGTGTGGTGTTAGCACCGGAGACAGTCTGGCCATCGTTGGTTTGATTGAATACAGTGAATTGGCTTGCTACCATGTCAGTGTCCACCAGATGGCACATTACTCAAGGTTATACTGCAGCAGCCTCTCCGGAGAGGGTGGCTTCAGCTACGCTCCTGATTTGTTTTTTTTTTTTCCTTTTTATAGCTGCAGGAACGGGACATTATTCTTTTGACAGACAGAGGAAATAGCACCCACAGGCAATTCAGACACTCACACTATAGGCTTCAGTGCTTTCAGTAATACACGCCATGTTATTAATCAAACCGTGTTGCCTTCGGGTCAGTTCTAAGTTTCCATGGGCCGTTAATTTTCCAATAGATGATAATTAGATTCTGAATATTTCCCGACTTTTGTTCCTCGAATGAATTTTAGTCCTCTGTCACCAAGGGGCTGTTAGCGTCTGCTTCAGAGCACAGCCGTTCAATTCAGTCGCTACGACACCTCCGTTAATTAAATTAAATCAGCGATGTTTATTTCCGAGACACTAGTCATGTGTTGCACTCCGATGTGTTAGAAAACACGGAAACAAAAGAGAAATCCACAAAAACACTAAAATCTCTTGAGTAAAAAAATAAAAAAAAAATACTGGCCCTGTGAAGTCAAAATCATGGTTGATAAGTTAGATAATCGCACAGTGAAAACGGTGGGTGGTGGCTAGTAGTTAAAATCTACCACCATCCAATGTACCAGCGACATACCATTACTGAATGAAAATCTGTCTTGACATTTTCACTGCTTTTATTTATTTGAATCCGCAAGCACCAGCAACAAGAAACTAAAAAGATTACATTCAAATTCAATTCAAATGATCAACAAAGCTGTTAAGTTTCATTTTAGCAGTTTTCTTTAAGGTAACACTGTTTAGAAATAATTTTATTATCCACACACTTAATTATACGGTTATTTAATAATTATTTTGTTATAACCCATTATTTTATTAACCGAACTGTGCAAAATAATACTGCTGATCTTTCTAATGTAGTGGAAGGTCATGAAAGGAAGAAAATACTTAGTGTATTTATATAATCAGTAAATAATAATAATTCATCCCTTGTCATTACTTCTCTGCAGTGGTGCTTACAGGTTGCATTGGTATTATGGGAGAAAAGTGTCATTTTTTATGGGGTTGATGCCTAAGATGGGATTAGTGTGAATGGCAAATATTTTAATATATAGAGAGAATACATATTTTCGTGTTACAGGATTTCTTAAAAAAAAAAAAAAAAAAACACCATGGAAGATCTGATAACTTAACATATCAGCTATGAATTTCCCTCATCGGTCATGTGAAGAATCCTGGGGAACCACAAGTGTGATTTTGGCTTGACTCCAGAACACTGGTGACGCTTGAGAATTATGAAAAGTACATACAGGTAAGGATGCACTTTCACTAAGAGCTGTAGCCAGAAAGGTACGCCCAGTGAGCGCGTGCAGGGGTCAGGGGTCTTTCTGAATGCAGGGAGACTGGAACCCAGGGAAATGTTTACTTTACATATACATTTCATTAAATATTAATTATTAAATATATTCAAGGATATCACTATATGAAAGTAATACTTCTTCTATATGACTGCTACAGTGTCAGAAAAAATGCTCTTCAAAGTCCATTTCTATACCTTAAAAGGTACATTTACTAAGGTACAGCCCGAATGACAAGCACACATACCCTCAAAGGTACCTTCTTCCAGGTTTCTTTTCTGTGTACATTTATATCTTGTTAGTTGATTTCTTTTTCATTTGACATGCAGAGATTAGAAAAGGTTTTTGTCTCTGAGGCATTTTTGTCACTTGCGAACCAGTTCCCAGTTGTGGCCCAACCCTACCCACACTGCAATGGACTTTCCTACACTGTATGAACACTGTAAATACAAGAGAACTGAGCTATAAATACAGGAATACAGCAGTCTGTTGTGCACAATGCCTGGATATTAAATAGCTTTAGCTGCATTCATTAAAAAGAGACAAACAACTGCGTCTTTGTTTATTGCTTGTTAGTGCTAGAAACATACAGTGTATGTTACCTTTACAGTCTATGTCTTTAGCAACAAATCCCACACATTTGAAAGAATAGAGGCACTACTGTGTATAACAAAGGGTGTGTGTCACCTGTGGGTATGAAATAATCCCTTAAGGTAAACAGCAGGCAAATCAGCATCTCTTCCTAACCAATAACGGAGCAGCTTGGTCATAGCTCCCCCGCAGGACAAACCATGTAAACGCATGCTCCACTCTTCAGTCAAAGTGAGGACAAACTATTTACTTGAGCACTGTTCCCCAAATATTCACCTGTATGCAGAGGCACATTAACATTGTCAGAGCCCCCCTACCCCCCTGGGAGGTGGGGGGGGATATAGTATAAGTTGTCAAACGGGGTGGGGGCTGGCAAGGATGACATGGTGAAACTTGTTGACAGGAGGCTTGTGGTGAAAAAAGTTGTCGATCACAGAATCCACCACCTAAGTTGGCCATGAGCATGTACATATACAATCTTACATCATCGTCCCTAATTAGACATCAATTAGTGATCAATTGGAGATACATCACTCTGGCCCCCCAGCCCAAATCCAACGCTGGTGACATGATTCAATCTCCACACACAAATCTGGGTCACTGTCTTCCCCAGACATGCCACTGTTATTAATAGTACGTGTGTGGAAGAGGTCACAGGAAGGAAGTCGTCTATAAATTCACAGGGCAGCTGGGCTCTTAATTAGCTTTAGTAAGTATGTTTTTATGTGGTGTCAAATTTACTGACTGCACTAGGTGGGCATCACGGGTAACATTAACTAAAATATCTGTCTCTCCATCCATCTCTTAACTGAAAATTCTGGTCAGGGTCATGTGAGGAGGCCAATTGCAGGCAGACTGGGACACACCTCGGTCCATCACAGGGCACCTACATGCATACTCATTCACACACAATCATTTATTTGTTTTTGGGTGCCTGGGGGCTTGTAGGAAGGGTGTAGCGGCCACACCTGCTGGTGCCAGGCTTGAGGTATGGAAGATGTATGGTGACGGCCATGGGGGTAGCTCGGGCTGGTGATGAGATCCCTGAAGTCCGGGCACCTCTGACGGGGCTGCAGGCGTAACCATAAATTCTCCTTTATTTTGAAGTACTTGTTCATGCTGCCCTGCTTATTCTCCTTTACGAGGAGTGGCTCCATTTCACACAGCTGGATACTGGATTGACCCCACACACTTCCCGGAGGAGGTGTGGTCTTCCTGCAGCCTGACCCTGCAGCTTTCGGGTCACGGGTCTTCATTCCGCTGCAGCTTCTCCGCTGTGCCTGGGCTCATCTGGTGCTGCAGGTTCTACGGGCTGGTCCGGATCGCAGAATCACACGGCCCGTGCTGCCTCTGAAATATGTTCAGACATAAAAAACTACAAATTTCATGCAACAACGATATTAAAATGAATTTTAAAGGGTTTCTTCTGATTTTTTTCACATTATCTTTGAGAAATGATTTTTGATAGATGGATAGACAGATGGATGGATGTTGGCTACAACATCCTCCTGAGAGTGTTGGGCTGGATTCCTTTAAACTTTTCCTTATTCCTCCATTAATTTGATTCCACCCACAGCTCAGTGATCACGCTGGGGTCCGAAGACTATTTCGATTCCAGCAAGAGCTTTCCCATCCCACTGTGGCCCCCCGTGCAAAAATATAACCGCAGGTGATACTTTTCAGGGCCATTCTAATAACCTCTGCAAACTCCATTGGCCCATAAAGAAGAGACAAAAATGACAGTTAAAGATGGACTGTAAGAAGAGTATATATGGTGGGGCGGGGGGGGGGAGATTTACAGTACAGTTCTCAGCAAGAACTACATCCTGGCCCAAACAGATGTAAAAGAAAGTATTTGACATATTCAGAAATTCACAGCATTTCTAGCGTTAGCATTTTAATCAAGCTTGGAGTAAAGAGCACAGAAGAGTTTTTTCCAGTGCAAAGGATGTTTTGTTTGCTTCAAGTGTGAAATATCTGTGGAACAGCAAAGATGGAAGTCCAGGGGAATGCAGAGTGACGTGATGCGGCACTGAAGGTCAGCAGGGCACCTGAGGCAGATCAAACCACGGATTCATCAGTCATACTTCCTCTGCTGCATCAACCCGCACTACCTGTTATTCACCCGAGAACAAGGTGTGGACTTTTTTTTTTATGCTAACAGATCAGGACAGCAGCCTTTTATTCCTCACCATCTCTTTTCCGTAGCTACAGGAGAACCGGCAGTGCTGGCTGATGACCCTTCCCATTTCATTCCCAGACTTCTTGCAGAATGTAAATCACATGCACTCATGTGCTTTTTGCGTCCTCTTGTGAGGAGTCGTTAGCGTTGCTCATACCCACAATATATTCCCCGCTAGAAATTTCAAGTCAACTGGAAGCCAGAATTTACCTGTTCGATTTCCTGAATTGATTCTCCCACGTACGACAAAAAATGACCATTAACATTTTGTATGTTTACCAGATGCTTTTGTCCAATGCAACTTACAAGTGAGGCAGATAGTTCAAACATAGCTGCTGTCAAGGAGTCAACTCCAGGCGTAGGTGCAGCTAGGCTGAGCTCTGAAAGCAGTTTCAGAGCCGGAGCTACACAGTAACTTCTAACAAAGCAAGAACCTAAAAGACTATTCAAGGACCATAAGTGCAGCATAAGAACATTCAATGAATGTAAAGAGGCATCAGGTTAGAAGAGATGTTCTGGAACAGACAGGTCTTGGGGTGTTTCTTGAAGGTGCACCATTGGAGAACCACACAGGAGAACCATCTGGAGTGACACTTCTCACGTGGTAGAGGGAGCTCCAAGTGGCGGTAGGTTGCTGGCAGAAGGGGGCGATATGGGACATAGGTCTTGAGGAGCCTTTTGATGGAGATAGCTGCCTGTTCATTGATGGATCTGTAAGTTAGCACCAAGGACTTGAATTTGATGTGAGCGCCAACGGGGAGCCAGTGAAAAGAAAGAAGGAAGGGTGCGAGATGAGAATGCCCAGGCTGACTGAATATCAGACGTGCTGCCATGTTTTGACCACTCGTGAACTGAATTTTTCAAGATAAACTATACCCACCCCCACTGGTTTCCCCCACTTACAAAGGACAGCCCATCACCATGGAGACAGCCCGATGCGGCACTGAGAATGCCTGTATGTCTCTGTGCCTTTACAGACCCCTCTATTACTCCATGAAGGACATGGCGAACACCACACCTCAATACTGTGATGGCACAGAGCACAATCTGCCTGATTTGATGCATGACAGAGAACAATACAAATGTATCATCTGACATTATATAATCTCACAGATGTCTACCTCTGCATTTTGGAAAAGCACAGGATTAGCCCTAGTAAATGTCCATTCAAAACGTCTTTCCATGTTTCTGCAGATAATTATACGGTGTAATCATAAGGAAGCCTTCCAGGCCTCTGAACCTGAAGGCTTGTGTTTATTCCTACGGTCCGATTTTGTTAATGCTGTTGTAGCAGTAAAACTGAAACATTACAAGCGTCAAACAGTAGGGGTCTCCCTACAAGTGTGGGGCGCCTAATCACTACCCCAGCTAACATTACAGCGGTCTTTGTCATTCCTTATTAATACAATGCACAATACTGTATTAAGGTGTATTTAACATGGTTAAGATTTCTATATGTGCACCGATCACATCTGGCACTCTGTCCGCAACCCTTTCATAAAAATGAAACGCTATCAGTGTGAGAACACTTTCAAAGCAACATGAAGGATTCAGTTTCTTCACTTCAGAAAAAAGGGGAAAATTCCTGCAGTACTCTGTTAAGGGCTGCCCCCCCCCTCCCCCCAGGGGAGCTCCAGACGATTAAAGACAAAGAAAGGCTCAGCTTCTTGTCTCACATATGCAGTCTTTGCGAGCTTTTTTTCCCGCGTGGCTGTACATCCCAGCCCCCCCCACCACAGACACACGTACACACTTGTGTTAAAAAATAAATAATAATAATCCAACAATTGACAGAATTCTGTCTGTCGTTTAGGTGAACGTGGGTCACTCCTACTTGGCAAACATCGGCAAACGTCTTCAGGCGGAGACCATGCCAGCTTTCCACGGCGTTCTGGAGCTCCACAGCCGTGGGGGGGGGGGAGGGGGGGAGGTGACTTTTGAACAGACCTGCGGTTGGCCGGTTGCCACACTGGCAGCATGGCACGCAGGGTGACCGGCCTGAGGGGGGGACGAGCCTCTGAGGCAGAAACCTGTCAGCTGACGCCTTTGGTCAGACACAGAGATTCAAGCCGGTTTAAAAAAAAAAAAAAAACAGCTGGGAGCGGATCTAGGAGGGGCGACGTGCACATTTATACTGCAGATCACGGAATGCAAAATCGCCCCCATTTCCTACAGTATCTCAGTGTCTTCCAGGCTAATACTCCCTCCCCAGGCAGCGCCCTCCCCATTCCGGGCTTTTTAGGGAGGTGCTTCCTCCCCTTTCGGGAGGAGAAAGAAGTTAATATCCTGTTCAGGAAGAGCTGTCCAGCCCAGGGGCTTGTGAAAGGAAATCTCACCAGTGGCAGCCAGGCCAGAGGTGTAGGGAGAAAACTCTATCCGGGTCTCCTTTGTCTCTGTAAAAAGGCAGGATTTGTCTGAGACGGCCTGAGATTCGCCCTTTCGCCCGTCTGCCCGTCCTGAAAGAAGCTTTCAGATGCGGCCTGTAACATAACACCCCATTGTGTTGCGGAGAAGCATGCTCTGAATTGCATGAACTGTCGCATGTTAAAAATGGGTTTGTTAGCGATGGTAGTGAGAGGGCCAAAATGGGTCTGCTGACAATGCTAAAAGCATTCACAATATTATTACACACAATATTGTGCAGTGAAAAGACAAACTGCCTTGCAGGAACACTGAAAGTCAAACCATTTGCCTTGACCCTTTTTGGTGGTTTTTTACATGCAACTGTTTTCTGTGCTGTCTAGCGTTGACGCTACGCCGCCGATCCGAAGGTGCACGCCCCGCACTCTTCGAACGGCATGCAGAGTGGGAGGGGCCGCCTCCACGCCGCGTCAGCTGACACAGGAGCGCCGGCGTGAAGGGACACGCCATTCTGGGGCGCTCCCCTGCAGATTCCGCTTTTCTCACAGTACACGCGGGTTGTCAAACTTGTTTGGTTACAAAGAAAAGAAAAAAAAAAACATCACAGAACCAATGTACTGTAAACAAGAGTGACAGTTAACTTTCAGTTTAATTACAGCATGCGCCATTGGGTGAAACAATGAAAATAATGCACCTGGTCATCTTGCAATGAACCTGAAATGCAAAGAAAAATTAATTAAATTCATAAATGTGGCCTGTCCAGCCGCTCCTGAAGATGATCTCTCGAGGATTTTCCAGTAGCTCCATTCACACCCTCCTTTCAACAACATCATAGTTAGATTATCTCTTAAATGCTACCTCCCCCCTCCCCCAGAAGTGCTGCTGTACCTTTAAGGCCTTCAGGAATGCGAGTCCTGCATTCCCCTTGGCCTCTCTCCCCGCCGTGCCCTCAGCCTCCTGGTCAGGTATGGGCGATATGCACGGCATGGACCCAGGAGCAGCTGCATTCCAGTCCGGGAGTCGCTCAGGCCCTCGCCATTGTGTGCGGGAAGCACTGGAGGGACAGGCCTGGACAGGCAGCTCCTTCCCCATAAAATCCCAGGTGCGCATGAAGAAACACTAGAAACTTTGTGTTTGTTGCGCAAAACGTTCTCTATGCCAACACAGGCCCTTTTAGTGCCAGTGGTATTCGACCCCTGCTGTCGGTCATCCCTGTCCCCACTAGACTGTGAGTAAAGGTGTTCTTATGAAGCCAAGGCAGATGCGGGAAAAAGCAAGTACAAGCACCCCCCCACCGGGGAAGAACCCAGAACTGGAGAACAGGTCCGCACAGACACCTACTGCCTCATCATAAAGCAGACATGTGAGGTGCAAACAGCCTCTTACTCACAGTCCCCGGAGCACCATGCATCACACACTGAGAAGAAACTGGACCGGCACGTTCTGTAACTGGATCCGACCCGGATCTACTACCCAAACCCCCGACGTTCTCATCCTGCCAAGCGGGCCTGGCCCGGCTCGGCCCGGCTCGGTCCAGCACCGCCCCATCCTGCCAAATTAAGCTGCGTCAGATTTAGCCCAAAGAAAATGTTTGTGAAGTTGAGAGTTTCCCAATGCTGTAGTTTTCATCTCTGCATTAGGCTGCAAATCCACCTGGGATGAGCAATACCGTCAGCCATGGGAACACGGACCCCACCTATTTGTCTAATAGCCACCTTTCATGGAAGACTGAAAAGCCAAGACACTCCCTTCTACAAATTACAGGGGGAAAAAAAAGATCCACGCTTGTGACAGAGATGCAGACACACACCACACGCTGACTGCATGCGACTCTTTTCTATGGGGGTTATTTATCATGATTTTAAAGTCTGCTGTCCCCCGCCCCCCATGCACATATGTAAATACTGAAACACCCTATAGTGCAATATGGAAAGAGCACATGTGCACAGCTTGTCACAGCTGTTCAAATATCATAAATCAATTGACAGGCACTTACCGGAGGACATTTTTGATCGGCATTATAAATAACACTGTTTGAAAGGCACTCACATCACGCTATCAGGGTATTGAAAAGTGATTGTCTGTCTGCTTTATCCAGCCAACAAAAGCATGTCTGTTTAAAAGCAGGTTGGCTGTGCAGATTTTATCTCCTAGCATATCTGTATTGGAGGGGTGTCCTCAGAACACCCACCTCCCCGAACAGAAGCTGTCCACAGTCTGGGAGCCAGGATATTCTATTACTCGTGAATGACGCTATGAAAACCACATATTAAATTATAGATTCTTTAAGTAGTTAAAATAGCTAATTAATATGGACGTAACGCTGGAGATAAGCCAAATGATTTATACAACTGGTTATCAGACAGCAGGAAGAACCCAAGATTATCTTTACAATAGGTTCGCTTAGAAGGACAAAGGCATCATGTCAATAGATTACTCACCGCCTTACTTCATAAATGACCTATAGCAAAAGCACGTGTAGGCAAATGAGAAGGCTTAACGTGAAAAACAACAACCACAGTACAAGCTGCCTTCAGCTGTCCACCATAAAACTGAATGCACAAAAAATATTTTGGCTGTTGCACGTTTAATGGTAAACATAGAGGAGAAATCAATCCTATTAATCGCCAAACGCGATGTTATTATCGAGTGCCGCAGAGAAAATAAAGCGGAGCGATAACCTCATGAAGCATGCACGTACATAAAATCAATACCTTGAACCGATTCAGGAACATTCAGACCCATTATTTAACGGCTGGGACATAATAAATAGAGGCACTGGGTCATTTGATCACGGCTACCCGCTTCACGCGGAGAACGTGCTTCACCTTCCGTGCGCGTTACAGGTAAGGCGGGTCTTACCTGTTCTAATTAAGCCTATCAGCGCGACGCGCTCGGGATAGCGCGGCCAATCAGGGGCGAGCTCGGCCCTCTTTGAACTAAATTACTTTACACTGAAAGAATTCCAACAAAGTTTACGGCACTCATCTACAAGTGCAGATAAGGTAAACTTACTTTTGAATAATATTACCGACTTTATATATTTTTTGCTGTGTGCAGGAATGCAGGCTCAATAGCGGCAAGGAGTAGATTCCCTTCCAAATGCACCTGAACGCGCGTCGTACCTGATCCGGCAACAAGGGATGCGAAAGAAGCCGATTGAAAAAGCAGTCGTACCTGTAGCCCGAGTTCCGACACCTTCTCCCGTTCGCTGCACCATTACCTGCGCAGACTTGAAAGTCCAGTTTCACAAGGAAGAACAAGAAAGGGAGAAGGAGAGCTCGTCGGAACAAATATGTCACAAGAGACCGACAAGTAAGTGAACATACTGGTTCTGATGGACTGCAGCGCTTTCTTCATTAAGCTTAGGAATACTCTTAAGCGTTTGACCCCCATGTTATTTTTGCATTCTTTTGTAGTTCCCGCATTAAGTGTTTGTGATTACAGTGAATATTTTGCGTAGTTTTCCCAGCTCTGCATAAATCATTTCGGTGGTTAGAATATCCGAAAGTTTTATTGCGTTGAATCAAGTCACTCTGTATGTCCAAGGCTGGATTGTCCCCATAACTAAAATCGCCATTTTTGGAGAAACAAAAGGTGGATTTTAAAATACGACGTTTTGTGCATTTTGGTGTCCGGTTATCTAAAAGTGAGCCGTGATATTTATTCTGAGATTTTTTATTGTAATCGTAAAACTTTAAACTTTCATGACAGTTTTATAGGCCTGTGCAAGATTTTATAACTTGTGTGATTATAAAATAACATTTAAGTGTTTTGCTAAATACCACGTTTTGAAATCTTAAACTAAAACACCAGTTGGGGTCATAATTGGTTTAAGTAATATTTAATAATTTGTTAATTTGATTATATATATTTTTTTCTTGGTTTTCTGAAAATCTATATCCCTAACGGGACCGAAGAAACGCAATTTGTTTTTAGGAGCTGAATGACAGGATATTCTATGGATTTTTCTGATATCCTCTTAACTATAATCTATAACTATGTTATATTTATATTGATGAGTTTGTTTAAATTAGTTTATCATAATCAAATCATTTATATTTACACCATTTAGAAACCTATAGAATCTCTTTAAATAAGAATACCGCTGGTGGAAAAAAAAGTTAAGTTTGCGAAGACCTGAGGGCCCAGCGCAAGGCGAATGACACCCACCCGTGTGCCGGTGGGACCTGGATGGGCGGGGGGCTGGAGCAGAATGCCCCTCTACCCTCCATTTCCATAGCGAAAGCAAACCCAAACATATGACAATTTATCCGGCTATGTAAAGGTCTCTGTGTTGTGGTCAACTTCAGAACAGCTGTATAATAGCGTCTATCAGGTTCAGTTAAGGGGTGGAAATTATTGTGGAGAATATTATAACGGGAAGATGTAATACTGTGCTGGGAACGAATGGTGGAGGTGGCTGTATAATTGGCGCATAATATGCCCTCGAATAAGGATTTTTACCGAACTACAAATCAGTGTGCAAATAAGCAAGAACGCAGAAAAATAATCAGTGAAGAGTTTTCCCAACCCATATTTAGTTTGGATTTATTAATTTCCAAAGTTTATAGAACAGCCATGTACTTTGTAGTACACTGTCCAGACAGTGCTGAAATGCAGCGCCTGGCTATGGGAGTGTCTCGTTTGGATATTTTGGAAGTCCCTATTGTCAGTTATTCTACAGGAGTCACACGACCAGTTTTTCTTGTCGTGATATTCAGTTGTGTAATTTCACATGTGCATCCGTTTATCGCATATCAACAACAACAATAGTCATATCAGTATATTGACTGGTATTTTCTTTCTTTCGACTCTATAATTTCTCATACTCGGCGTGATCTTTACATTAAAACGCCAAAGGCTGACCCAGCCCATAAAGCGGATATGTTTTTATGCGGAAGTATGAGTCGCGACGACGCAGAATGCATCTCTCCAGTTTGATGCGTCTGTCCTGGCCCTACCGTCTGGCCACTGACGGGCCAACACCGTTAATACACCGGTCATCGGATAAGGGATGCATCTCAGTAGTCATTTCATACCAAAATTTATTAACAATATACTGAGATCAGAGGGGACCTGAGTTTCTTAGGAAGGTTAATGGAGAAATGTGGTGCATGTGTTTGGGTTCTGAAATTATTCTGCATGTATAAAATTGTCAGAGAAGCCCTCTTCACATTTTAAGTGCTGGAATGACCTGGGTCCTGAGGCTTGAGTGTGTTCTCAAAGCGGACATCACGTCGCTTTGCTCTGCACGTGTCCCTGCAGCAAGCGGCCTGTGGTGGTGGTTCCCAGCGAGACGTCCTTCCATACGCGGAGGGCCTACACCAGCGAGGATGAGGCATGGAAGTCCTACCTGGAGAACCCGCTGACGGCCGCCACCAAGGCCATGATGAGCATCAATGGGGATGAGGACAGCGCTGCTGCTCTGGGGCTGCTCTATGACTACTACAAGGTCAGGAGGGAGAGCTTCAGCCAATCAGCAACACAGCGCCTGGTCGTCATGGACGCAAGGCTGCCTCCTGGGTCCCAGTCGCTGGAATATGAAGAAGCTATTTTGTTTTATGTGGACATCCCATCCCAGCAGTTGCTTTGGATAAAAGTGAAATTATTAATATATTATAAAAGTACAAAGGGATGTACTGGGAAAGGGATAATATTAAACAACACATCATAAAAACTCAAGCATTAATTGCACTTTCAAATCTATTTACATTCGCTAATGCATGAATATGTTATGTAAAAATAAAATGGAATTAAAAAATATGTAGTTTTATGAAAACAGAAATGGCAAACAGGATTATCATATGAAGCCATTTGCTGGTTGGTTTAACCACGTTTTCATTGTATATTTGACTTTGTCATTTTTGCCATAAGTTAGTAGCTTTCCCTCTGGTTTTCAGGCCTCATTTACCCTGTTATTGGCGGCATGGTGGTTCGTCAGGTAGCATTTGAGCGTGTTTTCACTATGTGGCCCGGTTTCTGCCAGTCTTTGCAGTTTTGTCTCACAATCCCAAAACGTGTGGTTAGGCGATGGCGTCCCATGCCTGAAATAAAGTCATGGCTGTTTGTTACAGATTTTGAGAGTCTTAGTAATGTGATTAAAAAAGTAAATTAAAATGGCAGGTCAGTTTCAGCTAAGTGATGGTCTGTGGCGAGTTACAGTGTGGTAGTTTAATGGTTATGTCAATTAACTGGGTGGCTCTAGTAGAAAAAGAAAGATATACAAAATACAGCAGAAAAAAACAACAAGCGCAATAAAGTCATTGTTCGGAGAATATAAATAGTTTTCTTGAGCGTTTTGCGTTTTAAATGTGTCTGATACTTTGGTTGCTATTGATGTGATCTCTTGCAGAACAGCCTCAGTGTGCACTGTGCGGTAGCTGCGCGGCTGGTCGCGTGAATGGATACTCATTTCTGACGACGTAATTTGATCTCGATTTTTCAGGTTCCCAAAGAAAAGAGGCTGCCGATCGCTAAAGTAGTTGAAATTCCAGAAGACCAGGAAAAACGGTCAGTACTTTGTTTGTTTTCCCTTTTTATTTTTTTGTGAGACACGTAATATTGGTGGGAACCCTTGAAAAATGTAATTTAGAACGATTAGTTTAAATGATCGATAATTCAAAGCGATGCATTGTTGTAAATTCTGTGTAGTTCTTTTGATGGTGTAGCTGATCAGAAAGAAAACGGATGAAAATATAGCCTTGCTAGTGCAATGATTAACGTATTACATGTTTGTTATTGTCACGTTATTCAAAATCTATTACAATTGGAGGACAACAGCTGTGTGCGACTGTGTGTGTGCGCGGGCAGATTATATGCTCCCATCTCATTTCAAGAAAAAGTCTGTAAGATATTAACGGGAAAAAAAAGGTTCCACAACTTTGTCAGTTGTGTTAGAAGTGGGTTACGATGTATTCTAATGAGCATTGACTATCTTCGCACAAAAGCGTTAATGTCTGCGTCTTTTTGACAAACAAGGAACGTTTCCGTGGACAGTGACACTCAGGAGGCTACGGGAAACGTGGGCAACCGTGTCCAGGTTCTGAAATCCGTTCCCGTCAACCTGTCCCTGAGCACGGAGACGTCCGAGGCAAAGCGAGAGGCGTATGGCGTGGAGGGCGGAGCCGTGGTGACCGTGAAGGCAGAGACATACACCCCACCCTTTATGGCCCCTGGGAGTCATTACAAGGTGGAGGGGCAGCAGGAGGTACGGGCAGCCTATGAGCAGAGCCCCTACAGTGCGCCCTCTGTGGAACATGCCGTATACATAAAAGATGACCAGCGCAGCACCCCAGACAGCAGCTACGAGGACTCCTTCCCGGAGGACCATGAGGTGAGGTCTAGGCCTCGGCGTGCGGGGAGAAAGCGATGCTTTTGTGCTGCTGGGTGGCTGGAGTGTGTTGAAATGTGCGGGTGGAGGGCTGGAGTGTGTCAGAAATGTGCGGGTGGAGGCCTGGAGTGTGTCAGAAAGGTGCGGGTGGAGGGCTGGCTTTGGGCCAAAGAAAAAAGCCACAAGTCCCCAGGTTGTGTCATATGTGTGCAGCATGTCTCAGATATTCCACAGCTGCCTGTCAGACTCGTTTACTTCAGCCCTGTGCCATTCATACATCTAGCTGGTGGTATGGAACCCAAGGAACATGTTCGATGTCAATCGTGTATGAGTCTCTTCCATTTTCTGAACAGAAATACCACACATCTTCATCTTTGGGGCCCGAAGACTTTATCTATGACCAGCAAGCGCTGTAAGGCCCACGTTCTGACTCGTTTAGCGTTAAACCCATTCTGCGTTTACTTACCGCAGCTTTTCAGCCTTCTGTTTCGTTGCAGCGGAACCTTCCAGTACACCTTGGAAGCCACCAAGTCCCTGCGTCAGAAGCAGGGGGAGGGGCCCATGACCTACCTGAATAAGGGCCAGTTTTATGCCGTGACCCTCAGTGAAACAGGAGCCAACAAATGCCTCCGCCACCCCATCAGCAAAGTGAGGGTGAGTGAGGCATTTCCAGGCCATCGGGGGGCGCTGTGACTCCAAAGGCGAGGTGTGCAAACTAAATACTGAACGTCAACTGCAAGTGCCTCAAATGTGTCGGCCATTGTTGTCGTTATGTAGGTCAAGTATGACCCAAGTTTGAGTTCGACAGCAGTAACGTGGCCTGTTTGAGTTTCAGTGTCATCTTCTGTTGGCTTATGTCAATCGTAATGTAAATTTTAAGGGAAACCCAAGACTTCTTTACCTCTGTAATGTGACAGTAAGATACAGTAATGTGGAACTCTGTCTCCTCAGAGTAGGAACCATTTCATAACCTTAATTAATTTGACCGTTTTCACGCTCTGCTCCTCTTCAGAGTGTAATCATGGTCGTGTTCAGCGAGGACAAGAACCGGGATGAGCAACTCAAGTACTGGAAGTACTGGCATTCACGGCAGCACACGGCCAAGCAGAGGGTCCTGGACATTGGTAAGGCTGCTCTTCCTGGGGGGTGCTGTAGAGGATAGAGCTGCCCCAGCTGATGGCCGGGATGAGAGGCGGTGACGTCTACTTGGAAATCGCCGGGAGGACACTTTGTGTCTGGCTGTTTCCTGCTTTTAGTTCAGAATTCGTATTTTTATTGTGGTTCCTTTTGCCACAAAGGCTCATGTTTTTAATCGTTTTGAATATCCCACTCCCCTTTTGAGGAACGTTTGGTTTTCACACCCGTCAAAGTTGTACAGACTCGCATTAAACCTCTCTGTCTGTGCTTCCCTAGTAAATATCAAATAGCTTAATATTCCGTAAGAGTTTAGAACGTCTCTGTAGCTGCGAGTCACCAAGGCCTGTCTGGTAGTCTGTGGTATGGTCAGTGTGTGGGAGCCGGTGGCGCTCACGGCTGCAATCCGAGCGGCGGGCGGGTGATGGAGGAGTGGCTCCTTGTGAGGGCTTGTCCGATCCTCGCCGAGCGCAAGCGTGCCGGACGTGCCAGGACGAGTGAACCTCTGGCGCTGCATGAGGCAAGCGGAGCGGCGAAAAAATGCCCGACTTGTCGAGGCAGGATGCTTCCCGCGCAGCGGGGACGGCCATCTCGCGAAAGATGCCGGCAAGGCACTGGATATCGCAGCCATGACAACAGCGGATGTCTCACCCGGTGTGGTTTGGTGCAGCATGGAAACTTACTACCTCTCCTACCTCCGCTCGGTGTTTTACTCACTATCCTCGTTCGGCCCATAAATTGTCTGCGTGCTGTGCATGGTCTGACTGGGCTGACGGTTTTATAGACTGCTCCAGACGGCGCCTTGTGCGTCGGGCTGTGATTTGCGACCCGTTAATAGGTACTGAAAACGGAGAGGGGCCACGCTGTCTGAGTACTAAAGGGCTAATCTCGCTAATTAAATTTATCCATTTAGCTATAATTTAGCTGCCCCTTTCTCTGTACATTATTAGTGGTTTTAATGTTTTAAAACCCATTTCCTTATGGGTGTGGTGGATGCCCTTCATGGATGGTCAGTGATATCATGTGGGCGGAGCCTGTCTGTCTGTCTATCTGTCAGTTTCACCTGCGGTACAGCTTCCTATGGGGAAAGTGTTTTTTTTAGGTATATCAGGAAACTGATTTGAAGATACCATGCAAAATGTTTGGCCAGCAAAGACCTCTGTCATTGTTGGGGCACTTTGGGGCAGACTGGATTCTTATAGTTCAATGATTAACTCCGACCTGAAGTTACTCTTTAACGCAAATCTGAATTAAGTTGAGTTTACAGGTTAATAGTCTTTTTCAGATTGGATGTTTAAAAACTTGAACCCACTCCAGAGCTAAGCCACTGCTCTCTGAGAAACTCCAGACTCGGAACAATTTATTTTGGGAATGAAGAGCATACAGGAATTGGATGTGGTGTCATGCAGGGCAGTGGCAATATTGGGACATCATGAATCCCATGATCCAGACATAATAGCACAAAAAGGTGCAAGAATAACTGCTAGGCAATAATTTACTAGAAAAAAGACAGATTACAAAACACCTGTAGTGCAATACAAATGCAAAGTATTATTTTCTCCATAATCAATAAATTAATTCTCAGATTCTGTGATTTGACATTTACTAAATAAATTCTTATTTAATTCAAATTTAATTAAAATGAACTTAAATAAATAAAAGTATTACTTATATTTTGTGAGACACTCCGGAGTTTCGATGAAAATTCTCATGTTTTCTGCTACTGTAACTCAAAAATACCACGTTATGAGCAGGGGTGCAAGGTCTGCATCACTGGATTACAGTTGCAGTTAAGGGTCTTGGTCAAGAGCTTAATGACGATATGATCATTCTGCTGGCCACAGGACATGAGCCCACAGCTTTCCGGACTGTGCCCTGATCTGGTGACCCACACAGCACCCTGATGTCTGTGCTGGGCCTTGAACCAGCAGGTGTAAAATTCTGCACTTTCAGTTATGAGATATGATGTCCAGACCAGTGTGCTGCAACCGTCTATCAAAAATCTACAGAATGATCCCTAAATAGTTATATCATCACCAGAAGTTGGTGGCTGTGATGGTTTTACGGAGAGCCTATACCTCTGCTCCGCTCCTGACAGATTACTGTAACCATTTAAAAAAAATAATGGTAGATATTATAAAATGAAGTATGTGCCTGAGATTCAGTGTTGCGTGTTTTGGGAAAAACATATTTAGCTTTTGGCTTCAAGCTCTGAAACCGTAAACATGGCAGATTGTTCTTGTTTTTAATGTTGTCTTTTGAGATTTGTGCCTCAGAGAGGGAATGTTTGGGCCTGACAGCCAGTTCCAAGGAAAAGCGGGGAGGGTGGTGTTCTCTACCCTGGGGGTGCTGGGGATCCGTTGGGCCTGTTGGCAGAAGATTCTGGGCATGCGAGTCGCACCTGGAACCAGACACCGTGCCACTGATTTGCATAACAAGTTAAGCGTTCCGTGAGGAGCCGTCGGACCCGTTTCGCTGGATGCGGGATTTGAATAGAGCTGTTAATGGGGTGTTCGTGTGGGGGGGTGGGGGTGTATGCAGGAACAAGCCCTTACTAGTGGGGTCCTGGCCAGGCGGATGAAGGACATGGGGAAGTGGGAATTGGTGAGATTGGGGCTGAAAGACAGCGAAGTGTGCTGTAGGGACAAAGGTTTACTTCACAGCTATGTCTGTCGTTACATGGGCACCGATCTCCCTACAGTGCCTTTCCTCGTACGGGTGCTGGGGGGGGGGCAGATTTCTGGATTTCCAACCCCAGTGTGGGGTAAGAGATCATATTTTAAACTCTTACGCTTTTACGCAGTCTGCGATCGATGGGAGTGAGCGCATCGCCAAGTGCTGCTTAGCATGACGCAGGTAAATGCAGGTACTAAACCAGGTATGTCGTCTGCTGGCCTTCGCCGGTTGTCTGCAACTTTCCCATTTAATTGATTATGCTGACCCCACAATATATCAAAACCGTGATGGGCAAAGTCACAATGCAGAAGGGTCAGTTGTAGTCATTGTCCTATATAGATAATTTGCAGTGTTTGGTGTACAAAAGTGTCTCCGACCAAGTCGATTGTCAGCTGTGAAACTGGCACCAGAACCCCATGCAGTGTTGTGCACTCCCACTGATCAGCCCCTGCCTTTCTGAGCTGCTGGAGCTACCTTAACCCCCTCCCCAAACAATCAGATGGGACGGGAATGGGACGGCAGGTATCGACAGTCGCTGTGAGGCTGGCAGGCGGCACGATTGCTGGCTCGGCGCCATGCGGATGTGGAGGGTGGCCCGGTGCTGGCTGACTCACCAAATGACTCAGATTGGCTCAATTCATTTCAGCTTCAATCGTTTATTCAAGATAAACCTGCTTGTTTCTGCGTTTGATATGGTTCGGGACAGGCGTTGGAGGGGTCAGGTTTGTTTGCCTGGCCAAACAGAGCCAGTCGACTGATAAAACTGTGCCGATTTGATTTTTATGGGTGCAGTTGTCTGCCCCTCCCCCGTTTTAAACCCATAAAGCTGTTTAAACCTCTGTCCAGCAGCTCTGCCTTTCAATTACAAAAGGTGTGTACATCTAAGCAGGCGCACATATAAACATCCTTTTTGGAACCTCCAAAAAACAGCTTTTAAAAGAGCGCCTAGAATCATTACTGCTTCAAATGAATTCTTGGTTTTTTATTTTCCTTTTTGGTTGGGGAACATTTATCCTCTTTTTAATGTGGGGCTCATTTGACTTGGTCGCATCTGTTGTCATAAATTCGCCTGGAAATAACGGCCCTGATTACACCCATTTGTGTTGTGTTGAGAGGTGATGAAAATCATTTCGGATAGAGGGGAGGGAGGGGTCCGGCCAAAATCTCACGTCTCCAATCTCCCCTCTGCAGCCGACTACAAAGAGAGCTTCAACACAATTGGGAACATTGAGGAAATTGCGTACAACGCCGTTTCCTTCACCTGGGACGTCACTGAAGAGGCGAAGGTGAGCAGAAATGTGCCCCTCTGTCGTGGGGTAAAAACATGGCAGGTGTCGTCTCTTCTTTGCCTTGATAATCTGTGTGTTTGGAGTTTTCATGTTCCCCTCGCTGCCGTGATCATTGGAAGGCTTTGCTGTACTGAATCCGTACAGCGCTTTTCCACTGGCATACAGGAACCAAGCCGTAGCCAACCTGTACCATGAAGAGAGAGTTGCTGTGGTCTGGAGAGCGACAGAACATGACATTCAACCGAAGGGAGGCTTATTTACTGTTCACACTATGTACATCATGATTACTACAGTACGTGCTAATTTCCTCTAGCGCGTCTCTTACAATCGCTGTGTTATGTTAGCATCAAATGCTGCCGGAATTATCATTTACTTGCATAATTTTGCATTCCGAATCCATTCCGTTCAGCTGTTCTATAGTACTTTAAGTAGTAGGTTGGAAATTTTCACGTTTCGAGTTATGGGGAATGCATCGATACATCATGATGGGCGATATGAATGAATGAATCCACGCATATTGACGCAAATCACTGGTACCTCTGCATTTCGACCAGTCAGATGGTGGTGATGCAGTCAGCTTGATTTATTCACGCTTTCATCCCTGCTAGTGAGCAGGGTGATGTCAGTGTAGGTACGGTTTCCATGATTTACAATGGAAAACTGTCAGTTAACAGTACGACCCTGTCACAGCTTGGTTCTTGGTGGCAGTGGAAAAGTGCCGATGGATGCATTTTGGAGAGACTGGTTTGGCAAACAGGTGCCACACACCAGTGATCTCATCCCAGCAGTCACAGGGACGAGGGTGTTCCCTGCAGATAAGATGTCGTTCTGAAGTGAGGGACGCATCACTTTGTTTAGAAACCCACTATTTCAGTTGCTGTCTAGTACCATAGGATTACTTTCACATTATGGCCTTTTCTACATCAGGTACATAGAAGCTGGGATGGATCAGAGCAGAACCAGGCCCAGTATTCTGGGTACATTATTTGTGGGCTTTTAAAGTCATGGAGCCCAAGAGCTTTTCGGGTTTTAGTGGAATGCAAGGTGCAGTTCTTCATTTCACGCTGTAGTTTGTGGCTTGTATGGGGAGGGGGGATCACAGCTGATGGGCGGGGTCAAGGGAGGAACCGCCTCCCCGCCCAACAGCCCGGCTGCCACCCCGCCTCCTCTGTTTAACGAGGGCTCTGCAAATAAGCCTCTGAGGGACACTCCGCTGTGGCTCCCTGGGTAAATATTTGCTGTCAGGATGGGCTCTGAATGCTGATGGCTGGAAAGGGACTGGGGTCATTTGTGTCCCCTCTACGATTAGGGATTCATACTCTTTCCTGGCTTTTTAAAGCCTCCATGAATACAAAGGAGTTGTTGTATATCCTTTTTTTTTTTTTAAGTGATTCACATATTTACATTTTGACTTGTCCAGTCATACTAATCGGTTTGTACTGGTTTCTATACTGAAACCAGAGAAGCTGGTTAAAAGGCCGGTTGTATCTAGGATAGGAAACCAGAATCCACCTGGTCAGTGGTTCCATTTTAGAACGTGCTGATGCATCGAACTAATAAGTCGAGGGGAAGTTTGAAAGTGCCAGTTGATCCTATTATAAATCTGTTTAAATTGACTGTTGAGCTGACAAAGAGTAGCGAGCCGTGCTGGTTGTGACTGGAGCAGTCCGTTTCCCTCAAATTCAGAATGCTTAGTTAATTCCATACTGTTCAATATCATTTTGAATTAAGCTGTAAGAATTCCCACAGCTGATAATTCCCAAAACGGCAACTTGTTCTTTACGAACGTATAGGTCCAACAGTAATAATACAACAAAAACTAAATGGTGACCATATCTTAAAATTATGATCTGCAAAAAACTGAGTCATTATGGCTGAAAATATTCGGTATTGTTATAAAGGAACTCTGTGAGATAGAGAGGTGAATGTGAGGAGGGGCCTTTCAGGCGACGTTTCTGTATCGTCCTTTTGATGGCTAGTTCCTGTTTTGATTTACTTGGGAAGTTGAAATTTCCCGTTAGTTGCTATTCAATTAAAATGCATTGCAGATTTCTGTGAAAGGAGGTCAGAGGTACATTGTCTTGTGTCCAGGTGAGAAATCAGAACATCAGTACTTGCCATTTGTGTGTGTATCTGTCTCACCCAGGATCGGTGTCACAAAATGACTGCCGGTGCATTTTTCATTGTAGATGAGTTATCTATAGATGATGAGTTCTGTTGGGAATGTTAACTGCTTTTACGTAAAACTGCAGGTACGTTATGAGCTGTGTTACCGCAGTGGGGTTTAAAACATGGCTGTATGCAGAAGTTACTCGTAACACTTATACAACCGATTGATCCCTGAGTGGTGGATTCACCATCAGTTTTATGTTGTCGTCCCAGAGCTGATAAATCCAGGGAATCTTTGGGCCTTGATATATGCGTTTTATGCACAGAGCATTTTGCAATCCATCACCCCGCTCAGCCACACACTTGTGTGTGTGCTGGTGCTTGTGCATGTAGGAGTGGACCAGCCGTTCAGGGGCGTTCTCAGTGTGCCGGTGGTCCAGGTTGTACCGCGTCACATACGCGGTAGACGTCATTACAGATGGGATACAGCACGCCAGGGCAGCCATGTCCCATCACCTGTCGTCCTCTGCAGTACCCTTCGAGGTCGCTCTGCTGAGTCACTGCAGGGCTGCTACCTTAAGACATCTCATTTTTAGCATTTGGGGTGACAGTCTGTTGGTCCCTTCAAATCTTGGCCTTAAAACAATAAAATTAACAACATGATTGCAAAAGGAAAACAGGACGGATATTCTCGCGTATCAAATCTTCAA
Organism: Mormyrops attenuatus; assembly: GCA_026777985.1. Taxonomy (NCBI): domain Eukaryota; kingdom Metazoa; phylum Chordata; class Actinopteri; order Osteoglossiformes; family Mormyridae; genus Mormyrops; species Mormyrops attenuatus. Next base: position 10,589,347 of record JAODKC010000137.1, read on the forward strand.
ATATGGTCACTTTGAAGATTAGATGGAAACTTATTCTTTGAATTAACTCCTAGGCCCTTCTGGCTTAAGAACATAAGAAATTTACAAACGATAGGAGGCCATTTGGCCCATCAAGCTCGTTTGGGGAGAACCTAACTAATAGCTCAGAGTTGTTAAAATCTTATCTAGC
>JAODKC010000137.1:10617659-10627879 GCA_026777985.1 Mormyrops attenuatus
CCCCCCCCCCCCCCCCCCCCCCCCCCCCCCCCCCCCCCCCCCCCCCCCCCGCCCCCCCCCCCCCCCCCCCCCCCACAGGGCACCCAGGAAGGAAGAAAATCAGAAAACCATCCAACTTGTGTTTCTCTTCCTTGATACAGGGAATATCTGTAAATAAAAACCCAATCTGGAAATACAACACGGAATGGGTGCTGGCTCGTGTCGGTCCGCCTGAAGTAATGCCCGCGGGGATGTTAACTGGGGCTCAAATGTGCTTTGGATGAATGTCAGAGTTGTCTGTCCTAGAAAACGAGAGACAGGACCCTTTTATTCAAGTAGCAACACTTCTGGGCTAGTTACACCCCCCCCCCAAATCTGAGAGGCCTCTTTACCGCTTTCTTCAAACCTGCGCCACAGTGCGCTTGGGTTTCCATGGAAACCACCCCAAAAGAGTTACTAATTGATTTAGCGTTGCTAATATGCAAGCAAGTCACAGGAAACAATTTGTGTGTAGCTGCTTGTGTGTGCTCGTGTGTGTGTGTGACCATTCCCACACCCATCAGGTCACCACAAAACAGATACTTTAACTGTGCAGATGTCCATCTCTGCCCTTTGTCGAATGACCCCCCCCCCACCCAACTCAGTGCTGTCCCCTTTACTTTGTTAATCTGGGTAAAACCCATCCACTGCCCCACAGACATTCCAACACAAGAGAGAGACCGGATCCAACATGGCCACCATTTTCGTTTTCAATAAGAAACTGTAAAAAAAATAAGAAAGAAAGAAACAAACACCAATACAGGAATACTTGTATTCCGAAGCGACTGCGGTATAAAGCTATTTTTCCATTTTATTTAAAAACAAACAGCGACTAAAACTGCGAACAAACAGACTGGAATGGAGCGTGGACGGGGGAGTGGGGGGGCAGGTGGTGCAGAGACCGTTTGACTGAAAGCAGAACAGCAGAGTCATATTAATTAATCAATCCGCCATGAGAGCAAATGCTGCTGTATAGGACCAATGGGAAATAAACCCCCCCCACCCCCCATAACGGTCTTTTCTTGACGGAGGAGGGGGCGTGCTTGGCTCAGAGGGAGACATCTGTACCTTTTGTGTGAGGAAAGCCAGCTTAGTCACTAGAAGAATAGAGCCTGAGAACAATGCCAACTAGATGGACGGGTCAGCCTGGGGGGGCGCCCTAACTCACCCTCCCCCACCCTCACGGAGGTCCGCACAACTGGAAAGGAAAGAGAGGCAGCTGAGAGCACATAGAGGGGTCAGTGGTGCCTCCCATTTCACTTACTGCTATTCTGCAGTGGTACAATTTGGCATGCTGTCAAATGCAAGCATCCCTGATAATGTGTGCTAACTTTACTGGGCCGTGCATCGGAGAAAGACAATCATCCGGCTCAAACAGCGTGGCATCACGGGAACTGACAGCGGCACTGAGCATGACCGATCCACCACGGCCAGTTTAATCGAAAGGGTCGTCAGAATTCCACACAAATTCGGTCGGATATTTTAAAATTTCGATTCAGGATCAGTGCTTTTTCCCAGACCTCCTAGCTATTTAGTAGGAGAAGCAGCTTCAAGATTTTTAGCCAGCAAGATGTCAGTAATGTCCAAGTATTTTTAGTGATACATGCACTTAAAACACTGAGCGGATTGCCGGTGACCAGGGCGTCATGGCAACCATCACCTATTTAATCTCTCATTAAAAAAAGCATCATTACAGAGTGTTCACAAAGCCTTTAAATAGCACTGGTCAAACATCATGATCATGTCACTTGTGAACTGCCTGTCTTTAGCTATGATGCCATAAAACTATATATATATATATATATATATATATACACATACATACACATACACACACACATACATATACACACACACACACACACACACACACACACATATATATAGCTAGCATAGATAACTTGCCCAAAGGACTTAATCTGTGTTTCTCCCAGGCTCCCAACTGTTGCTTGGGGAAGTTGCCCAGTCCTGGACTCATGCAGATGGGGGGGGTGTGTGTGTACTTACTCTTATTCCACTGTTCCCCAAGTAAGGACAAGGGTCCAGCAGCCAAAAAAAGACACAAACGACAGAAACACAAGCCCAACTAATTTCCCTAATCCCTGCTTTGGCCGCTCCTGGACATCTGTCGATATGGGAAATGTGTTCAAGGCTTCCTGGGCAGAGGACCATACACAGGGTGTTACCGTAACAGGATTCGCTTTTAAAGCCTGCTGACGACTGACAGCAAATACCGACGGACTGAAGAATGGAGTAACGCGTATATAAAGAGAGGCGGGCTAATCCAGGCAAAGCCAAACCTCTCTCCTGTGGCTCGGGCTGGCACATACCGGATGAGCGAGGCTCTTACTTAGTAATGTAAGCAACACTAACGGCTAAAGATGTGCAAATTAAAGTGATAAGTGCCGAGCTAAGAAAAGCAAAGGAATGTAAACAACCGGGCAGGAAGGGGACTGAACCGGGGGGGACCACGCAGATTAATCACAACTGATCACCTTTTTTTGGGGGGGGGGGGTTGAATGCCAGGCTGACAACATGCACCTATGCATAACTGCGGGCATCTCGCTGAAGCAGAGGTGAAAATACTGGGGGATGCTGGCGTAGAACAGGCTCCTCCCCCTGAGCGGTGACGGCTTTTTAGCTCAGTGCAAAACTATACAGAGCTGGTAACGGTCAGGCATGCACTAAAAAAAAAAAAAAAAAAAAAAAAAAAAAAAGAAGTACCTACCCATATAAACCCATTTACACAAAGACACGCGGCACATGCTATGGGCCTCGGGGTAGATTTCATGAATAAGCCCAACAGGAATGTAATATGACCCCAGACTAGATCGCTGTACGCTTCTGGGGACAACGAGAAACCACCACTGCCGGTGACTTTAGTAACTCAATTAGTAACTCTTTTACCGACGTGATTTATGTTACAAACAGTGTATTGAGTAGTACAGCAAGTCCTGGGGAAGGAAACAGGTCACAAATCCAGCTCAGAGTGTCGGCCACCTCCACCAGCAGCTCCACCGACACCCTAACACTGCCAACAACTTGTTAGCAGAAGCAGATTATGGTGTTTCAGGTCTCCTACGAAAAGCCACTAATGAAGGGCCCGGATACATGGGAGGACTGTGGGGAAGATGACGGCGACATCGACAAGACGGCTGCCACCCTCACTACTGACACCAAATTCATCTCCTGGCTTTGGGATTAGGCTATCGGCGATTGGGGAGGGGGGGGCGGGCAAACGAACAAAATGTGCGCAGTGACAGAGCGATCTGTTAACAGCTGAACGAATGCCGATGAGCATAGAGAGAAAATCCTCATGCCAAGTGGAAACAAAAAACAGATGGCAAACCTTACTGCCATGCAAGTGACAGCAATAGGTTTAAAGTCTCACACAAGCAGTCAAGGGGCCGAGTTATTCACCAGGTGTGGAGGGAGCAGGCAGTCGAACCACGAAGAAGACTGCTGCGCAACTGACTGTTAACATTCTGTGATATAAGCTGGAACCAGTGATTTAATGGTAAGAAATTTTAAAAGTTAGGTAAATCAGAGTGATGTCCATTCAGTGCCTGTTTATTAAGCATCAGCGGAAGCCTGATGTGAATCACAGAATGACATTCAAAACTACATCTGAGGACCTTCTCTGGATGTCACATTAACCCATGAGTCACTCAGTGCCCAATAAGATGCAGAATTCTCGCAGGAGATTTCTGGAGGTCTAGAAGCCTGGGCAAATGCTGCGTGTCACCACATGGGATGTCATTTGTCCCAGGGAATCGTGGCTGCCGCACAGGTGGTCCTGTCAGGGTGCCGTCTCACCTCCCCCCTTCCCCCTACCAGCCCGCTAAACGGGCACTGGGATGTATGCGTGACCAAAGCAGCCAGCCAGGCCAGTCACACAACAAGCCGTGTGTTAGGACATTACCTTACTGACCTGACAACAGACTGCTCGAAAGGACAATGCTCAGTGAGGCAGGAGCTAGCTCATCTTAATCACCCTTTATTGCTCACTCGGATGAAAATGGAAATGTTCAAAGGTTACTTAAACCTTTTTCACTTGAGATGGTTCTACAAATATAAGGCCTTTCAATAATTTAATGACAGACAGCCACTGAAAAGGACCTAACTACAGATTAATGCCCTCTGACAAAAAAAATATATATATTTATTGTTTTTATTCTCATGCTAAAGAGGCTGACGCAGACAGTCTGAGATAACCCCCCCCCCTCCCATTTCCATCACGCTTTCAGTGTTTTACCATTTTTCATCAGGGCTGTAAATTCCACTGCCCATCAGAACGGGCCTTAATTCTCAGGAAGCATGGCATTTCATCCAGAAAAGGTGCTCAGTGCAATTCAAGGGACAGTGGTTAGTACGGAACAAGGTGGACCGCGGATGATTGACTCTGAGAAGCCGGCCATGCCGGTGTGCTGTCGCTGTGCAAACCGCAGTGGTGTCTGGGGGACGTCTTTGACAGAAACATGCTTCAGAAAAATCCATGCCCGATAATTAGATCGCAATGCAACGTGACACAAGGGGACAGAGGTACCCACACTGGATACACAATTATCACAGCAGTTTCCATGGCGATCACTGTGTGTGATTTCCCCCCCCCCCCCCCCTCATCCCACCCCATTCCTAGTTTTCTCCAAAATTTAATTGCACTGTGCTCCCTACTAACCCAACTGGATTTTATACGCACAGACAAAAAAAAACACACTGTGGGAGCCAGACTTCCATCACTGCTGACAACCTGCTGTTATTCCTGTAGGAGGCGCAAATTCGATTTGCCGACCAGGACAAAATGGCTGATGCCGACCATTTCTTCTACTAAAAAGAAAAGAGAAAAAGGGTAATTTGCATGAAACTGCCCACGCCCAGTCTCTCAAGCCAGAAACGGCATTTCTGTAGGCCGCATGCAAGTACTGCATGCACATAGCACACACAACATCCTCCTGGTCGCCACACAAAGCCTGCTCTTACATATGCAAAAAAAATATTATTTCAAACATTTTTAGTTAAGTCATGTTTACTGGGTTGAAAAACGAGCCCCCCCCCCATGTACATGTAAGGAAATATTCATGAGCCAATCAGCAGAGGCATCAGGCCCAGGCTACATTAATAATAATAATAATGTGTCTCTAGCAGCACTTCAGCTCCTGAGAAGCTAAACCAACCAGCAAAGGCATTCAAAGTGCTTCCGACCAATGAGATCTCCCTGGGTTCATTTTCTTCCTTCCTGTTACAGAGAAGTGGAGGTAATTTTCACTCCCTGCCAGCCTTCGTCGGTGCCTGGCCGTGCAGAGGGTGCAAGCAGGAAGAACCCGGCATTCGTGGAGATGCTAACAGCAAGCCAGTTAGCAATTTTCACTCCTGCATTCCACCACACAAACAGAAACAGGTGAAGCACTTTTTAATGTGCGAGGGAAAAAAAGATCCAGCTATTTCCCCAGGTGCTTAGTGCCATTCCATCACAGGGCAGGTGGCTGCACTCACACCCACAATGCAATTTATAGGTCAGGTGACTCAGTGACCGATTCACAGGAGCTGCATGTTTTTCTACTTTGGGAGGAAACCACTGAGAACGTGTACCCTGCACTGAGGGGTCAGGGATCAAACCCAGGACCATGGAGGGACAAGGGTGCCACGTTACCCGCCGAGGCAATGTGCGTGGGGGTGGGGGAGCAAGCTAATTAAAGCAATCAAAGGCTGCCTGTGACTCGATCATGACGTGAGTCATAACTGTATATTACACAACAGTCCACCGCTCTGCCAACCTGTAAAGATCACTGCTCCATCAGGCTGGCATACAGCGGGCCTGCCTTTTAGCGCTTCTGGAGCAGTGAAAGAACCGGTTCCCTGTCAGCCAGGTGGAACGCAAAAGGAACCTGCGAGCCATACGTGGGAGAGTACGCGCCAGAACCTTCACTGCGATTGGATCTCAGGCAGCCCGCCGTTCCACATAGATGCCAAAAGCGCCCCACGTCCCGACGTACGCGAGTGACACACGCCTCAAGCCCACCGCGCACCGAAGACGTCTGCTCAATGAACGACCGGCCCCCAAAAAGACACGTCTGAACTAAAAGCACAGCTGGTGCAGCACAGAGGGAGGGGGCGAGTGGGAGGGGGAAAGAAACATGTTCAGAAAACCCAGGAGGGGTTCATTGGACCAGTCTTACATAATGGCAGCACATCTACCGCAAAGCGAAATACGCAAACTGAGACCAGGGAGCTGAGGGGCAGAGGCGGCCCCCCTCCCCCTGCCGGGATTTCAGGATTCTGTTTCTGTACTTTGTTTGTTATCACTTTGTGTACCGTCTTTGCACCTTGTCCGTTTTGTGCAATATGTATGTTCGTCTGTGCTCCACAGACCTTGCTGCTGTATGCATAAGAATTTCACCAGGGATTAATGAAGTTCATTTAATCTAAAAGATAAAATCATTCACAGTTTCAGGGGTTTCACGTGAGTCTAAAACGACGCTCTGCAGCGAAGGGCGAGATGCTCGAGGTGTCGGGGTGTAACAGAGCGCCTGAGACTGATGTCATGTGACGGAAGCTCCTCAGCTTCCCTTGTGAACTTTTACCCTTTGGACTTTTACCCTTTGGCCTTGCTGAGAGTGTCATGTGATCAACCTAAAACTGGTGTCAACAGCGGAACGTGAACATTATTATTCTAAAAAACGAACCTGCTAACTGCTCCGTGTGCTTGTCAAATGGCTGCTAATTGTGTGGTACTCATGCGTTTCAAGGATAAGAACTAAATGAACACAGTTAATGCCACTTTTAAAAGAACTGCCTGAAATTCTAACTTCGAAGCAGATCTTAGGGATCACAGGTCTTATCGGAGGGGCAAAGCAGAGACATTTAGGTCCGAGCTTCAGCTGGGGAGTTGGGGCCCAGGGATTCAGGAGCACAGAGTGCTTATACAGTGTCCCAGTAGCACTTACTGTCAGTGCGTTGTCCTCCTTCAGAGTGACCTACCTGCACCAAGAACCGGCCAGAACCCAGCCAACTGGGTCAACCCTGGCCTGGCCTGGAGGTGCATCATGGGATACCAGCTGGCACAATGAAGGTCTACAGGAGTCAGGAGAGGTTTCCCTCACACCCACCCATCACTCTCCCTCACCCCACTTCCGGGTGCCTCCTCAAGAAGAAGAAGAAAAAAAAGTGAAGACATTTCTGCTTCCTTGATCTCACTGGTTTATGATCCAGAAGTAACCTCCAGAGCTTGAGGCCAACACGTGACTGAAGTCTGGCAAGGATGCCGTCCAACCCGCTTCCTTCGCATTCCCGGCCTATTTTAAGGCATCTTATTTTAACCGACTACTTGTGGCTCTGCGACCAGCCCCCCCGCTCCATTATCCCTTATCCTATCAATACTTTGGGTCGTGTGAAACGCATGATGTGTGACAGAAGGGAGGGTCATCCTCTTTGTCCGCTGTCTTAGTTCATCCAAACACTCTTAGTTGGTCTTGGTAATTAAAAATAAACAAGAAATATCATTTGTTAAAAGAATGTTTAAGGTTCTAATGTTAAAAGAATACACCCTCCCCCCGCACCCCCAAGTACTGACGCTACTCGAAGCTGGTGAATAGGACTCTGGATGGATAAGATGGAGCTGGAAGAGAACACAGGAGCTGGAGGAGGAAGAGCAGAACAGGCGGAAAAAAAGAGCAAAGAAGTTTAATTTCCAACAACAATAACTTGTATATCAGTCATTTTTAGCCAATGTGCCACGACGCAGGGCGGGGGCGTCTCTCCTAGAGGATTTCTATCCCACACGATCAGTTGAGTTGCAACCTCCATCAACTTATTAATTCATCTGCTGCTGTAATTCAATGCAATGTATAGAGTCACTCTGGCAAAAGACGACAGAAAAACAACAGTGCGGAACACGCTGTGCGTTATGCAGTGGGAGGGGCTGCCATGGAGACATGGAGACAGGTCTCAGTGGAGGCCGGCATCCCTGTCTGCCGACGTTAAAACGCAGCTGTTCCTCACCTCGTTGGAGGCGCGAACGCGTCGACATGCCGGCACGCCGAGCCTGGATACCCTCCCACACACTGTGCTTGTGGCCTCAGAAGCACAACCGCCCACCTGCAAAACCGGTGACGACAGGCCGCAAAGCCTTTCTGCCCTGACTGCCCGGCAAGAGGGCACGGACTGCCATCAGGAATGACCCCTGACCCTGCCAATTCCACAGAATGGGCACGGAGGCCATTGCCAGTGTTTTGAGCTTTGTTAGAGGAGATAATGAGTGGGATAGGAGCAGGCGGCAGCATTGTAAACCATGACCCTTGACCTTCTTTGTTACAGCAACAGAGCAAAGGTCATTGAAGCATATGTCCACTAGCGAAAAGGGGGCAAGAAAAATGACACTCAATTCACACAAAAAGGGAGTCACGATTCCCAAACAATCTGATTCTATAAAATACTGAATCTGGCCTCCACCCGGCGTACTTGCTTGGTGTTACTAAACACACTGTAAATTTATTAAATGTGTTTATGCAAGCACAGCTCCTGAGAGTCGACATCCAACGCAGCAAGAATTCGTAGCTCATCTTTGCCTAAATATTTCGACTGGTTTCCAACCTAATCCAAACCAGAAGTCCCACTACCAACCCCTAAGACCTCCTGAGCCTAGTCACCACTCCTTCAACGTTAATGTACGTTTTTAGCATACCATCCTCACGCAAGTGCGCGACAGAAGTGTACAGACTGATAACACTGGACGAGCAGCCGGCCAGCCCACACGCAGCAACCCCGACAGCGGGGATAGTCACACAGAAAGCAGGCCCCCGGAATGAGATCAGCGACTACAGAAACAGGCTTTTCGCTCTGCTCAGATGAGGATTCAGCCGGATGGTCTCTTCCTCCTCCAGCAGAGACGTGGGAGTGCATTTCCTGAGGGGGGGGGGGGGGGCTGCAGTTCCAGATCAGCTCCCTTTCATTAAGCTTAATCAAAAGCCATATTACGGAGACGATAGCGAGCATAGCTGCCGGCAGAGCGCGACCAGCGGCAGGCGCCGCGGAGCCATTACAGTTACATAAACAGGAAAGACGATGTTCCTGCGTGTCCGACCGGGGAGTCGTGAGGATGTGATTCTGTAGAAGCTTACAGTGATGTGGCCTCAGGAAGCTGGACGCCAGTGCTGGAGATTGATAAACATCTCTATGCCTAAAGACCAATAATACAGCACACAGATGCAGATCAACACACAAACCCTGGACTGCAGTGACAAGTGACCTGATAACACACACACACACACACACACACACACACACATACATACATAGTTAACACCAGCCACAGACTGAGCCCACTGCCCCATCACTTATAAGCTATAGAGGATATTAATGAAAAACCCAGTAGGTACCATCAAGCCATTACTGGGTGTCACATATGGATCAATACATACCAGAAGCTTGGGGAAGAAGGCATCCTTCCTCGAAACCCAGCAGCACCCCCCCAAGCACACTCCATAACACACACCTGACACACCGTAGCACTGGATCCACCACCCAGCCGGTGTCTCGGATCCAATCGAATGGCAGGAGCGCACATGCCCCGGCCCACCTGTAGGTGTCACTGAGCCAAGTAGCCCCTCTTCTGCCTCTCAGGTGTCACGACCAGACTCAGACTTTCCGCGAACTTGTCGAGCTATATGCACACATGCACATATACACACTTCTGAGCAAAGCAGCATAAAGCGGAGGCTTCCCTTGATGTCCACGGTGACACAGGATTGAAACATTCCAGCACGCAGACGGGGATTTGCTCCCAGCCGTAGGCAACATCCCCGACAGACGCAAACGGCTCAGCGACTACCGGTGAGGCGGCAGGGCAAGTTTCTGCAGGAGAGACGAAACTCATCCGATCTCCACACATAACACAGCACCCATCACACCCCCCCTCCCCCATCAATAACGGACTTTCCTTACAGACAGGGTCCCGGCAGGGGCTGCTCTCCTTTTGTGTGGGGGGCGCACACAGCACGGTTCGGATTAGCATGCCGTTCACCTTCTGCTTTACTCCCGCCTCCCCATTCCACAGGCCTCCCTACACCAGCTGCTCCCTGCAGCCTCACGCCCCGCCCGCCCCCCCCCCCCCCCCCCCGGGCGGGGGGGGGGGGGGGGGGGGGGGGGGGGGGGGGGGGGGGTGTGGGGGGCAGGGGAGGGGGGGGGGGGGGGGCGGGACGGGGCGC
>JAODKC010000137.1:10627979-10641558 GCA_026777985.1 Mormyrops attenuatus
CCCCACTGAGGCTGGTCCGAAGGTGCTGGGATTTCAGCCTTGAGATTGATTCAGCCTCCACTTCCTGCCTGATCTGCAGCAGGGGACTATCACGGGGTGGGAATGCAGAGCTCTGTCTGAGCCCAGCATGCGGAGACATCCACACACCCAACCGGAGTCCTCTGGCGACCCGTGCAGACCCGGCGGGCGATAACGGCATGCTGGCCATGCCACGGATCCCTGAAGCGGTGAACGCGAGGCTTCGCTCATTCATCCGCCACTAAATCAGCTTCGCCCGAAGCAACCAGCGTCACACACCGTCGCCTAGAAACCCTCCTTTTCTTCCCTGGTGTACGCCAACGCTACTCAGACCCGTAACGCCTGTAGGCTCCGCGAGTTGCTTTAAAAAATTAGTTTATAAAGAAAAAGAAATGAGAAAGTAAAACCCACCAATGAAGACCTCAAACTCACCAGCGCAGAATGTGCAACACTTACCTCGCCTTGCAAATGTAAGCCTTGGCTTTTTGTTTGTTTGCTTGTTTGTTTTTTTTAGCAGCCCATAACCCGGCGCCTCCCCGGCGGATCACGGTGGTGGCGGTCGGCGGCGGTGCAGGAGAGCGGAGGCAGCAGCTGCGAGCAAGAACTACAAACTCCACGAGATTTCTCAGAAGCCTCCGGCAGCCCCAGCACCAAACTCTGCCTCGCTGGCTGACGTCAAAGCTCCCCCCCCGCCTCCCTCACCCATGGTCACATGGTCAGATGAAAAGCAAAAGCGAGCCCACGTTGCCGCGGCAACAGGAGCACTGCACTGAAATGATTTCAATAGGTCATCTGTCACACTTCTACACAGATAAAAAGTCCCAGAGTTTTATAAACCAAATATATACGGCATGGCTCTTAGAGGCAGCGGCCCTCGCCTCGCACCTGCAATTAAATCGGGCTGACGAATAGGTCAGCGGCAGCTGTACAGAGTGAAGAATTCCCAAATGAAGCTGACAGAAGAAAAAGTCTGACTTCTGAAAAGACGGGGAGCTCAACGTGGGGCCAGAAGCCTTTGGGGGGGCGGGGGCACAATAAAAAAAAAAAAAATGTAAATAAAACTAAAAAAAAACTGGCCAAAATCCCACTACAGGGAATGAGCTCCATCCAGGAATGTCTGACACCTTGCCCACCCCCAACGGCATACCACATAACCCCAAAGCCAAAATTAGTAACGCAAAGACATAAAACGATATGGATGGACTGACTGGGGTGGGGGGGGAAATCCTCTCAATCTCTGCTCGATCTGCACCTGTCATGAAGTAAACAGGGAAGAGCGTACGCCTCCCTGGGCCTTGTGAAGTACAGCCATCCCAAGGAGAAACCTCACAAAAATGCAGGTGTTTATTACTTTGGGGACGTGACGCAAACTAGACATCCCTAAACAATAAAGTCACTGTGTGTCTACCCCTGGATGCGTGACGGAGAGTGATGAACGGCACCTTAGAAGCTCTCGTAACAGCAGGAGAAATGTAGCTCAGAGGTGCGGCTGTCAGGGAGGGCAGTCAACCATCAAGACCGAATTCCTCCGGAATGCTTGGAGTTTTAAACAGATGCGGCCGTATCGAAAGACACTGAATATGGGACTTTGTTACAAACTTACAACAACAGGATGCACATCAAAAGCCCTTAAATGTTCATTCAGCTCCTCAAACTGGAGCCCCCCAGAGTCCCGCCCCACAACATTCCGATACTGGACTCAAAAGCTAGTGGGTATGGGTGGGCGAGAGTTTAAGGACTATTGTCATGCCTCATTTGAATAGCATCTGGTGTCCAGGCAAACTGGGATTTGTGGGCCCTAGGCATCGCGCGACCTGCGGGGGCAGGGTGAACGCCGGCCTAGTTAGCACTCAGTCTGGGGGGAGGGGGGGAGCAGGGACAGAAATGTTTGTTCAAGGCCCTTAATAGGATAAACAGTAGACCGTAGCCCCTGTTGTGTGATGAATGAATTGCAGTGAGATCACTTATGAGCTTAAAAAAGTAAACAAGAGCTGATAGATGCGGCTCAGGTGGGAGGGGATATTCAATATGAAGAGGGAGCTTGGAGATACATTTCTGTGCTGGGAGGCAGTGGTCCTTCTGAAGAGAGACCGCTCTCAAATGCATATCCCAATAATCAGCCATTTTAAATGAAAAATGAAGACCCCCACTCAAGTTGAAGAGTTCTGCCTCACAGTTGTAAGGAGGTGAGGAGTATAGATGAGAGGTAACCTGACTCTGTGCTAAACATTCAGGGGGGGGTGAGCATGGACTGTGCTGCTCCTGGAATCCACACCAACTGTGGCCTTTCAGTAACAAAGACTGCCCTGGGTGACAAACAGCCAAGACAGCTATAAAGTGCAGCAAGCCCCCCCCCCCCCCCAATTACGGGCTGCCCAATGGCTCTGTCTGTCGCAGGTTGCCAGGGTGATTTCAACCAGAGCCTGCAGATGCCTTGACTCTGCTGGGAGAGTCCTGCTTCTCTGACCCCCCCCCCCCGGTCCCCATAAGACTGTGATTAGCTAAATCCAGAAGATGCTGGGCCAGGGGCTTATGTCGTCCTACATATTAACAAACCACAAGCACGCTAAACCAATCCGGCCATGTTTCCAGGTCTGGCTAATCTCCATCCACCTGCTAAATCAACCCGCCCTCGCCCACTTTCACAGGCTAAATCCCATCCCTCCAAACAAAAGGGGCAACCAAACCGGACACTTAACATAAGTATGTAAAACGGCTAATGATGGGGGGGGGGGGCTGGCTGACTGCATACAGTCTCTCAAAGTAAACGGTTCAAATCTTTCAGCAAACCAGCCAGCTGAAAGCAGCCAGTCCAAGGCTAAATTTAAATACCAGCTAATTGGGCATCAGCTCCAATGGCATATGAAAGCCCCCCCCCCATGATTCTAGGTCCTTACCAAATAATTGTCTCACCTGCAGGAACTCCACAATAACTCCGCGGCTGTCAGCAAATTTGGGACAGACTGCCCAGTTCGCTCCTATTTCGGCATTACTGCTTTTTGGGACGGCCGTCTCATACACACCACAGACCCCGACCGACACTTTTGGACGGCCAGAGCTACATTTTATGGACTCAAAGCATTTGAGGCATTTCAGAAGTATTTTTTGATTTATTTACATTTCATTTAGCAGCCATTTCTATCCAAAGCAGCAAGCTGGGTCAGCTAATTCTGAAAGCATCTGGGGTTTAGCGCATTGCTCGAGAGCCCAGTGGTGACATCACCGTGTCAGCCACGGGATTTGAACTGGCGAACTTCCAATCACAGGCACAGCATCCTAACCCACTAAGCCACACACAGGCCCAGAATCACGGCATTCAGCTGCTGAAGTAATTAAATTTACCGATTTTCTTTCACTTAAACATAGTTTCCCAAGTGCCTCAACTGAAGTTAGGACTGAAACCTACCAGGATGTCGATGCTGGTCACCCCGTGTCCTCAACTCGCACTCTGCTGGCGGCACCCTTACACGCTCACACTGATGGTAGGGCCACTTAGCCCATGGCTGCCTCTCCTCGTCCGGAGAGGTAACCGCTGCGCCACACAGGGGGCTCTTGCTTTGATGTGTTCGTGATGTGATGTGACAGCGTGCTGCTGCCACCACATTGCCGGGGAATCAAAGGGGCCACAGCGGCAGGGGGGCCCCTCGCAGGGGGTCTGCAGGACAACCTTCCCGCGGAGATGCAGACCAACCACAGCAGTGAAACTAAACCCCAGTGCGGCACCAAATATAAATACAGATGTCACTCGTGCAGTATTTTCTAGACACGTGTATTCACTCACTGCCCATTTTAATAGCTGCACATTGATAGTACAGAGTTGAACCCAATTATTCATGGCATGGATTCAACAAGGTGCTTGAAACTTTCCTCAGAGTCTTCGGTCCATGTTGACGTGGTAGCAGCACGCAGTTGCTACACATTTGTAGGCTGTACCTTTATGATGTCAATCTCCCGCTCCACCACATCCCCTGGGTGCTCTACTGGACTGAGATCTAGTCTGAGATAACAGGAGCTTTGTGGTGTGTTATCCTGCTGGAAGTAGCCATTAGAAGCTGGGTACACTGTTCTCATAAAGGGATGGCCAGCAACAATACTCAGGTAGGGTGTGGCATTTGAACGATGCTCAGTTGGTACTAAGGGGACACCACCACCAGAAGCCTGGACTGTCAATAAAAGGCAGGACGAGTCCATCCTTCCATGTTGTTTATGCCAAATTTTGACCCTTCCATCTGAATGCTGCAGATGAACTCAAGACACATCTGACCAGACAATGTTTTTCCAATGTTCCACTGTCCAATTTTGGTGAGCCCGTGCCCACGGTAGCCTGGTTCCTGCTCGGGCACCAACAACCATGCCACATCACTTAAAATCACTCTTATTTCCCATTCTGGCGTTTGATGTGAAGATTAACTGAAGCTTCCGAGCCGTATCACTTAGTTGCACATGAACAGGTGTACCTAATAAAGAGGCCAAGGATATACAGGTACAAATGGTTAATCCAATTGCCTTCACCCCAAGCTTACATTTAATAATCTTTTACGTTAATGGATGACAGAATTAACCAAGTATCACACTTGGGTGCATCATTACAGCATGGGGACAGTAATGCATTAAAATCAATGACAGATTGTTCCACACAATTCAGTCTGACCATATGACCACAGCTGAGAACCTCCAGCTTTACAGCAGTGTTAGGGAGCTCCTCATTCACAGACTGAAACCTACTGTAAGAGGCCGTCTCACAGGCGCTGGACACAAAGTACACGCCCCCTTGAGGTGTGGGGGTCATATGGCAGTCTGTCCGGGATGCATGACAATGACAAAAGGCAGCTTATGTTTGTGAAAGTCTCAGGGGCTGCGAACCCTGGGAAAATACTGCAGGCCTCTGATTATGAGCCTCAGCCCTCCCCCCCTCCCTCAGAGTCATGGGAACGAGGGGGCAGCAGCCGGCGTGGAGGGTTATCCAGTGTAAGACCGCACAAACAGAGCTGAGGTCAGCGACACCACAAGCGAGCCAGGTGCCTTATAAAGCGGCAGACAGAGCACAATGCATGGTGTGTGTCTGGTGGCATGCGGTGGGCGAGAGGGAGGGCTTCTCCAAAGGAATGGCATGAAAATAGTGAGTGCGGGTCACGCGATTTCCCATCACTCAAGGTCACACTGTGCTTGTTTGTAATTTGTAATGGCGAGTCACATACGTAATAACACCCCTCCCCAATGAAAAACATTAATCTAGATGCTTAAGGACTGGCTGGGGTTGATGAACCCATGCATTACACCAGATGGATGGTGTCATGGGAGCGGGATGCTTTGCTCTGCATCAGGGCTGTAACCAGCAGACCTCTTTTTAAAGCCCTTTTTACACACGTCCTCGTGTGGCAATCCCCTGGAATGGGGAGGCACTCGCCTACAGCTTAACCCAATGACCAGAATGCCTGCAAAATTACATCACGGGGTAAAGCTCACTTACGGCACTGTGCCCGGATGACCATGTAAGTCACTAACTGGACACAGAGGTGTATGAAAGAGGGGTGGGTTCAAACACACAGGTGTCAAAAACCCACACCTTCAGCCCACAGTGATCACACACTGTCACGAACGTCGGATGCAAGCGGGGTGACACATTAACACATGCGTCACTAAACTGGACGTCCAGCATGAACCTAGGCGGGGAGTCTCTGGGCATGCGACAGAACGGGTGAACGTCTCAACATGACCGACACCCCCCCCTCCATAACCGCAACACACTTGGGTGTGTTTTCGAGTTGAGGACTGCAGGAAACGCACATCTATTTTTGCCAGTAAATGGCATTTAACATCCTCTCTGAGCCCAGAAACAAGATGCTTTGAAAAGGAAAATTAAATTCCATGCTTATGATGTACAGAAGCACTGGGGGAGGTGTCACCATCCTCAATCCCAAGGACAGAAAGGAAAAAAACAACTATAGTCCATCCATTGGGGGGGGGGGGACCTGCACTTATGCAAAACTGCAGCAAGAGATTTAAGCTAATTGGCATCTCTATACTGTCAACAGTATATGTGTTTGTGTGCCACTGTGCTGTCTGGGCGCTGCATGCAGACATGGCACGGAATAAACTTTACGATGAGCACTTTATTCAAATTGTTCGGCTGCATGCATATATACACCACCACCACACTTCAAACCCGATTCCACACGGACTCAAAAACGGGAATGAAACCCCGAGACCTCCCCCCCCCCCCCACAAAGTCCGTCAGTATTTAAAAAAAACCACAGTGCTGCATTCGATTGTCAGTAGCGCCACTCTTGCACACATGCGCAGTGGAGACGGGGCCCTCGCAGGACCAGCAGTCGGGTTACCCCTCCAAAAAAAGTCGGTGTTGATGTTTAATTCAGAAGAGATGCATCCACCGCGTTCCCTCCATCCGTGCATCCCTGTGTCTCCACCTGCCCCCACGCCATTTATCTCCAGAACAACCTAGGTACATGGGACCACCTCACCCGAAATAACCACTTCACCGGATGGTGCTTTTAAGCACAAGATAACTTTGGTAATCTCAAAATCTTGGGGTGTGTGGGGAGTGAAGTTTATTGAACCAGGAAATCCATTTCATCACACCAACGTCTGTTTCTCCCCTGATTTCCGGGCATGACCCACATCGCGACCCCATTTCAGCACAGCTCTGGGACCCTCTCGACCCCCGTGACCCTCGCTACTTGACTGGGGGTAAATCTGGCTCCTGCCTGACTAGAGGTTCACGGACACAGGCCAGCCAATCAGGCGAAGGCGGCATCACCGCCCACCTGCACACGCAAATCCCAGGGTAGTGTGGTTCCACACTCAGTCCAATTCACAGCCAAAAACTCCGGTGATCACAAACAGTCACATGCATCCAGGACAGTCCCAGGAGGGTGGGCCTAAAAACTGACGAGTGCTGAGCCTACAACCTATGGGAGAGTGACATCAAGACTATTTTAATGAAAGAAAGATGGGATACTTAATTCAGACATAAAAACACCAAGGCAAAAGCCAGACTTGAGCAATAGTTAGTTCTTAGTGTCATTGTGGTTTTTCTAAGGGCAATTTTCCAATGGCCAGTTTCTCTTCTGAAATTCTCCCGTTTCAATTTCATCCACAAAATATAACCCAGTAATTATTGGCTGTTAAGCATCTTTGTGAGCGATTACGTTACATTTACGCCCCAGGGCTCTGACGCAAACTGTCATTAGAGTAGCATTAAGCCAACAGGGCAGGGCTCAGTTAAGGATAAAGCCAATAGCTAATAGAAAGAGAGGAAAAAAAAAAAAAAGAGCAGCCCTCACATATAACGCAGGGTGCAAACGAAGCAAAGCCTTGTGGACACAAGGTCCACCAATACCGTTACTGAGAAATGCTTTTTGCAGCTTTTTGCCAGCATGAAAGCCAGATGATGTGGGATCATATGGAGTAACGCACACGGCCGTTCACTGAAAAGGGGGACCGGGGGATTTCTCAACGTATTCCTAAAAAATGCACATCACAAATACGCAAAGGGCATGGGGGAGATCAATAGGATGGGCAGAGGGGGCCGTCTTGGGCCATGGCCACCTCCAGTGAATATGCAGCCACCCTGCATTAAAATAATTTTTTTTTATTATTATTTTTTTTTAATGGGACCATAGCACAGCCATCCCCGTAAATATAACTGGCCCCTCGGTAGCCTCCCAAGTCAAATTTTCCTGCAGGCGCACAGGGCACCTCTGCATTTGCCTGTGATGTTTATGAAAATGACTATGACCCCTCAGAAGACCCCGTGTGTTTTCAGGGGCCGTTAAGGGTGTCATGGTTCCGTGTATATACAGTCAAAATTGACAGCAAGACAAGTCCACACAAGAATATATGGTAACCAGCTTAAAAACACGTTCCCAGAGGTTCGACACCAGACAGACATCTAAGTTACTTCACTTTAAATAGACAGGTGCAAGACATGACACATGTCAAAGATTATTATTATCATTAAGATATTATTATTTTTTGATGAAGGATTTGTTTTTCTTTCAATAAATTTATTTTAAGGAAAGGTTGGATTTTTCTAAATTTTTCAGAGTGACATGAAGCTGCTTCACCAAAAGGTGGATTTTTTTCTAACCCTTTTTACAAATCTTTACACGGGGTACCAATAATTGTGGAGGGCGCAGTGTTGCTTTGTACTAATCAAAGAAAATTTCTGACCCTCATCAACGATCTTCACAGGCTCAGAGTCACAGGAGTGTCCTCAAACCAGAAGTCAGGTAGGGCACTCTAGCATGCAGCGAAATGTCACATGCTACCACAAGTAGGAAAACACTTTGCACGCCTGGGGGTGTGTGTGTGTGTATGCGTGACTGGACCTGTGTTGCGCATGTCCTGTTTTTCTACTTTGAGCTCACAGAACGAACAGCAGTCGCCTTCTTTAATTAAAGCCTCCTGAGCCAAAAAGCACCTTGTTAGTACGGAACCCCGCCGTCACTGTGGCGACAGCAGCACAAAGCCCATTACTGAGTATCGTTTATTCCATTTCCTGCGGCTCCGCGAGACCTCTTCAGCCTCCTCGGTAATAACAGGTGCGTGAGTCGGGCACCTGGTCAGCAGGGCTGGCCAGCATGCCTCTAAGAAGGCCGCGTGGCCCCTGTCATCACGGAAACCTTGAGAAGGTCAAAGACGGCGAGCAGAGGAAGGACCATAACCACCCCACCCAATGCAAAAGCCAGCCAACCCCCACGAACAGACAAATGTCCAAACGAAAGGAATAAAAACCAAATCTTAGAAACTCGAAGACCAATTTCGACGCCCACTTCTACAGCAAGGATGCTACCGCCGACGTTACTCAAGAGTTACGGCTTCGACATTTTCTAACAGCCCACAAGAGCCCGAGGCAAGGATGACGCAAGAGATGCAAGGACAGTGTTCGAATGCTGCAAACGAATATGCAACAGAAACTATGATTAGGTTCGTTTTGTTGGCAAAGTCCCCCGCAGTCCAATGACAGCATTTCATAGAAATTGAGAGAAAAAAAAAGCAATATGATTACATGGAGGGGGAGATACACCTCATAAATTAAAAGCATCATCTGCCTCTTGAATCACAGCTAACGGAGCATGTCTGGGAGCTGCACGTGGGCTCACGGTCACGGCTTTGTCAAGGAGTGACGCAAATGCAAAGCTACCACTGTTCATGGTGCCATCAGAAGTGGCACCAGCACCTGCGTGCCATTACCTACCGGCCCTCCGCACTGAGACTCAAATCTTAAAATTTGGAGAGTGTGAATTGAGACTTTGCCAACTTGCTCATTTGACTTCCTCTGCTGCCCCCTGGAGGATGGGCTCCCCCTTTGGGTCTGGTTAGGGTTAGGGCTTCCTCTGCCCGACCCTGGAGGATGGGCTCCCCCTTTGAGTCTGGTTTCTTCCAAAGTTTCTTCCTTCTAGAGTGTTCTCCCTTGCCAGTCACCTCTGGCTTGCTCAATGGGGGCTATGGGCAGGGATAATGTAAAGCGCTTTGAGACAAGGCACTGTTGTGAAAAATGTGCTACACAAATAAGATTGAATTGAATTCAGGTGGTGTGGTGAGAGCTGAGGATGGTGGACATGTTGCAGGGGCTTTTGGTGACCATCTGCATAGGCCGCATAGCAACACACCAGGGACGGCCCTACTAGACCACCGCCTTGCCTTTCCTCTGGTTCATCCATCACGACTTCAGCCCACTTTGCTCCATCCCCCCCTGGGCGAAATCCTGCCTCTTTGCTTTGGTGCCATCCTTGTTCCGAGGCAAAATTGGCATCATCGTGCCAACAGCAGGTGTCGTCGTGGGTGCTCATTTTTCCCAACATGACAGAAAGGCGACGGAGGTGAAGATGCTCTCACAATCCCCATCCAGCATACCGATGAAAAAGGAAAGGAACAGGTGTGGTTGCACATGCATGTTCGGGTTTGCCTGGCAGTCGTGGTTTTCTTCTGGAAGCTTTGATGATGCGAGGTGCTCAAAGGCATGTTCCAGGCAGTTGGAGTAGGCAACGGTGTTGTGTGCCATTTGCCTGCCAGGTCACCTGGGGTAAAAGGTCATGCCGTGAGGCCATAGTCCAAGGACATGGGGAACGGTGTTGTCCACCTTGGGGTGGAGGGGACCTTCAGACCATGCGAGGGCATAAAGCCAGGGAATCCAACCACGCTCCACTCCAGCCCATCACTTAGGATCCTGGAGGACACTGAAATCTTACAGAGGTAGTGATGACAGTGGATGTTTCAGTGTCTTCTGTGGGTCTTGCGTAATGCGATCCCCCATCATCTAAACCAGGCTGTGTCATTTACCGGGCATAATTTCTTGGCTGTAGCTCTCAACATTCTCTCACCCACGCTCACTAATAACTGCACTGCTATCAAGGTGTGTAACAGGGCAACACCCTGTCTGTAATTAGAACTTGCCTGAGCAGCTTAATTAGAAAGGTCCACATCTCCTTAGCCATCGACCACCCCACCTGCTGCCGAGCGCATGATCCTATACACATGCCTCCCAGGTCTGCCATATGCCCTTGGTGTACTTCTGGGTGACCTAAGGGCTAAATTGGAAGACCGGGGGCTACAAGTCCAACTTAACATCAGATAGAATTAGGATCTAAGGTATGAGGTGTAAACTGAGATCAGAATGAACAAGCTCCAAGCCGTTATTGGTAATGTACTCTGAGTGACCGGTAGTCCTTTGGTAAACACTTTGAGAGTGGTCTCTCAACACCTAGGATCATGACACAGAATGTGCAGACGTAGTTGACTCTGTATCCATATCAGCAAAAACAACATCTGATATGCTTGCAGTCTTTTGCACACGATAAACAAGGAGTTAAAATTCAGTCAAGTCACACTATAGGACACAGAACTTGGATCATAGGCTGAATTCAGACACACTGTCAACAGCAGCTGTGTGTCTGGGATTTACCCACCACAGCTGACAGAAATCATTTAACCACTCAAACACTCCTCCTTTAATTCAGTTTTTCCACTATTGCTTTGTTAGGTTCAGAGTCTGGGTATCAAATAGTGTCATCTTGAGAAATCAGGAGACATGAGGGTAGCTCTTTATACACTTTATATATACAAAAACTGCTATGCAAGAAGGGTTATATTAGAATAATATAACCAAAAACTGAAACAATCAGTCCAATATGCTTATCACATCCTAGAATTCCATAAATTCAGAACTGGGCTTCCCCACACTAAGCAAAGAAAATAAGGTGAATAAGATAGGAGAGGTCACTTGGAACACTGGTTATGGATATAAAGACAGTTCATAAATAGGGATGCAATGTTCTCAAACATGAATCACATCCTCCTTGAAATCAGAAGAGGAACTCAAAACAGAGCATGGTGACAATTAAATTGTCACCATTGTTAGAGGCCTGAAACTGGTCAAATGAAGTGTGGGGTGTTCCACGAAGCAAGATTTCTTGTGTAACCGGAGAACTTGTCAAATTTAAGGTAGTCTGGGCTAAATGTAAGTGAACAAAGATAAAGTCCATTTAGCCCAGACTAGTTTAAATACAACAAATTATCCAGCTAAGCAAGTAATGCTTCTTTGGGGAACATCCCCCGGTCTCATATTAACTAGCCACACAGAGGGCTATGAGTTTACACACCCCCAAAGAATTGTTTGGATTTGTCTTAAGGTAGAACAATCTAAAGTCTGAGTTGGGGAGAGGTCATACGGGGTGGGGGGCTACTGAGTAGCCGTGCTCTATTGAGAATTTTTCTCTCGCTCTGCCAAATTTACTGTGCACATCCCAGTAAAGGGCAGCCATGACTGGGCTGTGAGCAGTGGTGTGCTGGGAGTGGTGATGCAATAGTGTTTTATAAGTAGGTTTTTCTTTGTATGATAAAGAGTCTGCTTAAAAGTGGAAATGCTAAAAACCACTGAAGTCGCATAATTATCAAAAATGTTTCATTTATTTCTTTTTCCCCCAACGCAGAACCAGCATTTCTGAAAAACAGCGATTAACACCTTGGTAGACCCAGAGCTTGGCAATGTACGCACCCTCCCCTTGCCTCCACACCAGTTAAACAGAGATAATACACAAATGTCCCAGCATTTAATCACTCCAACAACATTTGGTGCATTTGACAAGAGCCTGGTCGTAACTACGTTGTGGGCTCTGAGTCACTTTGACGCGCACAGTCTGTAATAAACTGGAACGGACAAGAAGAGTTCAAGGAAGGCGTCGCGGAATACTCCGCGAATACTTACGCAAAACACAGCGATGTTGACAGCCACGGCTCTTCACACGGTTACTGTTCGCAAGGGCAAGACCCATGAGGGGCCTACACAACGCCGTGACATAATCCCACATGACACCTCTACCCACCCTCTGGTGATTTGTCCAGATGTAATATAAGAACAGTTTATCGCCATAACAAACAGAACAAATTATACGGAAGTGTGTGTCTCTCTCTCTCTCTCATTTTTTTTAAACTTAGGCTGTGCTTTGTTTCAGAGAACGTGTCAAAGAAGGGTGGGCAGGCAACAAAAGAACTGATAACAGAAACTTTTAGAAGCGGAAATTAAAGTCCAGAGGAGCTTTTTTGGCAGTATGGGACAAGCCCTTGTCTCCTCGCCTAGTCCATACATACACACTTGACAACTCAAAAAGGAGCAGCTGCAACACGCTTCTTGGCAGAAGATGGCGAATGCACAGATGTGTGATGTAAACTTGAATTAAAAGATTAAAGATTACAGTTCATTAACAAGTGCCGCCAATGCCTGGGGTTAAGCTGCCAGGGCATCGTGGGTAATTATGTACGCTCAGCAGTGGCGCACATCTTCACGTCATACTCATCTCATACCCATACAAAACTTGAGGTGTGGCGAGGAAAAATTCCCAATCTGCCCCGTCTTAGAAACCCGAGCGGGTGTCCCAAGAACACCACACCCTGCTTGCGAAAATGGAAAATCTCTGAGCAAGGCTTTAGGGTGCATGGCGGATGATCACATCTGCTACCCATGAGTGACCCCCTCACTCAAAACGCTGGCAGGAGGACAAGGTGCAATCCGTCTTGGGAACAAATTACAGTATCATTTTCATAGACTATTTCTGTGAGTGACATTTCTAGAACTGCCTAAGCAAGCTGTGAGTTCCTCAGTGTGGCACCCAGCATTCTTCGGATACCATGAACTCCTCTCCTTATCCAACATTGGACCAACATGCCAGCCAAGCGTTAGCTGTCCCAGGAAGCTCTGAGTGTAGTACTGGCGCTGTAAGCATTGTGCCAGCCAAGAGCAGATTCATGGCACAACTGGAGAGCACCCAAACCCTAACCCTAACCCTTCCTTCAGGGCTAGGGTAAGAAGGTCAGTTTCAATTAGAGGTCGACCGATATATCGGGCTGATATTTGCCAATTTTTTATGTATCAGCATCAGCCGATATCCGAGTGTAGTACGCCGATTTACAGACAGGCACGTCTGCAGGCAGCCCAGCGTTATTCTTGCTGTGGAACACATGATCCATGCTGCCTTGTGCAGGACCCCAGCCAGAAGTTTTGGAAGAGTCCTGGGAGAAAACGGTAAGGCTTAAATTCTGA
>JAODKC010000137.1:10643925-10657352 GCA_026777985.1 Mormyrops attenuatus
CCGTAATAAACCCCGTATTCCCCGTATCCTGGGTTCGCTCGCCTCCTTCCCCGCTCGCCGCACCCCGACCGTGACAGTTACAAATAGCTATCACACATATGTAGCATACACACACACACGTGATCCTACACATATACATGTATATTTCATATGTAACGATAAATATCTATAGAGAAAATATGTAGACTTGGAGATTGCAAACGCTAGTTTAGTGAATATTGACCGGCCGCAGGAACGAGACTGAGACTGAGAAAGGGTGATACGAGATGAGATGCTTGACGCTGAGACGCCGCACTGCCATTTCCACAACCAACATTCTCATACAGCATACAACGGCGACTGATCTTAAGACCGAGTGGCCGTTAAACAGGTAGGTCATTAAGTGAGGAGTGTCTGTATATTGATATACCCTCTAATTTACTGGCCAGCCCTAGGCGAGGGTAAAAGTTGCTGATGGGGGGGTGGTTGGGGGGTAGCCATGCCCCAGGGAGAAACTGGCAATCAGCTTGTTTTAGGATGGGGGGGGGGGGGTCAGCACCATGACACCAACCCTGTACCAGACATTGCACAGGCTTCTCCTTTCATTTCAGAGGGGAAAACAAATAAGTTCTTAGACAGAATTATCCAATTGACAGATGAAGAATAGTAGGGGATCACCTTAACTTCCATGGCTGGTGTTCCCCAGAACAGGTCTCCCAAGAGAAGAGGGAAGTCTCTTATCACTTACCAAAAACAGTCAGGTGTTGGGGTGCAGTGTGCCTTTGCATGAAATGGATACAACGGGAGGTTGCTACAGGAGAACCAAGAATTTTTTTCCAGAAAGACGACAAGATAAATTCACCACTCGTGTTACGCAACCCGCCCCTACCCCTGGAACGCCTGTGCGCCAGTGCCGTACTTTTGGCAGGTTAGGTGGGAGCCGGCTCTCTCTTGCTGCGCCTCTCGCATAATTTACACTCTTACATCACTAAGGCAATATTTACATGACGCATTGAGAGATGACAGCTTGCCAAAGACTGGGGGAAGGGGGGGGGAGGGCAGGGGGGACATAGTAGGAGAACCATGTGAACTAATGCCCATCTCAAATGTTAACATAATTGGACCAAGAGTCAGGTAGTCACATTCAGAGTCACAGGGAGCCCCCCAGGTGGAATGGGAAGGGGGGAGGGCTACCCCAGTCAGAGCCATTTCCATTAAAACATAACATTTTCCTTTCAGAAAAACACTTTTCTCAGATCCATCCAGAAGTTATACACTTAATTATCCAGTACGATAATTTTTTTTTGTGCCTCCGTTCAAAACGACAGAGAATCACATGACCCACAGTTAAGTCACAAGTAGTATTTTGTAGCTCAGCCGACAACAGTTAAAGGTTTTACAGGTTTGTCTACTTGCACAGCTGAATGTCAGCAGACAGTAACACCTCCTCAGACAAAAACCGACAACTAGCCGACAGCCACAACCACTACAAAACACACCCAGGAAGATGGCCCTTGTCTAATTTTTTTAAACAGTAATATCTAACTGACCACAAACCCTGGATAAAGAATAGAGAGAATAAATGGAAGGACATATGGAGGGAGCTTCGAGCAGAACAGATGGACGAAGTAACAAAAAAAATGCTATAACTAATACTCTGGGTCCTCCGCCTCCAAGATGGCGTGTAACATTTCCGTTAGTCAAATTACCCTATATGTAAATCAGAACTTCCCACTGAAAGAAAAATCTGTTTAAAAAAATGTGATCACTACACTTCAAGAAAACTAAATGAGCCCAACTAATTTTGGGAAACATTTTCATGACCATCAGGACAGTAAGAAAGTCTTCTTTACCAATAAAATAACCAATAAGAAATTTAAATCATGACAATTTTTCCCCCATCCTGGCAAATCCAACGGCAAGGGTGTACATCAGAAAGACAAATGAGATGAGGTCCCTTCCTTTCTCATCTCTCCAAGTCCTCGTCAAATGCAAATGAAAGGAAGGTGAGTTTATCTATGCAGCTGACCAGAACCTGTTGTCTCCTCCTCCTACCAGCACCCCTGCTGGTCTGATGATTGGCTGCTGGGGGCACACAGGGAACTCTTTCACACAGCCAGGTACAAGAAGTGCAACAGATCTTTGAAGGATGGCCAGCCAGCGTCTGCCTAATAGCAAGTACCTTCCCAGAATGCAGTGGGTGCAGGAATCATAAGGAACCCCAAGCTCAGAGAGGATCAGCCTGCCACAGGCTCCGATTCAGAACACATACCGCCTTTAGGGCATCATTCTGTCACCACCATTTCTCACATTAACCAGTCCAGTGAAATATCCAGCTGTACTACAGGGAAGTATGGGAAAACGGGATGCCCGTTAACTGACGCAGTCAGTGCAAAAATCGCACAGAAGTGCCACCATTTGGTTCCTTTAGCATCACCCATTAATCACGGCGAGTGAGTTACATTAGGTGCCAGCAGGCCTTCATAAACATGCATCTATCATCACGGCCTAGCACAGTGAGGGAGCTGCTGGTGACTCGCCCTCCTGCGACCAAAGACGCCACCTACGGTTATTGCTTTACTCAACAACGTTACAGAGCAAACATTTGGTCTCCCCAGTGCAACCCAAAATATATATAGCTACCAGTTCTCCGAGCCAAATTAGCCGCATTTACAGACCCGTGCACCTATACTCGTTCAATCAGTCTACCAACCACACAGGCAGAGAGCGGTAGGAGTGCTTGAATTTTCCTGATTCTTCCCACACATAACAAGAAAAAGGCAGCTGGGTATGAAATAAAAACACAGGGACATTTAACTTGGACCCAATGACTGGGTGTGATGGCACCTGCCAGAGATATCAGGGGCATGGTGACCCACAGATACCATTTTTCTTTTGAGACGATCTCTGAACAAAGGAGGTGACGCCTTTCAGAAGCGCTGCAGGTGGGCAAAGATCAGGGCAAAACACAGAGGCACAACAGCAGTACCTCATACAGCGAGGATGGTCATAACATGCTGCGCTCAGTGTGAGAAGAGGTCTAAGTCTGCAAACCATCATTCTATTCCACAGACTAAGGACAAAAGATGGGTGGAGAGGTGAAACTGAAAAACTGCAAGAAAAAAAAATTAAGAAAAAAAAAAATCTAAAAGGTTCTTCCAAAAATGGTAGCAATTAGAAATGCAGCGACTGATAGGCCTCGGACCAGAATTGACCAATTTTCAGTGTGCTCGGCCCGGACCGGACACTGGCCGATCAGTTTCATGCGTTTCCGATACCGAACTGGTCCATTTTGCGCATGCACCGCACTCACAGCCACACATTAACTTGTTGTTAGCATGTAAGTTCTTCACTGTGAGTGAAGACGACACAACTTGCAATTTGTAATGCATGGAAAGCCAAATTAAACCGTGGGGGAACCACCACGAAAACATGGTGAAACATCGGAGGTAAACTTGAACTGATAATTAAACGTACACTAGACAAACTTGAAATGAATAATGATTAAAATTGCACAGCTAGCTAAGGTTTTTTCCTATGACAGAGTAAAAATGTTGCAGCAAAACTTGACCCCACTGCGCTATAATGTCTGTACTATATGAAGGCATGCAAAAGCCTAATCTTAACCAAGCTTACTAGCGATGTAAGAATTGTATGTGCATAACTCATAAAGCATCTGGCGTGATACTCACGCTTCTGGACTCTCTTGCTCAAACAAGAAATCTTACGCAAATCTATATTACTCCATTATAAACCTAAAATTAGCGATATCAAACGTGTTTACAAGACAATAAAACTGTTACATACAAGTAAATGAGTGTGCAGACTTCTCAAAATCTCATGCCAGCCAGCTGACCAAAGTTGACAACCCTGCGGTATTGGTAATAATAATATTACTCTGCACCTATTATTTGTTGTAAGATTTTAGTACAGCTCAGTTGTTTTTGGTGGTTTTTAAAATTTGGACTTTATTTTAACACGATTAAAAAAAAAAAAAAAAAAAAAGGTCAATGTCGTGTTATCTGGTGAATTTAAACATAGTGGAAAATGACATTTCTGACTGAAATTTGTTTTATTTAAAATCTTTTGCACCGGCTCTTGTCTGGTAAAGTAAAATATGTCAGATAAAGCTCTGTGTACAGCAACTCATTTTCAGTTAATTGTTATTTGTACGTCTTTCCAGTCACACAGCACTTTATTTTGAGACTTGTTTAAGTTAGAGAAGATCCCGTAACTTAGTGCAGTTTGGGGGAAATTGTAAAGTTTAACAATTTCCTTTATTATGAAAAAAAAAATCAGCATTGAAGAAAAGCTGATTTTTGCTTGTATATGTTGTCAAATATAGTTCTTAGAAAGAATGACGGAACCAGCAAAAATCAGTTTCGGCTGGTCGCAATTGCAAAAAAACTGCAATCGGTGCATCTCTAGTTCCAACAGCTGAAGATCCTACTGAACACTGACAGAAGGCTAGGAGATGATTAACTCTCTCGATTTCTAGAGACCCCAGGAACCCAGGCCTGTCACTGGGGAACAGTGTCAATAACAATCCAGAGGATGATCCTGCCCACATGTACAGGGTGTCCTCGTGCCCAGTCTACCTTGTCTTGCTAATGACATTTCAAACACTTATCCACTGACCTGAGAATTGCTTTGGAAAGAAGCATCAAACAAAAAAAAAAAAAAAAAAAGTAAAAGTTGTGAAGACCGACGCACCAGTGCCTCAGACGGGGTACAAAGCACAAGACGGAAGGCCTGAAACAGGAACCTCAAACTGAGAAGTAAGGCGATAAGCATATCTGCCAACCAAACCTGAAACCGACAAGACACTGTTCAGTATTCCCTCAGATCACCACCCTAAGGACCTAAAGCCAATTCCGGTAAGGGATCCTAAATAGGAACCGGTAGACAAAATATCCTGAACCTTCACATCAGGGCTACCACAGAATACAGCAAGATTACGCTAGCATAAGAAAACTGGCCAGTGAGCAACTTTATTCACAATTCAAAGTCGTCTCGGATCAATGACCCTTGCCTCATAAGGTCAGAATAAAATCAAAATTTAAAAATGACTGAGCAGTTAGAGATAAGTATCATAGACAAAAAATGCAATGAAGTCAAATCCATTAATTGGGTCACATAATACATTCTGGTGACCTTTTCAGCTGAGATAAAAGAAGAAGAAAAAGCCAGACTCAGACACGTTACGGCTGGAAACCGTAAAAATGCCATGACGTCCTCCTCCAATGCCGGGCATGCATGCCATTTAAACAGCTAAAATGGGGAGCTCAAAGGCATTCCAGTGCCGGTGAGCGTGCACAGAGCACCTCAGCTCTTCCAGATGCTAACTTGTGCCAGTTTGCAAACATACAGAAAGCAGAACAAACGCACGAGGTGCAACAGGCTACTTTTAAGGTTTGGTCTGGTCAACCTTAAAAAGGAAAAAAAAAACAAAAAAACAATCCAACCTCATGTATCTTTTGACATTTGAGGGGAAGGGAACAAGAAATATTTGCATATTTTTAAATCATGCATGTTGAGTGTGATGTAATATTCGTGAAATCTATCATTCTCTGACATGTGACATTCTGCTGTTTACATCTCACGGAGTCTGCACAATACACGGTAAACAGCAAACTGACACAGGATATCACCAAAGTGACAACACATACGAACTAAAACCTGATCAACAGGAAAGCTTCAGAACCTCTGCTTTTAGATGTTAAACCCCCAGAGGGTGCTCAGTAACTCACAAACGATTTAGTTGCTGAATTTTGCAGCAGGTTTCTTAAGGCCCACAGGATGTTGTCGAGGTTACAACAGAGGAGCTTGTATTTCCATTACAATGAAATGTCACCCCATGACATTCATTAATATACATTGCACTGGCCTTGGGTTTTGTCAAACCAAAGCCAAACCTAAACTTCATTGCCAAAATAAGTTTAAACACACAAGTCCACAAAATACAAACTTGCGCAAGTGTCACTTACAAGCACTTTATATTCAACAAGCCATACAACAAGTAACATGGATATGAAGGTTCACAGGCAGTTACTCTATACCCATTGATGAGACCCCATCGCACACAGGAAGCTTCATGCGGTTCTGACGACTGCAGGTGTCGTGCGAGAGCTCAACATGGTTTTCACAGTTAGGTATCTTCTGAAGAATGGGAGGGGGCAGGGGCAATATTCTTTCAGCCAAATTAACCTGGGTATTATGCACCAGAGTGTTACCATTACACTCTCCCATCCCCATAAACTGCAGCATGTTCTAATTTGCAGAGAAAAATGAAGAAACTCCTAAGGCAGAATTATGGTACAGGAGTCAATGGTGCTGTGACCAACAATCAAATTTTTATCAACCTTCCAGTTTCTTACCTACAGTTTTTTTTAAAAAAAATACTAATATATGCTTTTTAACTGGCGGAGACATCTGCATCTTGGGGGATAAGGAGGAAACAGCTGGAATCCTTCGGTGAAGCAAACCCACTTTCCCGGCCTGCAGCCAACCAGCTTTCTGAACGTCATCTCTCGTATTGATTACAGTCATTCCATCCATGGCAGCCTTCCCATTCTGACACCAGTGTTGTTTTGATCACTGCTCTTTAACTTGTCCTCCTCCTCCTCCTTCTGTTTGCTGTCCCTCCAAGCTCTGCTACAAACAAACCCATCTTTCTTTAGGACGCCTTATCTTCTCAAAATCCCTTGTCTCGCACGCTTAGGCTACTTCCCGGTAGTGCACAGTGCACATTGCCGTGCTCGTAGCTACCCAGAATTCCTTCCTCTGCCAGCTTCAACACTATGCCGCACACAGCCCACGACTGTCAAAACAGAATCTGCTCCTTCTTCGTGAAACCGTCAGACTTTTGGCTGAAACACTACCCTCTCTGATAACATGGCTGTCTACCGTGTAATTCTTTTGGTTTTTTCATAACGTGACCTTTAACAACGCTATGATTTTCTGAGAAATACATTTAACCTGCTCTGACCCATTTATAAACCCCAAACTACTTCGTTTTATGTATATTTTATGACATTTTATGCACACTACCCCAGGTGGGCAAGTCTAACATCAGCATA
This sequence comes from Mormyrops attenuatus, assembly GCA_026777985.1. Lineage (NCBI taxonomy): Eukaryota > Metazoa > Chordata > Actinopteri > Osteoglossiformes > Mormyridae > Mormyrops > Mormyrops attenuatus. The sequence goes on from JAODKC010000137.1 coordinate 10,650,984, forward strand.
GCTTAAATAACAGAATGGTGTGATGCCAATCTGTAATGTTGTTAAGCACTCCCATAAGGTCTGTATAAACTAGAACAAGGCAGATAATTCGGGTCCAATCCATTTGTTACAACCGAAGCTGCTCCTGCAGCACTGACGAGTTTATAATACAAACACAGATGTCAAGAACACGTGCCAGTTATTCACTGTGGCCAATGAGCAACTGGCATGCACGTGGATAGAGAAAAGGGTAAAATGTCAGGTCTTGAATTTTGGCCTGCCGCTAACCCAAATGCTGGATTTGTGTAAACATCTCGGGCAAACTTCATCGGGGAACAGACACGATAAGTGTATACACTTCGGCCCAGGCGAGCGAAGCAGCGCAGACTGCGGCGACGACTGCGGGATTAATGCGACTTAAATGGCAAACCAGGGGATGCCGCGAGGGTTCTCAACATGCGAAGAGCATCTGCTGTTATTTGCGACAGCTGCTTTTCACTGGCAACGGGAGAAGGATCGAGTCGGAGCCGTGGCCCCGGCCCCGGCCCCCCGCCGGCTCTGCCGCCCACGGTCGCCGGGGGCACGGCGCACGGATTCTCATTTCCGACTCCCGTGCAACATTTTATTAACGCACTTTTTTTTTCGCATCAATTATAACGGCATGCAATGCGCAACTTCATTTTAAAGCGGCCATTGCCAGTCATTAACCCCATTCTGTTAGAAACGTTTTACTTTCACTTTAAGCGGCGTGAAAACCTCTGTAAGCCAGAGCGATTTCGTCCTCCCTTAACCAAGAGGCTTCCTCTGCAGCACAGAAAAGTGAAAATCGCCGTGTGCATAAGAGAGCAGAGCGGCAGTGAGCGCCGTCTGCGAGCCGCTCGGATCCGTGGGCGTCTGCCGGGCAAGAGAGCTGCAGGGAAATGCGCGTGAGGACGATGGATGCGGCTTCGGACCAGGCAGAGCCGCAAAGCAGACCGCGGTGATGGCGCTATCACAGCCAGAACGGCGCGCTAAGAAAAACCTGTTGGATTTTGAACTTAACAGACGAAGCAGTTAGCGCCACGGCAATCCGGATATAACGTGTATCTAAAAAAAACACTCAAGCCACATCGACAACATCCTGACCAAAGAAACTAACAAACCTAGCCGCTTCGGTGGGGAGAAGATATGCAAACGTTTTAAAATAACTTACTTTGTATGACTATCGTCCTTCTTTCTTGCAGTAGTATCGTGGACTCAGACAATTAATATCGCCGAAGCTTCTTTTTTTTTTATCTAAAGTTATACATCTATATGCTTCTGTATGTATATATGACCGCGTCAAGTCGAGCAGTTTCGCGTAGCTACTTTGGAAATGTAACTTACTCCTGGTGACGTCACTCGTCGAGGGCGTGGCCGGGCGCGCGGTGGCCTCGCGGGCTGCCGACGAGGCGCGAGTCAGCGGCCGGGATGCTTTTCGGGTTGCAAGCCATCAATGAGCTCCTTGGTGCTTTAAGATTAACCCCCCCCCGCCGCAGTTCTCGCCAAATTTACAACCCTAGATCCCTATTACACAAGTTGAATGCTCCTTATATACCTTCCATGTAGATTAACCGTTTCTGAACACCTGATAATCTAATACCACTATGTAATGCTGTGGGGCCTACAAGCATATGCTGTTCAAAAGCGCGGTATTAATGACATATTTATGGTACAGCATGATTTGCTGGTCATAATTTTATATTAAATTGTATTTTTAGGTTTTATAGCCTTTTAGTCTAAATGAATACTTTGCAGTACATTCTGGTCCATCAATGATTCATTTAAAAACTTTTAAAAGAAATTAGATGTTATCAATGAATAATTATGCACCAGGAGGAGTTTCAGTTTTCAGAATACATTCCTAAAGCTGGACATCGCCATCCAGTGGTTGAAATCGGGTGTAAAATTATACAGTGTTCCATCCATGTACTTTCTATGCTGTTTATGTGGTAGAAGCATTATCTTGACAAGCACGAGGCAGAAGAGGCTCTTGATGTTCTATGTTCTGTGAAAACTGTTCAGATCTTGTATTAAGCACTGTAATATTATGATTACTGACATGATGTGCCTATGTTCTGCAAATGTAGTAGTATAATTTGGCCTGGCTGGTGGTGCAGGATCAGTGTGGGGTCTAAAACGTCAAGATTTGAGAACCATAAAGTGCATGTTTTGGTTGTTACTGGATGCCATGAAGTGATGCTGGAAAGGAAAGTCATCTGACTTGAGTGTCATGAGTAAAGCAGAAGCTTATTATAACAAATTGTGAAAACGAGGAGATGGTGGTTTCTCACGGATTGATTAGATTAGAGTAGATTAGATTAGATTTGGTAAACTTCACTGATGCCATGGGGAAAATCTTGTGCAAACAGTCCAAATGTAGAGCTACGACAAACATGCATCTAGTGCAAAACAGACAAGTACATACCGCAACGTCAGACGGCTGTTTTGAAGGGTTATCACGTGAGCATGTCTGCAGGTCCCGAATCCAGACTTCTTGTAGAACACCCAGGATGACAGGCTCTGAGTTTAGTTCATTTGTTAATTGGTAATATTTAAAAAGGTATGAATATAAAAAGTATGAATAGAACAAAAAATTTTATAGTTAAAAAATGTAGAGGCTTACTTGCAATGTATCTAAATTTGTTTTGAAAATGGAGAGAGGTAAGAACCGAAAAACGACGACGCACTGTAACCGTAAAGGTTGCTGATGTCGAAACATAAAATGACCAGCAGGGGGCAGTAAAGACTTCCATTCCACTGACTATATTGTCATACGGTCATACATTTTGATGCCTTTGTCTACACCTATTGCAAGATCTACTGGGCTTTTAAAATGTGTTGTTTTTGTATTCAGCTCATAAGATCTGTGGAAATTAAGTGCATTTCTGTTGTTATTGTGTATAATGTCATAAAACTGGTATGTGCTTGAAAAAGAGGCCTATATACACTAATAAGCCATAACATTAAAACCAGTTGCATAATATTGCGTACGTCTTCCTCATGCCACCAAAACAGCCCTGACCCATTGAGGCATGGACTCCACAAGACCTCTGAAGGTGTCCTGTGGTATCTGGCACCAAGACGTTAGCAGCAGGTCCTTTAAGTCGGGAGGAAGGAGCCTCCCTGATCAGACTTGTTTGTCCAGCACATCCCACTGATGAGATCCCACAACTGAGAATTTGGAGGCCAAGTCAACACCTTGAACTATTTTTCACGTTCCTCAAATCATTCCTGTACAATTCTGGGGGAATTGTGTTGTCATGAAGGTGTGTCCTTGGTTTGCAGCAAAGATTACGTAGGTCTACTTGTCAGAGTAACATCCATATGAATGCCATCTCTTCGCCAGTTAAATGATTTGCATGAACCTGGCCATTCACATGATGTAACAGAAAATGTAACTCATCAGACTAGGTTACCTTTTGTCACTCATGTACCCATTATAGGGGCTTTCGGCGGTGGACAGAGGTCAGCATGGGCACTCTGACCAGTCTGTGACTACACAGCCCTAATATGCAGCAAGCTGTGATGCACTGTATTCTGGCACCTTTCTATCAAAGCCAGAATTACATTTTTTTCTGCAATTCGTGCTACAGTAGCTATTCTGTGGGATAGAACCAGACAGGCTAGCCTTCGCTCCCCACGCGCATCATTGAGCCTTGGGCACCCATGACCCCATCACCGGTTCACTGGTTGGCTGTCCTTGGACCACTTTTGGTAGGTACTTAGGTACTGACTGCTGCATACTGGGAACTCCCCACAAGATCTGCCGTTTTGGAGATGCTCTGACCCAATCGTCTAGCCATCACAATTTGGCCACTGTCAAAGTCACTCAGATCCTTACACTTAACCAATTTTTCCTAGTTCTAACACATCAACTTCAAGAACTGACTGTTCACTTGCCTAATAGGTAATGGTGCCCTTGACAGGTGCCATTATAACGAGATAATCAATGTTATTCACTTCACCTGTCAGGGGTTTTAATGTTATGGCTGATCAGTGTTTATGGGTGTTTACATCATAGATGTAAAATGCAAGCTATGTGATTATTTACTTTAATTATAAAATGCTTACACCCCTGGCTACAACACAGGTATTCACAACATAAAGCCATCAAATTTACTCCGGCGCCACCCCCTCTGCCTTGGGGCTGATCTTCTGGGAAAGATGCCTATCAATAAATGCAATTTGTGTAAAAGTGTCGTGACTTTTCCTGGCATATCTGCAGACTTTGCTCCGTGTGACGCGTGCAGAGGTCAGGGGCGCCACAAGGGCGGCGATGTGGCTCCTGCCCAGACTGCAGGCAAGCCAAAAATGGGAGGGCCTGGACTCATTTCTGAATGTCAGTTGCCTTCTTTGTGAGTCTGAAAACATTAATCCAATGTCACATACATGTAATACAAAGACCAATAGTTATTTAATTTGAAAAATCATGAAAAAAATAAAGAAAAAGTTCATTTTTCTGTGTTTGTATATTTTTTTCCAGAAATTCACACAGGGACGATGCATAAATTTCACCGATATTATAGGCTGAGATATACCACGACGGTTTATTTATATTGTAGCCTATATTGTGCAGTACGTCTATGAGGGACATGCTCACACATTATTATGATGCAGAACCGAGTTTTCACATTTAATATGTTGTTTGCATCACTTCCATAGTAAAACGCAAAATCGCTGCCGTAAAAACCTCATTATGAATCCTACTGGGTGGCGAACAGCTTGACCGATGCTCGTAAACACTTCTGAAAGCGTTATAATTTTGTAGGATGTTAATTCTTCCCTCGCCCGAAGTCAACGGAGACACTTACTGCCAAGTTACTGGCGGGCACAAATGTCAAGTTAAAAAACATCTATTAGTTCTGTCAATGACAAATTGCGATAATGTGTTTTCAGTGTTGGAGCGCCACAATCTCTGGACGTCCCAAGCTCAAGCATCCGCCCATTTTCTAACCTTTATATGCAGTTGAGGGTCGTGGCATTTTAAAGTTTAGTCTCCTTGCAATTTAGCAGTTCCAAGCTAAAAAGTTACTGTTAGCGCTCGTCTAATCTGTAAACAAGGTCACTTCCCAGGTGAGTTTTATCCGTCCATCTGTAAATGTCCGCAGAGCGCAGTCTCAGCCGTCCCTGCTGCGACGCGGCGCTCATATATTCACATTAATTTGGCGCTCGGCGATGGCAGATAAAGGTTTCCAACTGCTTGGCGCAACATTAACGATTACCCTAAAAAGAAGAAGGGAATTAACAGGCGCACCAAAAAGGACGCGGAACATGTCTGGCGAAACGGATAAATACCAATGTATCTAGGTAAATAAAGCGTCCTTTTCCTGTTTGCCTAAGGTGGAAAAGCTGCAGAAGCCAGCAAGTCCCGCTGACACCGTTTCTTTACACCTGCGAAGTTTCTAACACTGTTATCTGCGATATAATTTGTAGGTAGTTAATCGTCCGTATAGGCTGGAAATGTTTATGGGTCACGGACACGAACGGAATCATGTAGGCTACACGTTTTTTTTGTCACCCGCACACATTAAAACTGACAAAAGATAAATTCTCTTTTACCACGAACCAAGAAAAAATATACAAAATTCCATTTTAAAACTCACATTTAAAAAAGTCCAATATTAATGCGCAGAACTTAATAACGTGTCTAATTCCAAGAGGCGAATGCTGTTCAATTCGAGTTAAAAATGGGATAGTAAAACAAGTTTATTACCTTGTAATTGAAATTGTTACAAATGATAGTGAACAGATGCATTTAAACAATCTGTTCCATTGTAATTATTTAATTTACACATATGGAGTAACCATAAATCAGTCAGCGGCAGCAATCTGAAATGTAATCTAACTCAGCCGTAATTTACAATTCTGGCATCCTTCTCCAGAATATTAGCGGTCTCAGCATCATTATCTTTTAAAAAATGCTGCAGTCACCCAGCAAATTCCCTTTTAACAAGCACATTCAAAAAATTTTAAGCATTAGTATTCAGGGTTAATGCTGTCCGTGACAGTCATTTTGCTAGTCAACGCACACAAGTTTGTAATTATATCTTTGTGGGGACTCTTCATTCATTTCTATGGGGAAAAGTCTGATCACAACATGACGACCTTAACCCCCCCCCAGCCGTAACCTTAACCATAAGTCACAAAACAAAATGAGATTTTTGCCATTTTTACTTTTCTGATTGCATTCTTTGCATTCTGATCTTTGTGGGGACCTGGAAAATGTTCCCCACAATGTCAAAAAACAGGTTTTTATTACATTGTGGGGCACATTTGGTCCCCACAATGTAATCTGGGCCTGGGGGGGGGGGGGGGGGGGGGGGGGGGGCGGGGGGGGGGGGCGGGGGGGGCGCGCCCGCCCCCCCCCGC
>JAODKC010000137.1:10682238-10714817 GCA_026777985.1 Mormyrops attenuatus
ACCCCACCCCACCCCCGCTCGGTCCACCTCCCTGTTGCTATGCTGGACGGGAGCTGAAGGAACACGCAGATGTGTGTGTTTTAGTGTGATGGAGAAAGAAAGCGAATGTATCAAAGTGCAGCTTCAGTTCCTTCATTTTGAGCAACGGGAATGTCTGTCCTGGCCAACTGGTGGTGAACCAAACCTATACTTTTTCATACATCAGTGAAAATCCCAGGAAAAACCAGCAGACCTTATCAGATTTTTTCCAGCTGGTCTGCATTGCTTTCAAGTGCTACTAGTGTAGTACAGACATTATTTCTAACCCACACCAGCCGATTGACCTAGTTAGGCCAACCAGTTCATCTGGAGATAACCCCATTTGAAATCCAGTTTAAAAAAGATACTGGAATTTTACCCTATGGTACTCCTATGTACAACTCACACATTGTTTTTTTGTGTTAATTTCGGTTCCCCGTGACGTTGTGAGGAATTCCTCAGATGTGTAGCAAGACGACCAAAACAGCACTTTGAATCCCACCGAGATTGCTCCTAGATTTGTTTCATCTCCTGAAGCGTTTTTTTTTTTTTTTTTTACACTTTCGTAATGCCAGAGAGCAAATGCAGGGACACGCTGTTTCTCTGATCGACATCCAGCAGTTGTTTTACTCCCACATGGCACCGCTGCGAAAAAATGTCATCGCGGAGCTCCACAGGGAAACAGCTCGGACTGCACAGATGCACACGCCCCCTCTGTGGGTGTCCTCAGCTAAAACAGCTTTTAAAAAACTCTGTGGAACCAGGGCCCACAGTAGGAGCCACCCACAGGGTCCGTTCAGATCGACGGGCAGTCGCCGGAAGGACTGCGGCTTGCAAAAAACCAAAGCGGAGGCGGCGAGGCGAAGAAGGTCCGACTCGCAGCTTTTCGTACATGCGCCGCCAGCCAGACGTGCTTCGGAGGCGTCACACTGTCGCGCCACAGCCTGGAGGACTGGAGAAGACACACCTTAGCGCGAATTTGATATTTGTGCCTGTGCCCACAACAGAAAAGTCCAGACATATTGTGATGTATTTAATCACCCTAGGAAATCTTCTGTGACATCATATGTGCGAGGTTGTTTGCTTACTGCATATTTTTCACATTAATGCAAAATCAAAACATCTTCCTTAAAAGGGGATGAATTGTATTTGTGACTGTATTCATTCTGGCACACATACGTGACACCTTGAGTTTGACTTTTAAAACTGATTTCAGTAACACTGCTTTTTAGAGAACAACAAACTGTCTGGGACCCTTTCAGAGGTACCAAAATATGGAGGATATTTACTGGAACTACTGTTTGTAAATTTTTTGTAATTACATTTAATCCAGACCAAATCTACTTGAGACAAATGAAAAAAACCTTCCCATGGATTAATTGTGGCCTATTAAGATCTGGAATATTCTAGTCTAATGTATTGGTTTTGTATCAAACCGAGGCACCCATATCAATAACAGCCTTTTAAAATGAATTCTCTCCTTCTTATATCCCCTCTGTTGTCTTGTGACTTAAGCATGTTCTCCTCACATTTTGTTTTTGATTGAACGCTTGTTGGTGCCGGGCGTTTTAAGATAATCGCCGCTTTAAATAGCGGCAATTAGCAAGAAGCACGAGATATTTAATCACTCCAGGCCAATTAGTCTGCAATCAGGTAGTGTCCAAGAGCGAGCACAATTTTGTCTCCCTCCGTTTATAAGGCTAGCACCTGTGATGTATTTCTCCACGTAGGCGAATCAGTGATTAACACAGAGGAGTACAGGCCCCCTTGGTACACAATAATGCGCCGCTAAATCTTCGGAGGAGAGCAGCAGTACCACAGCTAAACGCCTTTTATTGCAGTTTAGCATAAGCAGAAGGTTAATGCTGGGAGAGAGAGTCCCCGATATCTATATTGTCGGTGTCATGCCGCCGCATGCAGATCCAAATCTGTCCAATTAAAGCATTTTTTTCCCTTTTTACTGGAAACCGTCTCAGGCCTGTTCTTTGGCGAAGCAGGAGGTAATTAGCAGAACTTGGGAGCTTAGATGGCGTTATGCTAACGTGCACTGGGAGTGACACAAAGGCAAGTGAAGTGCCCGGGTTAGTGCTAATCGAGGCGCCCGGGCGCTAAGCGCAGAGGCGGCGTCAGAAGTCGGGAGACGGTATGGGTGGCTTGATGAAGTACAGTCTGCAAAGCATGCATTATTACGCTCCTTTTACGCTTTAAAAAACAATCCTCTCTGCCGGACCGATATTTCAAATTCTTGACTTGTCTCGTGTGCGTCCAGTACATACAAACACACGTGTGCACACACACCTGTTCAAATAAGTCACAGGTTAGCGTGCTCTGTTTGACCGCCGCTTACTCACGACCGATACGATCCTTAAGCGTCCTTATCAAACAGGATGTCATTGTTTCCCACGATCGGCGCTCAGAATATGTACGGGGAAAGACACAGCTGAGCGACTCCAACAGGTGCACTCTCTTTACTAGTACAAATAATTACAAAACGCACAACACACCCACTACTATTTTGGCCGCACATGAATAGGTGCACATGTACGATTTTGGTTTGATTACAGTTACACTGCAATAAGTATGTATGATCTCCTTGATGTGACTCAGATGAAAATAGCTTCTCAAGGCCCCTACTGAGTCAAGGATCGGTTCTGCAAACATTTGTGGCTGATGGGGTAAATGTCAGTGATAGTGGGGTTCAACCATGACCTCATGCAGTTAAACATGAACACATCGGTGATGTCATGACCAGTGTTTCAAACCCTCCTTCACCCTTCGGGGCCACGTGCTGAGACTTTCATTCGTCAGGTTCTCCTACTTCATGGTCTGTTACGCATCAGGTGACTGGTGGCCCATGACGATATCAAAATTTAATTGTTAATCTGCCCCCAAACAGGCTCACTGATGCTGAAAGGAAGTTTTGAATTAAAACCTCGGACGACTTCCTTTTATGATACATGGCGGAGGCGGTGTTGGATAACCAGGCGAGCATCAGTGTCCCATATGGCGTTTGCTGAGCGCCTGGACTCCGAGTCTGCAGAAATCACTAAGTCAGTGTGCTTTATTATGCACAAATCTTACAAATCATGCATAAAACATTGCTCAAATATGTCGCATTTCAATTTCTGGGGTAAAGAACAGGGGACTTTCCTGAGACTGAGAGCAACGCAGCATACAAGCGAGACATGGAGATCCCCGGTTGCCCTGACTTGTATGTGGCTTTCCAGCTATCCAGTTAACATGGGCGATAAGGTGAAGGCCAGATCCATTACAGAGCAAACACTATGCTCTGGAACTGGTCGATCCATTAGGGGGCACACTTGTGAGGCAAATTGTATGAATTTGTTGATAAATCACACCCATAGAAATGACAATGTAAATAAGATACCATGAAAAAATATCCCTCTAATGTATAATGTGATATCGGCAACGGAACAGATATGTCCACGTTGTTGTATTAAAACACTTCTTTTTAAGGCTATCACTACAATCATAAAAATCAGGAAACACAATATACAAGGGCTGTTTTTTTCACATTACCCTGAACTGAAGAGACCCTGACTGCTAATTGGACCGGGATTTGTTATTAAAACAACCCAAGTAATACATTGACTAGCCCTTTGGTTAGTTGAGATAAACCTTTACTCGTGTTTTCTGTACCATGTGTTTTGCTCTAGCACAAGGCTATTTATTGCAAATTTCATCCAGTCACCCATTTCCCCGTGTCTGTCTTCCCATTAAAGACAAGTGTAGAAATATTTATCCGCACTAGTATAAGACATGCAACCATTTCCTGAATTCATATACCTGGGAGATTCTTGTTTTTAATTTAGTAATCCAAAACATTAATGTTACTTTTCTTTCTGTGGGTTAATCATTTATTCTCTTATCGGATTAAATCTAAGCATGATGTTGCCGTGATCGCACTAAACATCGGCACTTCTCGACATTTCATTCTGAGAATTTGGTCAGTGTACAAAGCCACAGTTTATGATTGGCTCGGTGACATTCCGGAAGGTGAGATCTTAATAGGTGATGCATCCTTCAGTAGGTCACAATTACATACAGCGAAAACGAGTCCAGCGGAAAGGGGGAGAAATTTCCTCTGAGATAACAGAGCTGACTGCTGACCAGCCCACTTGTGAGTAAAATCTAATTTGCCCTTAATGTCATTTGCCGCGATGGCAGAAAGCACTCCTGGTCCCACATTGAAACAATCTTGAGCTAAAATAAATAAACAGATAATGTAGATTGGTGTCTGTAAGCAGAATCTTTTAATGTTTCGACAACTCTGAGCAGCCCTCGGACAAGTGGGGAGAAGGTCACGCTACAGAGGGAGAACACGGTGATGCTGATGCGGTGTGCAGCCCTCGTCACCGGGAAATTACAGCACAAAAACACTCATTCTTCACGCCCTGCATAAAACCGCTGATTTTCAGCGCACTGTGGGACTTTGCTCATTCAGCTCCCCAGCAATATTCCAAAGTGATTTTAGAACTTTAGCAATTAGTAAAGGAATTTAGCAAGGGAATTTATAATGTCTTCCATTAAATATTACCGTTGCCTTTTCAGTCTATTTCCTGCAATTGTATAAATATCCAAAATAGTATTTATTTAATTGAGAGATATTTGGAGCCACGGTCCATAAATGTATAAAACTATCCATCCATTTTTCCATAACCGCTACAGGGCTGAGACTGACAAAAACACTTACATAAAGCAATATGAGCATTTGGTTTAAATACACCGTAACAAAGGATTGAGGCCCAGGCCCTTCTAACATAAGATATCAATTCCTTCACTGGCCCTTTTGTGTAAAACTTCACCGTGACCCCTACCACAATCCCTGTGAATCAATAAGAATGGCAAACGGTGTTTCTAAACGAACAGCAGCCCCAGAAACACGAGGGGGGAGGGAAGGAATGAGGGAGCAACGAGGAACACGCACAATAGCGAAGGAGCCTGCATATTATGGGATGCACTTCGGATAAATCTTCTCGGCAGCGAGGCGAAAAGCGGAGGAAACGGCGAGGCGAAAGGATTAAGGGTATCCGACAACTCTCGGCTTCCCGTAAAAGCCAGAAGCCCTCAATACGACCTTCTCACAAGCGATTCCAGTTCTATGTTTAGCTGCATCGGAAAATCTCGGTTTTTCTGTGCATTTTACATATTTTCACATATTCATTTTTTTTTAAGATTTTCAAATACAAATTTTTTCGTAGGGCATTTGTAGGATTCTGTTCATATACCACATGCTGCGAATTCATCTACTATTTAAATTATAACTTCACAGAAAGTAAATATGATGTGAAGACTTTATTAGCAGAACATAATGCATTCATCCACTACACTTAAAAGTGAAAACTCAATATTTACATAACAAAATGTTTTAATAAAAAATATCATATAATTACAACAATCTATTTAAGCATATATAATTTCTTCCACATACATTTATAGAACATCTTTCTCTATATATACAATATTAATTGTCCTGACTCATTATACCTCTTTACAATATTACACAGTTTATCTCAGGGTAATCCCTGTGCGACACAACTCACCTATTTTAAACAATAGATGTCTGAGCATATACAATTATTTTACTTTTTAGTAAAGCTTTAAATCGTCGTGGATTTTATTATCTTTAAATACGTATCTTTAGGCTGAATGGAGAAACGAAATAACCGCCAGGTCGACATGTTTTTGACGTCAAATTACAGCTTCGAGCATATTTTCACCAACGAGGCGTCTTGTGCCTTGCACGTCTTTAAAAAATCCAATTACATCGGTCTTAAAAATGAAGGTAGGGTTAAAAGCAGTGAGCTGCCAATCGCCGAAGAAGATGCGTTTCGCTCCTTTTTTTTGGAAATTTGTCTGTACAGTCTATTGGGGTGCATTTTATTTATTTTTGTTAGCAGTAGCGGTTAGAAATCCCCCGCGACTGCCTCCCGATTCCTTCGCGCAGCGTAGTTGCCTTTTGGATCGGCTGCGTGCACACCTGTGGGAGAGGAATGAATAGAGGGGGTGTGTGAACGACGAGCCCCAGACTGGCTGGCGCCACCAGCAAAACAGAAGGCATGCTTGATCAACAACCCAAAACAAACCAGGTCAAACAACAAGCAGAGTTCCCTGGGCTTGGGCAAACTTACAAGACGCAGCTGCCGAGAGCACCAGTCAGCGCTCATTTACAAGGGAGATGACATTTTAACCCTTGCTACACAAGGGACATTCATTGCGCAACTAACAGCTGTGTCCACGACGTTGCCAACATCCCTGTCACGCAGTTGCGCCCTTTCCCAAAATCTGTAGACTGTGTAAGCCCGGCCAGTTGTGCCGATTCGGGTCTGCGAAATACTAACTAAACTTTGACAGATACGATCTGTTTACATTCCAGTGCCTAAAACATGACATGTTATTCTGCGAGCAGATATTTCTACAGTAGGCTACTCACCACTGCGCCAAATTTCAGCGACACAAAATTGTGTCTTCCTGCTTTTTGATTATTGTCGCCTGAAATAATAAAACAAATACGTAAGTAAATGCCTAAAAACAAAGCAAAGTATCTTACTGACAACAGACATTTGTTTCAATTATCCTTCAGTTACCGGGTTATAGAATAATTGTACGAGTCATATATTTTAATACACGTACGCACATGCATATGTATGTACATAGGCTATATACATGTTTTTTTTTTTTTTTTTTTACTTTGCATACTAACGTTACATCACATCACGGGCCTCTGGCGCATAGGGAAGGCTTGGGCAAATAAAAAGACGGGATATCGGTCGGTGGAACATTTATGTACTCCATCAAAGCTAAAACCGCAAGAAGTTGCGGGAGAGTTAAAAGGAGCAGCAAAAATGCCCCGCACGAGCACCGCACTGCCGTTTCTCTTGCGGGGTCGCTGCCCCGTGTTCCCCGCAGACGATGGGCAGCCTACCTGTTCATTATTGAGAACCGTCAATGGTGTCCTGCTGGTGGTAGACGGGCATGTCCCGTGCTGATGTTGTTGCTTCAGAAGGGCAGGGTGCGTTTCCAGCGCTAACTGCAGGTCCAAAATGTAGTCTATTACATGCTGAAGGATTTCCACTTTGCTGACTTTCTTATCCTGCGGTATGGTGGGCACCAGCTTTTTCAGGCGACTGTAGCAGTCGTTCATGTTGTACTGCAGGCAGAAGAGGTCTTCTTCTTCCATTTTGCACCGGGCGATGTTCATGCTGTGCTCCGACAGGCATCGCAAAGATAACTCACCGCAGCCCGGCGATTCTTTCTGTGGGCGGACTGGAGTAATAGCTTTCATTTTATTAAAAAAATAACGAATAGCTTGGAGAACGAAATGATCACCGACACCGAACGTCAAGTTAAATGTACCGCTACGGAAAACGGTAAAAAAAAATATATAGACAGAGTGCGAAAACGTCGAATGGAGAGAAGAAATACAAAATCACATTAATATAAAATACAATATTTTTACTGTACTAGTATCTTCAAGCACTACTACTCCCTACTTCACCAGGCACGGCGTAGAGAAAATGAATTGAATCCGTACATTTATACAGTAAAGGGGAGGCGCCATCCACGACTGGTTGACAGTTCTGGGCGAGAAACTGGTCAATCACAAGGCTCCCGATGCACATGATAGATCACAAGGGCCTATAACAAGGCGTGTCTCCGTGCGCTGCGGCGGGTCTCCATCAGGGGCTGATCGCTGGGTTGAAGGTAGAGGGAGGGGGGTGAGCCTGTGTGTGTGTGTGTGTGTGTGTGTGTGTGTGTGTGCGTGAGGGTGCGTGCGTGAGTGACTGGTTACAGTAGGTAGCTATATAATTATTTTCAGTACAAAAAAAACGTTATCATTGTACGGTTATTGACATTGTTTATCAAATCATTTTTCATTCATTGCAATAATAACAATAGCAATGTTAACAACGACAAAAAATATTATAATTATTCGTTGGCAAAGGGAATTATCTACAGAATCATTACGTTACATTAAAATAACATTTCGCCTATTGATCAGCATCGTACCGCAAGCTGATAGATTCCATTCTCAGAAAATGTGTTATGCAGTCAGCGATACGCTGAAAGTATGTCAGCACGGAAAATGTACATCTTACATAGTAATGCTAACTCCACACTAGACTGATAATTCCCAAAGCATTATTATTGTTGAAGCAGCAAATAGTCGGATTTTTTAATTTCACCACACCGTATACCTGTATTTCATGTCATAGTTACTTCGCTGTGGTCATTTAAATACCATCTAAGTTTTAAAAGGAAGAAAATAAAATATCCATCCTCCTGGCTAGGGTTGCGGGAAAGAAAATAAACCGAATTATGGAGAAACAGCGGTGCCGTCGTTTGCATTTAATATAGGCTACTGTATTCAGTCTCCTGTTTGAATTTGCATATGGGATTTTCATACATCATAGTCATCGGTACAACAGCTACTGTTATACTGTAGATTCGTTTGTCCGCCTTCTTTTACAGAAAATATCGCAAACGGTTGTAGTAATGAATTTTATTTATATTACGGCTCGGATTATTGTACTGATCCTGCGAAGCGTGTGTTTGAAGTGAATAAAAGGCGCTGGGAGCCCCCGCCGCTCCCATTCCATCACCCAGCTGCGCACTCCGCGCGCCACATTCCGCCGCTCTCTTGCGCACATATTGCGCCGTTTTGCTCCCTCGCTGACAGCTGATTCATCGGCTCAGCAGCCCAGACTGGCTGGCGCCAGCGCCGTGACGTCACCCCATTCACACGGCGCTCCTCCCGCCGGCGTAGCCGGGGCGCGTTGCCAGGGCGATGTGGACGCCCGGCTCGCGGCTTCTGCGCCGCGCGCCGTGTCTGCGCGCTGTTTTCCCGCATCCCGCCGCTCTGCGGAGCGTGGCGCGGCGTCGGGGCAGCACGCCCGCTGCAAAACCTGCTCGGCCGCTTTTGAGGCTGTTGGATCGGTTCTTTGCAGGTGCACGGCTTTTTATGAAGATGGTTGAGGACACTGTTTGTGTTGCCTTCACCTCTCCGTCTATGAGACTGTTTTAAAAACAATATAAAAACATTTAAGCTGGGTAAAATATATACCAAATAGCACAATGAGTTGTCATGATCCTTATTTTAAACCTGTAAGTAATTTGATGAGCAGTAATATTTAAGATATAATTTCTTTGTAGGTTAAACGTTTACAGCCACTAGTCGTCTGTTCCGTGGCTCTGAACGAAGAATTTCCGCGAGGATTTTCATTTCTTTGGCTCATTAGTCCTGTCACAATAATTTATCCTGGTAATCACAGGCTTGGCATTTGCCGAAAGTCTTTATTTTACAACCAGTTTTTATCAGTTTGGGGTTTACCGTGTATTTTATGGTTTTGACACTGCAATATGTCAAGTTTTTATTTTTAAAGCACAAGAAATAAGACTTGTAGTTCGGAAGGCATCTGAGCAGAAGGTAATACATAATTTTGGTACCTCATGTCAACCAGACCAGGGCATGTCTTGCCTCATGTCCCGTGCTTCCAGGAATAGGCTCCAGACTCACCACAACTATGCCCTGGATAAGCCATCTTAGCTTTGACTTTCTGGGTGTCAGGGAGATGTGCAAAGACCCGTCTTAAATATATCCTGCCGGCAGATCTCCTGCTGCTCCTGTGCGGGATAAACAGACGTAAACGAAAAACAATACGTTCCTCTGCATTTTAAGCGTGTTCTTAAGTGCCTAGAGTACTCCCAAGAAAACATACTGTTGAATTTTGCATTAAAAGCATCTGAATAAGCTCGCAAAAAATTTCTCACCAAAGAACAACAATGTGATTTGAGGTTTGAGTGTGCATGAAGCAGATCTACATCACAGATGTCAGGCTAGCTTGAATGCTGTTATGTCTAACTGCAGGATATAAACAAACTTCTTAAAGCAGCAATGATTTCTAGCTTGTTTATTGCCTTCTCACAATCTGGTCAGGGGAGTGTGTCTCTGGTATTTCTCTCTTCAACGGTAAACTTATTTTTATGTGTTTTATATGATTTTGGTTTTCAAGTAAAATCACAGTGAGGCGGGACAGTGCTCATTTAAACTGGATGTCAAGTGTCGCGCAGTTTTGAGACTGTTCTCACAGTGGGCAGGTTATAAGGAAAACAGAACATAAAGGATGTGTCTTGGTGTACATCTGCTGATGAGGGATGCTGTGTGTCCTGTGCCATGATAAGTATTAGTGGCGGGTTGGAGCTCAGCATCAACGTCCACGTTGTTTTTTACATACCCATTTTATGCTGGACGCTGCCTCAGATGTGCTTAGAAAAGTTTAAGTGATTGACGCTTATCAGTCATCCATCCTCTGTGGTCAATCTACAGGAAAATGCCCACTTATTCTCCCCCCAGGCACCATATGGAGATCCGCCTTCTTTCAGCTACTTTCTGGGTGTCAGTCACACTGTGCAACCGATATTATCACCACCAATTGATATTTTGGGTAGTGTTTATGGAAACTGTCAATGAATATTTAATCA
Organism: Mormyrops attenuatus; assembly: GCA_026777985.1. Lineage (NCBI taxonomy): Eukaryota > Metazoa > Chordata > Actinopteri > Osteoglossiformes > Mormyridae > Mormyrops > Mormyrops attenuatus. The sequence continues at coordinate 10,692,760 of JAODKC010000137.1, forward strand.
TATTAATATGATTTATCAAGGAAGGATTTTAGGAATCATTTCAGATTAATTAATTACTGAACTGGAATTTTAGGCCTTTCAAAACCATGACAGCTTCAAGAATAACATTAATTATTAATCTATTAGTCCGCTGGTAAAATCTGTCCAACATTGCTATCCACCTCTGCATACATCTATTTTTTTTTAACTTCAACTACGTAAACGGCAGCACTATTAAGCTCCCTAACTATGGTATCTAGGCACCAGTCGCTGTTGTGTACGACGATTAGATGAGTTACGCTGGACGGGTTGGTTCGGTCGCCATGGGGAGAGACGGTGGGTCCTGAGCTTAGCATTGCCCATAATGGGAGACGGCGTTTGCACAACTCTTTGTGTTTCCCCCACGCTGCAAGTGTAAAAATAACAGCGGTCCCCTTCTGTTTGTTTGCTCGGATCCGCCCTCGTCAACAGGGCAGATTACGTTACTGGCGCTTCTCCTCGGCCCTTTTATACAGGAAACTGCAGAACCGCAGCTGGGGAGACATCTGTTCTCCCATCTAACTGATCTCCGTTCATATGTGTCACACTTTCCCAAGCACCCCGAAGAACCAGTAAACATGAAATTACGTGAATGGATGCAAGTCTGCTAAAATTCTGCTCTCATTGACAAACACGCAGAGCCCCAGAGGAAGTGCATGTTTTACTGGGTTTTATTTACATATTTTGGGTCATCTGCATTCTGCTTGACCATATGTTAATTACCAGTCTCCTCGCTGCTCACTTCAAAGATGCTTATGTGTATGGTTTAATTATGACCCTTTTTAATGAAAATGCTCTGATAATAGAAGAAGTGCAATCAAAGTAGCATATTACCCACATAAATAAATCTGGAACTAACCATTGCACCTGGATCGTTGTGATCTATCTATCTATCTATCTATCTATCTACACTCTCAGAAAAAAGGGTACAAATTTGTACCTTTGCTTGTCACTGGGGCTGTACCCTCAAGGTTCTGCCAATGGTACCCTGTAGCTATATATGGGTAATTGTACCTTTTAAGGTACAGAAATTGACTCTAAGGAACATGCCGGAGGTACAAACAGGATCAATGTATCATCAATGGTACAGAAATGTTCCTCAGAGTCCATTTCTGTACCTTAAAAGGCACAATTACCTACAGCTAAGGGTACAATTGACAGTGACAAGCAAAGGTACAAATTTGTACCCTTTTTTCTGAGAGTGTATCTATCTATCTATCTATCTATCTATCTATCTATCTAATTTATATTGTATATGGTCCCTTGTGTCTGATGCTGGAATGTCATGGAAACTGGCACAATCAGCTGATAACTGGATATTGACAATCACTAGTCGGTTATTATGAGTTTACCAGTCATGCTTGTCTATATGTTTATCTGATTATATCTTTCTCGTATTATTTATCTAGAACTAGTAATCAAACATTTTTAGAGCTGTCAGAGTCAAGACAATGTTCTCTCAAGTGTGTTTTCATTGTTTATTTTCAGACGCAGCCTCTTAGGGTCCAATGCGGAACATAACTTCGAAGGGTTATGTCAACATTTACACAAGAGTCCCATTCTGCTGATCATGAGCAGCAGTTTTGGGAGGAAATTTAAGGTAAAAACATGAAAAGCTCCCTTTTTATAAGGATTGACTATTGCGATGCACAGCGAGAGAGAGATCATGTTAAATTCCAGAATTTTTTATCTTCGGAAACATAGGGGTGGTGACATTGCAATCAGTAGGTCAAGAAGTGAAATTCTGTTATTGAATATGTCTGCGTGTCACGACCCCTCCCCCTCAGCTCGTCCACCCTCCCATTCTCAAGTGCTGTTTTTTGGTAACTCATTTTTTTACTTTACATTTTATCAAAATAAAGACACCCCCCCCACCATAATTAGATTCAGTAATCAGCTTCAGCACCAGGTTCAGATTAAGCCCCAATATTTCCATCAGTAGGGCAGCATAACTTTCCAAATGGTCGACCTGCGTTTCTGAAAGGCCCATGGTGGAAATCCCCCAACTGCCACTTCCTATAGTGGATTAGTGGACCTGTGACCCTGCTGTTTATGTTTGGCAAGGAGGGAATGTTTTCTTACTGTTAAGAAAGGCTCCTCCTCCTTATCCCTGTCGCTCAACCCTACAACTGCGTCTCTCTCACCCTGCAACTGTTTACTTTGTTCAGGAAAATTAAGGGTGAATTGAGGCCTCAACGATATATGTTGCGGAGAGATGTGAGTTGCGTCCTAATTCTAGTTAACAAGTTGCAGTCTACAACGTGGTTCCACCTCCTGAACTTCTGTCCTATCAACTCATAATAGTGGTGAATTTTACTTGCGCTGATGAATGTGCAGTCAGAATTCCCATTATTTTCCAGTGTTGTTATAACATCTAATTTCCCAGGATTTTCAATGAGGTTAAGGTTGTGTAGGTGGTCAGTTGTTTTTCTTTATGACGAAGGATATTTGGGAGGGTGACGGTGGCGGCAGTGGTGGTGGTGGGGGGGGGGGGGTGGGGGGGGTGGGGGGGCGGGCCGCGCCGCCGCGCGCCCGCGCACACATGAGAACATTTCTGACTGTCGCCAAACATCTGCTCAGTGGCTATTACTGGCAGGCTCTTGGCACATGGGAGTTTTTTTACGCGGCTCAGCCCCGGGAGCGAGGCGGGGGTCAGGCCAGGCTCTGAGATGGCCCACCGCCGCCGCTGACTGGGACAGCTCTCACGCTTGGAAAAATGGGAAGGAGAAAAATATGGGACACTCATGGTGGACCGACTGGACGTGAAGACGAATGGAGGAGCCGGACCAGCGGACCGGCGGACCAGTGGAGCACTATGGAAGCCAGATTCGTACACTGCAAGAACCACTGGCCAAAGCCCAGATGGGACGATTTACATTCAGATGTTACTGGCACTTTCTAGAACCATCTAAGTCGATTCAGTCCTCAAAATTTCCACATGCCACATCTTAGCCATTGCCTGTTCACCGCTTGTTGTGAGGGTGAAGTATGTAAAAGATCACTTTGGGATTCTTCATCACTGCCTCTCTCACTCGTTAGATGTTTCACAGGAAAATTGGCGCTTCAGTTACCTGCCTGTCGCTACCTTATGATGAGCAATTTAAAATAGCACAATACAGACCGTGAAAGACCATATCTGCTAGTATGTGGCCCATCTCACTTGGACACGGCTGTGATTCCGTGCATCTCTTCTCAAAGGAATATGATATGAGACACGTGAGATTTCCTCTTTGGCACTATAATGACCTCATAAAAAATAATCTCTTCGCAAAGAGAAAAGCCCCATTTTCCCACTGTTTGTTTTTTTATTCCTGATTATTGTCTCAGTCGTTGGTGCCGTTAATGAATAACAGAGAAACAGCATTTTTGAACTGTACACAAACTGCCCCCCCCGTCTTTTTTTTTTTAATAACTTCAAGAATGTGGAAATTCTCATTCAGACCCCTAGCCTTTCAAATACAGTTCCCATAGTGCCTCCCCCGGTCCTTTTCATGCTGGTTCCCATCCTCTTGAGCTGGGGTGGATGGTGCCGATGGGCTCATTCACCGCGCGGCCCCCGTCAGTGGGACAAACACATTCCCTCTGATACACTCCACAAATTAATTGCTCCAAATGATCTTGCCATCTGCTAGCAGAGGTCCGTACCTACAAGCTGGTGGCATGTGGTGGTCCTATTCGGGGCCCGGCGTTCCGGTGGGGGGGGGGGGAGCGCAGTCCCGCATTGCGGGGCCAGGGCCATCTGAAAAGGCGAAGGGGGGTCCACAAAGACCGCCATCTGCTCCTTGTCTTTCTTGTCAGCCACCCCAGCGCTGCGCTGCGCGGCTCTGATCTGACTCCAACGCCGCTGGAATGCGTGCCGATTCTGATTGGGGCACGGGGGGCCCATAGCAAAAGTGAGCCTATAGGAGACCCTTCCAGTGCCCCCCCCCCCTTCCACCACAACCACCAGCAACCCTCTCTGTGGCTGAAAGAGGGGGACCAAAAAAATGCCACAGGTGCCCCCCTTCGTGTCAACAGACTCGTGGGAAAAGCAGGCGGGTTTTGGTGTCCCTGTAAGGGAATGTAGGGTCCAGGAGGGGAAGTGAAAGGCCACTTGTGGGAACAGACCTGAGATGGTGAGTAATGCCTGTAATGAAGCATTGAGGCCGTCCTGATCCGTGGTCATTAGCTTCTCCTTTCTTCCCCATCCCTTCGCGGGACACTTTCATCAGAGTCCCATCTAATCTTTCAATTTATTTGAATTATTTATTTTCAAACCGGTGGATGGTGGGAGAGCTTCACTCCACTTCCTCTCACCCTGACATCTCTTTTCCACTTTCTGTTTTGTTTACACCTTCACTGGACGTCAAAGCCGAGTTTCTATATATATTTGAATCACATTTCTTTGTAATTCACTCAAAAAGAAAAGAAAAATCACCTTGTGTTCAGGTCTTTAGTGGCACATTTTTTACATTATGCGAGGAGGGCGAGTCGGTTACGCTCTCAGCGTGTGGTGTGGAGGTGGTTGTAGTGGTGATGGTAGTGGAGGTGCTGGTTGTGTGAGTTTTTTGAGAGCTTTTGTGCCTGGGGGGCTGTAGGCACCCGCTGCTGCACCCCTGGGAAAAGGGCCACAGGTGTGCCTATAGCCCAGAGGGACTTTGGCCTCAAAGGACTGGGACCAACATTCCTTCACAATCCCGCCATATAAAAGGAGGGAACTCTCTAATTACTTCATTTCCATCTCAATCAAGCTGGGGGTGGGGGTGCGGGGGGATACTGAAAAAACAAAAGCTGGCTTCTCCTTACCCAGCCTGTAGTCGCTCATCCAAACTCATTTGTCAGGAATAAAGGTGATCAAAGATGAGATCCAGTCGCTCCAAAGCATCCCCCCTAACAGCTATCCGAGACGAGATCTGTCATCATCTTAGAAGACAAGGAAAAATTTTTGAAAAATGAAGGTACTATTTTTAATATAAAGTTTCCGACCAAATAAGAAACGCCAATTAAAAATGCTATTTATGCCCAAAGCCAGAAAAGCACATCACATGTTTGACAGTGGATAGAAAAGTGTTTCTGATATCATGATCACCTTTGCTGGCTCTGTAGTACTGTAGCTCTCAGCCAGTAACAGTGGAAGGGGAGCAGCCAACACAGATGGTTGAGGCCCAAAGACAGGGCACATTTTCTCATGCTATTTTAAAAGGAGAGCTTTCTTTTCTTGGCTAATATTTAGCTCCTTCAAATGCAAATTGGGAGGTTTCGCTCCAAGGTTAGCATGACAATTACGCCAGAGCCTTAGATCTGGGACATTTGTTTACGAGATGAAAGGGTCGAGCAGCCAAAGGATCAGGGGAGGCCCGAGTATTTACTGCCTAGCTTCACGTGAACCGCCAGTCAATTCCCAAGCACAAAAGCACACAGTTTATATAATTAGCCGTAATTAATTTTCACCGGTAATGATTTTCCCTTCCCCCCCCCCAATTTCCTCAAAGCCACTGAAGATCCACGTCACGTTTGAATTGGACACTAAACAGCTTGTGAATATTATTTTCTAAGAAATTCTGTCACACTTAACTTAAATTACCTCAGATAATGTGGATTGTCTGCCAAAGCTCGCACTAACTAGGTAGTTTATAGAAATTACTTAACAGAGACGGGATGTGGAAACAGTGTGGTTGAGCCCAGTGTACCGAACTTTTAATGGGGAAAAATAATCGGCAGAGAGTGTGATTATTTTTAAAAACAGAAAAACACAGAGCATAAAGTACATTTTTGCTGCCATAATTTGTTTATTTTCCTGGCCCAAAGACCGCAGCACATTGGAAAAGAAAAAAATAAGGTGGAATATTTTATGTTTAAAATCACAGTTGTTGACTAGAAAATTGGGTATGTTATTACGATCAAAAGGAACAGATTGAAGCTGGAAATGTAACCTATTATGTTTTGTTTTTAATGATGATTATGTACCACTGCTTTGGACTAAATGTGCTTTATATTTTTTGGGGATAATATTTAGTGAGCAATGAAAATTGAAGGAATTAAAAATACCCTTCTTTCCACATTCACTGAATGTTTGTTTAGATTAGACCCAACAGTAACTTTAGCTGCCCTGGGAATGAAGTTCACTCTCAGCTACAGTGGAAAGTTGAAGAATTTATGAATTTAGTCAAGTGACAAACTGTGTTGTTTACCGTTTTCAAGGATTAATTGATTAATCAAGCAAAAGAATAAGGCTATTCATTGATATGAATGGGAACAGTGTTATATCTATTGCATAAATGACTTGGCAGGAGAATAATCAATGTGGTGGAAACTGCATAAGATTAATATAAGCGTAAGCTGATTATTCGAACTTATCATTTGTGCACGTGTGTATTTGTAAAATGAAGGATGAGAACCCATTAGCATATATGGTACCTAAACAAAAACGACAATGCAGATACCTCAGATGCCAAACCGTGGGCCCGTCTTTGCCATGGATTTGATTCAGGCATAATTCCCTTGTACAGTTGCTACGGCACATACTGGAGGGTTAAAAATGCATTTACTTAGACTGTTATTTTTACTTTACATGCAGCCTTGTTGGAAACTGTGATCTGATGGAAAAGCTGAAATAATAATTAATAGCTGGTAGTATGATGTGATGAGATTTAAATGATATTGGCTCTCAGCTATTGGGTGCCAGAGCAGGATATGGTCACAGGCATCAATCTAGACATAAATCTATATGTCTTCCTTGGTGTTTTTCATCTGTACCCTTTCCCGTTTTGGTGCATCTTCAGGAGCCTCCTGGCCACAAACTGTCTTCTGCCACAGCCTGTTTGACCCCCTGATGTTTGCCTGGTTTCACTGTCCTCAGAAATTCACAGGGCTACTTTCGTCGGGTAGATTTGCAGATCTGTTCATGTTCAGGCTGACAAGTACTCCCTTCTGCACTTCAGACACCTACATGTGTTTAACTGTAATTTTCCACTGAATGCCTCTACGTGTTCCATTTCCACCTTCGTTGATTATGTGTCATGTGGTGCAACAGGTGTGATTTGGCTGCCTGTGGCACAGTGTTGAACGTCGCTGAGATGTTATGGGGACCCAGATGACATAGAGACAGAGCAGAAGTGTTGGGGCACCTCAGCAGACAATTTCAGAGAGGGAGTGAGGGATTAACTCCTTTTCTTCCAGAAAAACCTATCAGCAAGGACCTTGTGTGGGGGAAGGGTTTGATATCCACCCCCCCATCCCATTCCCAATTTCCTTTGTGTTGCCACTCTCACTGTAATCCAACATGACACAGTTACAGGCGGCCAGTCATCGGCGTGGCCAATCGGCGCATGGCAACCGGCGGGGGTGGCTGTCCGTGTGCCCCGCACGGCGGCATCAAGGGGCTGTGTGCCGCGCGAGGCGAGGCGGCCGCTTTGATGTCAGGGAAAGCGCTAAGCAATTTCTGAAGGGTTTTTTTTTTATGGGGCACAATAGGTGTCTTGAAAGTAGTAGAAGAAAACTGCAATGGCACATTGACAGAAAGAAGAGGGCTTTTTTTCCACTGACAAGAAGTCCAGCGCTACTTCAGGATGATAATTGGATCCTACATCTTTGTCATTTCCACCGCAGTTTAGAATTTCAAACAAAAAAAGTTCCCGGCCTGTTGGCCAGCTTCATCTCTGCTTTGAAACAGTCTCCCATCTCGGCTGCTTTGTCGCTGACTGTTTACCTGAGAGTACTTTGGTGTGCTGTTTTTTACATTCAAGCATTAAAAGTAAGACTATATGCCTGTAAAACTCTTGACATTTTAAAGTTCATGACTGTTTCATGCAGCAAGCCTTTCTATATAAACTAGTGTGGTTTAACTCCTTATATGGGTTCTATTTTTTAAACAATAAATATATAATAAAACTGCACAATACAATTGTATTCATGGAGGAGAGTTTGTCTTATATTATATAATAAATACTAACCCAATGATTCTTCTTCCAGTTGGTTATCTAGTGTAGCCTGGTCTTCATACAGGCTTGGGGCACGGGGCAGGGGAACATTCTGGATATGATCCCAGTCCATCACAGGGCACAAAATAAATTGTGCGATGTCTTACTTAAGCCTTATCAAAATCAGGTTTATTGGTCAAATTGGCCCTCCAGTGTACTTACATGACAGCTTGCAGTAGATAAAAACATGCTTATGACAAGTCAGTGGTCATATACTGTATGGTTGATGTATGCTGTGTGCTCGATGTAACTGTACAAAAAGTGCAAGAAGGCAGGTCAATGCAAGGAATATTGGAATGAACACTAATAAATTAATTATTTACAACAATAATGCATTGCATGGTAATGGGATAGTAGTGCAAACTGAGCTGAGGGAACTGGGTCAGACATTCATGGGAGTCATAGCTGTTTTATATCGACTATATACTAGCTGAGATCTCTGCCTTGGTGGAAAGGGGTAAAGCGATGTGGAGCTCAAAGGCTTGGACACCAGGGATGGAAAGTCAGAGTTCCACCCTGGTGGCACATTCACCATGGGCCCCTTGCATTCACGGTTCTGTCATGGGGACAATTAGAGCCTGCTCCCCTCCAACGTCAGCCAGTTAATTCTCACCTTAGTGTCTGGTTCCCTTGCCCCCCCCTCCCCCCACTCCCCCCAGCTCATGGAGCATTTGTGCAGGGAGTGCGGCATGTGCCTCGCAGGTTGGGCTGGGCCAGGCCAGGTGTGCTGTGTCATTTAACTGCTTTCGGTCTGATTCTCACACCGACATTGTGCTGGCACCTGAATGGGGTGGCTGCTAGGACAATGGTCGCCATTGTTACATTAATGTATCCAAAGATAATTAGTCTGAAAGCTGTCAAGCGGCAAGCTTTGGCTACAGCCCCGGATTGGGGCCGGCGAAACTATCCATTAGAAACAAATTTGTCTCCATCTTAGGTAGTTTCAGGACTTTTGAGACCTTTTCATCACTTGTGCCCGACCTCAGTCGTCGGCGGAGTGATTTCCTGTAAGCGGCCTCATTATTTCCCATGGCACCAAGCTTTGCTTATTTTCAGCACTGTTGAGTCAGGATCGGTGAAATGCAGAAGATCTGCCTGAGCGATTGACATTGCTCCCTGTCTTCTGAGATCACAGATTAAGACTTTCCCGCTGAAGAACTCCGCAACATGTGTTTTGTGTTTTTCTCCCCATGGGAGGCATGACGTCATATTATCCAGTTCATTTCAACAGCTAGACATTACCATCAATTTTGAGCAATAACCCTTTTTTCTTAAGGCTCTTTTGCCAGCTCCTGTTGTTCTATAACGCATTGATGTCTCAGAGACGTGCACAAATAAGCACTTGACTTGATGGCTTTATTTTTTCTCTAACGATCGAGAATTTCTAAAGAGCTAATTATTCCCCTCATTTAGAGAATGAGAGAGGAGCCAGAAAAAAAATACACCAGAAAATACATAGTTTCTTGGTGTTATGTATGTTGAAGGGATTGACGAGAGATTCAGGGGCTGTTAAGCTTGACTTAGACCTTAGATACGAGACTGAGGGGCTGTTGAGCTTGACTTAGACCTTAGATACCAGACTGAGGGGCTGTTAAGCTTGACTTAGACCTTAGATACAATAACAATTGCATCATTTTGTAAACAAGTTTTAGTCTTTAATCCCCCAAGCTGTCTGTGATCCTAAATTGTGTGGAGCACATGTAGACTTGACCGGAGCACCAAAGGAGTCAGCAGCATGAAATCACATTGATTTGTGAAGCTTTATATGCTGAGATTTACTTTAAAATGAGCCCGAAGGAGTGATTCATTTCAACTGGCTCTGTGCTCAGCTCTCCTCACGACATCAGTGTTACGGCTGAACGCTGGATCCCGTGACCACCAAATGCCACTAATGGATGTGAAGAGGTTGGTAATGTATGGGAAAGGCAGGGAACAATTCTCTGGTATGTAAAATAGAACTGCTGAGTGCTATTAGCCGCAGAAAAGCAGCAGAGCAGACTTTAAGATAAAAAAAAAAATGGATATTATGAGTGTCGTAATTATAAAGTCAACTATTTGATTAAGAATCGCTAAAAGCAACCCTTATTTTGAGGTTTAGGTGTTGGTGCTGTTCCTGGCAGCAGTATGTAACCAATATAATTACATCATAAAATGGTTCGCTAAACGAGTCACAATCAAAAACGACAAGAACCCCTTACAGGGTTGCCGGAAAGTTCCGGAGAAATCAAGTCACAGCTGCAAGCTGGCTGCCTCTCGCTCCGGGTTACAGCATCACTGTCCCTGAAAAACCATGTCTGCTCACACGTGTTCACAGTATCTGGAGCTACGGTTACGCTGCCCCCCCTCCGCTGGACTGCAGGCGGCGCCACAAAACTGCCCCTCACCCAGGACACTCACTGACAGCAGGAAAATATGAGTTGAAAGATATTTTTTTGTGTATATCATATGTATAAATATATGCATCAGAATATGTGTATCACTGGAGACTGAATTAACCGTCAGAATCTTTTTTCAAAACTTAGTGTGTGAGTTAGTGAGTTAGTGAGTTAGCAGGAATCGCAACAGTCTAGGATAACTTTGCAGTAGTCTATGGCAAGAGGCTTTCTGTTTTATTTGGGTTTAAGGATAGATAGTTTTCATACATTTATTTACTTTGATACAAATAGTTTGGGAGAATATGGGGTAGAGTGTAATCAGGCTTTACTAATAAACATGTACAGAATTTCATATTGATCCCAGCACTGAACTTTGAGGAACTTCATGTTTTTCTAGTGACAGAGTGAGTGGAGTATCCACTGAAGGATGGGTATTTAAAACGGGATTTCAAAATACCCCTGATGTACCAGTAGCTGACGGTCTGTGTTTATTTAACTGACCTCATCAGTACATGTGTGGTACAAGCTCCGTGGCCATGCAGTGCAAGTGTTATGCAAATCTTGGGTGTAGTAAAACTGAAGGATTTGACTGATGTTCTTCATTCAGCCCCTTGTATTAACTGTCTTTGCATCCCCCCCCCTTGCCCCCCCTTGGTTATACAGCAATTGTATGAAGGTTTCTGGTCAGGGATTTCACGCAGTGGTTTGTCTGGGGTCACTGTTGACCTGAGGAGGACAGATGTGAAACTTACTCTTCATGAAGCTATTTAAGAATGGCTAAGAGGAATCAAAAATTCCTTCATATTTGATGTTTCAGTGGGTCTCCCTGGGTAGAATGAAAAAAAACATGGAATCATTGAATAGATTTATGCCATTCATCCGGAAACAAATGTACAGTTTGTATTTTAAACCCTTGTGCTGTTTAGAAAATAGCACTAACCGAACCTGCATTTCTCTACAGATATGTAAATATGACATGATTGCAAAACACTGAAGGCTATGGCGACTAAACGTGTATGTATTTAACCTAAACAGTCTTATCAAACCCAGTAAACTGTCACAAGATAATATATCAGGTAATTGTCAGGGCACTCAGTGTGTGGGCTGGTGCAGTGTGTATTTAGGTTAAATAATGGTCTTTCCTGTTTAATATGACTGGTGTCCCGAGTCGATTTGCAAGCCAGAAAGTCACCCAGTTTGGCTTAGGCCACAGACAGGGAAACAGACCTTTTCCTGCATATTCCACAGCTCTGCCAACGACAACAGAGGCTCCCGATGTATTGACCTCATTGGTAAAAGTGATCCGTACCCGAGCGCTCTCAAATCGAGAGCTGGCACGTCACTTCAGATCTGCGGCACGGAATTGAAAAGCTTAAATCATGCCGTTATTGCCTGCCCAACAATGCACCATTAGAATATAAAACGGAGAGGTAGCTTCTTCTGACCAAAACAGGCCCTGACATTATTAAAAGCATTAATGCACAGTCACGCTCTGCTTCCTGGATAACTTGAAAAAACCCCAGGAATTCATTAAAGTGGGCTCACTCACGGATGCAAACTTTAGCCTTTCGACGATTGAATCTGCATATCAGAATTCTAATCAGAGCACCCATAGCTGTCTTTCTGTAATAAAACTCTAATTTTTACTAAGGCCTACTTTTATAAACGTGACATCCGGGTCTCTCGTTGGGCTGGTGTTAATTAAGACCATGCATGTTGCAGTATTTCTGCCTCAGAGTGTCATTTTAACGAGGAAACAAGTTGGGAACAGTAGCATCTTCAGCAAAAAGAAAGAAAAACAAACAACAGAGTGCCTCTTCAAGATGAGATGCGACCATGGCCAGCATCGGCACCTGGAAGACGGGCTCCCGTCCAAGAGCAGAGCAGACGGGGGGAGCCGGCCGAGCGCTGTTGCTCTCCCGGAGACTTGCATGTGCTCCCGGGATGTGTGAGAGTCCCCAGCCGTGCTCCTAATCCAGCCCGATGTGGGTTTCTGCTTTTGGCCGCACGCCACCCGCCATCGGAGGGATTTTCCCCATTGCGCTCAGCGGAAGACGGCCAAGCCTCTTAGAGTGCGAGCATGTGTTTTCTGTCCTCTGAATGCAGCCCACGTCGAGAGCGCTGTCTGAATGCTCTGTAATATCAATAATTGATGCTCTTGAGGAGTAGTAATTAAATTAGTTAATTATGCCGGTAAAATTACATGTAATTATGTGACTGGAGGGTATGTTTAGTAAATTAGTCTCATCCATGCTAGTAGTGTATAATGGTGCCAAATTTTGTTCCTTGATGATTAGGTAATTTTGATACCTCTTTCAGGAATTAATGAATCATTTACAGGCAGAAATTCGCTGATTTGTGTTTTGCCATTTTTTCTGCAAGCCTCTGATTTGAAGGCAATATGGCATGAAGCCCATGAACCTTAATCCATAAATAACCATATATTACATGATATATGCCTTGATATAAATCAGATTTGTATTGATGTTTTGTTTATTTTTTTTCTGATGACAGAAGCATAGAAAGGATTTACATAGCAAGGCAAAAATGTCTCGTTATTTCAATGTTACGATTTTTTAAAAATGGCAAAATGGGCCAGATGTTGAAATGTTTTTAAATGTAAATAGCTATAATAATACAGCATAATTACAGCAAAGAGAAAGACTGTTGAGGAATAAACTTCCCATCCAGGGTGTACCCCGCCTGGTGCCCTGTGACTACAGGAATGGGGACCAGGCCCTCTCCGTACTGGAAACCTGCTTTGGTAGATGCATTTGTGATACTGAAAATGAGAGGATGCTGAGCTTCTGCATTGTAACATGGTAAAATCCCATGAGCCACCGCAGGCACTGCGCTGCTTTCGCAAGTTTTGTCCTTGTAAGACCTGAAAGGCCAGATACTATGGCAGGTGGAACTCCCTTAACACCTGAGGGTCCCCGGAACCTCTGTAAATGAATACCCATCATCAGTAAAACCAGGGGCTAGAATATGTTGTTCTATTTGCATGACTTTAATGCACCGTGAATACTTACTGGATAAGAGGATGGAGGGATGGATGGATGGATGGATGGATGACTTTAATCTCATTGTATAACAGAAAAGGTATCTTCTTAGGTTTATATGAATTTACATCAATAATAAAGCAATAGCAATGTTTATAGCACTAACCCTCAGGCTGATTTATAAGGCAGTTGCCAAACAAGGCACTTTTATCTAAAATAACCTAAGCATCTTAGCCTTCTGCAGGATCACACACTCACACCTCTGGATGACCTAACAGCATCCGTCATGCCACTGGGGATGGGAGCGGCCTGCTGATTGGTCAGAGGGACCGTGACTGTTACTATCACATCAAGGTAACCTGCAGCAGGTGTGGTTGTCCTGCATGGCCATGCCCAACTCTCCATAGGCAAGCCAAGCAGTGGTGTCCCTCCCCCCCATTTAATTTATTACATCCATTTGCCATTTTCTGCTCTCACTGTGACAATCACAGATGTATAATATGGATTCTGTAGCCCACATCCAGACCCTGACGGTCCACCGTAATTTACGAAATAATCATGATTATTAATTGTGATTATACCATAACTTGGCACTAAACTACAAAAGGACTTTGAGATTAATGGCCTACTTGTTTTTATCTGTCTCTCCAGAAGTTTTAAGGAGATTATTTCTAACCCTTTCTCCCACAGTCTCTGCAACTAAAAGAGCCATATTTTACTTGGAAATGAAGGGTCTAATAAAAAAACGAGGTCTAATAAATTCCAAAAAAATACATCTATTTTTAATTATGAATGCTATTGAAGCATAGCAGAGCTTACTGAAAACAAGTGTCATGTTATGTTGTGCTCAGAACATGTATATCCTTACAGCAACACATACCATTATAAAACATATAAACATATAAAACATAAAAAATGTTCACGGGTACCTTGAAAGAAAAGCACGTGCCATTAGAACAATGAAGCTTTATAACTGTCACCTGTTTGCATTTAGGGTGATTGATTTTGCTACAGGTAGTGCTGTGAGATTGACAAGATGTCTTGTCCAGTTAGTACGCTCTGTGTACAAGAAGGGCAGCTCAGTTATGCCTCTGAGACTGTCAGTTTTTAACTTCCCCTTAGGCAGAAGCCCATTAATTCATGTCGGTAGAAAATTGCGAAGTGCCTTTTTCTCTCCTGAGATGTCTTTGGGAGTTAATTGCCTTATTCCACTTGTTACCGACTCACATGCAAACACACACTTTACCCCAGGGAGAGTGAGGAACATTTTTTTGTTGTTGTTGTTGATTTATTTAGTGTGAAGTTGCATCCATAAACACGGAGAGTGCAAGGAATCACAAAGGGCACTCATCCGAAGGGAGATTGGAGCCGACTGTGCAACTGGGCAAACCGTAATAAAGAAATAACAAGTGACTCCGAAACCACACTTCCTGTTTCCTTTGCCGTCATGCTCATTTGCCCGGAATGGGATGCCGACAGCGCCGTCTGACTGGACGTCATTGGGCGGGGGCAGGGGGACACCCTGGACAGGATACCTGTCCCTCACAGTGCACGTACACAATCACACACTGTGGGCGATTTGCAGCCGCCAATTAACCTACATATGTAAAATATTGCAATTTTTTATATTTTTCACTCGGTTTCCTAGAATCATTAACTGTTCGGCAAAAATTGCTGCACAAGGGGCCTAAATTAAAAATAAAAACCAGATGAAGTAAATTCGTGAAAATTTTCCGACGCAAATCTACTATTCTTTGTACTGTAATCTGCTTTTCTTCATTTGGCATACTCCAATGCATATATGTCATTCATCTCTTTATATTAACCTTCAAGGTGCAGTCAATCAAAAATTTTGTGTGTGCGCTCGCCCTCATTGTCACTTCATAAAGACCTCTTCTCACCAATGACGGCAAACATTAAATAATCTCTTTAATTAGATCTCCTAATCCTCTCATGAGTCTGCCTTAGTGGGAGGGGGCCCTGTTATTTAATGGAGTTAGCCATGGGTGACTTTAGGACTGGTCAAGTTCTATTAAGAAGATAGCAGCATCAAAGCCCAGTGAGTACGCATCACTTCCTGTGACCTGGTGCTCTCCACATACGTGTGCCACGCAAGCTGTGACTGGACACAGGCTGTGTCAGGGGCACTTGACACAGGCAAGCCACAGAGTAGGCCGCGTAGCGACATTCTGAGCCCGACGAAAAACGACTTACACCATTTGTCAGCGATAACGCTAGCAGATATATCTCACAGGGAAAGGCGCCACAGCCTGTCATATATTTACCGGGGGTAACAAAGAACATGCAAAGGGCTAGCGCTGGAGGGCTGACGAAGACGGGCACGTTAGCGTAGGTGACAGGAGATATCGGTCTCAGTGAATAATGGAGCACGCCCTTCTCAGGGAGCTTGTCGCCACACACCTGCGGAGTGACTGAAAACGGCCATGCAGAGGACACAGGCCCGTCCGGTGGAATTTCCAAACACCGTTGATGCTGGGTTCCGGTCCAGGGGTTACTGTCGTTAGAGGTACAGGAATAATCCTCTGCAGGAAAGCCTGGCTGACAGGACGAAAGCAAAATAGTGTGCATCAGGCAAATGAGCTTGACTACTGTTGACGTCACGTCCGGTTTTTAAAAAGAAATATCAAGCCTGTGTGGAGAGAAACAGAATCTGAGTAATGCTGGGTCTGGCACTGCCCACCGCAAGAGTTATGAGAGGCAAACTCTGCATTTCGTAAAATGGGTTAAATTAATGAGCCTTGAAATGGATCATTAACGAAAATGCATGTGCCATACAGGAAACAGACAGATGAAAACGGCTCTACACGCAACACACATTAGCCGTTATTAATGGCTACTCTTTAATCATCTCAATGTATGCCATAAAATAGCACCGTCATCAGTCAGACGGCATTTCCTTATGCCCAGAGAGACAGAATAAATATAGTGACAGCCATTTTGTTGTGAAAAAGTGCCCGCAGCCCGTCACGGTATCAGCTGGCGGATTCTCTGAGATGGATGGTTTGTGAAACGTTTTATTGCT
Organism: Mormyrops attenuatus; assembly: GCA_026777985.1. NCBI lineage: Eukaryota > Metazoa > Chordata > Actinopteri > Osteoglossiformes > Mormyridae > Mormyrops > Mormyrops attenuatus. The sequence continues at coordinate 10,709,156 of JAODKC010000137.1, forward strand.
TGAAGATCAATAATCAAATTCAGGTCGTTCCAGGTCTAGGTCTCTCAACAATGATTGACAAAGTAGTCATACGTAGATCCTGTGGATTCTGTGTTGCTCCACGACAATACAATTTTGCCCAAATTCCCCTTCCATAATAACCTCCAATGCATGACATAAAACGGGTCATGTCATGATATAATACCTAACAGATCATTCAAAAAATATACCTGCTCTTAAAATAGACATTTAACAGAACCAGAGATAACACATCCATCTACACACTACGCTAAAGCTTTCATTTCTGGGCCGGGGAATTTCGACAACAATTCTGTCTGTGCGGGAAACAGCCGGATTTTTCTCCTGCCAGAGTTTACAGTTTACCAGTTAAATGCCCTCCTTTTAAGAAGGTTGGACTGGAGTTTTGTGGTGAGTAATCACATTCCCACCTGCGGGCAGGTCGCTAGATGGATGCGTCAGGGTGGGGACTCTTCCTTGGCACATGGCTGCCTGTTGACCAAGGCGCTGCCGACAAACACACCTGGCTTCTCTCTCTCTCTCTCTCTCTCTCACTCTCTCTCTCCGCTTGGCAGGAGCCTCTTTCCCGGAAAGCCGGGGCGGCCTGTGCCTGCCTCGCACTCAGGAGCGCGGCTCCGGCAGCTGCGCGGAGAAATTCTTGGCAAACACACGCAACCCGACTCGGAGATTAATTTTTACCTACCACACTAAGCCTGCGGGAGGACATCCCACCCCCGGGGGGGAGGGGGGGGGGAGAGAACAAGTGTGACCGGCCTCTTGCTGTGGAAAATGGAATGAGTCGGACAACCCGGCAAATGCCACACGCGACCTCCAGTAAATAGCAGCTTTTTAACGTTCTTTGGAATCCCAAAGTGCAAAATATAGCCGCCTTCATCTCTGCTAATGAAGGGAAAGAATCACTAGGCTTTGCCAAAACCTGGCCCATGAATGGAAAAGGGTTACACTGGACGTCATAACGTCTGTGGAATCAAACTTATTTTCCTTTAATTATTTTATCACCCTTCAAAGACACTAGGAAATGGAATTAAATGTTTGTGTGTAGCTCAGAGTGTGAGGGGATGTGCCTGTTCAAATCCTGGACCCTTCAGATAAGCCCTTAACCTGTGATCATATCTCTATTGGGCTGTTGAGCAAACCCCCCAAAACTGCAAGCTTTGACATGTGTGTCTCATAAATGTTACATTTATATAGTGCTTTTTTTTCAAGGTACCCAAAGCTCTTTGCAGAAGCAATGGGGAGCCACTTCAGCCAGCACCATTGTGTAGCCCCCACCTGGATGATGCGACAGCAGCCGTTTTGTGCCAGAACACTCACTACACAGTAGCTAAGGCAGGAGAGAATTCCACCAATTAGACATATGGGATGATTAGGAGGCCAGATTTGATTGGGCCACAGTGGGCAGTTTTAGCCAGGACATCGGAATACCACCCCTACTCTTTCAGAGGATGCCCAGGGATCTTTTATGACCTCAGAGAGCCAGGACTTCAGGTTTATGTGTCATCCAAAAGACAGCACCATTTTTACAGCTCAGCATCCCTGCATGACATGAGAACCTGAGGGCAGCCATGTGGCAGGTGATACCTCAACACCACAGTAGTCTGAATGGAACAGTGTGAGTTTTTTCCGGTGGCTGGAGAGCCAATCCTGCCACCGATCCCCAAATTTACCCTGTAAGTTGGAGGACCTCCTTACAGGGCTGGATGTAGATTAATGTCATACCCAGGACAAAGCAATTGCAGGTTAAGGACCCTGCTCAAGGGCCCAATGGAGTAGGATCACTCCTGACAGTCACGGGATTCAACCTAGCAATCTTCCGATTGCTGGCCGAGATGCCTAGCCTCAGAGCCACCGCTCCACCCTACTGCAGGTGGTATGGCTGCTATAGAATTCCTTTGTACCTGTACACATACTGGTACGACTAACAAATAAAATATTGAGTTATTATTGCATTCCCCAGACAGAGAAAACATGCTTTTGGGACCGGTCCACCGCCATGACAGGCACGTTCTCATTATGAAGATAACTCAAAAAGGACTTAACAGATCTTTTTTAAAAGTGGCAGAAGGACTGTATGGGTGAAGAACTGAACCTGATCAAGTGAGCCAAGCTGCATGAAAACTGAAGCAATGGTGCTTAATGACAGCAAAGGGAAGGGAAACTTCGATGCTTCACCTTGTAAGCAAGATAACTCAGTTTGATATCATTACTCTATTTACTCTTTGGTGGATCTTATTATCACTTTACAAAAAAATTATATGGATGAAAATCTACACCTGATAGGCCTGATACCATCCTGTGAACACAGCGATCCGAAACCTTTCAGTATCTTATTCAAACTTCCCAGGAACATTATTTGTAGTCAGGTCAGTGATACTTAAAGTGAGGTGCACAAGATGATTTTCTGAATATTATAAAATAAAATAAAGTTTATAATGTTTTTCTTTGTTGCCAGCTCCCCTACTTGACAATTCTTATCAGTAGGTGGTCGGAAAATTTAATCTTGGGGAACTTGAGGGTATTTATTGTGGGGAAAGTTAATTAAAATTGGGTGTAGGGTAGTAATATGGTAATATTATACTGCGATATATTTGTTCAGCGAAATTTATCATCAGGGAATTTAATCATGTCACTGAGTTCTAGTCCAAGTCAGTGGCAGCACATGAAAGAACAGGCGCAGATCTGGCAACCCTGATTATATATATAATCATACATGTATGCAAGTGTGTATGTATGTATACGTGTCACGATGCGTTGCGGAAGCAGGTAGCCGGGAGCCGTGAATACGGACAAACGGGGTTTATTTAGGATAAAGGGAGACAAACGGGAGCAAAGGCACGCAGATACGACAATGACAGATCTGGGGAATGAACTGAAACAGGGACTAAAGTACACAGGACGAACGCGGTCAAACAGGAAACAGCTGGTAACAAGCGGGATGCACACGAGGTTAACGAGGAGGCGTGGTCCACATGAGGGTGATAGGGGCTGGGCGTGACAATACGTATGTGTGTGTGTATGTTTCAAAAGGAGAGTGAGATGGGACGTGTAAAAAGCAGCATTCCAATGTATCTGTGCTCATACTAGTGGAAATGGTAAAGGATCATTTCATTTTCATTTCATTTCAGTCGGGCTCTCCCTGTATGTACGGTATGAAGAATTATGCTGCACCCCATTTGAACTTGGTCAATTCTGAAGTCAGAATTTCCAAGTTCCTGGTCGGATATTTAAATCTGAACACCCCTTGAAGTCAGTATTCCAGCTCAGAAATTCGCAGGAAACTCTGCAACCCTGACCTGAGAACTCAAGATGGCTGCCCCGTCATCAACAGAAGCGAAAGCCATAGTTGTGCACTGTTGGTTGGCATGTATGCAAAGACATTACTTCGGGTTGAGCAGTGGGGAGTTTAGATCTCCACCCATTTAAAGGGGTCCAAGGGGTTGTATTTGGCTGGTTTTGATTACTGGGGGGAGGGGGTAGCCACCCCCCCCGCCCCCCCTATAATTTACGCCCATGCACTTCTGTATCATGTGCGTCTCATTAAATTGGTCGTACACACAGTGCTGTCTAACCACTATATGTGGCCTTGTTGTTACGGCGTTTCTATGGGCCAAATACCACGTCATGTGTGGTTATCAGCCTGTATTGCTATCATTCTGAGCTAGATGGTACACAGCATTACATACCACCCAAGCCCATCGTGGGGGGGCGGGCTAGAGATGGAGGTTGGGGGGCTGTGGGAGGAGTAGGGATTAGATATGGGAGGGGGGTGTGATGCAGCTATCCAGGGAATGCATCGTGCATCGTCATATTTTGTCAGCTTCTTTTCCACTGGTATCTATGCATCTTAACTAGTCTAGTGTTATAATAAATATATGTTTATTTCCAAAGTTAAAATATGAATATAACAGCTTTTAGTTTGTTGGGTAGTGTTTATGTTTTACAAGTTTGGAATCTGGTACATTTTACATTTTGTAGCGGTGGGGGCAGGGGGATAGGGGGGGCGCTGTCTGGGGAATATATTTGTTCTAATTCCAACAGCATCTTTTCCAGGTATTGATTCAGAGTTTCAGGGCTGTGACATTTTAGCCTGAACTTAAGTTTAAGCAAATATTAACGAATGTGAAGCTACTCCGCTTAAGATTTGATGTGCCTGCTTAGCAGCCGGGTCCTTCCATTTAAATAACTGTCGTGTAGACAGCCTTATCTCATTGTTAAACCTTTTACAATATGTTGCAACATGATATAACTTCAGTTTTTCTGACAGGCTGTACTTAAATTTTTCCATTTGACTGAATTTACATGGACAGTGACTGTGGTTAATGTCAGCTTAGCCGTTTTATGACTGAAGGCAGAGCCAGATCACATTTTGACATGTTAAGCAAGTGGAGTTTGTTTTGGTGGTTGGCAAATAAATTTAGAGCTTGATGCGAAGCAAAATGCACGTCTTGATGGTGAGAGGAAGTCGGGGACAAAGTCAATTTTAGAAGTCTAATTCGGAATGGTTTGCACATAAACCAAATTTTACAGCCACCATGAAACTTGGAAGTGTGGAAAGAAATGGACTTTTTTATGTGGGAAAATAGGCAAGAATGAAACACAATAGGGTAACTTGACAAATGAGTGCAATACGTTTGCTTGGCGGGCCCCCCCCCCGCATCCTCCAGGAGCGCCAGCACGTTTGGACATCCCGCTGTGACCATTGCTTAATTGCCCGAAGACTCACACGACCCCGATGTAAGCGTCCTCTCAATAAGTACTCCGTCTAGCGATCTGTCAGATGGCCGCAGATTATTTTCTGGTTTCTGCAAGTCTGTAGTGGGGATTAAGAAGATCTAAACAACCCAAAGGTGTCTTGCTGTTTCCCTCCCAGCGTAGCACTCCCTTTCTTCTGTTGTTACTTTCCACAAGATGAGGAGCGGACGAGAGGATGGGATGTAAATTTCGTTATTGGGGGTTGGCTGCAGGAGGTGTCGGGGAAGTTCCTCACAAAAGTAATCCATTATGGCATAAAGTCCCAGTCACAGAGACTGGCTGCTTGAAACGAAACCTCCGTATTTGTACTTTCGGGTATCTGAGCTTCCCACCTCCATCTGTAATGGATTGCTGTAGTGAGTAACTTCCCCAACACTGGGTTCAGATGACTGCAGTCAGTGCTCATGTATCCTTTTGTGTGTGGGGGTGGAGGGGCAGCATGTAGCTCAGTGTGCCCGTAATTGGAAGGTTGCTGGTTTGAGCCTCGTTTTTGACAGAACAGTGCTATGTTTGTGGGCCCCAGAGCGAGGCCCTTAACCCCCCAGCTCCATGAGTGCCGTTGCTGGCGGCTGCCCTTCACTGCCAGGCTTATCATTACCTACATCTGTGTGTCATGGGGAGCAAGGTGGGGTAGGCAAAAAGAGAATTTCCTCATGGGGATCAGTAGTGTTGTCATTATTATTATTCTTATTTTGTAGATGTGAGGTGGGCATCTCTGAGGTTTAGACCAAAAGGAGACCAAGCCAAATCGCACAGAGATGTGAACAACTCCATCAGTATGTCGTTTTTGAACAACATTAATTTCATTTAGAGTTGATAGATAGATAGATAGATAGATAGAGATACTTTATTTATCCCGAAGGAAATTTAGGTGTCCAGTAGCTTATACACT
>JAODKC010000137.1:10717303-10745422 GCA_026777985.1 Mormyrops attenuatus
GTGTCCGGCTCGGCTCGTCAGCCTTGCTGCTCAGAAAGCCAGTGTCCGGCTCGGCTCGTCAGCCTTGCTGCTCAGAAGGCCCATCGCGGATCCTCCTGTCTCAGCTGAAGCTGGTCTTATTTTTTATTCCCTTTGGCCGCTCAAAAGAGGGCTGCTTAGATAAACGCTTTTGTTCACCAGATTGTTTTTATACATCTTCCGACTGCTTCTCCCAGCCGTTGTCACGGCGATGCCAGGGCCTTTCATACACAGCACCCAAGGCTGCGATACACCCCGGATGGGATACCAGTCTATCACAAGGCAAACACATACACTACACCAGTAGTTCCCTCTGTGTCCAGGAAAACATGTCTGTCCTCCCCCTTGACCATTTATGATGTTCCTTCTCCTGTTTGCATTCTGCAATAATGAAAAGTTACTAATGTTTATTTTTATAAACATATTTTAATTTGGTTGCACTGTAATGTATGGTTACACTGCAATGTAATTTCTTTTGAATGCGACTCAAACAAGGTTTCGCTCCACTGTCCATCAGCACTCTTTTCTTTTTCTCAGTTTATGACATTGCTCTCAAAACATAAGTTGAATGTTTATGGACAAAAAAACTACATCTAAAGCCAATTTGGCAAGGAGCTCTAATTTCAGAAGCCTGACAACCATTAAATGTGAGCTTAATAACTGAAAAGACCCTCATCTTAAGATATTAGCCTTCAACAAAATAGAACAAATATTGCATATTATGGTATTATTAATAATGTATTAAAACGAAATGAACAAAGTAACACTGAGCACCAGCTTCCCCGTGAGATGCCGCTAACAATGGTTTGAGGTTAGCTGTGAATTCTGGGATTTTTTGTGATGTTATGGCCGAGGCTCTTGTGCTGTTTATAACCAAGAAGGAATACTATTAGTTTCTATTACAAATCTTTAATAAAACCCTTTTAATACATAATAAATACATATCAAAATATACGGCATTGTGTCATCCTATATCTCGTTTTGGGTATATCGATATTTTCTATGCTTTTCATATAAATTGAGCACCCCCCCCCCCCCGGGTCCTCGCTGAGGCCCCCTAGTGGGCCACGCCCCCCAGTTGAGAATCACTGCACTACACCAATTAGCCTAATTGCACTTCTTCGAACTGCTGGTGAAAATCTGTGTGGCACAAGGAGTACATGCAAACTTCACACACACATACAGTAACGGTAGAATTCAACACCCCAGCCCAGGAGATGCGAGGCGACAGTGCAACACGCTTCATGAAGCACCAGGCTGCCCCAGATTGTTTACCTGCAAAGTTTATTTTTAAATGCATCATTGCGGTACACATGCTATGGAGCGTGAAAATGCTATGAATGCTTGTTTTTGTCACAACTCTTACATGCACCCATGAAAATAAACATCCGAACAAAAGCTGTTTAACTGGCTATTTCTCAAAGATGAATGTTACAGGAGAATAGACTCCAGGAACGTCGAGGCGGCTGACTTTAGGACATTAGGGGACGAGCAGGATGGCTGCCACTGAGTCGGATCTGTGGGACGGCACCAAACACTCAGGACTATGGTTTCGTCTGAGCCTAAATGCGTTTACAAGGAGCACTAAATGACACATTTTAAACGAGAGATTTGAAAGATTCACAGATAAGTATTTCAAATGATTCTTAATTTCTGAATAGCCCTAAATGCATCTATCCTTCCTGTTATGGGCTCCAGGTGGCCCATGATCTTGTACCGCAAAAGCAATATGGAGGCCGGATGGATCGATGGAGATCGACTCGACCTGGTCGTCGCACGATTCACTGGCAGCAAGAACAAAACAAAATACAAGTCAAGTCGTTCAACTGTGTCGTCCAAAAGGTCAACGTCGGACAAAACTAAGTAACGACAAATGTTCAGTACTATCTGGGGCAAAGTAAAGAATAAAGATAAGACAGGCAGCTAAACTGTTACAGATTGCTGGAGAAATATATCAGTAGATATTAACATTAAATGTCCCAGAAGACTTCTGTTATTCAGGCTATCTTGAGGTCACAGATTTATAAACGCTGCAATGGACTGTTAACAAATGCACTCGTTAGAGGCTGATAGCGTGTGAAAACAAACCATTATTGAAGACGGCAGCCGCGGAAACATTGTAATAACAGGCGAAGCCGCCCATACAAACATGGATGGTCCCGCTCTCAGTGCTGGTGCTTTTTGTTCTCCGCCCCAGAGAAAACTGTGAAGGGTACAGGGGTGGGCGGTTCTGCCCAATCCCGTCGAGGCTGGGGAGGGCGGGGGAGGGGCAGTGACAGGGGTGACGGACACATGCTGGGTTTTCCTTCCTCCCGCACCTGCTTGCCCCGCCTTTCACCCGCACAGGCCTACCCCCATCTGCCCACCTGTAGCCAGATTGACAGACCAGCGCTGGTGACCTCTAAATCTTCACCGGCACCTCTCACCTTCTGCTACCCCAACCCCAGCCACGCGGAGAGTCATTGATGCCAAGGTTACACCTTTGTTAAAGATCACTTCTTAAATTCGGCACTTTATGAAACATAGCAAGTCAGAAGATCATCCACGGCCGCCACAGCTACAGTACATTTACGGGGTTGTCTTGTCATTGAAATGGCGGATACCAGCGGCTTAAGCATACAGGAGTAAATCCTTTTTTTTAATTTAGACTGAGACCCAGCCATGCGCTGCTTCAGGCAAAGCTGGCAGGGGGGCGCAGCCCGGGTTCGAGCGCTGGAAGCGGGGAGGCCCCGGCTCCCTCGGCTTATTAGGCCGACACGCGGGATGCGCTGTTAATGGAGACATTTACACCTTACTAAGAGCTGGCAGGTGTCGGACCTCGCGCCGCTGAGCGCGGCAGCCTGCCAGGCGTCGTTAGGAGGCGTGCCAAGGAGCTTGGCCAGCAGCCGCGCTCTGGAGTAGCCGGGCATGGGAAGCTGTGCTGCGACCGCAACTCCGGAACATTCCGATAGGGCGGGGCCTTTCCCATACAGCGCGCCCATTCCCGGTTCTCCCTTTATGAAGATGTGGGAGGCAGAGGGTCAGGGTGATGGTGGTCAGGGTGATGGTGGGCAAGGCGGGAGGGGGGACACCATACATAGAATGAATGAAAAACCCAGAAGACCCAACCGCCCCCCACCCCAAACCCTCAAACGATCACTGCTTGGATAGCGGGTGGCATCCCTCTGTATTGAAATTTTTCTAAATGTTTAGTAGTGTTTTAAAGAGCTGTGTAAAGCGGGGCCTCTTCTTGATCTGCAGCCTGATTTAAATTTTATTGCTGACCGTGTTTCTGCTCTTGGCCCGAGTGTTTATGATTCTTGACATGCGCTTACACTTCCACAAGTCCTTAGAATTGTTCTGAATGTTGGTTTTTGTCTCCTGTGTGATCCTACGCAGAAAAACGATTACGAATTGTCTTGAGTCTGCTCCCTGTTCCCTGCCTCATGATGTGTGTAAGAAGCACGGTAGCAATATATCACACATTACTATTATTATTTTGGTTTGCTGTAATATTTTTGAAAAAGAAAACATGGGAAAAACAGAAAATTGTGTGAAGATGATCAGGAGACACAGATGCCCAGACAGAGCACCTTAAGGGCCTGGCTGAGTACCAACAGGAACAGTCTGGGGATGAAAAATGCAATACAGAGGATGTGGCATTTAGTAACAATCAATTATCAGTCTGCAAACATGTTAGTATTGACGAAATTCTGATGGCTTTGCGCATCTAAAATGCTGAATTGGGGCATAGCAAACATCTCATTTATCCAGGGTAATATTACTTATTAAAACTGCATTTTAAATGTTAATTCCGTGATGAATGGCCTCCTCTGATTCCCACGGAAACATGAAGACAGCCAGGACTATATAAGCTGGAAGCAAATTGTTCCTTTCCATCAAAAAGGCAGATAGAGATCAGCCTCTATTGCATGATGAATTATACCAAGAGAGGCAGGGAAATTACAGAAAAAGCAAATGGTTTAAATTTTAATACCACCAGTTAGGTAAATGTTAGAGTGTGCCCATGTGACGCTGTTTAAAATATCATGTATACAAACGGGCAAAGAGGAGAGCTCAGTCCTCCAGACACTGTCAGCTTGCAAAGTGACGTCTTTCACGATTTGTTTTTCATTGTATTTTACAGACTTCGGGTGTCAAACTTTTTGAAAATGATTTTTTAATGACCGAGGGAAGGAGTAGCATTTAGAGGTGGTCAGGGATCACAATCTAACCTATCAGAAGGTCAGTCCCAGAGAAGTGCTTAATTAGAATAGCTTCAGTATGTTTAAGTACAAATAGATAAACTGAGTGAACAACCGGAATCACCTAAATCTAATTATAATGAACAAACAAAGCTTTCTGCTTTATAAAAGATCAACATTTTATAAGCTCTGGGGATGACTTCGGTGATCAGGCTGCATCGTTTTTTACGAAGAACTACTTCAACAGTGGGATGCTGAAAAACCACACATGGATCACCCTTTGGAACTGTGGGGACGGACGCGAGGTCACGTCACATGACGGACACACACCGTGCTGTACGAGAGCACACTGTCCTCTTCAGATACACCTTCGGCTCGGTTGTCATAAGGAGAGGGATCTCTTGTGAGAATGATTAAATATTCCAGGCACCCCATGTCCTGGTAGACCTTGGGATAAGCGTGTGGAAATTCTCCATCAGGATAATTTATGAAATAAGGCAACAAGAGAGAAGTCAAATAATTGATCACATCCGCTAAAACAAAGTGTTCCTTCACTTCAGAATATGTGTGTCAGACTTCACTCATCCCAATAAAGGCCAGTTTCTAAGCACTGGGGATCCATTACCTGCAGCACAAAATTTCAGTTTAAATAGCTAACAGTACCAGTACCTACATTTCCAGTTTGTGCCCGTAAATACTACAATACGATGGTCAAATTAATCTAAAGTTGTTTCTTGAAATGTTAAAGCACACAAACACATTTGATATATGCGGTCAATCGTTTCATTTCTTGTGAGATTTCACCCAAATTATTTTGCTCGGGCCCTCAGAAACGTGAATATTTTCATGAAATCATTACCTTCGGGCAGCAGGCACGGCTTCACGGGGTGCGGAAAATTAGGCAAAAACACTGACGGTGATTGTATTTCTGTTCACCCGGTCTGCTCATATTTTTAATTAATAATTGTGAGCAGCAAAAGGCAAATTAGACTGAAATCAATCAAATGCCCACGTGGAAGCGAAACCCGTGGCGTTGCGGTGTGTGATGCAGCGAAGCGGTTTCGTTGTAAATAAAGTTACTTGCTCTTTATTTTTTACAGGTGAATGTTTCCACACAGAGTAATATCTAACTGTTAGAACGAAGCCCGATCAGATGGATGGCTTATTCTCTTTCGGGTGGATAATCAGACTCGGGAATCGTTAATAGGACTGACACTGCGGCGGTAACATAAGTAAGTATCGCGGCACTAAGGGTCTCACTTAGCCAGTTGGCCCCCTCTATTGTTGCCGACCTCACGGCCCAGTGAACACCAAATTTTCTCTGTCACACTCCAATAAACCTAATTGTGCAAAATAAATGAGCTAATTTCGGAAGTTCCAGTTTCAGCAAGAGATAAGGTGGCTGCCTGATTGATTGGCTTTTTTTTTCTTTTAATTTCAAAGAGTGTCAGTTGTGCTTTGGGTGAGAAACCCGGTTGTTTGCGTATCTGCGTCTCCTACACGCCCAGCCCTGACCCCGGATAATACCCGCCCCGCTCCCTTCCTCCGCTGCGAGGCGGCAGGAGCGGGTCCCCGCGGACCGGGCTCAGGAGGCGCCGGTGCCTCATTTGCATTTTACCGGGGCTCTTATTTGCGGCATCGCACGTGGCGCTGGGCCCCGAGGGCTGCGGGGGGAAAAAGGCAGGTAAGACATAAATTAATCATAGGACGTTTGAGATTTAGCGGCGCAAACGCAGCTGGAAAATTCCCCGTATCGGGAAAAGACGGCTGGAATAACGGGAGGTTGTTTTTGGTGTCGCTTGGAAGGAAATGGGGAAACAGAGATGGAAAGTTTTGGGGGTGAATCTGAAATCCCCACCCGCCAGAAGTCTGCTTGAAAAACTAAAAAAAAAAACATCATTCAATCAAATCTTTTTAATCCTAAAACAATACAATACATACTCTGTGTAGTTACTTAGTTTCCGTAGCGTAAGGGTAAATGTACTCTTCTCTTTTGGCAGTAATTATATTAGTAGTATGACATTCTCATTATTTTATTTTAAAAATTGTAAATGTCAAAGTGTTTTGAATGTGCACCTTCGGTACATTAAAACAACGTGACAGAAATAGTCGCAACTGAAATCCACCAACTGGAAAAAACGCCTTTTAAAAATTATTTCACACGACAACTTTACCTTATGAAACTGTTCCAACTATTTTAAAAGCCCAAAATAATAGGATATATAAAAAGCATTTCGGTCTATCTTTGGCAAGGAATTACTCAGCTGCCCGAACGCAGGAAATTCTGTCACAGGGTGGCCCGTTTCAGCACCTGGGCATAACCTTTCTGACCTTCAACCATAAGCATGAGGCCTGAACTGTGTCCCTAACCATCAACCCTGAGCAAATGATCATTTTTTAAAACTTAGTTTACAGTACGTGGAGCTTATTTCACATTCAAAGCTTTTGTTCAGCTATGGTCTCCCATTAGTATACTGTAGCTGTCAAACCAGAATGATAAGTGGACTGTTATCTACTGTGGGGGAAAAAAACACACGCATGACATCATACTCCCTCATAACTGTTATGTGCAGTATTATTTTTAACCCGGAAGAAGTTGTGCTTTCATATTATTTTGAAAATACATAATAAGTTTGTGAATATTTTTAAGTGACCCCTGTCTCAGGTTCGAGGCGTGGAAAGCCGCTGGCTTCCAGCATACGTGACACAGCAGGTCATTTTGGGGACGCCAGTTGTGCGGGGAAGCATTTCGGTCTGTTTGTTTCACAACATGGGGAAAATGGCCTCCATCCATCAACTTAATTAAATGGAGAGGTGATTGCGAGACGGCATTACGCCATTCCCCGCCCCCCTGAGCACGGGACGGGGTGGGGGGGCGAGGAATTTTGCATGTTTCTGTGCTTACATTGAAATGGCCGGACAAAGATAGACTGCAATCTCTCTGCCTTTCTCGCTCTTTTCTCAGGAGTGATCAGTTGGCGGCCGTTTCGCCAGGAAGGTGGTCCAGGGGAATCTTTTTTTGGCATTATATGTGATTGCTAATTTCACCCATTTGAGAGTGGTAGTGCGTGACAGTTATTCCAGTTCCATGTATGTCATGCATTTCTGTACAGGATAGTGTTATACGGGGTGTACAAGATCAACAGAAAGGACTCACGGGAAATCCTGAGCTGTATGTATTGGGATCCTGCCGCATTATTCAAGAAAAACAGCCTCCAGATCATCGAGAGATGAAGTATTTCACACTCTGTATTCCAGAACTTCCCATGAAGGCACAATCTCTGGAGGTCATGGAAGACATTGACTTCATCCTGGTGCTCATTTGTGTAGCAGTGCTTATGTGGGTGTTATGGTCCTGGAATTTGGGAACATCCTGTGGGATATTTGTTTGCACCAGCAGGTGAACCTGGTCCTGTAGAATGGTGTCATATTCCATGGCTGTGGTATGACCATGCCAAGCGATCATCGGACCTAATTTGTCCCACAGTTAGCTGCCCATTAGATTATGGTTTGAAGGCCTTTCTTTGGCTTTTTACAAGCGTGAATGTAGGAACCTCATCTGAATGTAGGAAAGGATAAGAGGGAGATCACTTTTCAGACCATATTTCTTTTCTCCCGTTTCTCAGGGGCCCAGGCTTCCTACTTTTTATACCAGGTTATGTGTCTTTTTGTGTTGCCCTTGACTATAAGCATTTTTTGAACAAGTCCATCCATAAATTTTAGCTTTGTGACGTTCACAACAGACAATTTTTGTTGAGACTGTCACACAGGTCAGTGCTGTTTTTTTGAGACTGTTTATATGACCTGTGCACCTGAAATTGAGGGAGTTTTTTTGATCCATGCACCTGAAATTCTAACTATTTGACTCCTTAGGAACTCTGTTAGTTGCCTTGTTTTGCTTGAAAAACACACATATCAAAGTGCTGATCTTGGACTTCTTATTATAGGTAAGACATACCACTAATTATTATTCACCCTTATAAGCACTTTTCCATGTCAGGAATTTTTTTTCAGGAGCCAGGAACTTCTATTGTGTTCCCAACACAAGAACTCGGTCTGATTGTGATTCCTCAAAGGTGGATCTTGTTTTTTAGCCCCTACTCCAGACTAGGTACTTTTCCTTTGACCACGAGGAACTGGGGGGGGGGCCTTAGACAGATAAAGCTGACCACAAGCACCGACGCTAACTTCTGCGGGAAAAAGAGATAGAAGTAGTACAGTAAATATTGAGCAGATGGAATTATTTTTGTATTTCATTTACATTAAATGCATTAATGAATATCTTTTTGCTTGCGTTTCCATTTTTCTACATTGGAAAACTCAATTGGTAACCAATATACTTTTATCCAATATCACCGGTGTCGGTAGCAAAACTTGCCGGCGCATATTAGCCGAACAATGTTGCATAATTTGTTTATTCTGTGGAAAATGAAAGATTGATCTCTTGGTCAGGTTTAGTAATGAATTATAAACATGTTGCTGGTCATATAAATGAAATATAAATAAAAGCCTGTGTCCCGTTTTTCAGACCTCACGATCGATACCCCCCCCATGACTAACAAATAACTAACCAGCGACTTGTTCATTCTCCATTGTTTTGGGGTGGTGGTGTAGTTTCGTGTGAAATTACATGTGGAGTTTAACCTACGAGCATTTTGCACCCCCCATGCTTATTTAGCATAAAGGTTACAGCTCCGTCTGCACTGTGGGAAAGCGGCAGAAGAAAGTGGCCAGGAACTACAAAAGTTCCCAATAGAAACAGCCCAGGAACTCAGAACTTGGTTCCTGAACTTTGGTGGGAAACTTTTGTCGCTGTGTTTGTCATTGTGATTTAACTGCTTCAAATTTAAAGTCTGTTTTGATGTGGTGTTTGCGTTTTTGTTTACCCACTGCATGTCACGTTGATGTATCACTTTGCAGCATTGGACTGCCGTCAAAAGCACTGAACAAAGTATAAGCAAACGATATAATGTTAGTCCTCAACTTGACATCACATGGCGGAAACCCACCATAAAGGTCAGGTTCATGAACAGTGCTGGCCCAGTGCCCAGATGTTGTGAATATTCAGCTTCAGGTTACACTTTTTTGCTGAGTCACCATCAGCTGCCATCTGTACAGCAGGACTGGGGCAGCCAGGACGAGGAAGGGTGCCGGGTGGGACGCCAATGCCCGGAAGCCGTCGGCGTTGGGGAACGACCGACGCTGTCGAACTCCGGTCCTTTCTGACCCGACGCAGCTGCTGATCGGTGACGCATGGAAGATGGGTCCTCTGAAGGCAGCGTCTCCATTCGCTTAATGGTTGAGTGTCCTCAGAAGGACAGAAACCTACTTCCCAGACGACGGCAAATGGATTCGCCTGAGCAGTAAATCACGGGAGGGAATTAGCGCACTAACGCAGATGGTGTAGCTGTTTCCTTCAGTCTCTATCGGTATAGGCTAAAGTCTCATCGTGAAAGACGAAATTCCTATTTAAAATATAAGTAGGTCATTCAACAACTTATTACAAGTCATGTATGATTTATTTCTGTATATTATTAGAGGGGCATTGCGTAGTAATGAAAATATACTTTGTTGTTTAGCGTTGATGATGCTACTGTCCATTTACTTTATCATTTAACCCGTCGTCCTTGAACTGAAGCTTGTTGTTAAGTTGTCAGCCGTTTTGTTGACTTTCAGTAATTTTTGAAAGATTTGTCAAGATCAGACCCATGAGGCACAAGGCCGTAGCATGCTAAAGGAGCTTCGGTTGTCGTTGTGGTTAGCCGTACATGTTTAAGCATTCCAATAGGTGTTGGGAGAGGAGATCGGCACCCCTGATTGGTCGACCTGAAAACAACCGACACCTTGTGGAGACGAGAACTGGACACTGCCAAACATGGACCTTTTCGCAGTGAGAGTTCAGGCGCTATGTGGGGTGTCCGATGACAGCCCAGTTGGCACCCCTATCCCGCCTGTGGTTGCGTGCCATACGGCTGCCACTGCACAGTGGGCAGTGGGTCTCTGTCCGCCATACTGGCGTGAGGGAGGTAAACGGTGGAGGAGTGGGCAAATTTACATTTGTTTCTGCAGTGGCTGGCCAACAGCAGCTTCAGGTGGGAGAGAGGGTACAGGGGACCAGCTTGTGGATGACATGGCACGTTCAGAGGTTTACTGCAACCCCCCCGACCACATCCTCTGTCAGTCAAGCTCATGCGGGGCCCAGCCATCTGCTCCAAAGTCAACGGGAAGGAGAAAGAGTGAGGGGGTGACTGGTGTCGCGCCCTGGGGCCGGCGGAGGGTCAGGGGAGCGCTGTTCTGTAGAGGGCAGCCCCTGTCCTGTACCCGGAAAACATATGCACCGCCTGTTCCCACTTGGCAAGCGGCCCCACCCACCCAACACCCCTTCCACACCAAGTGTGCCCAGGAATCGCTGGAGACAGTGGGAGAAACGCTCTCATTTAAATGTACGCATGCATATTCATCTTTTTAAGTGTTCATCGTCAGCGGTTATCAGGCACGAAAGTGGAGAATTTTTTGAAATAATAGATCTCAGAAGTGAATGTGGATAGATAAAGTCCAACACTGGCGGTCCAATTTAGGTCTCATTTCGCAGCATATTGTCGTGAATTCACACGTAATTATTGCATGGCGGTTTCGGGGGACTCCCCGGAATGTTTCTCCTGAGCAGAAGATGGGAACGAAATTGACAGGCTTTATCCAAAAAAAGATAATGGACTGCTTACGTGTGGACACTGCAATAGATTAACTGAAGTACTTTGCAAAATATAGCTGTCAGGATCCTAATTCAGAAATCCTAAAACAGTGAGCCGTGAAAGCGTGAAGATCATTGCCGGCTGTTTCCACCCTACCGATCACCTCTTCCAGTCACTCCCCTCTAGTATAATTCTGAAACTTAGGTGCCAGTGGCGTCTTTTCTCCATCCATCCATCCATCCATCCATCCTCTGTACCCACCTGTCTTATACAGGGTGGCAGGCGTCTGGAGCCTGTCATGGAAGCTATGGGCACCAGGCAGGGAATAACCCAGGGTGGGGCACCAGACCAAATAAAAGCACTATGAATGTCACAGGCTATTGGTATAGAGCAGGACAGAAATGTCACTATGTGTTGCCGGAGTTTCTGTTCGGAGGGGGAGTCCGAATTATTATAATCAGCACGCAAGCAAAAATGAATACATGGATGTTAATGATAAACTTTCTGTGGCTAAAAAAGCGACCCATCCAAAGTAGGGTCGTATTCCTGGATGAGCGAATAGGGGCCTCAGGCTCGAACCCGTAGCATGTGAGAAGGCCCTCTGCCGGGGGGGGGGGCACCTAAGAAAGGTGACATGCTGGCTCCTGGATCAGCCCTCCTGTCTGTGCATGACATCCCCATCAGTCATTTCACAAGGTGGGAGGTGCTGTTCCTTACAAACACCTCTGCGCCCCACCCGGGAACAAACGTGAAGTTTTTCTGAAAGCCCACAGCACATCCTCCAAGCTCGCTGGGAGGGGGGTTGGGGGGCTGTCTGCTCTGATCACTCTGGCGCTGATGGGTGCCATGTCTGTAATCCTTCGGGACGGGATTCCTACATTTCTATACAGAGATGAACGTTTGACAGGTAACCTCGCTGGGGCGGTCACGGCACCCACAAGCACGCCGGCTTCCCCTCCCGCGATGGAGTGCGTGTGTGTTTCTGTGTGTCAGCCGGCTTGCGGGTGATTTTATTTTGACAGCAAGATTTGACACAAAGAGCTGAGAGGCAGTATCCCCCCCCCCCCCCACAGCACGAGAAGGCAGCCTCTAGGCAGATGGAACTCCTGCTTTCACCCACAGCATCTACATTGTCCACCTTCTGACACCCCATCTGGGTCTCCTCCTTAGTTGCACTCACGTTCACCTCATTGACCCCCCACACGCCGCCGCGCGCCGGGTTCAAGAGCCCCGAGCTTCCGACAGTCACAAGCAGACAATCCTCCCGCTGCCCTTCAGCTAGATAATTTACTTGCAAAGGAAACATAAAATATTCAGTAAAACGTCTATCTGTATGCATTAACAAAGTGTAAACTTTTACACTTGGGTAAGTCGCTGAAGGCATCTGCTTCGGAAACAACATTAAAAGTGAAACGGAGCGGGGCCGGGCCCTGCGAGCCAGTCGGCAGCCAATCGGAGACCAACGGGCTCCTCGGTGCTGCTAATTTATTCGTACTTATCAAGGTCTTTAAAAAAGACCCATTAAAATCACAAATAATTAAAAAAAAAAATTTAAAAACTGCTTCCGTCCCGCTAAACTGCGCTTCGCACTCCAGCCCGAAATGATCCCACTCCCTCTACAGTCGGCCGCTGCGGGCCGTTTTTAAATTAAATGAATACATTTTTCGTTCAGCCTCGTGCTTCCTAATAGCTCACTTTATGTTCTGTTACAGATATGGATTAGCTGGGCCGAGCCGGAGCGAGACGGTATAAAATCCGAATCCCGTGCTAAAAGGCATCGAGGGCTGGCGTGAGGCGAAGATGAAGTGGCCTTGCTGCGTCCTGGCAGCCAACCGGACGGCGGCTTAAAGAATTTGGCTGAACAGAAAAGCCCCCAGGCAGAGCGATATCCGAGGCCAGGCTTTCTGACAGACACACGCGGGCGTCACGGCACTACTGTCGGTAATCCCTAAGCGGGAACCGGGAGGTAGGCCAGCTACCATGACATTCGCCGACACCCTGCGAGGGATGCTTTTCTTGCGCGCTAAACCAATTAGCCGTGGAATTAATCGTGTTGTACTTAATTAATGGTATCCATACATTTTTTTCGCACCGATTCTTCGCTAACCATTTTTTATTACTTTTTATTATTATCACTATTATTAGTAATAATAAAATTCTTCTAGCGCCTGTGTTCTCAATCGCGCGGCTGTTCCGTTTCGCAGTGCCACCACCTGAATGGGTCATGTGATAATGATGTTAGCCTAACAGCTCGTAACAAAGGTTTGGAAATTTAAGCCGTGTGGAATTAAAAAGACAGGAAGGGATTCCAGGGCTTTTCAGCACCATGAGAAAAACGAGGCAGATAATGAAGGCCCGCGGAAACCAGCCGCGGCCTCCGTTAGAAGGCCTGCTCCGCGGATATTGTGCCCATTGTGCGGCCGAAACGCGGAGGAGAGCAGCTTGGCTTGCTCTATGGGAATCGATGCTTCAAAACCACAGCTGTCACAGAGAGGGGACTTGAATTCTGTCACAAAAGTTCAATGATGGACCTCAATGGTGTTCTGGCAGCCGGAGGCGCACTTTACTTCATGGCTCAAGCTGCAGACGAGAGCCTGTTTGAAACTAACTCTGTTTTTCTCACACTCGTCTTTTTTTTTTTAATGGCCTGAACTTGACTAAACAATCAACACTCTGTGACTAGTCCTCCCTATGCCGCTGCTCAATGGAATGCTGTTCCCAAGCTTTCGTCTCGCCATGGTTACAGGGAATGTCCGGCTTGCGGGAAGGTGACCGCGCGCCGCAGAGGGAATCTGAGGGGGCCGAAAACAAACACCCATCCACTCTCACAGCTGTGCTCGGGACGCGTCCCCTTGGCCTCCCTGAAATTTAAGATGTTCTGCGCTCACATTTGCCAAGTTTTGGTTTTTAATGCATTTGTTCATTCGCTTTTTATAAAAAATCAATGCAGTTTTCAACCGGCCAGTCAAAATTCTGTTTGGGAGTTTTTACTTAGTGCCAGTTCCAGAGGGAGTCGAAATACGTCTAACCCTTTCAAAAAATAGGATAGATTAGTAACTCAGAAAGAGTTTATAAATATAAATAAAAAAATATGTAAAATTGGCATGGCAGCTGCAGTCAGCTGACTGGGTGGCTGGTTGACGTGACCCCTACAACATCTTTGTAGAGCAATTTTATTAATTAGTGCTGGAATTAGTGTGTAAAGTGACACATGACGAAACAGGTACTAAAACAGGCTGGCCTTAGTTAACACTGGGGAGAGGAATGCAAGGTCAGGGGTACAACTCACCATCCGTTTCAAGACAGTCATGCCACACCGTCGGAATGAAACATCTTGGCGTCCTTGCGGCCAGCTCCGTGCCAGCAAGCCGTGTCGGGATGGGCTCGTAACGCTGATGAAGCCGTAATTATCCGACCCGGGCCGACGCGTGAAATTGACAGGGCTTTGTTTGGGAAGGACCCACCACACCCCGGCGTATTGTCCTCCGATGAAGAGATAAAGAACAAAGGGTGAACGCCAGCACGTGGGAGATGTGCCAGATTAAGCACGAGAGGAGGGAGAGAGATCCCGGCACTGTGGGCTCTTCCCATGGCAGTGGTCAAACGCCAACAGCGAGCCTGTTAACCTGCTTGTGATGGCTGTCGCCTTGTTTGGTTACTAGGAAACAGGAAAGCTTCAACCAAGCGCCTTGGGTTATGTGCTGATACGCTGGTGTGAATTTAAAGATGCCCCCCCCCCCCCACACACACACACATACGCACACAGACACACACATATAGAAGTTACTCATTGCTCAGGATCTCTATTTTAATTTTGCTTGGAAAATACACAACGAGTTCTCGTCTTTTCCTACTGGACTGTTTGCCATCATACCATTATGACCTTCAACGGCTGACTTCATACATGGCTCAGGAGTTGCGGTGAAGTGTACGTTAAATTGCAGATCCAGGACCTTGATCTTAAGTGAGGTCTCGGCTGTAGGCCATATATCCCAGATATTTTACGCAAAACAGTAATTTGCCTGAAACAACCTTGGAAATCTTTGTTTCTCCCTGAATTTTGGAACAAAAAAAAGGTACTACACCATAACAACTGTGTCTTTATTACAACTATTGTGTGACCTTGTCATACTCTTACCATTACCCATAATCCTTTAGGGCTGGTCTCCTGCGGCCCGCATAAGCTTTTGTTCAGCATGGAACTGAACGTGCTTGCCTCATACAATACTGATTTCTGGGTGTGTCTGAATCTTCTTCCTCAAATAAGATCCGATACATGATTCTGCATGTAATTACATTTTGTTCAGTTACATTTTACATCAAGTTACTCTCATGGGAGGCATATATATCAAATGACACAGTAAGTAAGGCATTTCTAAAGGATTATGAATAAGTAATAAACATCTAACATTTCATATAACTAGTTAATTGACATTTGGCATCTGTTTATAAATTCATGATGCAGTTTGTTTTTGCCTGATAAATTTGCGTTTGATAGAAAGACCCTCCTTAGGTTTCCTGAAAGAATTTATATTAAGTCAAAAGCATTTCAGTTTATAGTCTGTGTCTGGAGTAGAAGGCAAATTGTTAGCAAACTAGTAAAAAGATGCAGATGTAATAGTGACTAAAAATGAATTTAGATGAGTAGGTTGGCAGCAGGGACAGTGAGGTGACTCAGTGGGCAGCGTCATAGTGATGTCATGCCTGGGTTGAAGGTTCGAAGGGGCTCTCTGACTGTGCTTCCATCAAGGATAGGCCTGCAGAGGAAGTTTTTCTTGGAGCTCATCATAGTTTTCGCTTTCTCTTTTCCGGTAAGTGCTTTTGGTGTTGACCCTGCCAGCTTGTATCGGATAAGCCGTTAAAATAATGCCGGATGGGTGGGCTTTCTCTGTGAAATAGTAGCGCAGGAAGTAAACAAGCCCAATCATTTATCTCTCTTTCTTCAGCAGCAGAACCTAATCACTGAAGACAGTCTGTACTTTACGCAGCCTACAATTCTTAAGATCCTACGCTTCTGTGGGCAGATGGGTAATATGCTTCGTGGAATAAAAATCCAGTGTTTTCCGATGGGGTTTATGTCCGAGGAACCAGTTAG
This sequence comes from Mormyrops attenuatus, assembly GCA_026777985.1. Classification (NCBI taxonomy): domain Eukaryota; kingdom Metazoa; phylum Chordata; class Actinopteri; order Osteoglossiformes; family Mormyridae; genus Mormyrops; species Mormyrops attenuatus. The sequence continues at coordinate 10,733,293 of JAODKC010000137.1, forward strand.
CTAGCATCACTTATTTCTTAGCCAATACATCTAAATTTATCTGACATTTATGCATTTTCTCATGTTAGCATTGCTAGTTATTTGTGACGTTAGTTGAATGCCACACATTGTGCAAGAGTCACTTCCTCTAATCATTCTAAATAGGGTAGCCCTGTTCCTTATTTTGTCACACCACTGCTTCATAGTCAACGCCCTGCTCAAGATACCTGATTGCTACGGAAAAATATATGGATCCATCCTGATTCGGCCTTGTCCAGTCTTGTTGGGCCGCATCGCCGCTTGTCGTGTTCTCCCCGTTTCCACTTGGGGTTTCCCTCCAAAGGTGAATTGACGGTGCTGGATAGCTGCCCTTTGTGATTGGTTGTAGGCTCCCAGCAATGGCGTTTGCTGCATCCTCTGGGGTCTGCATCCTCTGTCTTACACGCTGTGCTTCCACAGGACAGATCCTGCATGAGTAATCCCTCCTTTGCATGTGCTTCATGACATCTCCCATGTGTCTGCCTGGGCGTATTTGAGACTGGGGGGTGTCTACACAAGGGAGGGGCTGAATTAAACTTGACAGGTTTCCTTAAGGAACTTATAACCTAATTTCTTTCAGCGATGCGTATCCTGTGATACCACACAGTTTATTTAGTGTGGTCAACGAAAATTAAAAACATGAAGGACGTCCCACTGGTAATTAAAGAACCCGTCATACTCAATGAAGTGTGTCGTTCGGACACACACAATCTCTCCCTACAAGCCTTAAAGGAAAAAAAAAAAAGATATATTTTAGGAAATACCATATTAACAGCAGCAGAGTATTTGTCTTCATTTGTAGGGAAGGAAAGATTTGACGGTGTGGAAATACGTGCTTCTCTGATCCTGAGCTGCAGAGACCCCCCCCCCAGTTTAGCTTCAGCCGCACCATTAGAGCCATTTGCATCAGACTGAGAGCCTATTAGAATTTGAATTAGCCTGACACTGGAGGAAAGGCCTTTGCAGGCTGGACCAGGGCTGCCGCACTCGCTCCCAGGGCAGGATGCCACCTGCAGAGAGCGGTACCCCGCTGGCGAGGCCCGTTGCCGTGGCGAACGGTGACGGAATCGTCTGGCTCCCTGAGCCGAGTGACCTCACTGCACCCACGTTTCTGAACCCTAAACAAGGAGAAAGACTGACTTATTATCTTCAGGTGGATTTCCTCGTGAATATAATTAATTTCTTACAAATAGTACAGGGAGGTGAATGACAGATGTTTTAAACACGTACCCCGGACCTGCTAATACACACAATGTCCTGGATGCAATGTGAAATTAGAATTCATTTTTCGCAGAAAGGGGCAAAATCATCTTCTGAAGCTGGAGGTGGGGTATATGTTCGGTATGATTCTCAAGGGGGCTGAATGCATATTCATATCAAGTCCGGAGATAATGTTGTTAAGTTATGCAGAATGTCCCAAATTATTTTGTGGTTTATTTAAGTCAGAAATGACTGACTTTGTCGCCAAAGTCACCGAATAAAACTAAACTGGGCCTTTTCAAATGTGTCCTTAAACTGTCAGCTGACAACGGGTCCAAATCTCCAAACACCCAGATCAACAGAGTCCAGTTCCCTTTGGACACCAGATAGCAAACAGGAGATCTGCACGAGAAGCCATGTGGATATTTGCAAGGAAAACACTGCATTTTCACCCAAATGACCACATGTTTGATCCTGACCATAAATGGACAGTTTCCCAAGTTGTTAAAAAAAATGGTAGATGTGCTGCCTGAGAAGGAATGACGTTTCATGATTCTCAGAGAGTGAGTCGTGAGCGGGGCTGCGCTATTTCCTCCAAGTCTGGCTTCTTTTTTCAGCTAAAACAACAACCCGGGGTTTGGGATCCAGGCCTTTCGGCTCCTCGTGGCAGTAAATGGACAAGAAACATGCCTGTAATGCTGCTTTGCCAACGCGGACATCAGGGCTGAAATATGCAGGCTTCCTATTTTGTCTTCATGTTGATTAAATTTAGCCCCTATACTCCTCTGTCTCAGTGCTGCACTATTCCTTCTGGGAGTGTTTAATTAGTCCCAACACATGAAAACAATCTGTTCACATATTATTTTATTATTATTATTATTTTATTATTATTATTAAGAGTAGTAGTTTTATTAGCATAGTTGTTGTCGCTGTTCAACAAATTGCACTTTGTCTGACTTAAACACTGACCTAAAAACATTATCAAATGAACAACATTAATCCTACAAGGTAACTTACAAAGCCTATTTTAATAGCATTCTCTAGCCCATTAATACAGTACTACTAAGGTATAATACTTTAATCAAGGGGTAATGGGAATGTCATACCTGAATCTGAACCCTTAATCATTTCTCAAGTCAGGCGCTCCAAATCCGCGCCCCACATGGCCTGTCACCCGTCGGCAGCGCACACGGGGGCCGGCAGCGCAGGCGCCGTGATGAAGACGTCTCACCACGGACCGTCGCTGGCGGGATGCGCGCGGTGATTTGGGCGCTGTGTGGGGGGGCCCGCTCCAGGATTGGAGGAAAATTGGCTCCCCCCTGAGGGTCTCCTGCTCCCTGCAGCATGTGGAAACCGTGGCTCGTTGCCAGGATACAAGCCCCGGGTCTGTAGTGACAAGAAGACATGAAGAGCAAAGATTAATTATTTACAAGCAGACCCCTGTACACCGCGACAACTTGGCACTTTTCCTGCATTAAATGTCACTATCTATGAAGCCGTCGGTTTTATTACTTATTTATTTGGTTATTAATTCTAACCTATGCCCGGACGCAAACAAACCCCCTTAATCAGAGCTGTGCATGCATTTTTTACACCCGTTTTAAGTTCATAAGCGCAATTTCAAACGTTCAGTCACCTGACAATGGTTAATGTCACTTCCATCAAGGCATTTGTATTGCATCGATGACAGTCTTTAAAAATAACAAGTCATTGCGGTGTGCATGGAAAGGGCAGTCTCCAGTTCATATTTGGGCTGTATATCACATTGTTGTACTGTTTGGACTGTGTCATAATATGTCCTCTGGGTCACACCCCCCCCAGGCGTTTTATTTAATATTTATGGGATCTGTGCCATAGCGTGAGAGATCGGATTTCAGAGCGTCGCTATTTACACAATAAATGAAAATGATTTATATCATTAAATGCCTCTCGGTGCGTGCTTTTTTCTCTCTCGCTCTCTCTCTCCTCGGTTCTGTCTTTTTAAAACCGGCGGCCCGTTTCAAAGCTGCAGGTTGGGGTGGTGTCACGGAGTGACTGGTGCTTAAACGACACCCGGCCGCTGCGGTTTAATTTGCCGGGTTGACTCCATCCTCTCTGCTCCGTGTGACGGTGAAGCATCCATGCTGCGCTGCCCGAGAAGCGCTGCCTTTGTTCAGCCCCGGACCGCTTTGTTGTGCGCCGCGCCGGGTCTTATTTGCATTCTGCGCGATAAATATTCATGGACGGAAGGGGGTCAGTTCGTGCGGATGTGCGGGTTTTAATTGGGATCTGGTCAAAGGAGCGCTTTGATAAGAAATTACAGGTGAAGAATTAAAAATGACACTTTTATGAGTATCAGTCACCAGCGTTTTTTCCCCTTTTGTTATTATGGTCACTGTTAAGAACGCCAGGTCCTTTCGCAAATATATTGTTTAGATTAATTTTGATAAGGTATCGACATTTAAAGATATGATAAAATTATTCCGATTTATTTAAGGACGGGAAAATAAAATAATGCTCAAAAATATAAAACAGAGACAATCCAGCTTAAATTGTTATGATGTTTTTTGCCTAAAGAGCACTATTAACAATCCTTCCCGGATATAATTTGCACTTATTGCATTTGACGTATTATTTCAGCAGAGTCTGTATAACGTGCTTTCTGTTATGGCATCTTTTTAAAGAATACTTTTGGTTTTAGATAACATATCCTACAGAAATCGACGCATATGCGCGGCTTTGTATCTTTAAATGAAAAATCCTATAATTTACAGCGGAGGGTTGGTACCTGTTGATATTTGGTATCACCTTTAATCAGAGTAGACACAATAAGAAAGTCATTACTAGTTCTCACAATTGAAGACTCGACATATGTAGGCGCAACTATCGTGAAACTGTTTATCAATCATTTTAATTATTCATAATATGTTAATATTCATCTGTATTCCAAATTATTAGAAAGACATTAGCTTTTGTAGCAGAGCAGCTCTGTTCTCTCCCCACTTCTCCACTTTGGATTTGGATGTGTTTTTATTTAACGCCGTAAAGCATGCTGGGAAGAGGCTACGCAGTTGGGATTTGACAGTAATTGAAATGATACCCGTGGCAGCTGCTGGCTATACCTACATATACACATTAAATTGTTAGAATGTGCCTTTTGGATAGGCATATAAATTATATGTCATTTACAATTTAATTTGATAATAAGGCGTCACATTCTATTGTATATGAATCCTTGGGCCAGTTCTGCAGGGGAAATTTTTAATAGTATCGCTTATGATGTTATAATGAATTCAAGTAGTCACTGTAGTGTATTGTTACCATTAATGTGATGATTATGATAAGAATAGATCTCCAACAGAACTATATGCTGCATTGATTAAAGTCACAACCAAACTAGCTAGCTTCTGCTTGCTAATAATAAAGACTTTATAAACATCAACAATGCCTCCTCAACTGACTCAGGGATTTGGTAATGATGGAATAGACCCCCTACAGATCATCAAACATTACTGGCAGATTTCCCCTGGTCCATAATTCACAATAGGCTGACACAAAGATCAAAACGTTACTCAAAGTCAAAGCGTATTAAAACCACAACAAACTGTTAAATCCTCAAGAATCCCTACAGATAACACGTAATCGTGACCTATTAGTCATTAAGCTAGATGTAAATTGTGAAAATGGCGATGTAAAAGTGGACGTATTCCTTAAAGATTATATGCATTAAAACGTTTCTGTCATTCATTCATCAACTTATGAACACCCTAAATAAATCTAGCAAGCATTAACAAGTAACACTAGTTCCCAGTGAATTGTTTATTACCTCAGCTGTGAATTAACAGAACCTTTCTTGGTAATAATCATGTATAATCCATACTAGCCATTTATTGGATTATAATGGAAATCTAGGCTACTATATGGTACTATTGTGTGACCTCCCCATCTGTTATCTCACTCAGAATGTTTTCTTTCTATCTATCTATCTATCATATATATTTATAGGCCTATATTTCTCTGTGTTTCTGTGTTTGTCTTCTTCCCGTGTATACAAATATTTGACAGCCTCTCAAACCGCTGTAAACAACATTGAACAATGCACGCTGAGTGACAACTAGTGTAGCGGGACTAGAAAGTTATATTATATTACAGCATATATATGCACATTATATATTACACATGCATTATGCTTTATGTTTGCGTGTACTAATTGTTTTGCAATGGAGGAACAAAGACATTCACGTCAGAATCTAAAACTTTTAAAGGGGATTGTTGTAAAAGTCTACATTATAGTTATTACCTTTGTTCACGGTGTTCTTCATAATCGAGTGACCACTGTACTTGCCTCCAAGCATTTGTACACGTTTAGTGGCACCCCGCATAAAAATGTTATGCATATCGCTACCGTGACATTCATTACGCACTTTTTCATGATTACTCCCTCATTGTTTTGTTCAGCATTTCTTTTCATCAAAAAAAATGTGATTACATTGTACTTGGCGAAGGACATTTAAAAAAAATCTTGCCATACGATGCCATGTACGTGTGGCGCATTAATTGTGAAACTGTCATGTGTCGCCCGGCGCATCTCGGGAAGACCGTGGCTGTTGAAACACAGGCTTAGAATCTCTCCCTACTTTAATGCTTTTATTTCTTTTCAGCAATTATTTAATTATGCGACTGTCCTGCTTATTATTCGTGAATAATGCACGCTCAACTGTGAGCGAAGAATGCCCTACTAATGGGTACGCATACAGTAATAATCTTAGAAGAGTGTCGTGGGGTGGATTATTAAGGGGAAAAAAAGAGAAACCTTAATGCAGTCAGCCTAAAATAAATAGATGCACATGGTTTCAAAAAATCGGTCATGCCTAAGTAGTCTCCTCTGTCCGTGGCTGCATAAGTTGCATTAATATTCCCCTTTCTGCACCCTAATGTAGTTAGGAGTGGAAAGGCTTGTTTTAAATTAAGGCGCTCGGTAATGACTGATGCGGACAAGCCGTGAGCGCGCGCGCTGATTGCTACAAAGAGATCTTAGAGGCAGTATTGCTTGGCTTGATGCTGCATCTTTCTTTTTTTTTAATTTGAAGCCAATCCATCATAAGTCATTTAATTATGAGAACTGATGGCTTTCCGAAGAACGCCTTAAACTAAATCTTGCTCTTCACCAGGGATCTGCTGTGTCCTTTGCATTTCCCTGTCTTTGTTTTATCAGCAGTCCGTCTCATTTTTCTCCGTTAGTCCTCGCACTGAAATTCCACATGCTCCCCCCATTTACAGCCGAACAATTAGTTGAGCTCTTTGATGAAAGGAAAATCTATAAGGACTGATCATCGCGATGGGATTTCATATTGCTTTTTAAAATCCAATTAACTTCAGAAAGCTATTGGCTTTCAACAAACGACGTGCTATAAAACTATTGTCGAGAAACATTGTAGAACGTGATAATTGGCAGCTGTTCAAAGGGCGGGGGTGTACAAGAAAGGACTTTTCGGTGAACAATCAAATACTCTGCTTCAGCAGAGACCTGAGTTAGCAATTCTAAATCTGCCCTTTCCGTCACTGCTGACACAAACCCTTAATTCTTCTGTCTTTTATGGATCAGCTATCTGCAGTGATCTACAACCTCACTTCACAAGACAAAAGAAATACAGTTTAAGAAATAAAGGCAATTACCGCCTGGAAATGATACACAGAATGAAGGGATGGTGTTTAGCCAGTGCCCTCTGTAAACAGTTACCAACAGCCCTTGCTTGGTGCCATCTAGACAGATTGCTGTCATTCAGACAGATTGAGTCTGCAAGATGGTAGTGGGGTAATTATGCAAAATGACATTCATGAACCCGTATTGTAAACTTTGATGTAGTCAAAACAAAATGCCTGCGGAAAACCAGGGTGGGGGTTGTAATTAAAATGAATTTTAGAAATGAATCAGATTATACGAAGACCTAAATGTGTTGAGACCAGTTTCTCACAAGCCCTTGCCGTAAAATGCATATTTTTATAAAATTCAATCCAACCTCACAATCCAGCATCCAGTCTGTACAACTGTATCCCTACACTTATAAGTAATATAAAATCAATGGGATGTGCCCTTTTAGCTGAAAGTGTCTCCCCATAAAATATCACATTTCTTTGTTCAGCCTTGCATGTTATCATTCGTTTTCAGTATTCACTGCCTCTTCGCTCTTTCATCGCAGGTCACATTGGCGCCGGAGTCTCATCCTGGGAATTGATGTGAGTGAAGTGGAGTGACCCAAACACACAGGGATCAGTGGAATGAAACCCACTGGGCTGCTCAGTTTGTACCCTTGGGAATGCCATTTCTCATCTCACCCCCTCCCTTGGGACCCAACCCAAATACACCCCAACCCAAACCTTTTTACAACACCAGGACAGCGTCCCCAGATGTTACTCACTATGCGCACCCCCCACCCCCAGACAGCTGCACAGGGACATTCAACCTAATCCAAGTTTTGTTTGAACATTTCATCCAAAAAGTGCATTCCAATACTGTACTGGAGAAGGGGGGGGGTCAAAGGTCATAGGTCAAATATCAGTGGAAGGGAATGTTACCATATTTCTTTTAAACTTAAGGATTATTTGTTTTCCAGCACAACAAAGACAAACGCTCCTAAATTAATTTCAGAAGGATTTTTGGCATATAATTTTATATGTCAACTAAACCAGCTTCTGCAAAGACTAATGTGTTATTCTGAAAATCAAGAGAGCAGGCATTTCATGTGCATCCTTGCGGATGATTCTGATACTTCACAAAAAAGCTGAATCTTTTTTGGACTCAACCCTGTGCTGAATAAGTGGTGAGAAAATGGATGGATGGATTGATGGATGCTGAGGATGGACTCACTACAGGCTGAAGAATCTTGCTAGGAATGAAGGATTCACAGGTCCTCTGCAGCCACACTTCATGGAGAGTATAAAGCCTGTTTCGGCAGTGACTTTCAAAGACATAGCAAAACTGAGATTAAGCATGCAGAAATGAAAGCTGTTGGCTGTTTTGATCAATAGAATGTTTTCCTCCATCCTGCCTTTCATCTGAGCAGCGCTGAGAAACAAAACATGAGCCGAAAGCAAGCCGGTGACTGACAGCTTTAATCATTTAAAGATTTCACTTTTGCATTATTTTAATAATACGGTTCTGAGTGCTGAGTGATTTTCCTGCGAATGACGGTGGTGAAGGATGAACTCCTTCTTCAGATTTTCTTCATGTAAATTTAAATGCCCCCTGAAATTCTCCCCCTTTGTACCACTGATATGGATCGATTGTATTTGAAAAAGGGAAAATGAAATATGACAACTTTTAATGTACATTTGAAGGTTTTTATTCTCTTCCTTTGTACTTTCGGAATGTTTATGATTCTTTGTAAAAATGATAACAAACTTGAATCAAATAATATGTGATCCTGTACCGTGCCGATAGCCAGAAGTTCGTTTTGAGGGGTGTGGGATATGTCAGATTTTGAGGGAGATCAAACTCGTTTTTTTTTGTTACTTGTCTATTACTTTAATTTCAGGGTGGGGGTTCACACCAATAATTTCACTACATGTCCACTTGCTTTTCCTGTACTTGGGTAAGTGGAAGATGAATATGTAATAAAATAATAATAGGAATAATAATAACGATGTTAAATAATGTTAAATTTCCACTCCGAAAGTTTGCTTCTTCATATAATATAACTTCTATATTTTTATGGTTACTTTCATGCTTGTCGGAATTTTCCGGAGAGCATTGTGGGACTGCAGAGCACACGGGGCTCAGGACACACTGACACGCCCCCTTCAGCTGTGAGAACAGCTAACCAGATGGGGTTGGCAATGGGGGCAGACGTTCACTGAAAACCAGTTAGAGTGACAACAGGCCCCCACCAAGCACATACAACTTCAAATGGAGCCTGGCCATCACTGGTCAACATCCATTACCGTTAAAAAAAGTAGAAGCAGCCTCCGATTACAGAAACTGGGAGCCAGAAGCAGCAGTTAGCACTGAGCCACATTAGCATAGTCCCAGACAGCTTGTTAGCTGAAGTGGATTTTAATTAGCTATTTTCCAGCTAGCAAATGAGGAAATTATCAGCAGTCCAAAACAAGCTTGAGAGAACTGGGCCTGCAACCAACAAACACACGTAAACGCACACACACAGACACACACACACACACGCATGCAAACACATTGTGCCAATAGATGGTTTAGAAATGGGATAATTCATTATGCTAATTGGCGGTTCTTTTCTTCTTTTCCTTTCCAAATCAAATCTGGAAAATGCCGAAATGTCTGATGGTAATGTGATTATTTGCCTCGAGTGCTTAATCGCTTGTGTGCAATTTCAGCGCATTCCGACTCAAACAATGCTCTCTCCTGTCTCTGTAAACTGTTTATTTACTTGCATGAGCTTTTTTTAACCAGGTCACCGCATCTGAATGATAACACTGCGCAGGGCTTACTGAGGGAGCAGCTTTTAATTGGATTGCCACAATTTCTCTTCCCTTAGACAATGCATTAATATTTAAAACCAAACTCCCCCTCTTGCCTCGCAGCTTGTTGATAAAGCAGCTTCTCCCCTTCACACCGCCTGCTGCACTTGCCGGGAATTCCCTCAGCATCTCTTTATCTCAGCCGTAGCGAAGTGTGAGCAGGGACCTCAGATACATCCCGCCTATCATCCCGACTCCTGATGATTGGTCTTGCACGGGTACCAATTCTCTGTGGAGCGTGGGGGTGGCATGGGGGCAGGGTCACTGCCCGGTCTCCTTCGTTGGCACCTCAGGAAGCTGCCGGGAGGCTGAGTCAGCAGCCCAACTGGATTTAGGCCACCAGTGAATCCAGCACCATCCACCTCAGATAGGGGGGGCACCATGCAATCAGTCACGCTTCTCAGCACAAATATGTGGTGTTATGTTAATTAAAAAGGATTCCAGTTATTCTGCTGTTTTTCTTTTAGCGTAATTTAAATATGATGATAAATATTATAAATATGTATTAACCTAATGTAGCTAATACTGCCCTACAGTTATTATAGTCAATGTGTTACACCTCTGATCAATTGCCTGCTTTTCATTGCATTTTCTTTGGCCTTTAATTCTTGTTTCATAGCAACAATTCACTGTACCTACAGTGATGTCATCCGCAATGTATCCATGGTTGTAACACATTTTGCCTACTTGACCGTTCCTGTGGTCTCGCGTACTCATTTTATGCTATCTTCCATTGCCGAAGACCAGATCCAATACTAAGAACACAAGTACAGAGGATGATAAAAATCTCCGGATGTCGTTCTTGCTGCACCTCAAATATCAAGGATGCACTGGTTACATTTTCACCAAACAAGAACAATCCCATGATTCACTGCATCCCCAGTTCATTCTTGGGAGTTAGCCGAGCGCTGTTGCCAAAAACACAAGAATGATCTTCGCTTTCTTGGTATTGAGAAACACCACATGACCACCAAAGTGTCTGCCCAAAGGAAGTGATCTTCGATCCCCACGCTTTGGTGTGGTTTGCCTCTTCTTCACAAAGCAAAAGTTTACTTCAACTTCTGCTGAAACTGTCCCAAGTCTACCAGTCTGACGTTCAAAGAGAGCAAAGTACTGTATTTTTTAAGAGACAAATGATAATTTGTGTTGACTTTAAGATTTCATAATGGAACGTAAATCCTGGGTACAGCTTTATTTTCCAAAACTAAAATGACACATAATGAAAACAAACCACTTGATTCCTGAAAGTCTTTTATACGTTTAATATTTCACGTTCTCTCCTCTTTAGCAATCGAGATGTTTTCCGCTCTCGCCTGTCCCCGGATCTTAGGGGACCGCCTACAAGACGGAGGAAGACAATTGAACATGATGTGCCAGCTCTCTTGTTCCGGATTCTGCCATGGCTGGTAATGAGAGACTTCACTGGATCACTGGCATTTGGGAGGGGGGGGGAGTGGTCCTGACCGCCCCCCCTCCCCCCCCGGAGAACAATCCCATGAGCACGTCACTCATGGAAGCCAGTGGTAAAATCTAGTACTAATCATGAGGTATTGATGGAGTGGCTAGTGAGGGGTGATTGGGGCAGCATTAGGAGATGGGGGGGGGGGGAAATTTACCCCACAGTGGGACATGAGGTGTGGTGAGCTGAGTCCTCCATGAAATTTGTCTGCTTTTTTGAGATTTTGCCTGCTAAAATGTCCATGTTCAAATGCAGGCTGAAGAGAATCTGAACTCTAAATCACAAAAGGAAAATTCTGGAACCCATCCTGCAAGATTCCAGTTCCGTACTACCCACAAGATTCAATTGCATGCTATCATGCACCCATCTTATCCAGCACATGGGTCACAATGAGCCTGGGTTCTATCCCAGAAAGCACCAGGAACAAAAGTGCGGAACAAGTTGGACAGGATGCTAGCCCTCCACAGGGAACACACTCACACACACAATCACTCACTGTGGATATACCAGCTCCCCCTCACCATGTATTTTCAGACTTCATGAGGAAACCTGTCCAAACACAGAGGAGAACATGCAAAATCCACACACACAGCACCAGGGGTGGGAGTCGAACCCACAACCCACAGCTTATAATCCACAGTGCGAACATTGCACCTCCATGAATACAAAAAAAAGTTCCATGAAACCTCCAATAACCCCCCCCCCCCCAAGTGCAGAGCACCAAGGCACCAGAAACCTTGATGAAGGTAGGGACCCCCTTTCCCTGACCCTTCCTTCATCTCCAGCTCTAGGAGTGGGGGTAACGAGATGGGGACTGTGGATAGGTCAGGAGAGGCCTGGAGCAGCCAGCACTTTCCATTAGCGACCAGGCAATAGCACTACTGCTGCCACAGACCTGACCGCCACTGGCCCCCCGCCCCCCCCCCCGCGCCCCCCCCCCCCCCCCCCCCGCCCGGGGGCGGGGGCGCCCCCCGCGCCCCC